>JAGFMF010011614.1:4822583-5093682 GCA_019455555.1 Galemys pyrenaicus | reverse complement strand
CCTCAGCAGTGTACTTCTGTTGATCTGCCTGTTCTGCTCCCCGCTCTCTGTGGTGAATCCTCTCACCCCCCCACACCTCTGGCCTGTGCCCCAGTGCTTCTATGCATAAATAAATAAATCTTTAAAAAAAAAAAAAAGAAATCCAACGTATAATGCAATTATAACAGCAAAACTCTCAGGTATTGGGCATTATGTCTTTTAATCCTTTATTACAATTCTGTGACATATAGATACTGTTGTATGCCCATGTATCATTTGAATTAAAACCAGGCAATTTCCAGAGTCCCTCTATTTAACTCATTGTCTCAGTGACATGAATTTACTGGGTTATTTTATTATTGGAAAGATAAATAATGTTAGACAGACAGAAAAAGCAATGAAAATTACAAGTTGTGAGGAGTTTCTGTGGAAGTCCTCATATGTTGGTCCTTGGGAAAAGACATCTAGTTTTCATAGCAGTCCTCTCAGATCTCTTGGAATGAGTGTCTCAAGTATTTCCAAGGGAAGGAAACCCTGTTCTCTGCCAGTTCATCCAGTTCTACCATTTATTGGAATAATGGTTAAGTAATCAGTAATGGTTAAATAGTTTAGATGTGGTAGAAGTATCATAATTTAAGAGTAAAAACATAGATTTGGTATCTGATACTTAATTTACTGTGTGAACTGGGCCTTATAAAAATAGTATGTTTTGGGAGGAGTAAATAAATGTTTAATCACAACTTAGGGAAGAAATCATCAGACTAATCCAATCGTATCTCTTGGGACACCGCCACACCTGTTGGTGACAACTGTCTGTGACTGATTTCATGATACAATGGCACCAGTGGATGAATTGTGACAGAAACCATCTGGCCTGCAAAGCCTGAAACACACTAGCCTTTGACAGCTTACTAAGCTTGACTTAGAGCGGTGCCTGGCACCATAGCGTTGTTACTTACGGGTTACCTGGACTTTGCTAGTTCTGTGCGCCTGACTCCAGACCTAATTCAGAAGTCAGTGGTGCTGGGAGGCGATTTCTCAGCGATGCCATTCCAGACAAGGTGCCAGCCACCTCAGGGCACCATTCCCAGCATCAGCATTCATATTTGGGGAATCAGTGGCAGCCGTGGAAATTAGATAATCTGCTCTATAGTCTGATGTGGACATTGTTCCTGAAGAGTGGCCCCACTCCTAGTGCTCTTCTGTATACCAGCCAGTTTCAGTCTCTTCAGCTGCACTTGGATTTTTTTCTGTTTCTTTGACTTGTACCTTGAAATCCACACTGATTTACTGGATTTCCCTAGCCTATCTGCAGGTATACATTTACATAAAATACTTTTTTCAATCAATATGGAATGACATTGTGATGCCATTTTGCTTACTGCACTGTTTAAAATTTTGTCATAAGTGATTTTTTAAAATTTATTTATACATACAAGAGCTGGGGTGTAGGCCAGAGGTGCAGGGGGGTGAGGTAACTTACCAGAAACAGAGTGGGGAGCAGAATAGGCAGACTGACTGAAGTACACTGCTGAGAGGAGCAGCAGGCGAGGCAGGAGAGGTCTGCTGTGCAACGTGGGTCAGCTCCCTGGCTAGGGATCAAACTTGTGCTGCAGTGACTGCCAATAGCTTTATAATGCTGAGAGAGCCCCTTGTGCCACCAGGGAGGCCCATAAGAGATTTTTCATGGCCATTCATTTTTGTTGTATGGGTATACCATTACACCAATAGTAAGGAGTTACTTTATTATTCATGAAATAAACAATACTCTCCTATTTTGTTATAGGTGGAGGACAAAGAAACTCTAAACAATTTAGATACTTCATCATCTGACTTCACTATATTACAGGTAATTTGTTGTATGTCTCAATAATTTAGAATCACAGGTTAGACTAGATCTGGGAAACACTTCAGGCATTATATGGCACTTCCAGCTAAAAGTGGTCAACATTTGTTTATCAGTATCTTCAGGGGAATTTTTGTTTTCCACTCTTCCCAAATGTAATGTGCCTATTGCAAAGGCCTTAAGTTCCACTGCTCCACTTGGAGCACAGTGGCTGTTGGATTACAGGGGAGGGTTCCCCCTTTTTCAGAGAGATTGAGAAGCCTAGATGAGGATTTGTAGGGAGGGGGACAGAAACCTGACTTTACATATGGAAAAGGTGGATTCTCAAGGGTTCTTGTTCTATCTTGGGGACTTTTTCTCAAAGGAAATGCACAGATTTCTTTTAATAATTGTATCATCTTGGCTGTTTCATTACCATCTCTGTAAATATTAAATCTTAGATGAGAACATAAGAGATGTGGACTAACTTTCAGGTATAGTATGCATAAATGTGGGTCTTGAGTTTCCTTATAGGTTTTATGCCAACCTACAAAACTTTTGGACTAAACTGACCTGGGTAGCTAATTTTCAATAGGAAGTTTTGTGAGGAGATAAAAATACAGTCAGCTTCTGCCAGTTGGGGGTATTTTTATTTATTTGATAATGTCGCCTATGCTGATCAGTTAGAAATCACCTTTCAAACAAGATCTCCATTTGATGAGTTGGAGACCCAGAACCCCAGCCTCAAGGAAGGAACAAACTTCAAGAAACTTTGGAAAAACCAAGCTTATCTTTAGGGTCAGTGTTTCTCTGCAGCTCCAAAATGACATAACCTGTTCCTGTTTTGGAGAGGAAAGGTATTGGGTCTTGTCAGCATTTCTTTAGTGTCTTTCTAGGACAAAGACTCCCATGTTAAAGTAGACAGTATATAACCTATGTAACCTATCCCAGACAGAAATAGAAATATATTCTATTTTCTCTGGAGAAAGTTAGAGAGAGTTGTTCTACCTACAGTGATTCTTTGCTTTAGCCTTAGTTCCCAGTGTGAGGTATATTACATGGGGGAAAAAATGATTAAAATAAATGCAACAATGAGGGGAATGACATAAACTCTTACTTAGGGGTCCCCTAGAATGGTAGGTCAACTCCAAGTGGAAGTTTCACACCATTCATGGTTGTTTAATGAATGTGTTAAGCACCTGTAATGTGTCAGGTGTAGGTCAGAGAAGAGTGAGAAGAAAGGATGATCTGTCTCACAGCCCATCCTACCCACACATGAAGTACATGTGGAGAGCATTGGGAAGTGGCCTGGACTGATGTGCAGTATCCCAGTCACACACCCTTTGCTCAAATCTTTGTTCTATAATGTGCCCCTGAACAAGTTTGTTAATTATTCTGTGCCGATAGTCTGTGAAAAGGATGATGCTAATAGTATGATTCGGCTCGGACTAATAATACATGTGTATGTGTGGTGCTGAAATTATGCCTAGAACTGTGCTCATCAGTGTTGACTGGAATTCCAGAATAATATATCTCGTGCAGAGGAAAAGGTAGGCGCCAAGGACCACATAGAGAGAGAAGAGAAAAGTCCTTTCTTTAGTGGATAGTGGCTGGTACCATTAGGGCAAGTCTTTTCAGGTAGAAAGCCTCTGAATTGAATACTAAGGGATGTTTGTAGGGCTTGGAGACTCAGTACACATGGGCCTGTGGGGAAGATGGTAGCTTGGGAGAAACCTTTGCTGATAACTAGACCACAGAGGGAAATGTGCTCACCCAGCAGACAGAGATGGAGGTCATAAAGTCAGATAGTACTAAATGAGGCATAGCACTGGTCTGAATGCCAGGGCTTCCTGGGGAGGGTATGGAAGGATGTTTAGGAATTCGAGGTGGCTGGGTGGGAACCCTGACTGAAAGATTTGCTAAGGAAGAGGAACCTATAACCCTGCAGAGACACGTGACCAAGTGGCCAGGGAGTCCCTATCTTCCCTTAGAGTTTTGAATCTTCAGAAAGGTACTCTATATCCATTAAGTGAAAAACTGATTATCTGATACTGTCAGACATCCTTTCATATGCTAATGCAGAACAATGAGAAACACTTGCCTTGCCTTTGAGTTCAGCTAGCAGGACAGACCAGCATTGATGAGTTCATCACCATAAATGTTTCCAGGCACCCAGGAAGTAAAGCCGGGTACTGGGCCCTTTCAGAGTGGCCTGAGCCGTGGGAGTTACAGCCGAGAGAACTAAGATGAATGGCAACTGCCTGAGGCCTTTCCCTGAACAAGCTGGTTATCTGCCTGTTGGATTTGTCAGTGTCCTAGTCTGTGCTTTTAAATTCCCCTTTTAATTAAAGTTCTCAGTTGTTTCTAATCTGTAGCTCTCGTCCCTCTGGCACAATCTTACTTATATTTTTTGTTGCAGGAAATTGAAGAGCCATCCTTGGAGCCAGGTACTGTTAAATGAAAAACTTACCAGCGGGGGTTTGAATCCATTCTAGTTTTTCCACTTTCTCTAATATGAATTCTCTAATTTGAAAGAGTTGCCTTACTGTAGTATACATTGTTCTAAAGGTTTACAATCCAGAACATACCAGGATCATAGAGATTGGAAACCCAGCCATATCACCAGATCTGTGAAAGTGGTTAACTTATCATTTTACAAAATACATCAATGAGATGAAACAATCTCAGCCTTTTTCAAAGTAAATGGCACTTAAACATATGTAGAAAGAGTTTGCATGCCTCTCAAGAGCTAATGTCTCTGCACCCCACAAAACAGATCTTGTGATATTGGGCAGTACCTTAACTTTACGGTTTTTAATTCAGGCAGTGCAGGTAGTGGTAGGGAGATAATGTGTTAAAACATTGAGACGTAACTGGATTCCAGAAGAGGAAAAAGTTTCTTCATGAGAATTCCAAACAAATACTATTCACTTTCTGGACTGCAAATATCTCAAAACACCGATGGAAGAGATTCTGGTTTCCATGTTGGACTGTTCTGTTAAAAGAAATTCAAAGAAATTTGGAAATTGAGCTGTTCAGTGAATGATGATACATTCAGTTAAGCAACTTGGACTTTGGAAGCTAAATTTGGAAGAGTCATATATAAACGACGACAGAATGAAGACTGTCAAGAATCAGCCAGAAGGTTTTGGGGGTTAAATCTCTGGGATGCTTTTCTCTTCCATGTAGCGTAGAGGCTTGCTCTAGCAGTCGGTTGGAGTGCAGGTAGTGTAACCAGTATAACTTTGTGTACCCTCGGGTTTTCCAATCTCTGTGTAGCTAGCAGTTCTCTTGGTGTTAGTGTGGCAGCCGTGCCAGTTCCGCATTTGTGATTGCTTTATTTCCCTGGTAATTAAACCTTGTGCCATTCTATTCCTGTTAAATCCGTAGAAAATGAGAAAATACTCGACATTTTGGGGGAAACTTGTAAATCTGAGCCAGTAAAAGAAGAAGGTTTCGAGCTGGAGCAGCCATTTGCACAGGACACAAGTAGCGTGGGGCCAGACAGAAAGCTTGCGGAGGAAGAGGACCTTTTTGACAGCGCCCATCCGGAGGAGGGTGATTTAGATTTGGCCAGCGAGTCAACAGCACAAACTCAGTGGAGCAAGGCAGACACCCTGTTAGCGGTAGTGAAAAGGGAGCCCGTGGAGCAGACAGGCGATGGCGAGAGGACGGACTGTGAGCCTGTAGGGCTAGAGAAGCCAGTTGAGCAGAGTAGTAAAGCCTCAGAGCACGCGGAAGCCTCTAGCGAGGAGGTCTCGGAAGCGCCCCGGGAAGCCTCAAGCCCAGAACCCAGAGATAGCAAAGAAGACGTGAAGAAGTTTGCTTTTGAAGCTTGTAGTGAAGTCCCTCCAGCTCCTAAAGAGTCCTCAGCCAGTGAGGGCGCTGATCAGAAAATGAGGTTTGTTTTTTCTCAGTTTTAGACCAGACGCTATCTCCTTTTCATTGGTCGTTTAATGACACACATAAGCTGTTTTCTGCAATTGGCCAGCCAGACTGATGAAATTGTAGTTTACTTCTAAAGAATGTTTTATTTCTCTTTGTTTATTTTAAACTGATTACATAATCTTTTTTCTTTTCTCAACCTATAATGGTTGTTTTCTTAATTCTTCCTAATTACCTTTAGCCCAGCAGAATTAATTAACTCCTGTGGGTCTGAAATCTTAGGGTTAGGTCAGATTTCCAATACCAGTTTGTCGGGGTATCATTTTTTCAGAACTAAATTTCGGGTAGGTATGCAACCTCAGCACGTATTTTATAATTTTGAGTTTGTTTCCTCACTGCTTCTTCCTCGTGGAGTAACATTATCTTTTGTCTTTAGTTCTGTCGAAGATGATTCGGATACAAAAAGGCTCTCCAAAGAGGAAAAGGGTAGGTCACCTCAGTGACACTGGTCTGTTGGAGAAAAAGGTTAACCAAAGTATATTGGAATCTATCATAGTTCACCATATAGTGCGTCTTTTGCCCAGGTTTCCCTGAAGCCTCTCTCAACTCTGCTGTCACTGCAGGTTCTAGTTGTAGGGAGCAAGCCAGTTCTGTAGAGTTGATGTTTACTTGGTCCAAATGCTTGTCTTTGTTAGAGTGCTTTGATTTGCCACTTCAGTTGACTCACCGTTTATTTGCAGATCCTTGAACTTCAGTGATACTTGCAAATGGAAAGAATGCTTCTGGTTTGAGATATGTTGGGGTTATCTGGTATTTTAGATTTATCAACACCATAACCTTTTATTAAAATCACTAATTGAGAAGTAATTTTACTGATCCAGAATCCCTTTTATTTTGGTGTTCTAAAAAGAGTAAAAATTGGGGATAGTTGCAAAGGTGTATGCTACAAGATAGAAGCATGGTTCTATGCTGTTGGCAACTGTCACGTTCTAAAGCTGCCTCGCTTGGTTGTGGAATGCTATTGGAGGAAACCTCCCATGGTCTTAACAGCCCCAGACTTTTCTGTTTAAGAGGCATTGCCAGTATTCCTGTTGGGCCTTGTACATCATGGAACAGAGTTTGGATGGGAGGTCTGGTGGGGGAGGGCATATACACTCATGTGAGCCTCTTCCTAAATGAAATGGAGACCATTCAAGGAGGTTTTGTGAGGCCAACTGACAGGCCCCATTGTCACACTGCTTTGAGTGCTGTTGGATTTGGGGAGTAGTCGCAAAAGAGTTTAGCTTGGAATGCCTTTACTCTTATGAATCAGTATCTTGTCAGAATTTTGTTTTTGACCAGAACTTTCTTTTGAAATAGGTCGTAGCAGTTGTGGTAGAAATTTCTGGGTTAGTGGACTTTCTTCTACCACCAGAGCTACAGATTTAAAGAATCTCTTCAGCAAATATGGGAAGGTAAGACCAGAGATTTTCTGGATACAGATGTATCTTTAAGTCAGTATAGGACATCCTTTCTATGCAGGATCTTCTCCATGACTACTCTGACGGCATGCTATTTTTACATTTGCACATGGCTCGGGGTGGGGTGGGGGGGTCCACCTCTGCACCAGTTAGAGGAGAGGGGCCTGTGGAGGCTCACAGAACCCCCATCTGCTCATATTTTTCACCCTTCCCCAGCCCCCAAGTCACCATTTAGGTTTCCTAAGTCTATTCCCATGACTCGACATAAATTCAGGGAGGGCTGCAGGGGTTGTAACAGGACAGGACTGGAAGCTGCTGTCAGCACTTGTGAAACTGGTGGTCACAAAAGAATATGAGTGGGATGGTGGATGAGAGTGGTAAATGAGTGGGGCCTTTCTCTCAGGCCAACCACCCCCATTCCCCGCCTCCCACGAACAGTTGGGTTATAAGAGGTGTGTCGCCTCCTCTACCTGAGCTTCCATTTGACAAAACTTGCTGCCTCCATCAATGTTGTATGCAGCTGTAACAAAACTGATGCCTCACCCTGTGGCCCTCAGCCCACTTGCTTTCACCTCTATGTGTGCAGCTCTTAACACTGCTTCTCTGCAGCACCTGACCTCTTCCCTCCCTTTCTCACCTGTGAGACTGACAGTGATGGAGGGGTGTGCCAACCTTCCCTCCCAAGGGCCTTTGCATTCTCTTGTTTGTTAGAACCTGTGTTGACTTTTCTCTCTCTTGCCTCTGCTCGCTGTGCTTCCTGGACATGGCCTCCCAAATAAGGTTGTGTATCAGGGCCTCTTGTCTCTCCATCAGCTATTGGAGACAGTCAAACTTCTAAGGGTTCGGCAAGTCATAATGGAGAAAAACAATGTAGTTATATTGGTTATTGTCCAAAAACTAACATGAGGAAGACTAAACACGGACATAGTTATAGAAATAATCTCAGCTGTACATGGTAGGCCTTTTCCTGAATCCCCTGTGGCCCTTAGAGCAGATGGGTACTCTCAGCTGGGAATTGTTGGCTTGGAGCCCTCAGTGTCTGGGTGCATTGCAGGCTTTAGATGGCCTTTGAAACCTTTTTTGGGACTAAGACTCCATAAGACATAGTGAGGATAAATACTGGCTCCTATGGGACTCTCCTTGAGCTGTTACGCCTTTTGCCATTGTAGTGTACCCTGACTTCAGATGGCTGGAGTTGTCGGGAGAACATGTTTTTTGTGAGATTATGCCTGTAATGTCTGAAACAGTTGGTTGAATGTTAATATTGTTACTGTATTAATACAACAGATGCTGTGTTCTCATTTTTAACGGTAGTTCTATCTTCCTGCTTTCCTGCCAGTGGAGTGACCTTTGTTTTCAGTTACCGCTTCACAAGTTCTAAACAATGCTGAAGCCATGCTGGCAGAACTCTGCCATCATTTCACTTTCTTTCTTTTTTTTTTTTTTTTAAGATTTATTTATTTATGCATACAAGCACTGGGGTACAGGCCAGAGGTGTGGGCGGGGTGAGAGGATTCACCAGAGAGCGGGGAGCAGAACAGGCAGATCAATAGAAGTACACTGCTGAGGGGAGCAGCGGGCACAGCAGGAGAGGTCTGCTGCACCATGTGGGTCCCCTCCTTGGCTGGCAGCAGGGATCGAACTCGTGCTGCAGTGGCTGAGGTTTGCTTCATAGTGCGTTGCTTAACCCACTGCGCCACCAGGGAGGCCCCATTTCACTTTCTTAACATCTCTACATTGTCATCCTCGTCTCCAAAGGGACCTAGAGGAATGACCGCAGTGGAGGATATTCTTGGAGTATTCCCCAGTCCTCATTGCCATTGATCAAGGGCCTGGTGGCAGAGTTTACCCATTGGTTCCATGCCAGGGAGGGCATGAGTGGAGGAAAGCAGTGTGAGCTATAGCGCCCCAGGTGTTTGAGCTGGTGGGTGTTGTGGGTCTCTCAGAGCTTTGTATCTAAACCGTATTTCCTGTGCTTTCCCTTTGAGGTTGTGGGTGCCAAGGTTGTCACAAATGCCCGGAGTCCTGGAGCTCGCTGCTACGGCTTTGTTACAATGTCCACAGCAGAAGAGGCTACAAAATGCATTAACCACCTTCACAAAACAGAACTCCATGGGAAGATGATCTCAGTGGAAAAAGTAAGGGGTTGTTTTCCTCTAGGGACGTCACCATTTTAGAAAATAAGGTAATATTTCCCCATAATTTTCTTTTTCAGGCGAAAAATGAACCTGCTGGGAAGAAGACCTCTGATAAAAGAGAGGGTGAGGGGAAGAAAGAGAAGTTCGGCAACAGTGACAGGTACTGTCCTCCCTGAGAGGGTGGCGGCCTAGCTGACCCTTTCCCTCCTGTGTGTGTCCCACATCCAGGACAGCAGACTTCATGGCTCTCAACCTCTTTATTTTTTCATGTTTGATGACAAGCGTTCGCCACTAGTAGTTAATTTCCTTTCTTTGGTCCCTATTCCAGGGGGTCTTGGGAAAAGTAGGATGGAGCTCCTGGTTCTTACTCATTTTGGTGGTGGTAGCCTGTTGTCACTGGCGTTCTTTGAAAGACTTCTGTGTGGCTGGTGTGTTTCCCTAAATATTTGATCTAATACTTCTGTGTCCCGGGTATCACTTACAGATCTGCGAACCTTAAAAAGGAGGATAAAGCTGACAGAAAAGATGATGCTAAAAAGGGTGAAGACGGAAGTGGAGAGAAAAATAAAGAGCAAGATGATCAGAAGCCTGGCCCCGCAGAGAGATCCCGAACCACAAAATCAGGTAGCCAGCAGCTTTCACCGGAGGTGATTTCATCTGTGTTCTGTTACTGGCTGATGTGGGGCTTGGGGTTTGTTGGGCTCATTCAGCAACAGAGACTAGATTTATTTTCCAAAGAAACTGCATGTTTTTTCTTCTGGTATAAGGGACTTTTGTTTCTTACATTACATTTCCTCCTTCCTGTAGGAAGCCGAGGAACTGAGCGGACTGTGGTCATGGATAAATCTAAAGGTGTGCCTGTCGTTAGTGTCAAAACTTCAGGTTCCAAAGAAAGAGTGAGTATTAATTTCCTAACTGGGATATTTCACAAAATTTTTTCATGGAACATTTTTGCGTATATTTGTATTTTAGGGAATTTTGAAATTCAATTTGCGAAAAGTTCTCTGCCTTTTCAAAATAGTTGAAAGACTTCCCTTCATACTTTGTTCTAGTAAGAATTGTTGCTTTGTATTTCTTGATAAATTCAAATATGGAAATAGTTGACTTTTTTGCCTAAATCAGCACACAGCAGTTCTTTATCATTGCCTACCCTGAACATTTCAGCAGCTCCCCATATGCATTCCTCAGCTCTCTGTGTGTGACCCACCTAGCTTTTCCAGCCTCCTCAAAGCCAGAGCTCCAGTTTGTCCCTGTCCCCTTGCAGATACGCCAGAGAACATGGAATCTGCAAAGTACCAGTCTTAGAGTCTTACCATTTCTCTCTGTCTGCTGTTAGGGTCATGGACAGCTGCTGATTTTCATACGTTCAGTCTTTGGTAGCCTGCCACCTAGACAGAAAAGAAAGTATAGGGTTTGCCCAGGACCACTCACTTCAGTTATTCACTAAAAAGACCATTAGACCCAGGGCCTCCCTGGTGTCGCAGTGGGTTAAGCACAGCACTATGAAGCATCCGAGGCACAGCAGACCTCGCCTACCTCCTGCTGCTCCCCTCAGCAATGTACTTCATTCAGTCCATCTGCCTGTTCCGCTCCCCACTCTGTCTCTAGTGAATCCTCTCATCCCCCCACAACTCTGGCCTGTATCCCAGTTCTTGGATGAATCAGTAAATGAATCTTTAAAAAAAAAGACCACTAGGCCCAGCCTCTAGTTACACTCATAGCTAAGATTGGTTATAGGGATGCAGTAGAAGAGGCAGAGGCTAGAGGGGACCCTGTGGAGGCTCCCTTTTGTTTTCTCCCTCCCCAGAGGTTTCACACAGCAGTGAAAAACACAGCAACATGTAGTTGATGTTTTTGCCCAGGAGAAAGCTTTTTACAGTGCTGGTCACAAATTCTCCTCTAGGTCACAATTCCCAACTCCCAAGACAGTGGACATTCAATGTAAGCTATGGTTTGAGTGGTTCCAGCTAAGTGAACCACACTTACCAAGTAAATGACTGGGGAATGGTAAAATGAGAGTTCCACGGCAACTGCAGTGGGTAAATCTCGTAATGCAGTCAGATAAGGAACTCTTGCTTGGGTACTCACTGCCTGTTTAATTATAACCAAAAAAGGACGAAATTAAGGAAATTATTTTGGATGTAGAAGATAAAGTTTAAAAATAAAAATTATGCTCTTGATCTTAAGAAAAACTGTTGGGGAAAACGCTCATTTCTGTTTTGACGCTTGAAATTGAATGTAGGCAATAGGTATATATTAGCATTCAAATAATAGTGAGGTGTGTGGTTTTGAATTATGTTAAGTAAAACATGGAGTTTCATAAGAGGGTACAGAACACCTGTTTACCTAATTATTTTCATTAAATGTGCTTCTTCAGTTTGAATCTTTACATTTTATGCATGGAACTGAATTCGTCTGATTCCCCCTGCTGTTGAATACCTTAACTAAAATACGAATGTTCCCTGGTGAGCCAGGTTTCCAAGAGCCAAGATCGCAAATCAGCCAGCAGAGAGAAGCGGTCTGTTGTGTCCTTTGATAAAGTTAAAGAGCCTCGGAAGTCAAGAGACTCAGAGTCCCGGAGGTGAGTCGGGCTAGGAGTGTTCAGTGGCCTGGATCTTGCCCTTACTGGTTATAAATGTGTCCTGGGAAGATATTCCAGAGTCCCCTGTGGATGAAATGTTGTTAAAACATCTTTGTTCCTTTGACTTTGAGTCCAACCACTTGTATTTGCATTTCATCCTACGGTTCTTCTCAGATGACTTTCTCACGCACCTAGGTCCATCTCTTCCTAGTAACACGACCTAGAGATGGAATGCCTTCCTAACGCAGAAGCACTAGTTAACAAAACAAATTTGTGCCAGAAGCCAAGAAAAACAACTTTATAATATTTTAAAAACACAAATGATATTGTATTGATAGTTTATATTTCCTAACAAAAACAATTTCAAAGACTAATTTCAAATTAAAAGGAGCTGTTAGTAACATTTCTAAGACTGAGAAAAAGGGGTTGGCCAAGGAAACTAATTTCTGTAATCTCCTCCCACATATAGAACTTTCTATATAAAAGGAAAGGTAGTGCGCAAAAGGACAGCCAGTTACAGTGAAATAACTGGCAAATAGCTCAGTGGAAATTTAATGTGGTGAAAGTGAGATTTCCCATTAGTGATGTAAGGGTGGACTCTTTGAAAAATTACTTCAGGTCACTTTGTGGTTCCTTTGGACAGTCTTGGCTCTCTCGTGTCATTGATAATAGTCAGCATAGACTGCTATCTGAATGTAAAGATATAAACAAATAACTTCATAATTCTGACTTGGGTTTGGAAGGCCTTAAAAGTCATAAGGGAAAAGTTAGACAAATCAAAAAGCAAACTTGTGTCAGATGAAAGACCATAGAGAAAATCAAAAGAAGTGATTTGAAATAAATGTAATAATAAAACACCCTCATTGGAAAGGGACAGAAGGGTGCAGCAGACCTCTCTCTAGCCCGCTGCTCCCCTCAGCAGTGTATTTCAGTCAATCTGTTGACTCTTCTGTTCCCCACTCTGTCTCTGGTGAATCCTCTCACCCCCCCCCCCCAAAACTCTGGCCTGTACCTCAGTTCTTGTATATATAAATAAATCTTAAAAAAAAAGAGCTGGCAGGGCCTCCCTGGTGGCGCAGTGGGTTAAGCAACGCACTATGAAGCAAACCGCAGCCACTGCAGCACGAGTTCGATCCCTGCTGCCGGCCAGAGAGGGCACTCACATGGCGCAGCAGACCTCTCCTGCCTCGCCCGCTGCTCCCCTTAGCAGTGTACTTCTATTGATCTGCCTGTTCTGCTCCCTGCTCTCTGTGGTGAATCCTCTCACCTCCCCACACCTCTGGTCTGTACCCCAGTGCTTGTATACATAAATAAATAAATCTTTAAAAAAAAAAAAAAAAAGAGCTGGCAGGTCCTACATGGCTCCAAGGCTGGGTCTTCACCGCTCCTGTGCTGTAGGCCCTTGCTTATTGTCAGATTCATCTGAATTTGTAACCCTCAGAAGGTTTCAGTAGTGTGCTGGCCCTCCTTCACAGTTACTGAAGCTCGCGGTTTAGGGAGCAAAAGCTCTGAGACAAACTTGCTATGAAAATATGTTGTCTCTTACTTCACGTGGGCTACTGCATGTCATCAGACATTGAACTTGAAACGGTCTTAGTTCAAGTTAGAGTTACCCGCATAGAGACACCTGGCTCTGGCTTGACTGTTCGGGAATGAAGCTGGCAGTAGAAGTGAACTGGTGGTTCTGGGTGCTTGATGGGCTTTCATATCAGTGACAGGCTCCACCTCCATCCCCCACTAGAAACTGGCCTGTGCAGTAACTGGGCTATACCCCTGGATGGAGGCTGTTCACCCTCACCTGACTGGAGGGTACCTGCAAGTTGTTGCTTCCTGCAGCTGCTGCTCTTCCCTTGCAGGGTTCGTGAGCGCAGTGAGCGGGAGCAGCGCATGCAGGCTCAGTGGGAGCGAGAGGAGCGGGAGCGGCTGGAGTTTGCCCGAGAAAGGCTGGCCTTCCACCGGCACCGCCTGGAGCGGGAGCGCATGGAGCGGGAGCGGCTGGAACGAGAGCGCATGCATGTGGAGCAGGAGCGCCGGCGGGAGCAAGAGCGCATCCACCGAGAGCGAGAAGAGCTGCGGCGCCAGCAGGAGCTACGCTATGAGCAAGAACGTCGGCCTGCTGTGCGGAGACCCTACGATGTGGATGGCCGGTGAGCACCCAGCTGCTCCTAGCAGCTCCTTAGCTGGCCTGTGGCACTGAAAACTGCCTTGTGATCCCCCAAACATTGTTAACAGGAGATAACGTAATTTAAGGGAAGCATGCGTACACATCACAGCCCAGTTGGATTCCCTGTAATCAGGGAACCTGAGATGGGTTGAGATCAGGAGATGGTTAGAGAGGTCATTAGGTGCAAGTTCCAGCCTAGACTCCCTGTGGGTGGAGTTCACCCAGAGTGGTGTGATAAATGACTTGGGGAGCTGGGGGTGGAGGGGGGACAGGGAGCGTGCAGCCAGAGGTCAGAATGTATCTCCTGAGTACCTTCCAGGATTTCTAGTCTTTATACTAACTGGCTTATTCAAATGATAAAGATTAGTTCTCATGCTGAGGAGAGGCATGAGCACAGAACTGCTAGCCGTGTGGAAGGCAGATCTGCTGTCAGCAGTGTGGGGCAGTAACCCCTTTGTTGATCCTGTAGATCGTGCAGCTAGGGGAAACTGACTTGTTTTTGTTTTCTTTTGTGAATAAAGAGGGGCCTGTGTAATACATGAGACTTCTGTAAAGAGCCTATAAGCTGTTGTAGGGCTATTTCGCCTTTCTACAAAATACTGATCCTGTGAACCCATTGTGGTCATGAATATTTTTGAGAAAGTTTCATGTGCGCCTAGAAGTTCTCCCTGCCTAGTACCAGTCCTGTGTGTGTGCTCGGTCAAAAAGTCAGCCTTGCTGTTCTGCTAGTCGAAGCTGACCCTGTGGGGGCTGAGTAAGACTCCCAGAGGCGAATACACACCTGCCTGCTCACTCGCTGCACTGGCCACTCTCCTGTCAGAGAAACCTAGGAGGCCTGTGTGTTGGACAAAATAGAGTGAGTTGTGCACCCTGGCATCCCTCTGAGCCTTGCTGCCTATGTAGCTGATAAAGTCAGGTCTCCCTCTGTGAAGTGATACAGGCCAGTGATGGTGATACAGCAGCTCCCACAAAGGTCATCTGTTTTGAGAAGGAAAATACGCTTAGCTCCTTTCTTGCTTCCCCTTGCAGGCGAGATGATGCCTACTGGCCAGAAGCCAAGCGGGCCGCCCTGGATGAGCGCTACCATTCTGACTTCAACCGCCAGGATCGCTTCCACGACTTCGACCACAGGGACCGCGGCCGCTATCCTGACCACTCCGTTGACAGGTCAGCAGGACCCTGTTCAGCCTGCCAGCTTGATGGAAGTTTTCTTTGTCTTGCTTCACTTTTTCCTTTCTAAAGATTTATTTTATTTATGTATGCAAGAATTGGGGTGTAGTCCAGAGGTGCAGGGGCATGAGGGGATTCATCAGAGACAGTGGGGAGCAGAACAGGCAGATCTACTGCTGAGGGGAGCAGCTGGTGAGACAGGAGAGGTCTGATGCATCATGTAGGTCACCTCCCTGGCCAGGGATCAAACTTAGGCCTCAGTGGCTGCTGATAGCTTCATAGTGCTGAAACTTTAACCCCTATGCCACCAGGGAGGCCCTGTCCTGCTTCACTCTTAATGATCAAGCACTAGGATTGACACTTCTAGACTCTGCAAGTACACTGGCACCATCAGTCACATGAGAATTACCTGGGTTTGATTTGGGAAATGTTGTTTTCCTATAGGGACACTAATAGATTTATCCTCCTTCTACTTGTGGTTTCACTTAAAATATCTCTTTCAGGAGAGAAGGTTCAAGGTCAATGATGGGAGAAAGAGAAGGACAGGTAAGCCTGAAGCTATATTCGTAGCCACTGTTTTCTCCATAGACTTGATTCTCTTCCCTTCTGCATGCCTTCCTCCTGCCATGTGAATTAGGACAGTGGAGAAAAGGAGATGCGTGGCATTGTTAATATTTATGGCACAAAAATTATAATTACTTGTGCTAGATTAGAAATCCAAACAAGTCATTTCAGAAGCCTTTGGGGCCTTGGCCCAGAGATCCCATGTTCCTTAGTAAGCCTGTGGTTCTGACGTGCCAGGGAGCCTTGCTTGGGTGAGTCTGGCAGGCTCTGTTGGAAAGGCCCTTGACACCCACAGGACCACCAGCGTGTGACACTTGTGTGCTGTGGACCCGCTGGAGCACGGTGAGCTGCGGTGCTTGTGGGAAGCCCATCCTGCTTGGCCACATCCACTGGCTCACACTTGAGCTTACTGCCAGATTAACACATTAGAAAATAAGTTCCAAGATCTCCTTGTTTCCAAGATCTGTCTAACATTTTGCTAACAGGTTTCCTAAAGGAGCCTCAACTCTTTAGTGGGGGCACTGGAGAATCAAGGTTTCTTCTATAAAGGAAAGCCCTGGAGATAAATCTCATATGAAACTAAATCTCAAACTAGTCTGGTTCATATTTGGTGGAGTTTAGCTGAGTGGTTAAATGTCCAAGCTTCACAATCAGATCCCTGCCCCTGCCTCCTGCTCAGTCTGCTCTCCAGCTGTGAGGAAGGCAGTTACTCCCTCCCGCCCCAGGGTCGGGGAGAAGGATGATGGACGCCTGTGTGTAGCCGTTAATCGTTGCTACCGACTTTCACGCCATAGTTATACAGTGCTCTTCCAAAACTGAAAGGGTTTTTATCCCTCACATGCCCAGATAAGTAAGACATCAGCACTGCCCTAAATGGCAAATGGTGACATCTGACTGTAGAATGGAAGAGCCACAGAAAGAGAAGACTGCACAAGCCTGCAGGACCGTGCTGAGCTGTTACTCTAGCTAGGGTAACTGGTTTGGATAATAACTTGGGTGAATTTTTAAATACTAGGAAAGAGCTGGGAAATGAGCATTAAAGAACTAGGTCTTACTGAGTTAAATTTCCCTGCTTGGCTTCAGAGCCTCTTTTGTGACAGAAGACTCCTAGCAAAAGAGCGTTCTTTCTTAAATGTTTGTCTTTTTCCAGAATTAAATGAAGTTGTCTAAATCCATAGTTACAATTTTCTTAAAAGCCTGTCTGCCTCAAAGATTGTTTGTAGAAGTATCATTTCAGGATGCCTATTTAAAAAGCTCACCTGACATATGGGGGCACCTCCTACTATGGCGCTTTAGCTCGTGATTTTGTACCTTGAAGGAACATCATGTAGAATTGACCCCCTTTTCTTTGGTTGAGGGCTGGTGTCAGCACATTTGGGAATGAGAGGCCTGGGAAGGCAGGGATAGTGCCATACTGGTGACCTGCAGTTAGGCCTCCCTGCTGCGAACACTAGAGGGTGCCCTGCCTGCCCCCGGGAGAGCCCCGTTCCAGTGCACAGGTGTGTGTGGGCGCACACAGTGGCCGGGGGCTGCATTACGTTCTTTTCTACCTGGAGTATGGTCCCGAGCAAAAGCCACCATGGCTGCAAGTTGGGTTTGTGGGCTGTGGGGCCAGAGACACCACCACCTCTTGTTTCTTCTAGCTCTCTTGGAAGTCAGATTGGAAAGTTCTTCCAAAATGCAGGAACAGGAGCTTTGGGGTGGAAAAAAGGAAAAAGTGGGCTTTTAGCTAACAGTGTCTTGCCTAGAATGCAGGTTCATCTTTATCCTCCCTGCAGACAGTGTCTAGTGTTGGCCTAGTGACACTAGTGGTGCCACTCCTGACACCTGGGTGTGCCCACGGGGGTTGCTGTCCAGCTCCATCCAGTGGGTACCCTGCATCTTCGACAAAGAGGGAGCAAGCTGCCAGGCCCAGAAAAGTTTGTGTTGCAGTAGCCCTAGTGACCTACTTGCTCCCATGGTTCCATGGGGCTGTTAGGGACCTGGCATAACATTGTCCTTTCTTGGTGAAGGACCCCCTGAATCCATCAGTGCCCAGTTCTTTGCCTTTTGGTCAGGGGGAGTGTCAGCCCAGAAGGACTTATGCCATTCCTCTACTCTTTTGAGTACCTTTTCCTCGCCAAGGCCCTAAGAGGAATTTGGGGATGAGGCTGTGTCAAGGAGCTCAGTGGCCTGTGTGGAGGAAGAGTGTCTGCACAGTGCCTGCTAACCTGCTTCTGGCCTGCCTATTGCCACTGTTGTGTTTGACTTACTCCCCCTTTGGCCTTAGGGCCCAGGGGTGAGAGTGAAGCATTTTCATTCTGGCTCTTTCTCACTCAGCATTACCCTGAACGCCACGGAGGACCAGAGCGCCACGGTCGGGACTCCAGAGACGGGTGGGGTGGATACGGCTCTGACAAGAGAATGAGTGAGGGCCGGGGGCTGCCGCCACCTCCCAGGTTTGTCCAAACCCCAGCGCCTGGGGACCTCACCCCTAGTCAACCGACAGGACCATGGCCCTCACTGTCCCGAGGGCTGGGGCTGGGACCATGCAGTGTGTTCCGTCCACCTAGCAGCACCCACTGCCTTGTTCTGAATGGCAGAGCCGGGGCAATCCAAATCAGAAATTGTGTTTTTCCAAGGGGCAGACGTGACTGGGGGGACCATAGCCGGAGAATAGAGGATGACCGTGCGTGGCAGGGCGCTGCTGATGGAGGCATGATAGACCGGGACCACAAGAGGTGGCAAGGTGAGGACTAGTCTGTGGATAAGCACCTGCTCTGTGCCCATGCCTGTCCCCAGCCCCCCTGGGCTTACTCTTCTGCCCCTCCACAGGTCTTTGCTGGGTGGGGCGTGTGAGACCTTATGCTTAAGCATCTGCCAGAGAACTGTAGGTTCTGGGCTGACCGGGTGACTCAGGGCAGCATGGCCTGACCCTGTGCAAGAGGCATTGTTTCAAAGTGTCTCTTGTCCTCTAGGTGGCGAAAGAAGTATGTCTGGCCATTCGGGACCAGGGCACATGATGAACCGAGGCGGGATGTCCGGGTAAGGCCTGTGTCAGTGATGCCTCACTTCTCTGCATGTTGACCTTGGAAGATTTGAAAGTGCCCCAGTCTTCCCAGTTAGCACTGCTTCCCCTCCCTGGGGACTCGCTGGAGGCACCCCCATGCCGCTCTGCCAGTCCCACTGAAGGCTACTGTGCAGAGTGGGTTCAGAGGAACAGGCTTTGGTAACAAAGGTCCTTGCCTCTGTTCTTAGACGCGGCAGCTTTGCCCCTGGTGGGGCCTCCCGGGGCCACGTGATCCCACGGGGTAGGATGCAAGGTGGATTTGGAGGCCAGAACCGGGGGAGCAGACCCAACGATGCCCGCTTCACTCGCCGCTACTAAGTGCTCGGGAGTCTGTGTATGTCACATGGCAACAAAACTATGTTCTGTTAGGAATTATCTTAAACTGTGTAAAATAATTTTTTTTTATCTGCTGCCATATTGTAGCTCAATACAATGTGAATTTGTTTTTTGTTTTTGTTTTTTTTGTTTTTTTGTAATAAATGTGTTTCTGTTCACATACCCTTTAAAGTGTCGTATCTCTTTACTTGCGCCTCAAGTAAACTGAAACTTAAGTAAAATGGGCCAGCAGTAACTAGCCCAACTCTTCCCTCAGGGACAGGTGGGCAGAGCACAGCTCTTAAGAGACTGTTGGGATTTCTGAAAGTGTGTTGTGGGGGGTGAAAGGCACAGAAGATGAAGTTCACCATGTTGGTATTTTCAAGTACACTGCTCAGTGGCAGTAAGTACATGCCTGTTGTGCAGCCTTCCCCCTCCAGAACTTTCTTATCTTCCCACACTGAACACTGTTCCCTACCCCACAGCCACCCTCCTTCCTGTCTCTGTGAGTGGACTTCTAGGGATCTCGTGTGTGGACGGTGTCCTAGAGGCTCAGACCGGCTACAGACTGCAGTGTGTGCCAGAAGGACCCCTCGCCAAAGTCCAGGGGCACGTGGCTCCCTTCTTCAGAAACCAGCAGCCTAGATACCCTCAGGGTCTCAGCCATCCCACCTTACAACCTGAGGCCACAAAATACGCAGACCCAAAGACTCTGGGAGTAGAGGCACCCTGCTTCCGGTTCTGCTTCCTCATCCTTCAGTTCTTGGCCGCCACACGCTCGCCTGCTTAATGGGGTAGTAGGCTGCCACTGAGGCCCGCACGGGTGAGGGGTGCTGTCGTGAGATGATGCCTCCTCCCCGCCATGTGTGATCACAAAGATTAGACCTACTCCTCCCAGGTTCTAGTTCATCAGGACCCCATTTTGTGGGCCAAGCATGGTCGGCTCTTGACTGCTAGGGTGTGTGACTTTGCCCTTAGGCTTCATGAAAGCTGGCTTGGCCCTCAGATGGAGCCCACATGACCACTTGCCCGCGGGCCTCAGGGTGGACAGACCCAGAGCAGGGGAGCAGAGTATGGGCCCTAGGCCCAGCACATCCCTGCCAGTGTCTAGGGCTTCTCAGAGCTCAAGGGGTCAGCTCCAGTTCTGCTGAACTCACCATTCCTCCTCACCACCCCTTGGGCTGCACTGGCACCGTCCCCTGGCCCCACCGGGGCAAGGACAGAGAAAATGCACCTCAGGCTGGAACAAGGCCATAGGGATGGCCCTGGTGAGTTGAAAATGGGCAACCACTGGTGACATACAGCCATTCAGTGTCCCTGCCTGGAGGACCTTGCCTGTTGGGCTCACATCCTGCCCTCCTCAGTGTCCCCTACCTCCAACAGCTCAGACTGCAGCTCTGTATCTCTCACAATGCCTGTCCAACAAAGCCCAGCCCTGCCCAACAGTGCTGCAGCTGTCCAGGAACACAGGGCTGCCGTGGGGGGGTGGGCCTCAATGCAGGACTCCTCAGGGCCTTTAAGCACCAGGACAAGGGCACGCACAAGGAGACCGAGGTGCCCAAGGTCTTCTTTGACACAAGAGTGGTCAGAGGGAGGCCTGTGTCTTGGTTTTGTGGAAACGGACTGGTCACCTCCCGTCTCGGGGCTCCCCATCTCATACTTCCGCACAGGGTCTGCCCTGTTAGACCTTGGCAGCCAGGGCCCTGTCTTCCCAGTGCCCAGTCAGGGAAAGGCTGTCATCCAAATAAACCCCTCTCCACAGGGTCAGAGAGGTGCGCCTGGTACCTGAGCATGTGGCCCCTCACATGGCAGAAAGAACTTGCAGAGGGAGGCCCTCCCTGGTGGCGCAGTGGGTTAGGCAATGCACTGTGAAGCAAACCGCAGCCACCTCAGCATGAGTTCGATCCCTGCTGCTGGCTGGGGGGGACCCACATGGCGCAGCAGCCCTCTCCTGCCTCGCCTGCTGCTGCCCTCAGCAGTGTGTATCAGTCAGTCTGCCTGTTCTGCTCCCCACTCTGTCTCATGAATCCTCTTGCCTCGCATGACCCTGGCCTGTACCCCAGCTCTTATATACATAAATAAAACCTTTTTTTAAAAAAGAACCTGCAGAGTGGGATTTAGGACCTTCAGACGGGCCCAGCGTCATCACAAGGTTCTTACGTGAGGGAGGCAGGAGGACCACTGAGGCCAGCCAAGCTGACTTTGAAGGTGAAGGGCCCACAGGCCAAGTTCAGCAGCCTCTAGGAGCTGGGAAGGCAGGAATGGGGGTTCTCCCCAAGTCTGCCCGGAGCCTCTAGAAAGACTCAGCCCTGCTGACACTTTGTCCCACCCAGTGAGATGCTGATTGGACCTCTGACCTCCCTGTGAGGGAACCAAGTTGTTCTAGGCCTCTAAATCTCTGGCCCAGTACCCACTGCAGCAGCCACACTCAAACCTCCAAGGCAGTGGTCCTCCGCTAAGGCAAGTCTATCCCCAGAGAACCTCTGGCAGTATCTGGTGGTATCTGTGGTTATGGCCAGGCAGAGGGGCACTACTGGTATTTGGGGGTCGAGGCAGGGGTGCCCAGACAGACCTTAAATTTGAACTGTATTTGGCTCTGAATGTCAGTGATGCCAAGATGGGGAAACCTTGCCCCAAGGTAGCTGATGCCAAAATAGGGCACCCACTGGGTGCTGAGGGGACACTAAACTCAGTCTTGAATGGGAAGAAAGGACTAGGGAGGCTTCTGGAGGAGAGGGCATCTGAGCTATGCACAGGATGAGCAGGAGTCAGTCAGGAGGACGACCTTCCTGGCAAGAGGCTCACCGGTGTGGGCAAAGCCTGGTGGGAATCAGCTGTGTTCTGGGAATCAAGGGTACGCGGCATATCCGGGGAGGCCAAGGTGAGGACGGGAGCAGGGGCCTCCCTGAGGAGTCTAGGCTAAGGGACTACAGTAGGGAGCCACAGGCCTTTGAGTGGGCAAGTACCAAGGCTGGACTCAGTTGTTGGGAAACGGAAGTGTGAGCCTGGAGACAGGGAGACCTGGGCCTTGGCACTGGTGATGGATAAGAATTTGGGTCTTGGGCCTCCCTGGTGGCACAAGGGGTTAAGGCTCAGCACTATGAAGCCTCCGCAGCCACTGCACCAAGAGTTTGATCCCTGGCCAGGGAGGGGACCCACAGGGCACAGCAGACCTCTCCTGCCTCACCCGCTGCTCCCCTCAGCAGTGTTTCAGTAGATCTGCCTGTTCTGCAACCCGCTCTGTCTCCGGTGACTCCTCTCATCGTCCCCCGCTCCCCACACCTGACCTGTATCCCAGTTCTTGGAAGCATAAATAAATCTTTAAAAATAAAATGAAAATTAAAATAAATAAAATCTTTATTTTTAAAGATGTATTTATTTATGGGCAGAGTTTTAGCCACCCACAAAGACAGCGCCTCTCTGTGTGCTTGTGGGCCTCCCTCCCCGGGGGACCCACAATTCAAAGTATCTGTGGAGCACCAGCACCTATGGTTTGCTCTCACCCCATACCAGGTAGAAGCTCCCAGTGGGACCTAAACAGCAAAGAGGTGAACCATGGTCTGTGGTCAAGGTCAGGCCCTAAGAAGCCCCCCAGGAGCCTGCAGTCCAGGCCCCTTTGATTCTGGGTGCCAACTTGGTTCACCTACGCCCTCCAGGACCAGCACATGGAAGAGGGATGTTTCCAAAGTCCTTTATTGAGCCGGCAGGGCCGGGAGCTGCCCTTGGAGTGGGGTCCCAGGCTAGAGACTTCAGGTTCATCGCACACCTGCCGTTTCCCAAGTGAGGCAGGCAGGCAGTCACCGCTTAGCTCAGGTTACTTGACACGCTCCTTCAGGTATTCCCAGCCCTCCTTGGTGTACTCGCAGACCTTGGAGGGGGCCACCGACAGGGCAGACATCACTGTAATGATGCCTGTGGGGAGAGGACCCAGGATCCACTGGAGCTTCAGCCG
Organism: Galemys pyrenaicus; assembly: GCA_019455555.1. Classification (NCBI taxonomy): domain Eukaryota; kingdom Metazoa; phylum Chordata; class Mammalia; order Eulipotyphla; family Talpidae; genus Galemys; species Galemys pyrenaicus. The sequence continues at coordinate 5,070,600 of JAGFMF010011614.1, read as the reverse complement.
AGGGAGCTAGTCCAACCCCTGGGGAAGCCCTAGCTCTGCAAGCTTTGAGATGCCACTCCAGCTCGGTCAATTTTACAAAGGAAACTGAGGCAAAGGAGGGGCAGGGCCTCGTCTGAAGTCGCATAGTAAGTTCTGACAAGATCCAGTACCCTCAAGGGAGGCACCATCTTGCTCCCACCTCCCTGAACTCTCTACCCCTTTTCTTCTCTTGGTCTCTTGGGTATGTGGAGGGTGCACGCACAGCGGGAAGGGGGAGCAATGGAAAGCACAGCCAGGAGAAGGAGGGGGAGAAGAGCGGATGCTACACGAGTATGAAGGACCACCCTCAAGCAGAAGGACCACAGGCCTACCTGAATTCCAGGAATCTTGGAAGTGAAAGTCAAACTGTGGAAGGGCTGGAAGCTGAGAAAAAAGGAAAAGGGACCTAGTGAAGGCCAACCCCAGGCCCCTCCAGAGGCAGGAGGACACCAAGCAGGGCTGCAGGACACCAAAGAGGGCTCGCCCTCCAACCATGCCTTAGTGTCATTCCTAGTCCCATGTACCTGGGGTATCTTCAGCCCAGTCTGCTCACACACATACTGGCTGAACTGGTACACAGCAGGGGGAACCACCTCCCCAGCCTTCTGAAGGACGGCCTGGCTTCTATCACTGGTGCCCAGCAGCTCTTGGTCATACACCAGGTAAACCGCGCCCCCAGCCACACTGCCCTTGATGAGGAACCTGCAGCCAGAAAAAGAAACAGTAGCTTAGCAGATACTGTCAGCCACCTTAGGGTCTAGGCTCACAGAAGGAGCAGTTAGGCCAGGGTGGGTAAGGAGCACGGTTCAAAAAAATGACATACCTGAAGCGAGACAGGTAAGCAACCTGGAAACCCACAGGCATGCCTGACCCCTAAGATACACAGCACTCGTTTTACAGGGCGCAAAGCAGGGCTACTCAGCCCGTTTAACAGTGGGTCACTCGAGATCCTGCAGGGCGAGTGCAGACTTAAGACTGCTGACCTTCTGCCTTGCACCGCGAGGGAAGCTTCCCGAACAATCCGCAGGGCTTTTGCAAGTGCCCCGGAGTGCTTCCTTCAGGTTTTACGCGGCTCCCAACAAAGGGGCGTGGTATTCCCATTTTACAGAGGAGGCAACTGAGACTCGGGGGCGCTTGGACACAGAATCGGGAAGCAAGAGCTCGCTGGGAAGCAGAAGGGAGACTGGAGTCTGAACCTGGCCAAGCGGGGCTGAAACCAAAGAAACCGAGACCAGGTCGGGAGCAAACCGACAGGGTGTGCCCACGGGAGAGGACTTTCTCGGGGCCCGCCGGGCGGCCCCACGCACCTCACCAGCGACCACACTCGGGACATCGTCTCCGCTCGGCGCCGCGCGCAAGGACACTCGAGTCGTCCGTTGCTTCCGCTCTAGCACCGCAGAGATCTCTGGGAAGTGTATTCTGTCTCGTCAGCGGCAAAGGCCTCCGGGAGTCTGAGTCTCCTTCAAGCTTCGAGACGCCTAAGACGGGTCGTAGTCCCACCGCGAAAGGACTCCGGGAAGTGTAATCTCACGGCCCCGCCGCTGCAAGGTTGTCTGGGAAATGTAGTCGGCACAGAGCAGAGAGGGGCCGGAAGTTTCGTCCTGCCGCCAAGACTCCCGGGAAATGTAGTCCGGCACGGCACCGCCCAGGTAGCGTTAGGGAAAAGGAGAATGGGGGTCTGAAGTGAGAACTGAAGAGACCCAAGATGTTGCAGCTGGAGTGGTCTATCCGGGCCCGCGGGAGGACTGAGAGCTCGGACTGAGGAAGAAGGTACCCAGGAATCTGTTGTCACGGCAACGCGAGGATGGAATTGTGGGGGAAGAGGCAGATCCACAGCCGCCACCGACCCCCGGTCGCGCGATGAGGCTGGGCGTTTTGGGCTTCCATCTCGGGGGCGGGCCCGCCATATGGCAGACCGTTGCCTGGCAACCTTCGGGTGCCCCAGAGGGGTGGCCTGGCGCCTCCCCTGGAAGAGGTTGAGCTCGGAGTTACAGACGTGGGCGCTACGAGAGGGGCGCGGTCGAGGGCCGGGCCCGACGCGGCAGCGAGGCACACTTTGGGGGTCTCAACTAGCTCGCGCTCCGGCATCCCTCCCCGCTGGACCGACGGCGGGAGAAACAGGCTGGTGTGGGTGAGTGCGCGCTTGGGAGCGCGCAGCGGGTAGCAAGCCCGCTTTGTTCAGAGGGGAAACTGCGTGTCGACACGGTCAGGGGGCCAGTGAGTTCTGCGAGAATTTGGCTAGCCCTGTTGCTCCCGATCGCAGCACAGCAGCACCATCCCCGCACCCGCTAAGACAGCAAGCCCGCCAACCCTGCGGGACTGATGTGGTCATTGCGTGGTGGGAAGATGGTTGAGCGAACTTTCCCCGGAAGCAGGGAGAGGTATTAGTGCCCAGAGTATGTGTGCGGTGTCCACCTTTCTGAGAAGCGATTCATGGGAGATAAAGATGGACAGGTAGGCAGGGCTAGACCCTGAGGGCTTTGTGGGCTAAGGAGGCTGGTTTCCATCAGGGAGCAGTGATGACCCCTGGAAAGGTCTGTAGCAGGAAAGGCTGGGTGAGTTTTTCTGTTTTGTTTTGTTTTAAATAAAGTTGCGTCCGGCTGCATGGAGTCGCTGGATGGAGAAAGGATGTTGAGTCAGGAGAAGTCAGAAAGGAGATCTAGAGACTGGTATCTGAGGACTCCCCACCCCACCTCTTCCAAGGCTCCTAGGTCTTGGAAGTACCTCTCTTCTCTTTGTCTCACTGAGTTCAGAGGATGGAAATCCCAAGATGTGATGGGCCTGTGCCCTTTTCAGGAGAGAACCATGACCCCTGAACCTTTCTTTCACCTTCTCCGTGAAACACATAATTCTGCTCCTACAGCTGAAATTACATCTTTACCCAGAACACCCACTCTTTTCCCAACCCATCCCCAAGTGTCAAATACCTACCAGGTATCTGCTGACAGAGTCCCTTTTCTGGGTTCCCCTAGCTGTCGACTCACACATTCTCACAATTTTGGGCACCAAAGACCCAAGGGTGAACACAACAGAGGCATGGATCCTTTTCCTTCCTGCCCTCCTAGGGCTGCCAGTGAGCATGGAACAACAGAGCACCAAGATTTCTGGTGGTGACCAGTGCTAAGGAGATCAAAGTTTGAGAGATAAAGGAGAGACCAGGAAGGGAAGTGCACCCAGGAAGGGAGAGCCCAGAAAAGAAGGCCCCTGGAGAAGGTAATGTTTGCACTGAGACCTGAAGAAGACGAGAGAGTAAGGGGTTTGTTTGTGAAGTGCAGCCGGGCAGAAGGACCAGTCAGTGCCAAAGTCCTGAACCAGAGTCGTGACGGGCTACTTCTGACTCAGGGCCAGGACAAGTCCAGTGTCGCAAAGCAGAATGAATCAGAGGGTCTGGTCCTTGCCAGGCCTTTTTAGCCATCAGAGTCTGACTTTTGTTCCTAAAACAAAACAAGACAAAACAAATGGGAAGGATTTTCAGCAGGGGAGGAGCAAGATGTGGTTCGGCTGCTGCTGCTACTGCTCCATGCAGGAAGAAACCCCTGGAGTGGGTAGGAAATTGGTGCCTTGGTTCAAGTGAACTATGTGATGACTTAGACCTGATGGCTGCGGAGGTGGAGAAGAGGTGTCAGGGCTGGGCCAGTGCCATGCCCTGTGCTCAGTGAACAAAGTGTAGTTGGGGAAGCAGGTGTGGCTGTGGGCCAGGCCCGCGCCAGCCAACTTCTCTCTCTGCAGACCAGGGAGGGCCATGAGGGTGCTGCTCCTCGCGGGGCTGGGAGCCCTGCTTTGCGCATATTACTGGGATGACAAGTTCGACCCAGGTTAGTGCCTGGCAAGGGGGTGTGGAGGAGCTGGGGCTGGCAGTCCTGTCCGCCCGCCAAGCTGACCACTCCTGCTCGCTCCAGCCAGCCTCCAGGGAGCACGTGTGCTGCTGACAGGAGCCAGTGCAGGGGTGGGAGAGGAGCTGGCATATCATTACGCACGCCTGGGCTCCCACCTTGTCCTCACCGCCCAGAGAGAGGCCCTCCTGCAGAAGGTGAGCCGAGCCGTTTCGAGTTTAATGGTGGGGGCAGAATGGAATGGAAAACGGGGCCGGGCTTTGAATCACTGCAAGGATTCAGGCTTCCTCTGTGATCTTGGGCTAATTACTTAACCTGTCTGAGCTTAGTCTCCTTGTTTGCAAAACAGAGACAATAAAAGTATTGATGAGTCCTGGTGCTGGGGTGATGCAGTGGAGACAGTAGAGCACTCCCAGGGCATTCGGGGGTGCTCCCCAGTAAAGGGAATACTGCCGCGTTTGCCCTTGGGCCGGGTTCTCAGATTCACAGGGGGGACCCTTAGCAACACCCCATTCTTGCACCAAGGAAATGTACTGTTTTGGGGAACAAACCTTTACATTTTCAAGAGAGGCCAGAAATCTTGAGATTTTTTTGAAATTTGTGTTTTAAATGTTGGTCCTTGAGCAAATGAGCCTTCCCTCTGGACCGTGGGGGCCAGACTGCAGCCCCAGTGGTCAAGTTTTGTGAGTGATGTTGCCTGGGAGCTGGGAGCTCAAGAGTAGGGGAGGGGGCTTTAGGCTGGGGCTCCTGTGGGAATGGTAGGTGGAGGGGGGCCAGCGGGTGGAGGGGCCCACGGGTAGCTCTGGCCCCCCCAGGTGGTAGGGAACTGCCGGAAGCTGGGCGCTCCCAAGGTCTTCTACATCGCTGCGGACATGGCCTCCCCTGAGGTGCCCGAGCACGTGGTGCAGTTTGCGCTGGACAAACTGGGTGAGGGGCGGGGCCTAGAGTCTGGGACTTGGGTCTAGGCCTAAGTCTAGGCTCAAGGCCAGAACAGGATTTGGGGTGGCGGTGAGGGCATAAAGAGCGTCTGAGGGCGCAGTGATGGGTCTGGGGCGTGGCTAGGGATGGAGCCTTGCTGCCTCCAGGGTGGACCTAGAGCGGACCTCACGGGGTCAGAGAGGGACAAAGCCTGGCAAGACCCAGAGAGTAGGGCCGGGTGTTTTTCGATCTCAACCGCGCGCCACCTCGGGCGGAGCTCTTTGGGTCAATCTCCTGTCAGGGCTTCCCTAGTTCGAGGGAGTGGGGCCGGAGGTGGAGCCTCATCGGGACCAGGGGACGGAGCCTCAAGGACTAGCTCCGGGCTGACTGGGATCTCCGGGCCAGGAGGGCTGGACTACCTTGTGCTGAACCATGTCGGCGCCGCGCCAGCGGGCTCGTGGGCCCGCAGAGCCCATGCCACACGCTGGTTGATGCAGGTGCTCCGCCCCCTCCGCGGCTCCGCCCCGCCCTCCGACCCTAGGTTCCCCCTTCTCTGGTCTTGGCTTGATTGCTGGACAAGCTCGCCCTGCTCCCCGCGTCCCCGACTCCACTTCAGCCCTCGAGCCCCAACCCCTGAAAGGCCCCACCCCCAAGTGTTATAGACTCCGCCCTTTTCCGAACTTTGGTTGCTATGCCTCTGGGTGACTCGCGGGCGCCTCCTCCAGGTGAACTTCCTGAGTTATGTGCAACTGACTTCGTTGGCCCTGCCCAGCCTGACCGACAGCAAGGGCTCCCTGGTGGTGGTGTCCTCGCTCCTAGGTGCGTGCACGCAGGGGAGTCGAGAGGTCACTAGCTTGTTGCGGGCAAATTTGGAGGGGCCAGGAAGACTTCCTGGAGGTGGAGCAGCAGTGTCTGCTCAGCTGCACACAGAGCAGGTCCTCTATACACAGGCCGGGTGCCCACGTCCTTCTCCAGCCCCTACTCGGCGGCCAAGTTTGCGCTAGACGGCTTCTTCAGCTCCCTGAGGCGGGAACTGGATGTGCAGGACGTGAACGTGGCCATCACCGTGTGCATCCTGGGCCTCCAGGATCGTGCTTCAGCCACTGAGCGATTCAGGTGAGGCCCAGGACTGCCGCGGGGTGGGTGGTGGTGGTGGGCTGGGAGCCGTGGGAGGCCACCCAGCGACGGCCTCCACCTACGCCTCCCATCCCCAGGGGCATCACGAGGGCCAGGGCAGCCCTGGGGCCCAAGGCAGCCCTGGCTGTGATCCGTGGCAGCGCCACGCGGGCCTCCAGAGTCTTCTACCCATGGCGTTTCCACCTGCTCTGCCTGCTCCGGGGCTGGTTGCCGCAACCACCGGCCTGGTTCATCCGCCAGGAGCTCAACAGCACGGCCACCGCTGCTGCCTAAGTTTCAGGGAGTGGTGCCCTTCAGCTTCCCAGAAGAGAACCCTCCATCCAGCTGCCCCAGAGCACGCTCTCAGAGGCCCAAGATGGAGTCATCAACACAGAAAAGGAGGATGAGAAGACCTCCCGGCACCTGGAAACAGCGCTCCGGGTGTGCGAGCACCTTGTCGGGGACTCGGGAAGGCATTACCTCCGCCTTGACCATCATTGATGTGTAATTGCTGTTTCCATTTTGCAGATGAGAAAACTGAGGCTCACAGAGGGGATGTGACTTGTTCCAGGGCCCCCACCACGTCAACAGGTCACACAACCCTGAGCCGACCTTGGAGCCCTCTCCATCCCCCACCTGGAACCACTGGGTCCTTTATTCTCGTTTGCTTAGAAGCTGCCCACCTGATGGTGGGGTCTGAGGAGGAGAAGGGAAAGAATGTGTTTTGGGCTGGACCCAGCCTCTCCTTTCACAATAAAGATGTTTTCTCCTGCTTGTCTCTTGTTCATATTGCTCGGTCCTTCAGTTTGCTGGCAGCTGGGCAAGTGAAAAAGGCTATGTGTACTGGAACCAGAATTCTAAACCTTTATGAGGTAGTCACAGTAAGAGATTAACAATAGTAACAATAATGTAGAACAATTATAGCAATATTATTGTAACAGATTACATGAGTAGTCTTTCAAAATATCTTATTGTATTATTATTATTATTATTATTTTTACTGATTGACTTCCAATAACTGAAATCCAGAGAACAAATCGCGGATAAGGGGAGGAGGATGGGGGGAGATTATTACTCTTCCATTTATGGAAGTTTTATTTTGCACAGGATACATTACCCATTGTTCATTTTGGGGATGGGGAACATTATTGTTCCCATCTTGTATTTGGGTACTGGGAGATGAAAACCCTGGCATACAGTCAGCCAGTTAGCCACCAAGGTGAGGTTTTCAGCCTGCAAACAGCAGACGTAGATTCAAATTGTCAACAAACACCCTGAGGTGCAGCAGCCACAGCCTTGCACACCAAAGCGGCTTCCCTTTTGGCTGGATAAAAGCGCAGGCACAAGAACCCTTTCGCGCATGCTCACGGAGACCGCAGGGAAGCCTCCGGCCACCAGAGGGAGCGCGCGTCATTCCTGCGTCTCCGGGCCTCGCCTCCCGCGGAGGGTAGATATCCCAGAGTTCCGCGCGGTGCCAGCCTCTCCGTAGCGGCGGCCATTAAACAGCAGCAGGTCTGTGGGTTCCCGCGCGTGTAATATCTACCGCCATCCGACCTCCGGCATAGTTTTGCAACTGGGAGGGTTGGCTGGGTGCAGCGAGGGAGCTCGGGGAAGCCGGACCGCGGGGTTCTGAGCGGCGGGGACCCGGCCGGAACTCACTGTCCCTTCCACCCCTGTCTACAGCCATGGCTCTGCGCTACCCCATGGCCGTGGGCCTCAACAAGGGCCACAAGGTGACCAAGAACGTGAGCAAGCCGAGACATAGCCGCCGCCGCGGGGTGAGTGCCAGGGTCCTCCTGGAGGGCGTGCTGGGCGGAAGGCACGGCCTGGGCAAAGGCTCCGAGCGAGGGAGCGCGGCGGAGCGCAGTCGGGCATCGCGGGCAGTGGGAGCCCGGAGCGGACGGAAGTGGGCGCCGGGCTTAAGAGGCCAGTGGAGACGCCCGCTGCTCGCTGGCGGCGGGCGCGTCCGGACCCTCCCCGCCGGGGGCATCCAAGGAGCGCGGTGCTGGGGAGGGTTCCGACGTGCGACGCGGTGTTTGTTCAGTGGGCCGGGGGCTGGCGAGGTTGGACGGTGGAGACGGAAGGTTGAGCACTTTAACGATCGGTGCGGTTTGTTCGTGGACTCCTGCTCTAAGCAGCCCCGACTTGGGGCCTCCCGGAGGCTTAGGGGTTAAGTCTCAGCGCTGTCACCTCTACTCTACCCCGGTCAGGGAGGGGACCCACACGGCGCAGCAGACCTCTCCTGCCTCGCCCGCTGCTCCCCTCAGCAGTGTGTTTCAGTCCATCTGCCTGTTCTGCTCCCCTCTCTGTCGCTAGTGACTCCTCTCACCCCCCGCCCACGCCGGGTCCAGCTCATGCTCAGTGGGAGACGTGAGGATTCTGGGCCCAGGGCTCGCCTGGCCAGAGGGCGGGCATGACAGGCCATGTTGATCCAGTGAGACGCGGGATGGGGAAGATGCCCGTTTTCGTCGTACCAGACGCAACTGCACGACCCCGGGGTGTTCTAGCGTCAGAGCATCCCACTCAGAACCCCTTCCTCTGCCCGCACAGCGCCTCACCAAGCACACCAAGTTTGTGCGGGACATGATCCGCGAGGTGTGTGGCTTTGCCCCCTATGAGCGTCGCGCCATGGAGTTGCTCAAGGTCTCCAAAGACAAGCGGGCCCTCAAATTCATCAAGAAAAGGGTAGGTGGCAAAACAAAAAGCCTTAAATTGTGACAATAAGATGGTGGACAGAAGCTGATTCAGAGGGTGGGCAAGTTGGGCGTGGTGGAGAATGGAAACTGCAGTTGGGTGTGGCTGTAGTATAAAGGGGTGTAAAATTCCAGGACTGAACACCTGAAATGTATGTGATGTCATACCAGTGTTATGACTGGGGGGAGGGCAGGCAACCTATGGTAGAGGCAGGGTTGGGAGTAGAGGACCCCAGCCTGATGCCCTCCTTGCCTGGCAGGTGGGAACACACATCCGCGCCAAGAGGAAGAGAGAGGAGTTGAGCAATGTCCTGGCTGCCATGAGGAAGGCAGCTGCCAAGAAAGACTAACCCTCCCACCATCCCCAATGTGCGCAAATAAAATCTTTTCAGAAACTTGGGGTCCTCTGTTGTGTTGGGAGATTGGCCTGGCCATCCCCTCGTCTAGCCCCTCCCGCAGCGTCTTCGTGGTAGGCACAGCAGCAGACGAGCAGTACTGGAAATGGTTTTAATCATAATTTTATAGTTCACATATTTGGTAATCAATCCATAATCGAAGTCCTTGGGTCCCAGGACGCTGGCAAGGCTTCCTGATGGCTCAGCTGCCAGAGTCCCCACCCCTAGTTCAGTCTCAGCCCAGGCTGGTCCACTGACGGCCATCACCGCTTCACAGCCAGGGCCTCTGCCTGCTCCTGGGAGAAGGCGATGTCAAAGACCTCCCTGTAGTGCTCCACGAAATGCACCTCCAGGCCTTCCGTGATGAAGGCAGCAAGGTCATAGAAGTCCTTCTTGTTCTCAGCTGGTAGGATGACACAGGTCACTCCAGCACGCTTGGCCTGGGGGTGAGGGACGACAGCAAGTCAGCAGGAGCCTGCTCTACTCAGCCAGGTTCCACTGCAAATGTTGCAGAAGTCAGAGGTACCTCACCGCAGTGTGTGGGAGGTGGACTGTTCTGGATGGGGCACCGCCAGAGCTCTCTTCCATTCACCTTTCCCTGTGTTCATGTCCTCTGAAATCACCACAGCTTTACATCTAGAGGTTTAGCCCCCAAAAGTGCATTCGAATTGAAAACCGAGTATCTTTGCAAACTAACACTTTAAAATCCCACCACCAGCCTGAAAGTGAGACAGCTTTATAGGAAATAGTAGGCGGTGTGGTCAGGTTTTAGGTGGTGTAAATTGGGGAAGGGGGAAGATGGCAGCGCTCTACCGAGAGCTAGACACAGGGAAGCCCTGACAACTGAGGGGCAGACACAGCCCTGCCTGCTCTGCAGTGCCCTTAGGGCCCTCAGCCCCACCTGTCCTCTCCAGTCTGCTCTGCCCGGTCCTGCTAGACCCACAGGTGGAGGAAGTGAGGCCCCACCCCCACCCTGAAAGGAGACTCAACATCAAGGATGAGTCTAGAATAGTCACCAAGGACTTGTGGAGGGGGCAGGTAGGACAGGCAGCCTGGGCTCAAATCCCATACACACTCTGAGCTTTATTCCCCCATCTGTAAATGTGGCCTGTTCCCCTTCCTCTACTCTATCTAGGCAGCCGTAGACATCAGGTGTGAATGGCGGCTGTCACCTCACGGTGCCAGAGTTCGCAGGCCTAGACCCACTCGAAAGTCAGCCCTGGTCTGGTGAAGGATCTGGGGCACTCACCGCAATGGTCTTTTCCTTGATGCCGCCCACTGGCAGGATTTTGCCCGTAAGGGAGACCTCTCCTGTCATGGCCAAGTTTTGCCGAACAGGCTGGTCCATGGCCAGGGAAAGCAGAGCCGTGACGATGGTGCAGCCAGCACTGGGACCATCCTTGGGGGTAGCACCCTGGGGGAGACACAGGGAGGTAGATGGGCAAGCCAGAGTGAGCCGTGCAGGCTGGCGGGGGTTGAGGTCACTGTTCTCACCTCAGGCACATGTAGGTGGATGTGCGAGGTCACCAGGTACTCGTTGGCGGGGTTGTGCTGCATCAGGAAGGCCCTGGCGAAAGTGTAGGCGATGCGCGCGCTCTCCTTCATTACCTCCCCCAGCTGGCCTGTCACCTCCAGGCTCCCGTCTTTGTCTCCCTTGCTGTCCTTGTCCCGTGGCCGTCTGGGGGATGTTTCCACAAACAGCGTGGAACCACCTGGGAGACCAGTGGGAGGACTCCGTGAACCCAGGGAGCTGTTTACCTGGAGCTGCGCCCCACCCTCTCACCGCTGGGCCATTCTGGCTCACTGTTCTTCCCTAGGTCTCCTTAGCACCCAGTTCCCATGGCCCCCTCCAGCTGCTGGGACAGGGCCACAGGACGACTGAAAGCCAGCCTCTGCTTGGGCCCTGCCTTGCCGACACCTACACAGCCTGCTGGCCCTTTCAAACGACCAGATCCTTCTGCAGCTGCGTCTGCTTGCCCGACCCTGCTAGCCACTGACAAAGATAGTCCCTGGTCTTTAGGCACCCCAAGGTGCCAGTGACATCATTGGACACACACATTACCTGGTACTCCCTCTCCCCAAGCAACTGAGCTCTCCTTTGCTGGGTGGCAGCCTCAGCGGTCTCAGACTGAGACCCCTCCCCACTGTTTCTCCCACCCCAGTGCAAAGCTGATTGGGTGCTAATCCCCCCCCCCCATTTAATCTGAAATCCTTGGACTTATTAAACACGCCAGTCACCAATTTGCAGCTAACAGCTCAGGTGCCACCTGACTGCTCCCGGGAGGACAAGTGAAGGGACTGGAGAGCGGCCCGGCCCCAGCACAGGCACTCACCCATGGCGGTCCAGGCCAGCCCCATGACCACGCCAGGGGGTGTCACGTCGTACATGCGCTCCACGGTGAATACGGGCTTCCCCACGAAGTCCTGTAGGTTCTCAGGTGTCACCTCCACCGATTCTGCCTCGCCACTGACAATCTTGTAGGCAGACTTGCGCAACACCTGGGGAGCAGGGTGGCATGGGGAGGGGAGCCATGCTTCAGACCCCCCAGCTCACTTTTTTTATTCCATTTTTAAAGTTGTGGCAAAATGCAGACATGGTGCCATCTTGACTGCTTTTCTTCCATTGTAACCATTAGAGGACACAATTCAGGGACACTAAGTACTTCCACATTGTGTAAGCATCACCATCCTCCGTCTCCAGAACGTCACCTTCCCAAGTGCCCCTTACACACGCCCTCCTAGTCCCCGGCACTTGTCCTCTCCTTTGTGAGTGTGGGGGGCCTAGCTCAGTTCAGTCGGTGTCCAGTTGTCCGGTTCAGCCCTGCCCACCAGGCTCACCTTCTCCACCTGCTTCTGCAGGTTGCGGACACCGCTCTCACGGCAGTACTGCTTGATAAGGAGGGTCAGCACGTCTGATGACAGCTTGGCCTTGCCCTCGTCCAAGCCGCAGAGCGCACGGGCCTGAGGCACCAGGTACCGCTGGCAGGGAGGAGGGCTCAGTCAGGGACTCAGGGTCAAGAATGAGGCCTCGCCCGGAGCCCAGTCCAGCCTTCCGAAGACTCAGGCTGGGTGAGATTGACACCCCGGACCCAGGGTCTGTCCTCAAGGAACTCCTGTCCTTATGGAGGAACAGGGGACTCGGGGTGGAGCAGGTGTCCATGCGTGGAATGTCAGGGAGGCTGCTCCAGGAGCTGACAGCTAAAAGGAGCCAGCCAGTGCCTGGGCAGAGTGGCAGGTGCTGGGGCCTGCAGACACCCGGCCCTGCACCGCTGCGTGCGCTAAGGCTCCAGGCCTCTGCTTGAGGTGCATCCTCTGCTGGGCCCCACACCTGCCCTCCTTTCAGGTGTCACTTTAGACACTTTTCTCCAGGAACGCTGCCCTGATCCCCTGGACTCAGCCCACACAGACCACAATGAGTATTACATGGCTGATGCCCTCAGCCACACGGTTGTACATTTCCCAGCGGACACTGTCTTGGTCCCAGAGCCTCAGGGAGCCCTCATGTCCCTTCAGGAATCTGAAGGAAGCCCTCTACCCAGACCCTAAGGTGCCCCCCCACATTCAAGTCTCCACCTAGGCTTTGGATGGAGGATGTGATGGAAAACACCCACCCCTGCAACCACCAGAGGCTGAGGCCAGCCCAGCCCCCGTGGGGCTGCAAAGGGCTCAAGGGGAAGGAACTGAGCCAGCCCCTTTCCGAAACGCAAGCACTGCGCCCAACAGAGGATTCCCTTAGAGAGGAACTCTGTCTGCTCTGCCTCATGTCTCTGAAGATAGAAACGGCATGAGTTGTCGATGGGCCAGGAAACAGCAGGCTCGTGCACACACCAGGGAAACGGACAGGACATCTCAACTTCAGGATGGCTCGTCAGGGATCACGAGACCTGAGGACCCACGACTGGTGAGAAGCGTGTCCGTGCCCCTTGCTCACGGCTGCAAATGAAGCAGCACTGACAGTGGAGGGGTTCAGGGTGTCACACCCCAGACAGAAGTGTGACCACGAGGGGGCCTCCCTGGTGGCACAGCGGTTATGCCTCTGCTATCAAGCTCTCTCCAGCCACTGCAGTGTGAGTCCGATCCCGGGACAGAAGCTGACCACGTGGCGCAGAAGACCGCTCCTGCCTCCCCACTGCTCCCCTCAGCAGTGTGCTTCGGTAGATCCACCTGTTCTGCTCCTGTTTCTCATGACTCCTCTTACCCCCGCACCTCTGGCCTGTACCACAGCTCTTACATGCATAAATAAATCTTTTAATAAAAAAAAAAAGTGCGACCACGAGGAGGCACATGGCTCACGGATACGTTTCGTATCAGCACTGAGCTCACCCCAAGATGGTGCCTGACAGTCCTGGGCCCTGAGCGCCAGGGCAGTGATCTTAAACCCTGCACTGACAGGGTGTCTTCTGACTTATTCTGTGGCCTGTGATGTTGGGGTACAGTACATACCAGGAACACCTAGTTCCTGGCAGCACTTCTAGAACCCTAGGCGTTTTGAGTGATGGGTGCACGGCACATCCCATTGGTCAGAAGTCCCTTTCCACACTCCTGACTGCCGGGAATAACTTGGAGTACAGGGGCTGGAGGCCAGAAGAAACAGCTTTCAGCCCTTCCTGACCCCAGGAAGAGGAGCAGGCAGGGGACGGAGGCCACCTGCAGCCAGTGCTTTAACCCGTCAGGCCCACACGGGACGCCTCCATAAAAGCCTGGACAGTGGGGTTTAGAAGAACACAGGATGCTGGATGGGGAGAGTGCCCCACCACCACACAGCCTTACCCCACCGTTCAGCTGCTCCCGGCCTGTCTCCTTAGTAGCAAACTGGTAACAGTAAGTAAACTCTTCCAGGGCCTCCCTGGTGGCGCAGTGGGTTAAGCAACACACTATGAGGCAAGCCCAAACCACTGCAGCACGAGTGTGAGCCCTGGCCAGGGAGCTGACCCACATGGCGCAGCAGACCTCTCCTGCCTCGCCCGCTGCTCCCCTCAGCAGTGTGTTTCAGTAGATCTGCCTGTTTTGCTCTCCACTCTGTCTCTGGCGAATCCCCCACCCCCTGCATCTCTGGCCAGTACTGCGGTTCTTGTATGCATAAAACAACTACAACAAAAAACTTCCAGAGTTCTGTGAGCTGTACTAACAAATCAAACCCAAGGAGGGGGTCATGGAAGCCCCAATTTATAGCCAGCTGGTCAGAAAAGTAGATTTACAACTGGTATCAAAGGTGGGGGCAGTCCTATGGTGCTGAAATATCTTTTTCTTCTTTGGAAGAGATTTATGTACACAAGAGCTGGGGTACAGGCCAGAGCTGCAGGAGGTGAGAAGATTCACCAGAGACAGAGTGGGGAGCAGAACAGGCAGATGGACTGAAGTACACTGTTGAGGGGAGCAGTGGGCGAGACAGGAGAGGTCTGCTGCGCCATGTTCCCCTCCCTGGCCAGGTATCGAACTCTCGCCGTTGTGCGGCAGATGCTTCACAGTGTGGTGCTCAACTTGCTGTGCCACCAGCGAGGACCCCCAGACGCTGTTTCTACGTAGTTCCACAACCTAGCTGAACTGCAGGACACACATCTGGAGAACAGGTTGGAGGGAACAAAACTCCACTACTTGGCACTGGGAGTATCATGTTCCATGAAGTTTACCAGAGCCTCATCTGCTTTGCCAACACCCCATGCTGTATCACGCAGACACGTTCTGTCTCTACCTTGTCTGGCCCCCTTCTGAAATGGGAGTTGAGAGTAGGGTCACAACAGGCTGTACGCCAGCTCTTGTTAAGAGCGCAACACTCAGTGGGCATTCAGATATTTCGAGAGCCCAAGTCACAGTGGAGGGCCTAACCTCACCTCTGCGATGGCAAGCTTCTCTTGCGCCACATAGCCCGACACGTTAATCATCTCCATCCGGTCCCTCAGAGGCTCTGGGATGGTCTCGGTGACATTGGCTGTGCAGATGAACAGCACCTGTGGGAGGCAGAGGGAGGTGCTAGAGAACAGACCATCCTGGCCTCTCCCTGCTGGGGGGTGGGGCGGGGCAGGACAAGTACCTTGGACAAGTCCACAGGCACATCCAGGTAATGGTCCAGGAAGTTGGCATTCTGCTCAGGGTCCAGCAGCTCAAGCAGTGCGGACGAGGGGTCTCCCTGGTAGCCCCGGCCGATCTTGTCCACCTGAAGGGGTAGCAGAAAGCACTGCTACCTCATCCTGTTGTCTGCACCCCCATTCAGCAAGCAGCCCAGACTAAGAGTCAGTTATGGGGTCGTGTGGGACAGCAAGGGGCAGCAGGTGGCTTGGGACCATCTCAGCCAGTCCGGGAGTTCTGGGTAAGGAAGGCTCAGGCGACCGTGTCTGACATGGGAAGTGGGCCATGCTGGCGCTTCAGCTGATCCCAGCGCTGGCCTGACCCCCAGCCCGCACACACCTCATCTATCAGGATGAGAGGGTTCTCCGTCTTGGTCTTCTTCAGGCACTGGATGATCTTTCCTGGCATGGCACCCACGTATGTCCGCCTGTGGGAAAGGGCACAGCGGGCCTCATCGCAAAGGTCTGGCCTGCCCGAACCTGAAGGCTGAGGCTGCCTAGAGGTCCAGGAACCCAGTGCACACATGCCCTCCGGGATGCTTAGAAGAGACAACAGAAGTGCACATGACAAGGCCATGGTGGAGGCCAAATCCGCCTCAAGTGCTGTGCCCGAGTGCCCAGGGACAGAGTCACTGCCAGGGCGCGCAGACCTGGCCATCTCCTACCCCCACCAGCAGCTGCTATCCACATGCTGAAACCCAGCCTGCAACACCTGAGCCAACCGCACAGGAGGGGCGTGAGCAGCCAGGCAGCAGGGGCCCCTCGTCTGGGTCCTCACTGAGGGACAGCACAGTCCCCAGGGTCACTGGGCACAGGCTGGCACTTTCTTTCTGGGCTGTTTCCCAAGAATCTCGCTGTGCCCTGGCTGGGCTGCGGGAACAACTCAGGCACAAGTGTGTGCTTGCGAGCTAGGCCCAGCAAGACAGACCCTAAACCAGGTCAAGGAGACAACCCTGGGGTACAAAGGACATTACATATGCTACAAAGGGGAGCAGGGATGGAGGATCTGAAATGCCATGGGGGCGCTGTGGGGGGTGGAATCCGAAGGTGGGGAGGGTTGTCTTAGGCGTCTGGAGCCAGAAAGTCAAAGGGGTGCCCTGTGGCGTTCAGGGGATGGGCATTCAGACAGAGCTGTCCGTGCACAGGCTCCGGGGCAGGATCACGTCCGGTGTGCCGGAGAACAGCAAGAAGCCCGTGTGGCTGGGGCAGAGTGAAAAGGGGGACAGAAGGAGGTGAGGGCAGGCAGGGGAAGGGGCGCGCCAGGTTGGAAGCTTAGGGGTTTTACCCTGAGGAAGTGGAACCCTGCAGGGATGCAGCAGAGGAGGACGTGACTGCTACCCCGTAAGAGCACTCAGCTCCCTGCCCTTGTCCTTGTCCTTGTCCTGGGATCTGAGACCAATATCGGGCACAGAACATCTGTTGGCCCGGCCCTACTGGGTCCCTGGCCTCGATTACTCACCTCCCACACTAGGCCTGCGCCTGTTCACCCTGGAGCAGTCCTTGCACACAGCGCCTCAGCGCACCTGAAACCAGAGGTCTAGGGGCCTCTGCCTCCCTCCATCTTCCCTCCACCGCCAACCTTCATCCTGCTGCTCCTCCCTCTCAAACGTCAGCCCTGAGTAAGAACCTGCAAGATCTCCCTCTGCGCTCCCTGCCTTGCCCGCCTCCTGTCCCCCCAGAGCTTGCCCTGCCTGCAGCGCTAGGGTGCACCTGACCCACTCCAGCCTGGGTGCCTCCCAACAAACCCACAATTAACATAATATCAGCCTTGACTCCTTGGGACCCACCCCCTGCCCTCCCCACACGTCAGCACTCTGCTCTGAACTGGAGTTCACGCCGCACAGTGGTGGGGAGGCCACACCAACCCCATGTGCAGTCACACTGCCACTGTGCACCCCTTCGCTAAAGGATCCCTGGCAGGCAGGCCCAGGAGCCCTGGGTGGCCAGCACTGCCCGTGCTTTTGGAGAAGTCAGGGTGCTAAGCTGAAGAGGGACTCCACGCTTCCAACTCCAGGATGCGAGTAAGTGGCAGAGAGAACCGTCTGCTACAGTCTCCCCCTGGCTAGTTCTCAGAGAACCACCCGAGAGGCAAGCAGGCAGGAACCCCAGAACAAGGCCCTACAAAAGGTGCCATGCACAGGCCGGGCAGCCTTACAGAGGATCTGACCACTGCTCGAGTCTGATGAGGGAGGAGCGGACCGGCTGGTGCTGGACCTCACTGGTGCACGGTTCCCATTCTCACCCGGAAACCATCTGGTCCCCAGTTCTATTCCGCAGTCCGCGGTACTGGGGCAAACGGCTGGTAAAACCCAGGCCCAGAACGCTGGCTGGAGAAATGAGGGAGCCAAGTGGGTGTGGACAAGGGGAGGACACAAAAGGCAGAACTACTCAGGGCCCTCCGGAGGCCTAGCTAAGAGGCCAAGATTTTAACTCGGCACGAACGCCTGGATTGAGCCGCTTGGACTTCTCAGCAACGGACGAGTCAGAGCATGCCGTTAAGACACTGCGGTCAGCCTGACAAAGAGGAGCAGAGCCACAGAAGGAAGCCCGAGGGGGAGGGCAGCAGGAGCCAGGACAGAGAAGTTGGCCTACCTATGTCCCTTGATCTCCGCCACGTCAGTCATGCCCCCAACACTGAAGCGGAAGTACTCGCGGTTCAGGGCGCGGGCGATGGAGCGGGCGATGCTGGTCTTGCCCACACCAGGGGGCCCATAGAAGCAGAGGATCTTGCCCTGGGTGGAGCCTCGGAGCTGGCTGACCGCAATGAACTCCTGCAGGCGAGGTCATCATGAGCACTCGTGCCCTGCCTGCAGAGCACGAGCTCTGGCTGAAGGAGCTGGGTGAGTCGGCTTGCCTTCGCACGCGCGAAGGTACAGGGCCCACTCCAGCAGGGCTGAGCTAACTGAAACTGGCACTGGTCACAGGGCGGGCAGCCCTGTGACACCAAGAGGACAAGTAGGTGCCAAGAGACCATGGTGATTGGTGGCCAGGGTCAGGCCCGTAAACAGCGGCCTGTCTTCCACACCCTGGGGATCATGGTAAGTCCTCTCTCCAGGGTCCAGCCAAGGCCTACCCACCTCAGGCACACACACTTGGGCCTTGTCTTACCCGTTCAGGTATGTTTTTAATTCACCTTATTCTGCAAGCCCCCCAAGGCAGGCGGGCCGGCCCAGGTGCACGGACTACATGTGACACGCGTGGGCCAGAGCAATGCCACGCCCTCCGCTGGGCCACCACCCCACCTTCCAGTCCCTGCCGACCCACCAGTCCTTCCTCACCTGAGCCCTCCCCTGCGCATTCACAGGGATCGGTCTGGGCCAGCGGTCTGTGGCGTCGGCCCTGAGGCTCCCACCAGTCAGGAAGTGAGACCGCAGCAAGCCCTGCTCCGCAGTGCCCGCCTGTACACTGACGTGTGCACTGACGAGGGACCACGGTGCCTGTGGAGGACTCGATGGCGTGACTCTCAGGGCCCACATATGCAGGGGAACCTCACCAGGATGCGCTTCTTGACGTCCTCCATGCCGTAGTGGTCCTCCTCCAGCACAGCCTGGGCGCGGGCCAGGTCCAGGTTCTCATCGCTGTACTTGCCCCACGGGATGGACGTCAGCCAGTCCAGGTAGTTGCGGGTGACGCTGCCACAGGACAGATGGCGCAGTAAGGGGCGCTGAGCCACCTGACCACTGCTGGGAAACAGCTGCCAAGTCTGCGCCCCCACCCCTGCGCCATCACCCCTCTGCCCGGTACCCCTGGGCTGCTGGCAGCGCTGGTCACACCTAGCGAGTCGCCTGGTTCCAGCCCAAACCAGCCTGTCCCGCCCCCGCCCGGTGCTCACTTGAACTCGGAGGAGTGGTTGTCCAGCAGGCCCAGCTTACTCAGCTCCTCATCCACCACGTCCATGACGTGCTTGGGGACCACCAGCTCCTTCAGCCGCTCTCGGAACTTCTCCTCGATGGCGTCCTTGTCCTCCTTCTCCAGGCCCAGCTCCTTCTTGATGATCTTCAGCTGCTCTTGCAGGAGGTACTTGCGGTGAGTCTGCTTGATCTTCTCCTCCACCTACAGGGCCAAGCGGCTGCGATGAGAGCGTCCCAGCAAGTGTCCCAGGAGGTGAGCCAGTGCCACAGACTGACCTGGGCCCCTGCTTCTGCAGGACCCAGGAAGAGGGCCCCACGCACGCATCTTCCATCTCTAACCCAAAGTCTCCCCAGCCCGGGCCTTTCTGGGGTGAAACAAATTACATCAACATCGAATTCCAGGAGAAGGAAGGTATTTGTGCTTCCAGCTCGCGCTCCAGCCCGAATGTGTAGTAGGCCAACACCGGGCTTTGTGTGACTGCAGTTCACAGCGGTCCAGGACTCATACTGCCCAGAACGCACCCCAGTCAGTAAGTGACGTGTGAGTGTGCCAGGAGGGAAGCTGGGCTGAGGCCAGCCTGGTCCCCACACTTCTCTGTCAAGGCCGAGCTCCCCTTGGCAGACGGACAGCAGGATACATGTGGGCCTGGAGCCAGGAGCCGCCCGATGCCTGCCCGCAAAGGCCCTGTCACGCTCACCGCAGGAGAGCCGCCTGGGCTAACGAGCAAGCGCTGTGGGGTTTTTAAGACACGAGGGCAAATCTTTTTAAGTGAAAAAAAGCACGTCACATTTGGAAAGCTAAGTGACTGACAATTCAAGCCACCCATGGACTTGCTCAAATTTGGGAAGGTGGGTCTCACATGGCTGAATGTGGGGGTGTAGCTTTCTAACCCGTCCCAGGCTGGTCTCTATTTTTAGTACTTCCCCAAGGACTCCAAAGGCAGAGTAATTCTCTACCCCCACGGAGTGAGGTCCCAAGACTATTCTGGGCTCAGCCACTGGGACCACCACCTGCAGTCCCCCAGCCCCACCAGACTCACCTTCTATACCCCCTCTCAACCGGCACCCCTACTCACCTCCCGCCCCAGGCGCTGCTGCAGCTTGCTCAGCTCGAACTCCTTCTTGAGGAGGGACAAGGCCTTGTACAGTCGCTTGGGAATCTGCCGAGGGGGTGTGAGGGGTCAGAAGTGGGGCATGGGGCGCGCACGCAGAGAGCTGCTGCCGGAAGGGGTGCAGACTCAGGCAGGCGGACCAGGCCATGCCTCAGCATGTGCCAGGGGCATGCAAGCTCTGACCCGACAGCCACTTCTGGGAGCACTTTCCTCAGCCACACTCCTGCGAGCCTATGAGCCTGTAGACAGGGACGTTCATAGAGGTTTTGTTTGAAATGACAAAAAACTGGCAGCAACCCAAACCTGCTCCTCAATAATTGAGGGGCATGACCTGGCGGGATACCAGACAGCTGCCAGAAAGAACGGCGAGCTGAATAAAGTTACGGCTACCATGAAATCAGAGCCGAGGACCCACAGCAGGGCCTGAGATGCCGGTGTGCAGCACAGGACAGCTGCCCTCGGCTGCAGGAGGGAGGGGCTGACTCACGTTGGTCTCTTCAAGCACGTCCTGAAGCTCGTGCGACTCAGCGCCAGTCAGCGCGGCGCCCATGTCACTCAGGTAGATGGGGTTGTCCACCACCCTCTGGCCGGCCTGCATCATCTGCAGCACGGACTCCCTGAAAGGAGCAAAGGGACGCTGCTGGGATGCGGGGCTGTCAGAGCAGCCAGGCTTCCTCCGGTCTGCACTGCAGCCCATGGGTTAGTCTCCCTCCCCTCCCAGCACTGGGGCTCACCGGAGCTGCCCCAGCCAGATCAAGAGACTAACTTGATCTGGGCTTGCCCGGTCGTAAGCCCCTCCGGCAGACGCTTAATGATTTCTCATGAGTGTTCCTTCTTCTACCCGAGCTAAAGAGAAAAGGCTTTTGGCCCAAACTACACCCTTGCCAGCAGGAAAGCGGCAAAGAATGTGAGTCAATAAGAAACCCCACTTTCCCTTACAGGGTCACCCTGCTAGAAGGGAAGCAGGCTCCCCCAGACAAGGCCACCAATCTGTCCCCTAACCTCAACTGGTGGTCTCGGGACGACACTGAGAAAGCTCCCCCTAGCCCAGCTGTGGAACCTTGACAGACCCCAGCCTGGTCCTGGGGACAGGCCCCATGCGCTCCGGTTGACGGGCGTGAAGACCTACCTGTAGAGCGGGTTCAAGGCAATGATGTCCCGTATGGTCTTCACGATCTCCGCAGTCAGAGCCTAGCAGGGAGTCAGGCCAACGGCATCAGCAGGGGCTAAGGCCCAGGCTCCCACCAGGACCAGGCCAAGGAAGAACTCGGAGGCCCAGAGCCTGAATTCACCAGTCATAGGGGGAGAGGGCCAAGCATAAAACCTACAACCAGCACCCACCTTGGTTGCCTCTGAAACTGACTTCGGACTGCGTGGTCTAGGGAAGTGAAGGCGGGTGGGCGATACACTTCATCCTCCACTTGGGGCCCTACTTTACAACCGACACTCCACTTCTCTAGCTCGGCTGGGAATTGTCTGGGGTGGGCCTGTGAGTCACCAGGCTGCTTAGCTGACACCCCCACCCCCACCCCCACCCGAGGCAGGCCACTCCTCTGCTGTAGTGGGCTGGTGTTTTCCGCTCGACTTCCCGCCCTGTCACTGTAAAGTCAGTCATGCCCTGGTCGGACCCTGAGCTTCTCATCTCATTGGTTCCGGAAGGCAGCCGCTCCAGTGGGTGCCCAGGAAGGCACCAGACCGTCACGACCAGGTTTTCCAGTGTGATCAATCACCTGATCGCTAGTTGCCGGGTATGTCCTTGAATTGCCCAAGTTGACCTTTGTAGAAGGAACAAGAACAGGCCAGAGGTGTGCGCACACCAACCACGCGAGCAAGGAACAGCCTCATCTCTCCCAGGACCTGTTTTTTGCTTTATTTTTGCATAGAACTGGGGTGTAGGGCAGAGGTGCAAGGGGTGAGAGGATTCACCAGACAGAGTGGGGAGCAGAACAGGTGCATCCACTGAAGCACACTGTGGAGGGGAGCAGCAGGCGAGACAGGAGAGGTCTGCTGCTTCCTGGCTGGCATTGAACTCAGGCCATCGTGGTGACAGCACTGAGACCTAACGTCTAAGCCACCAGAGGCCAGGCCCCCGTTTCTTATCACAGCATCGGTATGCTCAGCCACCTGCCCCACCCTACAAGAGCACAGGTAACGCTAACATTGCTGCCCAGTCCAGCACTTGCTAGCCACGGCGGCGCTCCCGTTGGGTACAGTTAAATAAAACCGGACATGCCAATCCTAAGTTGCACCAGTCAAGTGCTCAGTAACCACAGGGAGCTGGTGATGCAGAATTACAGACCACTCCCACCACCAGAGAAAATTCTGTCAAAGCCTGTGTGGTCCCGGGATGCAAGTGCCGGGCAGGCCAGAGGCAAATGGAGCCACACCCCTTGCAGAGCCCGTAGGGTCAGCCCCCGTCGACTGCGGCACCTCCTCAGCAAGCTCAGGACCTGCCCCAGAGCCCCAGCCGTGCCGCAGGGTCGGCTGCAGCAACACCGAGGCTGCGCTCAGAAGCCAATGGCCAGGCTTCACCTCCCTCCTCTGCTCCACCCAGGGGACGCGCCTCACTCTGTCTCCCGCACGTGAACCGCTGACTTTCCCGCCACTGCCCAGCGGCTGGCTCACCGAGCGGGGACGGCAGACCAGCCCAGAGTTGGGCATCACATGACCAGAGGCTGTTTCCTCCCCGGCCGGCAGTCAGGGTCACAGTGCATGGGCGCTGCTGCTGCTGCTCCACCCCCAGCCTGAGGGAAGGCGCCAGCACGAGTAGGACGAGTAGGACGCCTAGACCAGGGTGCAAGTCTACCTCCTTCACGGACGGCTAGGAGCCCTAGCAAATTCCCTTTCCATTCCCATTGCCAGTTTCTGCACAGGCTTCTGGGAGGAAAAGCGCGCACCGCGTGTCCATGAGAACGTGAGCGCGCACAGGCTGCGGCAGGGAGCCCTTTGGGATAACCGCGCTGGCTTACTTTCACTTCCTCCGTGACCTGGAAGTCTTCGTGGACAACATTCTCAACTTCTACCATGAGCACCTCGCCGGGGGAGCCCGAGGCGGGCTCCATCACCACTTCCATCTGGCGCCTGGTATTCAACTCCTCCTCTGCATCCTTCTTGCCTCGCTTGGTCTTCCTGCGGGGCTTCTGCTTATTTTCAGCATCAGACTCCTCTGGCTCCACCTCCAGCTGTCTGTTGATATGAATCCTGAGGATGGACGAGAAGCAGAGATGGAGTCAGAGGCTGGGATGCCTACCCGAGGGAGGCTCCGAGCGCTGATACCTGAAGGTCCCACGGGCTGAGGCTCCTGTAACTACCATGGCAGGGAGGCTCTGGGGATCCAGAACAGGAGCCCAAGCTGCTTCTTCAGAGCCCCAACACCAGTGGCTACCCCCAGACTTTAGTTAGACCCGTTCTATTTCCCGCACCTACACCCACTGTCCTTTGCGACTATCAGAAGCATGGGGATAAGCCAGCGTCACTAGAACCGAGGCCCACTGGGAGCTGCCTGCTGTGACGAGCGGGCTCTGGGCCTCTGCCTGCCCCTCTCTCAGCCTCGAGCTCACCATAGTGGCCCCCCAGCACCAAAGAGCTCTGGATTCTAGGGTACATTCTCCGAGAAGCCCTCCCTGACCACTTCATGGTCTAGCCTCCACACACACACCTCCCCCTTCAGAACTCAGCTTGTGACGTGTTTTACAAGCTCATGTCATCTCCTTTGTGGCGTAGATTCCCTAAGATGGGCCCTTTTCTGGTTCCCTGTTCACGCCAAAGTGCCCAGCAGACACTAGGCCTGGGTTAAACTTGTTGAATGGAAACATTCTGTTACCTCTGGACTGTCCTATGTTGTACAGGGATAACTAGCATCAGTATCTTCCTCAGAGGGTCAGAACCAAAGCAACCTGGGAGATGAACTCAGCACCCTGCTGCCATGGGCAGCCAGCGACCAGGAGGCTGGGGGTTCGGTAAGCACCAAGTTGGCCTAACCTTGAGACAGCGGGGCTCATTGGTAAGGCACCCCGAAGGGTAGCAGAGCACTAAACAGCTGTCACTTGTTTTTATTTTTAGCTGCATCTTATCATTCCCTCTGGTGACAGAGCCTTCTAGGAGATTCTGGAGTGGCCTCTTCCCTGACACCAGTGGATGAAAACAGGTGTGGGGCTTAGTCACATGGAAATGGCACCAGGACTGTTCAACTGAACAAACACCATCATGTGGGGTGTCTTGGATGTTGGGCTTGTCCAAACATTGAAGTGTTAACAGCCTGAGTCCCTGAAGTGTTTCCCACACCTGATCGTGGGATACTTTGAGGACCGAGCTCCTTGAAATACACCGAAAAGCCATGGAGAGCTTCACCAGCTGACCTTGGAGATTCTCCTTAATACAGCCTCTAGGCTTAAGACACAGGCAGCGAGCACAGGCTGACAAGAAAATGCGCTGGCTGGGAGGAGAGCCACAGACTGCTGAGCAGAACATGCAGCAGGATCTGCCGGCAGCTGCAGGCCTGAGCACTCGGAATAAAACACCCCAACTGGGAACGGCCGACACCCTGACCTGGGATTTGCACTCACTTGCTACTTTCTGTCTCTGTGATATTTTGGGAGTGACGCCTAAGAGAGGGCTCCTTGTTGACCACCCCCACTACATTAACAAGGGGACTCTAAGAAGGGGGGGTCCAGAGATAACACATCCCCGCTCCCATCTTCAGCGTGGCTTCGTCATTGTGATAAGGACGCAGGGCTGATGGACAAGGGCCATTCAGTCCTGGGACACAAGGGCAAGCCCAGGGCCACTCTTCCTGCCCCATCCTGAGTTCAGCCCCTGCACCTTCTGTGTCCCATAACGATCATGCGAAGCTTGTCCCCAAGGTCCTGCATCTCGTGGATCTGGACAAACGTCCCAGTATGGTAGACTTCATCCAGGCTCTCCACCACGTCGGACTCATTGCTGAGGGAGAGGGACACAAAGAGACATCAGTACAGCGGCTGATTCTGAGGGAGGTGGGAGAAGAAACACCCTCACTGGCCTTGAAAAACAGCCCCACGGGGGTCCAGGGACGAGAGTGCCACCAGTGGTAATGGCACACCAGTGACTCCTGGCCCGGTCAGCCGGGAGGGGTGTGGGCCGCCCGCAGAATTCTGATTCCAGTCCACGCTCCCATTACCAAGTCTGCTTAGGGTGCACCTTGACCAGGAAGTAGAGCTGCTTCCTACGAAGGTGGACGTACCAGAGCCATGATATTTGCCCGTCTACTCTGCTTTAAGTGGGCTCCCAGGGGCGTTAACATTAACGGTCCCAGAAGTTAAGATCCCCCCACATTCTGACTGCATGAGGCTTAGTGCTGCCAGCCGAGTCCTCAGCCCAGACTAAAAAGCTACGCTCGGCTCTTCGCCCTGTCCCCTTGCTTGGTTTCTTTTCAAGTCAAGGGTCAGAGGTACAGGCGACTCTGAAACAGGATTCATAGTGAGCTACACTCCCGGGCAGCTTCAACAAAGGCGTGAAGGAAAAATCACACTTACTTGTCATCTCTCTTTAGAAAGACGCCGGCATATGGCTGGGCAAGACGGACTTTCCTTCTTAGCAGCTCAACCAACTTCTTATTTTTAACCTGGCATGACAATGACCCCAAAGTGAAATGCAGGGTAGGTTTTCTAGCTGACATTCTGACAGCAGCGCTAGTGTTTTCTGTATGATTCTCTGGGGATGATCTAATCTGATCCAGGAAACGAATGAACACTGTCCTGGACCCTCTGAACCTCAGAAAAAGCAATAAAAAGGGGCACGTGGAGCACGGAGGGGGCAGTGGGAGCAGCAGCACTCCTTACTGACTCTCCCCCTCTCCTAAGAGAAATGCCAAGGGGGCAAATGGCAAGAACCAAGAAACTGATTTAGCCTCCAATTTCAAGAGCTGTTTCAGTGGTGAGATTTTTGTTTGAAAATCTAAACCATTCTGATTTACCAGTGTCAGAACAATGACACTAGTTCAAATATGGTTTTCCCAGTTACCCAAAATCAGAGGTAACGCCCTCCAATTCGCATTAAAAGCATTTCCCTGTCACATCTGTAGCCTACTCATCAATCATCACAAGCCCCAGGGTCACAGCGCATTCTCAATGGCAGGTGAAGCTGTGTAGGTGTCTTTAAGACTCAACTGATTTCTTTCCAGGGCGGATCTTAACTAAGTTCAGTGACTCTCAAACTCCAGCTTGCCTCACAACCACAGGGAGAACTTCTTAAAAAAGAGGACAGCGGGCCCTCCCTGGTGGCGCAGTGGGTTAAGCAACACACTATGAAGCAAAACACAGCCACTGCGGCATGCATGGGTTTGAGCCCTGCTGCCGGCCAGGGAGGGGACCCACATGGCGCGGCAGACCTCTCCTGCCTTGTCTGCTGCTCCCTTCAACAGTGTGTTTCAGTCAATCTGCCTGTTCTGGTCTCCACTCAGTCTCTGGATCCTCTCACCTCCCGCGGCTCTGGCCTGTACCCCAGTTCTTATATGAAAAAAATATATAAAAAAAGAGGACAGAGCACCACCCCCAGGAGTCTCTGATTCAGGTCTGGTGGGGCCCCAGAATCTGCATTTCAGAATAAGCTCCCAGGTGATACCCACACTGAGAAGTGATGTTTCAACTCACTCTCCAACAGGGGTGTTAATTTATTCCTGACAACACATATGTATGTTTTCTCCAAGAGAAATGCCCACCAGGAATATATATGACTCACCTAAAATTAAGAGCCACTGGCTTACACAGTTACGTTCTCACTTAAACATCACCAAAAGGTTCTTGAATACTGCAACTTTAAGCAAAACTAAGTATAACAAAAGCAGGTTTCCATTTGTTGTTTTTTTTTCAGGGTCGGCAAGGACTACCTTTTTCTCTTTCATATTATGATAAAACAACCTTATTCGAGGATTTACTGTATTCAGAGGCTATTAAGGAGAGAACCTACTTGGAAAAGCTAGCCACAAATCCTGTCAACTACAACATCAAGAGGAAAGAGAGCTTTGCTAACAAGTTCAGAAATATTTATTGGGCTCCTCAGGTTTACCCATTCCTCGGCTAACGGCAGGTGCATCTTAGCGCCTGTCTCCTCCCTTTGGCTGGGTCCCTTTTCGCCATTTACAAAGTAACAAAAAGAGAAACATACATGCCAGTTTCAACCATCTACACCAACTCATTTAACCCTTCTGACTAGTTCAGAGTAGGCAGACACAATCTCTGGAAGAATCACCTCTTTGTTTGGGCATGGGGATTGGGGTGGTAAAGGGGCATCTGCCATTTTACAGGGCTGAGGGAATCAGAAGTGGCAACAGTCCTGCCCCCCCCCCACCAGAGGCTTGCTTTGGGGGCAGGGGGCCAAGAAGAAAAGCCTCCATCTCAGAACCCAAATAGGAAACAGCATCAGTTTCCTATTGAAGCCTACCAGCACACAGGGTTCTAAATCCTTTACACATGTGAACCCATTTATCTCCCACACAGCTCTAAGAATGAGGCACTATTATTATGTCCATTTTGCAGATGAGAAAATGGAGGCATAGAAAAACAGCCTGCCAAAGACACAAAGCTAGGGATGGTGGAATCAGAGTATGAACCCACAAGGTCTGGCTCTGTGCCCTGTAAGTAACCACTACTTAAACATCAAGGAAGGATCCAGGCTCACCCAATTGACAGTCTGGGAGAGGAGGTGGAAGGGGGCTCCCTTTATTGCCCCCACTGACTGGCTATTGCCCTCTGTATTGCCTTTTGCCTTTCCGAGGGATCACTGAGATTTAGCAGAGACTGGAGCGTGTGTGGTGAGGGAGGGAGGGGAGATGAAGCAGAGGCTGACTCACTGTATGACCTTGCTTTAACAGTTAACAGATAATCTTTCTCCTCCATGAACTCCAGTTTCCACTTGGGAGAACTTTTAAAAAAATGGGGAAGTGGAATGCATTTGGGGCCTTCCTACATTAAAAACAAAAGTTCCTTGCATTCTTGTTGTTTTCACTCTATTACATCACCCTCATTCCACCCCTCCCCCTTCTCTATGGTTCTTAATCTGACACCATCTCTTTTGCTACTCTCTTTTCATCGGAACCTTATATTCCTTAGAGTTTGCGTTAGAATTTAGTTTCCTTAGACTTGTTAGCTGGTATATTTAATATCCGCTACAGGTAGGAGGCGAAGAATACTATTCTAGTAATAAAGAACAAAGGACATCATTCCTCCACCTTCCTAAGTTTCCCCTTGTTATTACCTGTTGTAGCAGTAAGCGCATTCGAATACATAATTTACTAGTTTATCACTTTTCAAAATTCGCTATAGAGTGTTAAATTCCAAATGCAAGAGTTTTTGTTGTTCTTGTTTGTGTCCCTAACATCTAGAACTCTACTTGCCACATATAAGCAGTCAAGAAATGTTTAAGTAAGGAATACCTCCTGATCATAAAGGGGCTTGTAGCCGGTAAGGCAGATCTCCAGGCTCGGTGTGAGGGGTGTGGGGTGGATACAGTCCTGGCTCTCTCAGTGCCGTTTTCTATGACTAGGACTTAAGTAGGCAGTCATGAGATCACTGGGCTCAACTCCCCTTAAGGGCCCTGAAAGAGGGAGAAGTTTGTCTCCAGTTCATCAAACCAGTAGTGAGCAGACAAAGATTCGAACTCCAGCATTTAACAAGTTTCGTGTCTGAAAAGACTGCGACGCTCAAGGGTGCTAGGTGATCCCTCCGATCAACCCACTGCTTGCAGAAATAGGGAAACAGGCCAAGGCGGGGTTCTCATTACCTCGATAATCTTGATAAAGCGCGGGAACACCGGGTTGCGAGTAACGGCGATGAGCGGCAGGTGCGGGAACACGTCTGGGATCGTCATGGGCGTCAGCGCCGTTATGACCGGGCCTTCCCCACCGCCCGAGCCGCTCCCCGCGCCCGTGGCCCCGTCCTCCGCGCCGCCCTCGGGTGCATCCTCGCCGCTAGAGAATGAGCCGCCACTCCCACCGCGGCTGTTCGCATCCCAAAGCTCCCGCCACTGGCCCGCGGAAGCGGGGCTTCGGCCCCACAGCGCCCAGGGAGGCGAGGCATCGCAGGCCCGCCGGCCTCTGGGGAACCACGCTCCGGCTGCAGTAGGGACCCTGCCCCCAGCGAAAGCCAGCAGCGGCCGCCGCAGGGCCCAACACCGCGCAGCTCCCCACAGCCGCACGCAGCCTGTGCCCGCCGCCATGGCCCGGCCATCCTGGCGGCGCTCAGGACTTGCGTCATTTCCGCGGGCTGGGCTGGGGCGCACGTGACGTCGGGCGCGTGCCTCGGTGCCCGTAGTCGGCTCGCGGGGAACAGAAGGTGGGGCCTGAGGAAGGTGGGCGGGGCTCGAGCGTCCACATGGCATCTACCCTTTCCGGTCTCCCCTTCTGGAGGACTGAGGCCAAGTACCGGAACCCCTAGAAAGAGGAGGGCTGTTGCTACAAGCGCGAATTTGGGAACATACAGGCAGCCTCGGGCTTGCGCTTAGATGCCTGAGCGCGGTGAGGGGAGCTAGTTTAGATTCTGGGACAAGTCCCGGTCGGCGGACTTGGGATTCCGGAAGGCGCGACGCGCATGCTCAACCTGAAGACTGCCCCCGTGCGGCCGGGCGCGTAGGCCGGGCTTGGGGGCGTGTGGAGTGAGTGGGCGTGTTCGGGAGACAGCCGGCGCATGCTCAGACTCCGGGCGCTCGCGGGTAGTGTGAGGCGATCCCCAGCGGCGGTTGAGGGGAGCTGTTGTGGCGGCGGACCTCAGGCGAGATGCTGGTGTGGATGCTATTAGCGGCGGCGACTTGGCGGCTCTGCCCGCTGGTCAGAACTCAGTCGTTGTGCCGGTGGGGCCGCCCTTCTCGGGATAGGGTGCTGCCGGGGGACAAAGGGGGGGGGGCTGACTCCTTTTGAGTTCAGACCTGGGCAGAACCCAGGAAAGACCCTGGACTCCCCAACTTAATGGAGGCTTTATAGTTGATTTACTCTTCTAGGCGCTGGACTTGCTACTCCTCCAGCCCATCACCGGGTCCTCCATGGCCACTTGGAAAGTTTCATCCGATTTCCGACCCCTGGAAGTCACCTCTGTTGCCACCTCCCTAGCTTTACTTCCCACCCAGCAGCCAGAGGGATTATTTATAGACAAAATGTGATCTTGTCTATGGCACCCTCCTTGCGTAGCCTGCACTTCCTTGTATGATCTGACCCAGTGTTTCTCAGTTGGAGCACGGCTCACATTTGGGGCCGATCATTCTTGGGTGGGCTGTACATTGTAGTGTGTTGAGCAGCAACCTTGTGTGCCACCCACTGGATGCCAGCCACTGGATGCCACCCACAAGTTCTTCCCCGGGCTTGACAATTAAAAATGTGATTTGACAACCAATAACTTGCTCTTGGCCCTCCTCTGAGTAACAGCTCCCGTTACCCCATCTATTAAACAGGCTAAATGTTGTCCAGCCTTGTGGGGCCAGGGAGGAGTGGATCTTGGCATTTGCTGCTCCTCTGCCTGGAATGCTTTGCTTCCAGATTTCTCCATAACTGGTTCCTCATTATTCAGATCCCAACTTAAACACATTTCCTTACTTAAAGCCTCCCTCCTTCCCATAAATGCTTTTTCCTGTGTCGCTACATTTGTTTTGTTTCTGACTTTTTTTTTTTTTGGTCTGTTCCTGTCACTAGAATATTAGCTTCATGGGAATGTAGAGTTTATCTTACTCTTTAGCTGTACATTTTTAAAAAGTTAAGTATTAGATTAGTGAATATGCAAGATGCCTAGGGGACCAGACATACCCACACCCACTCCCTGGCCTGGAGAAATTCCTGCCTGGAGTGAGTTGTCACGTTCTGCAGGCTTTGTTCTGCAGGCTTTGTTCGTTGATGAGATAGTGAACGACCTCTTCTGGCGTGTGGCCTCTTGGTTTTTACACTGAGCTTCATAGCAAAGTGATTTCTTAGTTTTATACATGTGGGAACACACCTAACAAAATTAGACACATTTGCCCAAGGCACACATCTAGTGAGCATGAAGAAGGGTTTCCTAGGGTTGGTTGTCTCCAGTTGTCCCATTTCTCCACACTGGCCCTCAAAGTGTGGCCTTGGATCAGCAGCATCGGCCTCACCTGGGAAATTGTGGCCTTGCAATTTTGTGGAACCAGAGACTCAGAGGAGGGAACCAGTGGTTTATGGTTTATCAAGCTTTCCAGAGGCCTCTGACCTCCTTTTGAGATTGAGAACCCCTGCTGTAAACTATTTTTCCAGCTACTAACACCTTCCCCCACCCCAAAAAGAGGAGAAGACTTTGGAGTAGGAGTTCCAAGTCTTCCTAATCTGGGTCTGCAACTGAACCTTCACGAGCACTCAGAATTTTTTTTTTTTAAAGATTTATTTATTTATGCATACAGTCACTGGGGTACAGGCCAGAGGTGTGGGGGGTGAGAGGATTCACCACAGAGAGCGGGGAGCAGAACAGGCAGATCAACGGAAGTACACTGCTGAAGGGAGCAGTGGGCAAGACAGGAGAGGTCTGCCTCACCATGTGGGTCCCCTCTCTGGCCGGCAGCAGGAATCGAACTCGTGCTGCAGTGGCTGAGGTTTGCTTCATAGTGCATTGCTTAACCCACTGCGCCACCAGGGAGGCCCGAGCACTCAGAATTTTATCTCCATTCTTATATAGGCATAGGTGTGTTTCTGGGAAAGAAAGGTCCCCAGTTTCATCAGGCTTTCCAGGGGCTACTATAACCCTAAAAGCATAAAAAGTAAAGTTAACCTGGTGGGCATCATGCTGAATATTTAATAAAAACTGACAGATGGTCTCTCTTGTCCCTACCTGCAGTGTCCACACAGTGAGGACAGGAAAGGTGTTTCACACTGTCCAGCACATCGAAGGGGTATGTGGCTTCATGCTTAACATTCACTCCTCCCTTCTATCTAATCACTCTGTCAGAACCAACATTTCCCAGTATTTCTTCGATGCCTGTGTTGTGTCAGGCTTAGAACACTAATGCTTACCATTGCCCTTCGAAGCGGGAATGCCTCTTGTCATCTTACAGGGGAAAAAAGGTTAAGAAAGATCAAAGAACCTGAACAAAGCCAAGAGGTAGAACTAGGGTTAGAACTCAGACCACCTGGCTTTTTTGTCCAGTATTCTTTCTGACATATATATTTTTTTAAAGATTTATTTTAATTATGCATACAAGAGTTGGGGTATAGGCCAAAGGCGTGAAAGGTGAGAGGATTCACCAGAGACAGAGCAGGGAGCAGAATAGGCAGATCGACTGAAGTACACTGCTGAGGGGAGCAGCGGGGAGACGGGAGGTCTGCTACACCATGTGGGTCCCCTCCCTGGGCGGTGCAGGGATCGAACTCGTGCTGCAGTGGCTGTGGTTTGCTTCATAGTGCGTTGCTCAACCCGCTGTGCCACCAGGAAGGCCCAGTGATGTGACCTTATGATATAAACAAGTATAGTTCAGTATATTGCAAATGTGTTTGATGACTTTCTTAATAATTTCTTTAGCTTAATTGTAAGAATACAAGATACAATACATACAATCTATAAAATATGCTAGTTGACTGTTTATGTTGACAATTTATGACTGTTTATGTTGTCAGTGAGGCTTCCAGTCAACAGCAGCCTGTTAGTAGTTAAGTAGCAGTTAAGATTCTGGAGAGTCAAAAGTTATATGTGGGGGCCTCCCTGGTGGCGCATGCACTATGGGTCTCCTGCAGTCACTGCAGGGTGAGTTCAATTCCCAGCCAGGAAGGGGACACACATGGCGTAGCAGACCTCTCCTGTCTCGCCTACTGCTCCCATCAGCAGTGTATTTCAGTCGATCTGCCTATTCTGCTCCTCACTCTGTCTCTGGTGAATCCTCTCACCCCTTGCACTTCAGACCTGTACCCCAGTTCTTGTAGGCATAAATAAATAAAATCTTTAAAGAAATAAAGTTATAGGGGCCTCCCTGGTGGCACAGTGGGTTTAACACTGCACTGTGAAGCATCTGTGGCACAGCAACGTGAGTTCGATCCCTGGCCAGAGAGGGGACCCACATGGCACAGCAGACCTCTCCTGCCTCGCCCGCTGCTCCCCTCAGCGGTGTGTTTCAGTAGATCTGCCTGTTCTGGTCCCCACTCTGTCTCTGGTGAATCCTCTCACCTCCCACGACTCTGGCCTGTACCCCAGCTCTTGTATGCATAAATAAATAAATCTTAAAATAAATAAATAAAGTTACATGTGGGTTTTTTCTTATGTGGGGACTCGGTGCTCCCAGCCCCTAGATTGTTCAGGGTCAAGTGTGTAACAGGAAATGACTAATGTGATCCACCTAGCCAATTCAGATTTCATCTTTACATTTTCAGTGTTGCACGGTGGGAAGTTGTTTTCCTTGGGTGTTGATCATTATTGATATTAAGATCTTGTCACTATGTCTGTAGGACCAGCTGTATTTTTCATCTCCGACACCACGCTTGATTAAACATCCTTGCCAGGAAAGGGTAGCCTTGTATTTAGGGTAAGTGAACATTTTATGAATACATTTTTATTTTAAAAATAAACATTTATGGGCCTCTGTGGTGGCACAGTGGGTTGGGCGCCGCACTGTGAGGCATCTGCAGCACAGTAGCATGAGTTTGATCCCCGGCCAGGGAGGGGACCCACATGGCATAGTAGACCTCTCCTGCCTCGCCCACTGCTCCCCTCAGCAGTGTGTTTCAGTCAGTCTGCCGGTTCTGCTCCCCGCTCTATTTGGTGAATCCTCTCACCTCCCATGACTCTGACCTGTACCCCATCTCTTGTATGCATAAATGAATAAATCTTTTTTAAAAATAAACATTTATATAAATATATGTATAAAAATAAATTTTTATTATAAAAATTCCTTTTTATTAAAATGTTAGATTTTTCCATTATTTATTCAGTAAACATTAAGGAACATACCTCTTTCCAGTGTTTAGCTAGTCACTGACCTGCAGGGAATTCATAGCTGGGTTGAGTCGGAGGAAGATGGATGAAGAGACCAGCCAGTAACTAAAGTACTTACAGTCTAGTGTGGTGCCACTTTTCAAAGATACTTGACATAGCACCCATGGGGGTTTGGGAGACTGAGGAGAGAATGTTTCATAAGGTTCTTCTGGGAGGGCATTGATGCCCTAACGGTTTTGAAGGATGAAAAGTTCATCATGAGGGAAATGAGAACTAAATATGAATGCACTTAGTGCATTCAAAGGAGTGAAAACACTATGCCCAGTATGTCCTTGGGATGTCAGGTGCAGGGTTAGAAAACCAGATATGTGGGGCCTCCCTGGTGGCGCAGTGGGTTAAGCAACACACTATGAAGCAAACCACAGCCACTGCAACACGAGTTCAATCCCTGCTGCCGGTCAGGGAGGGGACCCACATGGTGCAGCAGACCTCTACTGCCTCGCCCGCTGCTCCTCTCAGCAGTGTGTTTCACTGTATTTCAATTCTACTCCCCAATCTGTCTCTGGTAAATGCTCTGTCTCTCTGTCTCTCTCTCTCTCTTTCACACACACACACCACAGCTCTGGCCTAGACCCTAGTTCTTCTAGGCAAGAAAAAAAAAATAATGAAGGAGGAAAGTCACAATAGATGAGCAGAAGCACAAAGGATCACAAGAAATTGTTATGAACATGTATATGCAAACAAATTGGATGGCCTAGAAGAAACAAATTATTAGAATCAGACAACCGGGATGAAACAGACAGCTTGAAGAGACCGAGCACAGCACAGAATCGAAAGAGTAAACAGAATGCTCCCTGAGAACAAGAGCCCAGGAGAGATGGCTTTACTAGTGAGTACTACCAGACCTTCAGAAGACCTAATACCTAACAGCCTCCTCGCAGCCTTCAAAAAGAAATTGCAACAGGAGGAAAACACCCAAACACATTTTATGAGGTCTGGACTACCCTGATCAAAAAAGACAACATTAAAAAAAAAGCAACCATAGACTTTTGAACACAGATTGAACACATGGATTGAACACAGATACAGAATTCCTCAACAAAATCTTTGCAAATAGAATCTAACAACATAGTAAGAGAAACATTCATCGCAGTTAAGTGGGATTCATTCCAAAGATGCGAGACTGGTTCAACATAGGCAAATCAATCAATGATTGATACTCACTGCATCAACAGAAAGAAAGATAAAAATCATGATCGTTTCAATGCATGCTAAAAAGCATCACACACCTACAGGTAACATCATACTCAATGGTGAAAAACTGAAAGCATCTTCCCTAAGATCAGGATAAAAGTTGTGGTGGAGGCTGCACATGTGAAATTGCACTTCCCAAAATTATTTACATATTTTAATATAATTTTATATAAAGAGTATATATAAAAATTTTATGATTATTTAATTGTTGGCAAACAAATGATGCATAATGCAACATAAAAAAAATAGAATGGGGGGTGCCAAGGCTGGGGGAGGGAGATGGCGGGTTAGTGTTTAATAGGGACAGAGTTTCAGCTTGGGAAGATGAGAAAGTTCTGGAGGGGAGGGTGGGGACGGTTGCACAAGCACGTGTGAATATGCTTAGACAAGGCAATTATGAAAAAAATCCCTAACAATAGTAACTAAAACATTCAAGTACAGAGGATTTAAGTCAGGAATTCATTCCTGTTTAAAACTGTAAAACTCTTCTAAAGAAGAGAAGAGACCCAGATAAGGATAGATAAACCATGTTCATGGAGCCTTTCAATTCCTTTTTATTTAAGATTTTGTTTATTTATACATACAAGAACTGGGGTACAGGCCAGAGGTGCAGGGTGGGGGAAGGTGAGAGGAGTCACCAGAGACAGAGGGGGGAGCAGAACAGGCAGATCGACTGAAACACACTGCTGAGGGGAGCAGCAGGCAAGACCGAAGAGATCCGCTGTGCCATGTGGGTCCCCTCTCTGGCTAGGGATTGAACTCGTGCTATGGTGGCTGCGGAAACCCCACAGTGCGGTGCTCAACCCCTTGCACCACCAGAGAGGCCCAGCCTTTCTGTTCTTAAATGTTTCCCACAAGAAGGAACTTGTTTCTTTCTATATAAACATTTCTTGTCTGAAGCTGTTTACTTAAGTCGGATTAGAACACTGACGTTCCTCTTGAGCAAGTCAAGCTGTCACTTAATATGCATTTGATGTAATTTTATATTTGACATAGTCACAGTTTTAAAGTAATGTTATTTCAAGAAGTCAAACACTCATACTTTAGATGTTTACGAAAGGAGGGAGGGAAGGAGAGAGGGAGGGCAGGGAAAGGGGAGCAGGAGGGAAGGAAGAACTAAATGGCTCCTTCCTAAAAAGGAATTTCATTTTGAGTGGGATAGTTTTACAGTACGTGTTATTATCTTTCTTGTCTTTCCTTGTGTGAACTTGTCCTTATTTAATTCTTTCATTGCTTATTTCAGAAAAGAAGTTTTTTTCACAAGAGATGACTTTGAGAGTAGTCTCCTTCCATTCTCCATCCCTGCATCCATGATGGTAGTTATTTTACTGAATAATCTGAAGGATGCTTGAAATAAGTAATACTCGTGGGGAAGATACAGCTTGGAAATATCACACTAGTCTGTTTTTGTTAGTTTGCTGTTTATTTTACAACATACCTCTTGAAAACATTGAGGAGCAGTTTCTATGCCAAAAGAATGGTTGATTCCATTTGGCCCTTACTACCAAAACTGGCTCTTCCCCCACACCCACCCCAGGAAACAAAAAGGAAGCAGAATATTGCAAGTACTCCCTATACTAGTTGTGTGTAATAAATAGAGCACACACACTATTTTCGAGTCCTCCTTAACTTGTTGTAAACCAAAATAGACCAAATCTCTCAGAAAATATATGGGAAAATTCTACCACCGAACCCTAAAGAAGGTTTTGTCACTGATTAAAATATCAGTGCTTTTCTTTGAAGTGATACTTTAGGTTTTCACCATTTCAAACTTCAGGTTTTATCCTTGGAGAAGGGTCTCATAAGGGAAAAGAAATGGAAAGAATTTAGATATCTGAGGACACCAAACACTAACTTCAACCTCCTAGTTTTGAACACAGTTCACT
This sequence comes from Galemys pyrenaicus, assembly GCA_019455555.1. Classification (NCBI taxonomy): domain Eukaryota; kingdom Metazoa; phylum Chordata; class Mammalia; order Eulipotyphla; family Talpidae; genus Galemys; species Galemys pyrenaicus. The sequence goes on along the minus strand of JAGFMF010011614.1, from coordinate 5,033,567 downwards.
CCAGGACACACGGCTCCCAGTATCTAGTAACCAAAAAGCTCCTGATGATATAAGTGTTCCTTGGATGTGTGTCTAGAACTGTCACCTTCTGAATCAGTATCTGATAAAATGCACTTATTGAAATTGTTTTTATTGCTATTTTTAGGTTGGCAAACCAGAAATCACATCAGCACATTTTGCTGGTTCAGTATTGCTATTAGTTGTGAATCAAAAAGTTTATATTTTTGATTATGAATACAACTTATGGAGTACATCTATAGGTATGTGTGCTTTATATATATATATATGTATAATACATATATTTTTTATTTCAGCCAATATCAGAGAAAAGGTTACTACTTTTGGAAGTACAAACTATATTGCTACATGGCTGTCAAGCCCTAGATATTAATCTCTCCTTTGAAATTCAGATAAAAAGTGACCCAATTCCCACTGCATGGGGTAGGGATCTAGTGTTTTCCTTAGGGATTATAGTCACCAAGTCATGAAAACCTGGTTTGATTAAATGAAGTTAAAAAGGGACATCACTAGTGAAAAAAAAAAAAAAAGGGACATCAGCAGGACTTGCAAGGGGTTAGAAGCTGGGAAGGATTAGGGGGGCCTCCTTGGTGGCATGAGCAGTTGAACTCCGCACTGTGGGGCCTCCATAGCCACTGCAGTGTGAATTTGATCCCTGGCCAAGGAGGGGACCCACATGGCGCAGCAGACCTCTCCTGCCTCGCCCGCTGCTCCCCTCAGCAGTGTACTTTAGCCGATCTGCCTGTTCTGCTCCCCACTGTCTCTGGTGAATCCTCTCACCTACCCGTCCCCCCAGCCCGTGCCTCTGACCTGTTCCCCAGCTCTTGTATGCATAAATAAATAAAATCTTTTAAAAAAATTAAGAAATTGGGAAGGATTAGAGCAGCCAAACATGACTCCCAGCCGCCTGCTGACAGGGCTGTTGACGGGGATACTGAGTCTCACGCAGCCACGTGCTGCTTCCTGACGGGAACACATTCTGAGAATGGATCCACAGGCAATTTTGTGATTGTGTTGTGTCAGTGGGCAGCTACACAAATCTCAACGTTCAGCCGACAGCACAACTCAGTTGGCCTGGTGGTGCCACCTGCCACTGGCAGAGCATCGCTAGCAAGGGCTGTACTTCACGTTATGTGTGAGGACCAGGAGTGAAGATAAGTTTTCCGAAGAGAGAAAGGAGAGAACTCTGATGTGAGAGGCAAGGAGGGAGACTTTAGCCTTGGAAAGAATGTTGAAGCTATTATTTTTAAAAAAAGATTTATTTATTTCTGCATCCAACAACTGGGGTACAGGCCAGAGTTGCGGGAGGTAAGAGGATTCACCAGACAGAGTGGAGAACAGAACAGGCAGACTGATAGAAACACACTGCTGAGGGCAGCAGTGGGCGAGGCAGGAGAGGTCTGCTGCGCCATGTGGGTCCCCTCCCCAGCCAGTGGCAGGGATCGAACTCGTGCTGCAGTGGCTGCGGTTTGCTTCATAATGTGTTGCTTAACCCGTTGGGTCACCAGGGAGTCCCCTAGAGCTATTATTAGAATACAACCTTCTCTTTCCCTGAACAGGGAGGAGGCAAGAGGTCAGTACTAGGTTTCTCAACCCTGGCTCCTTGACCAGCGTGCTGAGTTGCTCCGTGGGGGGCTGCTCTGGGCACTGTGAGGGTGTTGAGCAACATCCCTGGCCTCCATCTTCCCAATGCCAGAAAGATCCCCCGCCACCCTGCCATAGTCCTGAAAATAAAAATGTCCCCAGACATTGCCTCGTGTGTTCTGCGGGTTAAAATCCCCTCAGATGAGAAATGCCCACTTGGCCATTTGTTGTTATTTTACTTCACTGGCACAATAAGGTCTCACTTAACATCATGAATAAGATCTTGGAAACTGACTTTACGCAAAAACAATGCATACCAAAACCAGGTTTAACAGGCTCACCAATAGAAACAAGAGTTAAGTTCCTAAAACATATTTCGGGACACAAAAAAGTATCACCAAACCTCTAAATAAACACTTAAAACACGTCTCCTATTCAACAGCCATCTGGGTTCATTTTCCACCCTGCTGGTCCCAGTTGAGACCTCAGGGACCAGAGCCCCTCCCCTCCCGGCAGCTGAGAACACAAGATGGCACCTAGCCACTGACGGGCCCCCGCACCCACGCCCATGCCCACACGCACTCAGACTGGCACGATGTAGACTCCAGAGAAGCTCACCAGCAGATACTGAGGCGTGGGCGGGGACCAAGTCCCAGAGAGAACGGGTAAACGCCACACAGCTGGTGGCGCTGGCTGGGAATCGGTTCCTTTCTCACCACCGTTACAACAAAAAGAGACACGTTAGTCAAGGATGTTCTGTATTAGTTGTTTTGCTCTTGCTGTTTGTTCAAATACTGTGGCTGGACTAGGTGGTGCCTTGCCCGCTTCATGCAGCGCCTGCAGGGGCTGGCCAGTCTCTAGCCGGGGAACTGGCTACTCTCACCAAGGTGACCCGTGATCCTCAGGGAATGGATAGTTGCACTGGCTCACGCTCCTTGGCCGAAGTGTGGATGCTGTAAATCCACGGGCCCATGGCGGAGGTGTTGCTTAGTGTCCATCTCAGCCTGTTGATAATGCCAGGGGCAAAAAATACCCAGGACTGCTCAGCTGGGCCTCAGGGAATTCGCCGTAGGCATTTCCCCTCTCAGTCACTGTTGGGACTGGAACGGCCTCTAAGCTTCTTAGGATTGGAAGGTGCCCTTCAGCTATAACCATCAGGAAACTTGGGGAAAAACAGAGACCTGGAAATGACACAGCATCCCAGGGCCACAGGTGGAGAGGGGGTTGGGTGGGATCCTTCTGTTACTGGGGCTAAACGTGGGGGGTCAGTCCCAACTGATGTTTCCGGAATCAACCAGAACCTATAAAGCAGGTCTCCCACCCCCGCAGCTGGCCACCTCTGGTCACGAGTGGTACTGTGTCCGGTGCGCTGGCTCTTTTCAGTGATTGCCTCCACAAGACTCCACCTGCATTACACAAAGAAGTCACCTGTCAGGGTTACATTCCTCGTGTGTAACGCTGGGTCCATTCTTGGAACCATCTTGTCAGTTTGTCACATGCAAATCCAACACACATGTGCCTCCAAAACATGAATAGACCTACTCTTTCTTTTTTTTTAAAGATTTACCTATTTAACTCGTGCTGCAGTGGCTGTGGATGCTTCATAGTGCAGTGTTTAACCCCGTGTGCCACAAGGGGGGCCCCAAACAGACCTACTCTTTACAGAATTTCCTACCTACAGCTAAACTGCCTGAAAACTCTCTCTTTTTTTTTTTTTTTAAGATTTATCTATTTATGCATACTAGAGCTGGGGTACAGGCCAGAGGCAAGGAGGGGTGAGAGAATTCACCAGAGACAGAGTGGGGAGCAGAACAGGCAGAGCCACTATTCTGCTGAGGGGGGCAGTGGGGAGTCAGGAGAGGCCTGCTGCGCCACGTGGGTCCCCTCCCTGGCTGGGGATCGAACTCCTGCTGCAGTGGCTGTGGAAGCCCCACAGTGTGGCACTCAACCCCTTGCGCCACCGGGGAGACCCTGCCTCAACATTCTCTTCACTTGCTACCTCCCTCTCTTCCTCCAAAATTCGCCCTCACTCCCCTTTCTCTCATGATGTGCCCGAGCAGTGTTTTCTTTCTCACAGTTCATGATGTTTTCCTTTGGGGGAGAAGGGTCATAAATTTCACCACTTTAAAATGTATAATTAAAAAGTATTTAGTATATTTACTATGTGGTACAACCATCACGACTATCAAGGTCCAGAACATTCCATCACCCCAAAAAGAAGTCCATCCTCCCTAAATAGTCACTCCCTCGTCCATCTCCTCCCAGCCCCCAACAACCATGAGTCTGCTTTTCATCTGTGGATTGGCTTGTCCTGGACACCTCACCTCAGTGGAGTCCGCATCCTCCCATAGCCGTCCTTCTGTGGTCTTTTGTGTCTGCGTCTCTCGCCAAGCATCATGGTTTCAAGGTCCATACTCATATAGCCTGTGTCTGAACTTCACTCCCTTTTATGGCCGAATAATATTCCACTGTATGGATGGGGAATTGTTTTTCTGTTTTGGCCATTGTAAATGGTGCTTCTGTGAACATCATGTATGAGTTTTTGTGTGGACTTGTGTTTTCAATTGTCTTGGGGAGAGGCTTAGGCGTGGAATTGCTGAGTTCTATGGAAACTCCATATTTAATTGATTAAGTTACCATCAGGGATTGTTACATTATAAGTCAATCTAGTCTTGTCCTTCTCTCCATTGAATAACATCCAAAGAGCTAATTTCCCATCCTCCTCCCCTTGTCCGTAGCACCGCCATTTCACTTTCTGTCTCTATGAACTTGGTTAGCCAAGGGGCCGCCTATGATTTCTCCACAACATACTGGAACACGCATAGTCTGTGTCAGAGACTCACTCCTTTTATGGCTGAATAGTATTTCATTGTATGGATGGAACACTTTGTTTATTCATTCATCTGGTGATGAGCATTTGGATTGCTTTTATGTTTTAGCTGTTGCGAATAATGAAGCATGTGTACAAATATCTCTTTGACTCTCTGCTCTTCATTTTGGGGGGAATATATGCCAAAGTAAATGAATATATGTATTTTTTAATTAGGGATCATATGGTCCTTCTGTTTTCGATTTTCTGAGGACCCTCCACACTGTTTTCCACACGGCCTGCACCATTTTACATTCACACCAACTGTGCACAGGGTTCTCTCTCCCCCACGTTTTCACTAATATTTTCCCCATTTCTTTGCTAGTAGCCATTCTACCGAGCGAGAGGCAGTATCTCGAGCGGTGTGGCTCTGCATTTCCCTGATGGCCAGTGACACCGAGCACCTTTTCATGTGCTTGTTATCCATGAAGGACTTTCCTTTGAATAAGGTTTTGGCTTTTGAAATACAAACAAAGTATTCCTTGCTAAGACAAGTGAGCCCTTTCTACAATTTTGGAAGGGTCTTGAGTTTCTGTAAAACCAGTGGTTCTCAAACAGATATTTTTGCCAATCTGGAGACATATTTGTGGATGGATAAATAAGACCAAAGAACACTCCTGGCATCTCGTCCACAGAGGTAGGGGCGCTGCAAAGCGTCCTGAGGTGCACAGGGCGGCTCCCACCCCTGCATGGCCTGACCCCAAACGTTAATAACGCCAAGGCTGACAAGCCCTGCTGGAATCAGCCTTCTCACTGGCTACAGGGAAGTCATACAGTTACATGATCTTTTCCTTTCAGGTCTCGATGACCCTGTCTCACATATTTCTGGTGACAACTGTTGTTACAGTGGACAGCACTTTTGCATGGTGAGTACCGTGTGTGGTCTCTCGTTGTTTTACTCCACTCTGTAGTTATGAATGGAAACAAGAACAGTATACGTCTCTAGGGCTGGGACTTAGGCAATGCCATCTCCCCAGGATTCAGAAGAGGACCTGAGCAAAGGGAGTGGCTGACAAACTCAATATATCCATGAATCTTTTTTTAACTTGTTATTTTGAAATAATCAGAGTCTACAGGATGCTGAAAAAAAATAGTAGCCAAGCCCACGTACCCTCTACCCAGCTCTCCACGGTGGTTACACCTAACGTAACTATAATGCGGTCGTGAGTCACCAGTGTTCTGAGAAATGTGCCACTAGGGGCCCTTCCTGGTGGCGCAAGGGGTTAAGCACCACGCTATGAAGATCCGCAGCCACTGCAGCACGAGTCCGATCCCTGGCCAGGGAGGGGACCCACGTGGCACAGCAGACCTCTCCTGTCTCCCCGCTGCTCCCCTCAGCAATGGATTTTGGTCAATCTGCCTGTTCTGCTCCCCACTCTGTCTCTGGTGAATCCTCTCACCCCCACACCTCTGACCTGCACCCTGGCTCTTATATGCATAAATACATAAATCTTTAAAAAAAAGGACGAAAAAATGTGTCATTAGGCAATTTCATCACTGAGTGAACATCATAGAGTGTAATTACACAAATCTAGATGGTACAGTCTGCTGTGCACCCACCCTGAGAGATGGTGGAGTTTATTGCAACCACCATTATATATCTGGACCATCATTGACCAAAACCTCTTAAAGGGACACATGACTATACTAAACCCCAGAAACTGACATGGGTACAACTTGCTTCCGGTTCTGTGCCATTTTATCACACACATTTTATCAGACCGACATCAAAAGCATCCCAGAGTTCTCTCTGTATCTCCCCGCCTCCCTCCACCCCTCAGCCCTGGGACATCAATCTGTTCTCCATCTCTATAACTTTATCACTTCGAGAATGTTACATAAATGGCTCCATACATCAGGCCACCTTTTCTGATTAGCTTTTCTCAGTGAAATTCTCTGGAAAGACATCAAATTTATTGTGACCTCACCAGCCCATGCATTTCCACTGCTCAGTGAGAGTCCATAGTGTGGATTTACCAGAATTTGTTTTTTCCACTCTTTGACCATTACAAGTAAAGCTGCTGTGAACATTTATGCACAAATTTTCATGTGGACACAAGTTCTCACTTTTCTGGGACAAATTCCCCAACATCTCTTTCATTTATCTCTGGGTTTTTTTTTTTAAGATTTATTTATTTCTGCATACAAGAACTGGGGTACAGGCCAGAGGTACGGGGGGTGAGAGGAGTCACCAGAGACAGAGTAGGGAACAGAACAGGCAGATCAACTGAAGCACACTGCTGAGGGGAGCAGCAGACGAGGCAGGAGAGGTCTGCTCCATGTGGGTCCCTTCCCTGGCTGGGGATGGAACTCGTGCTGCAGTGGCTGCGGATGCTTCACAGTGCGGTGCTTAACCCCCTTTGCCACCAGGAAGGCCCTTTGTCTCCTTTTTTAAACAATTGAGATATGAAGTCATGTGTCACTTAACAACATGTTGCTTATAAAACAGCTGCCCCAGTAGGTCCCCATCAGCTCAAGTGTATAGCAGGCTGCACAATCTAGATTCGAGCCGCTATACTGACATTGGCACAATGGCAAAATTGCCTAAGAGCACATTTATTAAGTGACATGACCGTAACTGACATACAAAATGGTGTAGATTTAATGACAATGATTTGATTCGATACTTTTATATATTGCAAGATGATTACCACTGTAGCCTTAGTTAACCCCTCCATCACCTCACAAAATTACCATTTCCTTACCAGTTCCCATAACTGTACCTTTGTGGGAACAATTAAGATATAATCTCTTAGCAACTTTGAAGTTTCCGATGCAGTATTATTTCTATAATCACTATGCTATGCATTAGACCTCCAGAACTTAGCGGTCAACTAGTTGCAGGCTTGTACCCTTAGACAACATCTCCCCAGCCCCCCCACTCTATCTTTGCTTTTTAAGCGATCACTTTATGTGTGTGTTCTTTCAGGATATAAATGATTTGGTGTTTGCTTATTTCCTTGGAGAGCCAGTACGTCAGACCAAAATATATTTCTCAAGTAGTCAGGGATATGGATTCCAGAAGCTTGTCCATAAAATACAGGTATGTTTAACTTGGTAAAGTGAATGTTAAAAGACATAGTTTTATGTGGTTGGAATAATTCTCAGTCAGAATTAGGTCAATAAGGACGTTGCTCTCTGTAAGAGTCTGTCTGAGAGGGAGCAAACATTCCAGGTGAAAAGAACTGTCTTTGGGAGACTAGGAAGTTAGATAAGGGGATGGAAGATTCTAGATCATAGTACCTTGTGAATCATGTGAAAAGCCAGTACCATAGAAAATGCTACACATTGATTATAACACTTAACCTCATGTTCACTTAAAAATAAGTGCTATCAGGGCCTCCCCTGGTGGCGCAGTGGGTTAAGCAGCGCACTATGAAGCAAACCGCAGCCACTGCAGCACGAGTTCGATCCCTGCTGCCGGCCAGCGGGGGGACCCACATGGTGTGGCAGACCTCTCCTGCTGTGCCCGCTGCTCCCCTCAGCAGTGTACTTCTGTTGATCTGCCTGTTCTGCTCCCCGCTCTCTGTGGTGAATCCTCTCACCCCCCTACACCTCTGGCCTGTACCCCAGTGCTTGTATGCATAAATAAATAAAAAAAAAATAAGTGCTATCAGATGCATGATCACCCTATCTTACAGGTGAAATAACTGGACTGGATTGAAGTATACTTCCTCAAAAAAATAGAAGCTCCCCCATAACCTTAAAATGTGACCTTACTTGGAAATAGGGTCGTTAGTTAAGACAGGTCATACTGGACAAGCTTGGGTTCTAAGTTCAGTGTCTGGTGCCCTTGTGAGCAGAGAGAAAGATAGGAGGAGATGCACAGGGAGGAAGGGCATGTGAAGAAGGGGAGGGGTCGGAACGGTGCAAGCCAGGGAATACCAAGGATTGCTGGGAACCCCCAAACTTCTGTCTTCTGGGACTAGGACAGTAAATTCATGTAGCTGCAAAGCCCCCAGTAGATGGCATTTTGTTATGGCAGCCCTGCGAAACTAATACCAGGATGAAGGCTCAGAGAGATGCAGGGCCTTTCCCAAGGCCACACAGCATGGCTGAGCTGAGATTTGGACAGCTGGGAAGGGCAGGATGCTTGGACAGCTAAGGGGAGGAGGCGTTTTGTCCTAGTGGAGCAAATGACTATCAGCAAACACTTGTCCAAAGAAGTTAGGCGTCAGCTCCACCCTCACGTCCTGATCATACCCTAGAGCTGCTCTCTCTGTCCTGCCCAGGAAGCCCAGAGTAGCCTAGAACTAAACTGGCAACATGTCTTTACTTAAAACTAAGCTAGAATGACCAGTAAATGGAGCAAGAATTAATATTTGTGCTCAGTTGGAAGCTATATTAAAATCCTTGGTTATGTTTAAGGTTCTCCAGAGAAACAAACCAATTAGATACATATAGGACAGGTTCTGGAATGGTGGTGTTTTGTTTAACAACATTTCATTATAACATTGATGTGGAAAAACCAGTTGGTTCCTGAGCACTATGTGCTTCTGACTTCCAGAACTTGTGTGTGTGTGTGTGTGTGTGAGAGAGAGAGAGAGAGAGAGAGAGAGAGAGAGAGAGAGAGAGAGAGAGAGAGGTGGGGGGAAGAGAGACAAGGAGAGCGAGAGGGAGAAAGGAAAAGGGAGGGAGGGAGACAGAGAGACAGAGAGAATGAGTTCTCTGGTGTCTCTTCTTACCAGGGCACACATGACTCCCCAAAGCCCCACATCCAAACGCCTCCTCGCTGGAGGAGCTGTGACCTGCATATGTGTGCCCACCCCCAGTTCACAGGTGTGCGGGCATTAGAAGGTGTGGTGGCCTCGGGGCACACAGTGTGAGGCTGCAGCCCTCTGAGTGCCCCGAGGGTGCTTGCTGGCCTCCTGTCACTAGGAGAGGACATAAGAAGTCCACAGCCCACAAGAGGGTCCTCATTTAACCGTGCTGGCACCTCACTCTCAGATTTCTCACCTCCAGAACTGTGAGAAATAAGTTTCTGTTGTTTTTAAGCCACCTAGCCTGTGGCGTTTGGTCACAGCCGCCCAGATGGACTAACGGAGAGGCTAGGGCCTCAGCACAGTCAAGCGTCACTTAATGACAGGGCCGTGTTCTGGGACACACACGTTCACGCACTTTTGCCAACGTGCAAACATTATAGATAACACAGCACACTAAACACTGAGCCGGTGACATGTCACGTGTCGCCACTCATACGTGGGGCCGTCGTGGACCACAATGTATTGTCATGTGGTGTGACTACATACTACGTGAATTTTGGGGGTGCAGTTTAGTTCATACAACTGTATGTTGAGGAGCCACCCTCACCCCTAAATGACAGGTTTCAGTAAGCTAGTAGTCTTTCTCTTGCTGAGCGATGTTTGGAGGTAGCTTCTGGGTGACCTTGGCGATCTGCCCCAGTGCCCCGAGGCTAGGGCTAACCCAGCTTGGCTGCCAGGCGTTTTTCCTGCCAGCCCGCACAGAGAACCAGGGACCTCAGCAGAAAGAGTGCAACTCGGCACAGGGATCTCGCAGTCTGCACGCCTCCAGTGCTTTCTCAGCACCCCCAAACAAAGCTGTCTTCAGTCAGGTTCTGCCATAGAAGCTGCATTTCCATAGAGGGGAAGTTGGTGATAATAAAGACTTTCCTTCCTTTGGACTTAGTAGATAATCTGGAGGTAAATTTAGAATTAAACATTAGAATTAAAATTAATTGTAAATTAGTCATACACGATACTTTTGTTTTGCAGGAACAAGAGTTTGGGTCTTTGGGTGGGATCTTCTACTTTCACTCCTTGTCACAGATTGGGATGCTTTTTGTAGTTTACGAGAAGGTAAGTAACTCTGGACTAACAAGAGCAAATGACCTTTGCCTCAAATCAGTTTTGGTCAAAACTCATATACTTAGATTTTCCTATCTGAAATCCATCGAACTTTCATTCACGTGTTCATCTACGTACTTATCTACCTAGCTGTCTGTCCAACCACCTGTCCATCTATCCTTCTTTCCCTCCTCCCCTCCCTTGAATCTTCCTTCCTTCCATGCTTCCACCCGCCCGCCCACTCCTCCGTCCATCCATCTATCTATCCATCCACTGTCTTCTCCCCCCCCTCCTCACTCATTCATCCCTGCCATCATGTTCTCGACGATCTGTGAGTCCTGTCTGTGAGGAGCGAAGCCCCAGCTGAGCACTTAGGGATAAAATAGAAGATGTGGGGCATATGCCCATAATAGTGCACAAGATAATTTTAAATGCTTCATGCCAAACCTTTTTACTGATTCTTTTAGTATGTGTTCAGTAAAGCATAAACCTGTGACTTCACAGACATCATTTAGGATAGAGCTAAGTAAAAAGGAGTTAGTCTGTGCAAACTGCATTGGAAAGGAAAATATTAAGTCAGAAAAAAAATACAGTCAGCATCCCAGTATTCAGAAATGCTGAGTGGGAAACATTTCTTTGAATTTGGGGAGAGACCCACCAGCAGGAAGCTTCTGGAAGTTGATCTGCTATTGGTCACCTGGTAGGGCTGGCCTCCCTGGGGATGAGCAAGAGCTGCCTAGCCCTGCCAGGATGCCCCCCGCCCCCACTCTGGGAACCCCAGGAACCGAGGCTGACAGGACCAGCCCGAGCTACCGCCTTCCAGGGTTCCCCAGCCTGACGGCAGCCTCATAGCCTCCCAAAGACTACCCGGCAGGCATCCACCGAGCTGAAAGCTGCCCGCCTCACACCAGGTTTCGGGTACAGCAAGCGCACCCTGGTTTCCGAAGCACTCCCCTCTAGTTAAGGCTCAGGCCCCTGGCTAGGCATGCTCCCAGCATATCTGCACCCTCAGCTGGGGTGTCTGCACTCCCCTGTCTATTTCTCTGTTCCTTTCAGCTCTCCAGGCACCTCTGCTGGGGCCTCCTTTAGAGAGAAGCAACCCCGGAAGGCGCTTTTCTCCCCTGGACTCAGTGCTCAGCGCCAAGGACTTACCGACACTTAGGACTTGGTGCTCAGTGCTCAGTACTTTTCCGCATCTGTTCCTCTGCCTCCTCCCCCATCCCTGAAGGAGTCTGTTCTCAGGGGTCCTCCACAGTGAGGAACCCCACTCCGGTGCAATCCCCTGGGCCTACTGGCGTCCGCCCTGGGGGAGGCTGGGACACAGGAGCCTGCGCTTCCTCTGACCCGGTCTCTTGCTGCCCACCGCAGTCGTGCCGAAAGCCTGAGTGCGCTCCCTCCGAGGGGGCCTGTGGCCACGAGGGGCTTCTCTGGGCCCTGACCGCTCAGCTGAGCTCCCGACAGAGGACACCTCTCGGAATGAGAGGACAGAGCCCGCCGGCCCGTCACAGTGGCGGTGGGCCCGGCTGCCAGCTCACACGCGGTCTCTTGGCACATCATGCGCCGAGGCCTGGCCCCTGCCCAAGCTGGGACTGGACAAGTCCGAGTCCAGCAGCCTGGCGCAGTCCATTCCCGCGCCGTGGGGTGCTGGGCAGCGTCCCTGGCACCCCCTGCTCGGTGCAGGAGCAGCACAGTCCTCTGGGGGCAAAGGCACAGCCCAGGTGGCCACCACGAGGCGAGACAAAATTTGAAAAAGTATGAACACCAAGGCCGTGGGCCCGAGCCGTTCCGTTGTCCCGTAATGACCAGTCGTGATTTCATTCAGGACTCGAGATTCATCCGTCTGTCTCTCTCAGGCCATGTTTAAGTACTCGGACCACCCGCTGAACCGCACTTATGGGGAGGTCTTTGACTACGCTGAGACCTTTGACATCCTCGTCACCCCCGGCCAGAGAGGCATTCTCCTCTTATGGTCTCAGAAGGGCCTGATGGTTTCCCGAAATGCAGGTGGGTGAGGCCCAGGCGGGGGCCCCTCTCTGGGCCCACCATGGCACATGGCCCTATTGTTTTTTAAAAAAAAAAGATTTTATTTATTTATGCACACAAGAGCTGGGGTACAGGCCAGAGTTGCAGGAGGTGAGAGGACTCACCAGAGACAGAGTGGGGGGCAGAACAGGCAGACTGACTGAAACACACCGCTGAGGGGAGCAGCGGGAGAGGCAGGAGAGGTCTGCCGCACCATGTGGGTCCCCTCCCTGGCCGGCAGCAGGGATCGAACTCATGCTGCAGTGGCTGCGTTTTGTTTCACAGTGTGTTGCTTAACCCACTGCGCCACCAGGGAGGCCCCCCTATTGGTTTTTTTCTCCCCTGGCTCGGACGGACAGTGATGACAAGCCACTTCTCTCCACCGCCCTGTGTGTCATCCCTGTCTCTGCCTTCCGGGCTCTCCAGGGCCCTGTAGTCAGTCTCTGGACACTTAGGTGATGGCGGGCACATTCTGGGTGCTACAGTCGTAGGCGGTCACTGGACACTCTGGACAGCAGCCCCCGACCTCAGTCCGGGAACTTCAGATCTTGTTCCAGGGCCGAGGTTAGTGACTCCAGGCGGGGGCAGTTCAAGCCAGCTACTTGAACCTCCCCTGGCCCAGAGAAGTATGGGGAGATGGTCCAGCACCTCCAGCTTGCCTTCTGGAATATTCTAGGACCTATGGGAACCCTTGGTGGGCATAAGAAGAGGAGCAGAGCAAAAGGGCGGCCCTCCCAAGGGAGGAGCACTCAGGGAGCCCGGCCACAGGTTGGACTACAAGGACACCCACAGTCACAGCCTGTACCCAGCACAGGCAGTGCCCTGACCTCGGCTGCCTCCCCCAGTACAAGGAAAGGGCTTGGGGCTGCTCAGTCACTTGGGGAACCTGTTCCAGAAAGAGAGCTGTTAACAGCTCTTCGACACGTTAACCGCGCCGTCATGTGTTGCTTAGCAGTGTTTTCCGGTCAGCGCCGGCTCTCCAAACACAGCGGTCCCAGGGGCTCTGCCATCGAGCCTGGGCGCGGTGACTGTGCCATCTCGGTGTGGTGCCTGCACAACCACACGGTCACCTGGCAGGGCACTCTCAGGCTTGCCCCATCCTTACGCTGCGCACAGCTAGGGAGTAAGAGCTTCTGTCACGCTCACTCTCCAGAAGGCGAGAAGGACTTTCTCTTGTAAACTCGACAGCCGCGCCTCACGGTTTTGATGCCAAGGAGGCTCGGGGCGCCACATTCTCTTAAACCTGAGCGTCTCCCTTGCATGGTTTCCCATGCCCTTCAGTGCTGTGCTCACTCTGTTCCGTGCTCGTTGGAGAGGCGGCCCCAGGGTGGAGTGAGTGGCGGGGATGTAGCCCGTGCTTTGCGTCTGGGGCCCCTCTCCTGCTGGAGCGCAGGTCCTCATGATTCTGCCTGTTGTCTCCTAGGTCAGCTCATCAGCCCCGTCTGGGTACAGGAAAGACCCAACACCCAGTATTCCATCTTCGAAGCCAACATCACCATCCACAATGTTGCCGCCAGTGCGTGCCTGACCTGCGGGTAGCTTTCTGGGAGTGCTAGAGCTGGCGCGTGAAGTCAGCCTGCCCCAAAGCAAACACGAAGCACGAGCGGTACACGTCCTGGGACAGCTCCAGGCTCCCGCTGGCGTGCCTTCCGGCTACGAAGGCCACGTCAGCGGGCAGCTCGTCTCCGGGCCGCTGTCCCAGCCCCACAGTGGCAGCTCGGACAACGCTTGGCTCACAGGTCTGGAGGACAGATGTCTGACACCAGAGTCCTCGGGGCCTCTCTCCCAAGGCCCGGGGCGGGGAGCTGCGCCAGGCCATCTTCGGCCCGTGCCTCCAGTCCTTCCTCTGTGCGCGTCCAGGCGTCCTCCTTTTGTAAGGTCGCTGCTCAGGCTGGGCCAGGACCAGAGCGACGACCTTAGCCTGACACTTCTGCAAAGACTCAGCCTCCAAACAGGGTCTCCCCTGAGGTTCTGGGGGTCAGGACTCCAACACGTCTTTTTGGGCGGGGACACGGCTCAATCCACAAGAGGTGGCAGCCTTGGGATTAGTTTGCTGGCAAATTGTTTTCCTGACAACTTCGGTCAGCAAAGGCAAAACTCGCCGGTATAATTTTTTCGCCTCACTTTAACTCTGGTTTGGTAAACAGCCAATAAGCTGTAGGCTCATGTGCCTTTTAAGAGTCAGTATTTCTCTTGGGTTGATCATTTCATTATAGCCTACTGTCTGTGCCCACTTTTCTGTTTAAAATAATTTTCTAATTACTTTCTAATTATTTTCAATCATGTGAGAGGAATACATTTTTGAGGAGTATAATTATTTTATAGTTACAGAATTGGTTTTATAATTATGCCAGTGATGCCTGGTCCTTTGAAGTCTGTGGGGTTTTTTTAAAGATTAACTTATGTGTACAAGAGCTGGGGTACGGGCCAGAGTTGTGGGAGGTGAGAAGATTCACCAGAGACAGAGTGGGGAGCAGAACAGGCAGGTTTCTTTTCAAGTCAGTGTTTTTGTTCTTTGGTGAATTCCTAGGAGTGGAAGACCTGGGTCATATGGCAGATCCATTTTCAGTGTTTCGAGGAGCCTCTACACAGCTTTCCATAGTGGCTGGGCCAGTTCACATCCCCACCAGCCAGCCAGCTGCATCCATGTACAGGAAAAGAAAGGGAAAAACTAAGTTGTAAAGCAGTTTAAAGAGTTCTAGAATATGATCACCCATAGGTAAAACTACCAGAAAGGATGTTTACTAAAGTGTTAACAGTGGTTACTTATTTCAGGAGTCAAACCAGCAAACCATAGTCTGTGGATCACTTGTTTTTGTTAATAAAGTTTTATTGAGACACACTCATGTGCATTCAGTTCAGGTCATCCTGTAACTGCTTTCACGGAGTTGAATAGTTACAACAGCCATCACATGACTGGCAAAGCAGAAAATTTTCTGGTCCTTTGCAGAAATTTGCTGACCCCTTAGTCTATATGATGGAATCTGGGGCAATTTACTTTTTTGCTTCAATTTTTTAGATGTTTTATGTTTTTGTCCACTGCAACAACCCTTTGTTTCAATTTTTGTTTTGTCTTGTTTGTTTTTTCCTAGATGAAAATGAACTGGCAATTTTAACTCGGGAGAATAACTTGTATTATGGCAGCCTGGGAATCCTGTCAAATTCTCTAATCAAAGTAAGTAAAAATCAAAGCAGGGTTATTATCCATTTGGTAAGGAATACATTTTGGTGTTGTTCCCAAACTTTCAACCTTCTTTCTGAAGGCTGGAAATAGCTCTAGTTCTGAAAGTAGTAGTAACATTTTAATAGTAAAAAGTTAACACTGCTTTAATTACACTTAAATTAATAATATTAATTTGTTAATAATTCTTGATAGCAGCTGGTAATTTTAACATTTGTTGAAGTAACGACAGCAACTAAAACTAAAACTAAAGTGCATAGACTGTGGCAGGTGTTAAGTGCTACCCATGTGTTACTTCACTGAGCCCAGCCATCATTGAAGTAGAACCCTGTGTTGTCCCCAGTTGACAGATGAAGAAACTAAGGCACAGAGAGATAAGGTCATTTGCCCAAGGTCACAGAGGTAGGAAACAGGGATGCCAGATGATCTCACATCATTGTGTACATTACATGTATCTCTTTATAGTTCAGTGTCACAACAACCCATGAAAGAAATAATATTGTCCAACTTTTTTTTTAAAGATTTATTTATCTGTGTGTGTAAGAACAGGCCAGAGGGACCGGGGGTGAGAGGATTCACCAGAGACAGTGAGGAACAGAACAGGCATATTGACTGAAATCCACTGCTGAGGAGAGCAGCGGGCGAGACAGGAGAATGGGTCAGCTCCCTGGTCGGGGATCGAACTCATGCTGCAGTGGTTGTGGATGCTTCATAGTGCGGTGCTTAACCCCTCGCACCACCGGGGGGGCTCTGTCTAACTTTTATAAGTGGGAAAACTGAAACCCAGGTTTCTCTCTTTCTGGTGGTCTGTGGCTCATTAGCAGCTGAGGCGGATAAGCCCGTCAGGTATGCTGACTGCTACTGTGTGTTTTTCCTGCTAGATCTACAGCCCCCATCCTTGGGACAGTGGCTGACCGCAGAGTGGGACGGGACCGTTGGGCGTGGGGCACAGGCCCTACAATGTCCCTTTGAAACTTTAACTCTGACAGTCCTGTGACAAGGGTGTTTTCTGGGGTTCTGTACTTTTGTTTAACTCTCCAAAGAGGCCCATGACCTGTGGATAAGAAAGGAAATCTTTCCTCTCTGATGAGGGATTCCTGAGTGTACACTATTAATTTAATGACCAAGGATGTGTGAACCTGAAAAGCAGGCATGTCAACTAAGTGTGCTTGCGACTTTGACCTTTGGTGGGAAGGAGACTCTTTGAATCTGAGTCGTAAGATAAGTTTCAGTCTTAAGTAAAGAACTAGGGTGCTCTGACCTCATAAGTTGTTTCTCTCTCAGTTTTCAGACCAAAACCTCTGGTCCCAACAGTCAGTTCTGATGTTCACTGATTCGGGGAAGCTTGAAATACTGACCCCACTTCCTGATAAAATGTTTGCAGCTTTTGACTTCCAGAAGTGCCCCATTAATATGCAGAAGCTTCTCATGGACCCCCAACTCAAAATTGATGTTTGCAAAGTATGTAATGATCATTGTTCAAATCAGTGTTCAAATCACTCTTTTGTGAAAAGACAAATCCCAGTAATCCCGAGTTGAGCATCTGAAACCATCAGCTATACACGGGTTGCCAGAAAACCATATAAGATATCCAGTTATAGTTGAATTTCCGATAAACTATATCTGGCAACAAGCCACATTAGGGCTCAAAGCTTGATGCCCTTGAACTTCATGTCCCTTATTTTGAAAAGAAGCATTTACTTTTTTAAAAAAAGATTTTATTTATGCACACAAGAGCGGGAGTACGGGCCAGAGGCGCGGGGGAAGGGGAGAGGATTCACCAGAGACAGAGTGGGGAGCAGAACGGGTGAATCCATCGAAATACACTACTAAGGAGAGCAGCGGGCGAGGCAGGAGAGGTCTGCTGCGCCATGCGGGTCCCCTCCCTGGCTGGGGATCGAACTCATGCTCAGTGGCTGCAGATAGCTTCATAGTGCTGAAACTTAACCCCCGTGCCACCGGGGAGGCCCAGCATTTACTTTTATTACACACTTTTTGTAACAAGGAGATCAACCAAACCTCAAAATTGTCCAGAAATGACAAGCGGCAGTTATAAGGGGAGGAGATTCAACTGAATTCAGATATACACCAAGCTGTGGGAATCAGCCTTAACCCTGGCCAAGCAGACTGATTAAAGAGGAGGGAAATGCTAGAAACATGGAAATGTTTGCATCAATTTGGATACATTATTATGCAAGTGACAGAAACTGCAAATCAAATGGACTTAAGTCAGAAAAGCAACTGTTGACGCACCTAGGCAAGAGTCCAAAGGCAGATGACTTCAGATGAGACTTGATCTAGAAACTCCAGTCATGCCACCGCGAAGTGTCCTCCCATCTACCCTGCAGGTGTGGTGCACCACGCGTCATCCTGAAGCTCTGTCTGGCTGCCTCCACAAGCAGTGCTAGAACGGGCATCCTCACACAGCAAACCGGCCACAGATAGGGTCTCTTAGCACAGCCTTGCAGAAGCCAAGGGGGAGACCGCTTGTCCATCTCAGCCCATCTCACTGGCTCAGAGAGCATGACACACATAGTCCAGGTCCACCACGTGGCTGGGCTGAGCCAGTCAGCACTCCCCCCATGAGACAGTGGGTGGGGTTAGTCCCACCAGCACGCACGCCCAAGGGCCATGCAGAGTGGTGATTGCCCAAAGGAACTGGGGGAATCTCTGCCAGGGGCACTAGTTTCTGGACAGAAATAGTGAAATGTCTTTTCTTGGCTCCTCCAAAATCCATCTTCCCCAGCTCCTGGCAACCACAATGCCATTTCTTTAAACTACTTAATCTTTGTTAAGGTATAGTTAAGGTATAGTTGACATGTTACACTGTATTAATTTCAGCATAATTATGTGATATATGTATACACCACAAAATGGTTATTCTAATAAGCTGAACTAATAGCTCTCACCACACAGGTATAATATTTTTCTTGTGAGGAGAACATTGAAGGTCTGCTCTCAGCAACTATCAAATATACAATTCAGTATTAGTTGTAGTCACTCTGCTGAACATTATATCACTAGAACTCATTTTTTTAAAACTGGGAGTCTGTTCCCTTCGAATATCTTCAACCATTTCCCCTGCCTCTGGCAGTCACCGGTCCATTCTCTGAGAGATTGTTCATTTTAAAAAATATATTTTTGCTTAGAAAACTGGACTATAGACCAGAGGAGCAAGGGGGTGAGAGGAGTCACCAGAGACAGAGTGGGGAGCAGAATGGGTGCAGCTACTGAAACACACTGCTGAGGGGAGCAGCAGGAGAGGTCTGCTGTGCCATGTGGGTCCCCTCCCTGGCTGGGGACTGAACTCAGGCCACAGCAGTGATAGTGCTGAGGCTACCCCTAGGCCACCAGGGAAGCCCTGTTCATTTTAGAGTCCATATACAAATGAGATCATGGGGTGTTTTGCTTTCTCTGACTTCACTTAGCATTGTTCCCTCAAGGCCGTCCGTGTTGGCACAAGTGGCTGACCTTCCTGCTGTCCTTTGCCTCAGTGAAACCCCACGGTGGATGTGTATCATCTGTACGACTGCTTAGGAACACTTAGCTAGTGGAGACGCTGGCAGATACCACGATAAGTGGGACAAGCTGTTCCAGTTTATCTCGTCCATTTCTCCACCTCAAACCTGGAATCAGCCGCTTCAAGAAGCAACTTATTGGCGACCATCTTAGAAAGGCAGGGAACACGCATTGTCTTGAAAACCGGGTAAATAAAAGGCGAGAAGCAAGCATTGATTCCCCTTCCTTTTCACTGTTGTGCTGGGCGCCGCAGGAGGCAGTTCGCTCACAGAGACACCAGCAGGGCACACCACCATCAGATGTGGCAACACCAGCAGACCCGTGCGTGCGTGTGGGCGCGGGGCACCGGCAGCTGCCAACGGCAGGAGGACACAGCCGGGCACCGCTCCCAGCGGCAGGTCACGCGCATCGCCTGCCAGCACCCCACAACCCGATGCCTCCCTGCCAGAAATGCCGAGCACGGGGGGCTGTGTCCGCCTTCACCACTCACCGGGACAACCGGCTGGCCAACCCACAGGCCTGTGGCCTGCATTCTCCAGGAAAGAAAGAGTTGGAGGGGGAACCTCTGAACTGAGAGAAACGTAAAGGCTAGGCGATAACCTCAGGGAGGGCCCCGGGCAACAACGCTGGAAGGAAACTTGAGGGAGCAGTTGCGCCCAGATCAGATGGCGGGTGGGGGTGTGGGGGAGTCCCGAGAGGAGAGTCTGCTGAGGGCGCAGACCAAGCAGGAGAACAGTGGCAGAGTGAAATCCCAGGGAAGGAGGATGCGGCCCTGATCGCTTGCCTTTCTCTCTGGGGACAGAGGCTTGATTTAACCTACTCTGTTCTTTGCGCGTCTCTAACTAGGTAGAACTCCTGCAAGGAGAGTTTGAGAACAAAATGTTCACTATCGATATGAACAGCAAGCTGGAACTCACCGCCTTCATGATCCCCCGGCCGGGCCAGTCCCCCGTCCCGCTGGTAAGGGCATCTCCTTGCCTGGGTGGCAAGGGGGCTTGGCAGGTGGCTCTCACACTGTTCTCAGCCTCGTGCCCTGGGCCCATCACTCGCAGACTCTGCGGTCCCTGGCTTCGTGGGGGACACAGTGACACTCCGTAGATACTGTCTCTGTCGCTTCCTGCTCAGACTCCCTGACTCCTGTGGCAAAGGGCAGGGCCTGAGATACAGTGGGTGTTCCTGGGCCTGGAGCCCAAGGGGCTCAGCCTGGACCTCAGCTGCAAGTAATCAGATTGAAAATGAGGTGAAGATTAGTGTAAGGATATGGGGGGGACATCCAGTTCACTGGACATGACCCGAGTCGGGGCCTGCACGGGACCCCAGACTAACTCAGGCTGGAAGGGTGCTCCCCTCCAGGCCTCGCTCTGCACAACGGGTCCCCCACCCCACCCCTGGCTTCTCCCTGCCCCAGGAGCAGATGTGGGGCTCGCATTTCCGCCGTGCCATGCCCTGCAGCCGCACACGAGGCTGGGACACGTCTGAGCGTTGACTGGCTGCTGTATTTGGAGACCGCCCTCAGTGTTCAGTCTGCAGCAGGTGCACTGAGGTTAACTGACACAGTGACACCCTTTGTAAGCACCCCCAGTGCTGCACAACGTGCTCCCCCTGTTCCCTGCCCCCACCCCAGGCGGTAGTGAGCAACCCCCACTCCCTGGGGCTGGACAACGTCATCTATGAGGATGGTTACACCTACGATGGGAACACCAGGTACAGGCTGGTAAGTTGACACCTGCCCAGGCCCAGCTCTGCCATCAGAGGGTGCGGTCAAGACCAGGCTGGCCAGGGACGGTGGCCTCTCCGTGTCCTTTGCCCTGGCCCTTCTGCCTCCTTCCCACCCTTGTACCACCTGGGCCAGGCATTTGAGGGACCACAGCCCCTGCGTCTCCCCACCCCAGGCGGGCAGCAGCCCAGCAATCAGGGCGCCCCACGGGAGCGGCGTGGGCGACGTGACCAGGGGCCCAGTGCAGCCCTGGGTTTGCTGGGCAAACGGATGCGTTTGGACAGGCCAGCCAGGGACGAGGAGGGCTTGGCTGCACATGAGTCTGAGGGACCCCTGGGTGAACCACCCAGACACAAAAGGGCAGCTCACAGCACGCGGCCGAGATAGACGTGGCCCAGGCCCTCGGTGGGGCCGGGGGGTATGCACGGCGCTAGCGCCTGAACAGGCAGGCGAGGGTGGCAGCAAACTGGCCGGGCCTTGTCACATCACAGTGGGTGAGAGGGAAACAGTCACCCTCACCAGGCGTCCCCAGGACAGACCCATGAGGAGACGGAGTTCAGGGTAGTCCCTTCCTTGGGCTTCCAGAACCCTCTCACGGACAGTGGAACTAGGAGCAGGGGAGGCCAGTTTGGGCTGCTTTGTCCAACCACCTGATCCTACCCCTCCCTCTCTCCCCAAAACCCGGTTTGGGGCCCGCCCCAGGCTAGCCCACTGTCTAGCAGATGTCTCAACTCCACAGGACATTTCTCTGAGGCAGCAACACCACTGGGGCAGGACTGACCCCAACTTCACCTCCAGGTACATGTGGTCAGGGTATCTATGGGGTTCCCTTATCAGGAGTTGGGGAGCACAGGCTCCCTCCCTCCGAGACCAATAAGGCAAGAATGATTTCAAACACTTTAATTTTTTTAAAAAAAAAGATTTATGTATTTATGCATACAAGAACTGAGGTATAGGCCAGAGATGTGTGGGGGTGAGAGGATTCACCAGAGACAGATCGAGGAGCAGGACAGGCAGATCTACCAAAACACACTGCTAAGGGAGCAGCGGGGAGACAGGAGAGGTCTGCTGCGCCGTGTGGGTCTCCTCCCTGGCTGGGCATCGAACTTGTGCTGTGGTTGCTGCAGATGCTTCATAGTGTGGTGCTTAACTCCTTGCGCCACCAGGGAGGCCCTGGTTTCAAACACTTTAAAATGGCACTTCATGAACCGGCAACCCCACTTCTGGACATGTGCCCAAAAGAATTGACAGCAGGGTCTCAGGGAGACCCCCCCCACGTTCACAGCAGCCAAGACCAGGGTAGCCCCACGTGGCGCCCACAGAAGAGTGGGCGCACAGTGCAGTCCTGCCACGTGATGGAATATTCTACAGCCTAAGAAAGCAGGGACATTCTGACACGGGTAATGTGGACACCCTGAGGACGTGACACTCAGTGGAACGAGCAGACACGAAGGACAAGTGCCATGTGCCCCACTTGCAGGGGGCCCCGGGGCCACACCCGCAGGGGCAGGAAGTAGATGGCGGGTGCTGGGGCTGGCACCGGAGGGGACAGGCTGTTCCAGCTGCTCAGAGGGACCGTCTTGCCCAGGAGGGCAGTGGGCCCTCCACAGAGAGGAGGGGGACCCCCAGAGAGACTGACCACTGCGGGGGGAGGCAGGATATGCAGGCACGGTCACTCCAGAGGGGACGCGTTCTGAGAAATGCGCCGTTGGGCAGTGCCGCCGTGGCATGAGTGCTGCGGAGTGTAATTACACATGTGGCCTGCCTCTGACGGCAAAGGCGTCGCGTGGCACGACTGCAGCTATTTTCAGGCACCGAGGCAGATGTTGGTGCTAAAAACCAGCACAGAATGGCCAGCACAGTTCTGCATGGCTGAGGAAAGTTCCAGGGCCTGTGAGAGTCCATGAGGAGCCGGGAGGCCGTCCGGAAAGCACGGGAGACCCGCTCAGGGAGGGCAGCGCAACACGGCCTGAGCGCACGGACAGACCGGGGAGGGCGCCGGGGAGGGGCAGCCCGGGCAAACGCCGGTGGCCCGAGGACAGGGAGCATCTAGGAGCTTAGTTCAGTAAAACCAGAACTCAGCGACCAAAACGAAACCTAAGCCACACCAATCGCAAAATTCCCCTTTATATGGAAATTTAAAGACACTCACAAAATCCATGAATCGAATTCACGAAATATAGTGACGATAAATTAGGAAAATTTACATCCCAAGCACTTTAATTATTGGGGGAGGGAGGGCGGATGAGGAATGGACTAAAGACAAATGAACTAAACACGTAGACACAACAGGAACATCAAAAGGAAATGAGGCAAAGGAAACTAATGATGAAAAAGTCTGAAATGCAAAGTGCTAGTAAAATGTCAAAAGGAAAATTAAGGTTGATTCTTCAGAAAGTCAATATAACGGATAAAACCCTACTATAACCCTGTTGAATGATCAAAAGGACAATTAAACAGAAGAAGTGAAAAACAAAGGTAAAGGTAGGAATACAGGCGCTATTAAGAGAATAATGAGAAAACGTGCAGGTAGGTGATAATAGATTTGCATATGGAGGGAGGAAAAAATTTTTAAAAATTGAGTATCAGATGTTTTCTTCAATAAATTATGTAAATTGACAAAGCTGATAGAAGAGATAGAAACTCGAGGGGAAGCAGAAACACTGTGTGTGAGCAGAGGCTTTCAGTCAATATTCTGGAAAGGATGGATGGATGGATGGATGGATGGATGGATGGATGGATGGATGGATGGATGGATGGGTGGATGGGTGGATGGATGGATGGATGGGTGGATGGGTGGGTGGATGGGTGGATGGGTGGATGGATGGATGGATGGATGGATGGGTGGATGGATGGATGGATGGATGGATGGATGGGTGGATGGGTGGATGGATGGATGGATGGGTGGATGGGTGGATGGATGGATGGATGGGTGGGTGGATGGGTGGATGGGTGGATGGGTGGGTGGATGGATGGATGGATGGATGGATGGATGGATGGATGGATGGGTGGATGGGTGGATGAATGGATGAGTGGGTGGGTGGATGGATGGATGGGTGAGTGGGTATATGGGTGGGTGGATGAGTCTGCTTTTTATTGGCACACTGGTAGTAATACAGTAACACATCCTCATTGCCTTACAGCATAAAGAGACCCACAACATCTACCATAACCGTGGACATAGCCAACAAGGAACTTTCATGTGTGGACCTCAAACCTCTGGTATGTCCCAGGTTTTTTTTAAAAGATCTATTATTTATGCAGACAAGAACGGTAGTACAGGCCAGAAGTGCGGGGAGGTGTGTGTGTGTGTGTGTGAGGATTCACCAGAGAGAGGGTGGGGAGCAGAACAGGTGGATCTACTGAAATCCACTGCTGGGGGGAGCAGAAGGCAAGACAGGAGAGGTCTGCTGCACCATGTGGGTGAGCTCCCTGGCTAGGGATCGAACTTGGGATAGCTTCACAGTGCGGTAACTTAACCCCTTGCACCACAAGGGAGGTCCCCTCTTTTCTCCTTTCTGTTTATTCATCACCCCCTCATCCCTTCTGCCTCTTGCCCCTGTGTGCCTAGTGGTGTGCTGGGCTGCAGTCCCTTTGAAAGCACTAAGAGGTAGGCTGGTGACGGGGCGACATAGCAGCATCCCCTTAGCTCCCGCAGGCCCTGGGGCCACAGGCCGTGTGGCACCAGCTTCGGGTACTCGAGCCCCGGGCTCCTGGGTTGCCGTGCGGGGATCAGGCAGGCCCTCCCCAGCCCTCCTGGATGTGAGTGAGCCCATGTGGGTTTTCGGCATGACTGGGCTACAGGGCGGCCCTCCTGGCCTGGCTCAGCCCCCCTGTCTCTTTCATCTGCAGACGGCCATCATTTCAGTCGGGTGTGACTTGGAGAAAAAGATCGTCATTCAGAAGTAAGCCTGTTGATGCTGGAGTGGAGTGGGGAGGTGGGCGAGCTGGCCACAGGGCAGCCGCCGCTGTAGGTACATGATGCTGTCTTATCTGCTTTTTCATATATGTTTAGCGTTTCCATAGTTTACAGAGAAGAATGAATACTAATAGGTTAGGTTTTGAGTTTCTGGCACATTAGCCTCCCTTCCTTCACTGATTTGATGACAGTCACATCTTCTCCTTCCTCCCTAATACTTACCCTTTTCATTTCTTCCCTTCAGTCTCATTTTTTTTAAGACTTTATTTATGCATACAAGAGTTGGGATGCAGGCCAGAGGAGTCACCAGAGACAGAGTGGGGAGCAGAACAGGCAGACTGACTGAAACACACTGCTGAGGGGAGCAGCAGGGGAGGCAGGAGAGGTCTGCTGCGCCATGTGGGTCCCTCCCTGGCCGGGGATCGAACTCGTGCTGCAGTGGCTGCGCATGCCTCATACTGCTGCGCTTAACCCACTGCGCCACCAGGGAGGCCCCTCCCACCATCTTCTGTTGCTTGCAGCAAAGTCTCGGCCTGTCACAAAGGCCTCCTCGATCCCCGGGACCTGCAGGAAAACTACTCCTACGTCATCGAGAAGTAAGCCCGGGTCTGCCTCGCCTCCGCCTCCCGCTCAGCGCCATTTGGCGTGCACGGGCCAGAGGCAGAGCTAGAGTCGCTTCTAATGCTGTCTGCTCAGCAGGGACGCTGGGCAGGTGGGGGCCTGACCAGAGTGCCGGGCCCGGCTGCCCACCCCATCCCGCCCCAGCCTGCCGCCCACGCGTGGGACTGGCCCCATCTGGCTGGCGGACTTAGCGGGGTGCTGTCGCCGAGGGAGGGGGGTAGCCGAGGAAACGGCCCTCTAGCAGGTGGGCGGTCCCGGTGCCACCCACAGGCGGGCCACAGGGCTTGGCCCTCCTTGGCACCAGGCACGAAAACCCCTCCAGGGCAAGTCCACAGCAGCAGGCCGGAGCCCTGGAAGCACTCTCAGCACGGTCCCTTCTTGCTCTGGGGGCGGGGGTCCGTCTTTTTCTCCATGTAGACCTTTAACTCCACCCACATTTGGGAGGGTGATTTGCTTTACTGCAAAGTCCACTGATGCAAATATTAATCTCATCCACCAAAACACCTCACAGAAACGTCCAGAATGATGTTTGACAACACCTGTGGGCACCAGGGTCCCACCAAGTGGACCCACAGAGTTAGCAATCATGGTGGGGAGTCCCAGTGTCCTTATGAGCGCTCCCCAGAGGCCCCTCCCTTCTCTGTAGTGACCCACCCTGGAAAGTAGCCAAGAGAGCCAGGCCAGTGGCCCCCTGGGGAGCCTGGCGGCAGCTCGCCCACCCCTGCCCCCTGCCCCTCGCAGGGAGGCCTACGACCCCCACTACGGAGGCCAGAGTGCGTCCCAGGACCTGGTGGTGTCCTACCGCTACGAGAAGCTGGGGTGCCCTCTCCTGGTCTATTATGACTCTCTGTGGAAGCCCGTGGTGGAGCTGTAAGTCCCCGTGGGACCCAGTGGGGCCCGCAGCACCCCCACTTACCTCCCACTCAAAGGCCTCCCCACCCAGGGTTGATCTCCCCGTGACAGTACCAGGCTCACCTGCCCCTCTCTGGCGCTCAGCTCCCACAGCCCCTCCCTCCCCTTTCCCACCGCAGGCCGTGGGGCTTGGGGGGCAGAGCTAAGACTTAGAGGTAGATTGTCTCCGAGTCCTAGAGGCCAGGGGTCCAAGACTTCCACATGGGAACTTGGGGAGACACAGTTTGGCCCCCGTCTATGGATTCTGCTGCCTTTCATGGTATCCACAACCCCGCTCCACGTCGCGTCTGGGTTTATGTGGGTGCTTCACGGCGGGCCCCAGGCTCCTCAGGGCCAGAGCCTCGGGCCCCCTAGCGCCCGGGGCCGCCAGGAGCCCTGTGTCCTGCCAGAGACGTCCCAGAACCGCTGGTCCCAGGCGCCTCTGTCCTGGGCGCAGCTCTCCGCCCTCTGACTCCTCCTTGAGCCCGTGGCCGGGCTGGGCTGTTCTTCAGTTGTCCGCTCCCCGGTATTTTCTCTGGTGGGGAGACAAAGACTTTCCTTTGGTGGCTCACCTGTCTGCCAGGCGAGCCAGGAAACGGTGAATGAAGGCAAGTTGGGGGCAGAGCCAGGGTAGGCGAGGTAGGCATGGAAAGTGTGGGAGGGGGGACAGGAGAGCACTTTAGGGGTGAAATCCATGGACCCCCGTACGGGATCAGAAACCAGGGGTGAACCTTGGGCTTCTGGGTGGGACGAGGGGGATGTTTGCTGCAGGGCACAGCCCGGCCCAAGCCCCCACCTGTGCGGCTCTCCCTGGCTCCTTGAGGCTGAGGCCAGAAGAGAGGGAAGCCCCGGGCCAGTGGGGGCGGGAGGCAGCCTGGCCAGCGGGTCAAGCAGAGAGGACGAGCAGCAGGCACCTGGCACCTCTGGGGCATGGTGTGCGCCTGTGCCCTGTTTCAGCCCACCCCACGGGAGCCCCTCAGCGCTGCTCTCCCACCCACCAGCCACCCGCCCCTACTGTGTGCACACATGTGGGACCTGACGCGCCAGCCAGGCGAGGCCGGGGGTGGGGCCCGCCTCGCTCTGCCGCCCCCGCCACACCCAGAAGGGCCTGTCAGCGGGCCCACCGGGCTGCAGGAGCCCGGGGCCCGCTCAGCCGCGCCCTGCTGTGTGCCCAGATGGCAGGGAGACCACTTCCAGGAGGTGGTGGAGGCAGAGTACGTGCTGCTGGAGGTGAACGGGATGTTCACGTACAAGTACTCCCTGACGGCCAGCTCGGCACGCTGCACCTCCCAGCCGCAGAACTGGACCATGATCAAGGACCGCGACGGGCAGGCGCCTTTCAACTGGAACCGAGAGGTACTCTGCTCTGACCGCTGCCCAAAGGAAGCTCCGAGCAACACAGCGTGGGCACCAGCCAAAGGGCGACAGCCATCACCCCGGGGTTTGCAGCAGTCTGGGTGCGTGTGGGCTGCTAGGGCCTGTCACATGGGACGTGTGTTTCTCGTGGATTCGGGAGCTGTAAGTCCAAGACCGAGGCGCCAGCTGACCTGGTGGCTGTGAGACCCGCTGCTGTTCATGGTGCTGCCTCCTGGGTCGCGCTCATGTGGCAGGAAGGGTAGGGGCCTCTGGGGCCTCTCCCAGGGGCTGACCCCGTCCATGAGGGCGCCACACTCCTGACTAACCACCTGCACTGACCGGCCCCCTCCTCCTTGGGAGTTAAGTTTCAGCACGTGAGTTGGGGAGAGGGGCACAGCCTTCAGTCAGGAGGTCAAGGGAGGGGGGCTCACAGGGACCCCTCGGGCCTGGGGCCAAGTCCTTTGGGAAGTGACCCAGCATTCGGAGGTGTAGCCCCCAAGGGGCGCATGAGGCATTGCTGGAAATGTGCGAAATTCTGGAACCATCAAAGGCCCGTTCACTGGGAGACTGATCCAACTCACTGTCTGCACATCGGCTCATACACAACTGGCAAACAAGGGCATGCTGTCCTTATAAGAAAGAAAGCCCGTTCTGTGGGGAGCCCTCTGCTTGCAAGCCTGCGGGGTCCATCTCCGCCTGGCCGGGCTCTAACCAGCGGCACCACACAGCGCAGTTCAGCAACACCGCCAACAGGTGGCGCTCGCCGCCCGCATCTGAAGCCACCCCCACCGCGGACTCCCCTATTTGCTTGGTTTTGTTAGCCGGCAGCCCAGGAGTACCTTGGGACCCCCCAACTTGCACGCTCTAAAGGGATCTGGCCATCCACGCACACAAAGACGAAGCACACTCAGTATTCGTGTGGCTAGAGAGAAACGAGAGGCTAATTTCCCAATAAAACCCCACTCACCATCCCTCATGGGTCGTGTCCAAACAGAGCTGGCCCAACATGGGGCCTGAAAGCTTGCCACAGTCTAAGGCACCTTCTGGCGGGAGCCACAGGCGGGGGACAGACGGGGCCAGAGAAAGGGGCCAACGTACAGATCAAGATGGGGCGCCACCGTCGGCCCCCCCACGGGTCTGTCACCCACGTGTCTTCAAGTGTCTCTACCTGTGCCCCTTCCCACATCTCCACCCAGGGCCTGGCACAAGTGCAAGGCCGAGAATCAAGCTCCGTCCGTCAGCTACAGCCACCTAGCTGGTGTCACACCGCTTCAGGGCCCACGGGCCCCTCCGCGGTTCAGCGGGGCCGGGCACCGGCGCCTCCCCTGGATGGGGATGCTCCTGTTGCTGATTCTTTAAACTGAAGTTAAATTCACGTCAGCTGTGACTGACTGATTTAGCGTGCACCGCTCACTCGTGCGTTGACAATGTCGCGGAAGGAGAGAGGGATGAGGGCTCGTGGGTCCAGCGTCTCCCCCGCGGAGGTCACGCACAGCCTGCCCAGCGGGCACTGGGCCCAGACCAGCTCCCACGAGTGTGTGGTGCACGGAACACATGTGGCTGCACTTGGCGTTAGGCGCATCTGCTGGGCACAGGTCTGGCCCTCCCGGCCCCGGGCCCATGGATGCCTCTGTCCTCCTCCCCAGAACTATGTGAGCTGTCACGACCCTGACAACCGCAGCCCCTTGCGGTGGCCGAACGTCCAGTATCAGATCTTGGGAGGCCCCACAGAGAACAAGATCGCTTTCGATCAAAGGAATGGCATCTACGTCTTCTTCCTCTCTATTGTGGACCCGTACTACAGGTGAGGGGGAGCCACGCCCTGTCGGAGGTCGTGGTGGCTTGGGCTGCTGGCTTTCTTGGAGCTGGTGCACAGGTATAGGGGAGCCCCACTTTTCTTCCTCTGCTGGGTAGGATCTGGATAAAGCCTTCCCCCCGACAGCTCAGCCTGTCCCCAGGAGAGTGACATGTTCAGTTCTGGGTAACATTTGTTCACTCATTCCATAAGCATCTGTTCAGAGCCCATGCCGGGTGCCGGGGGACGGCAATGACCTCCAGTCTTGTCCTTGCCCTCGGGGGCCAGGGGCACCCTCTCGTGCCACCTCAGATGGTGGCGCAGCACAGCCTGCTCACACTGGCTGCCGCGCGCCCGCCGGGCAGACTTAGGGTGTGTAGTAAATGTGTAGTCTCTGTGACAGAGGAGGCGTTTGGGAGCTTTGCAAGCCTGTTGCCTCCCGTTGTCAGCGGGAGATCGGCTGGACCCTTGGAAATCAGACATGCGGCCAGCTGGGCCTTGCCCGCAGCCCCGCGGCCTCCGGCGCCCCCTTCCTCCCTGAAACTCACCACCCAGACATGCTGAGAGATCTCTGAAGCCACCTCTGGCTTTGCTGGGGTGAAGGCTGGGGCTCCCAAGGCGCTCTCCCCCGGCTATCCCGCAGCTACTGTCACCTGGAGACCACCTTCAGCGTGTTCGTGTACGGGGCCTTCCCGCTGAGGTTCATCTCCTTCGAGTTCTGGGTCACGATGATCATGGTGACTGTGCTGCTGTCCGTGTGGCTGGCCTACCTCCTCCCCAGGCTGCTGAACACCAGGGCAGGCGTCTGGGTCCAGAAGGCCTTGGTGTGTCTGTGCAAGAGATTGGAGGACATCTGGGAGAGTGTCTGGTGCGGGTAGGGCCAGCGGCCTGCTCCACTGCCCACGCTGTGTGAGAATAAATCTCTTCTGAGAGAAAGCCGTGAGCAAGGCACCCGCTTCGCGTCCCTCTCACAGCCACCCGCACGTCGCTGCCTCCCTCCACTGCCCGTGTGAGTTGCTCTGGGTGGTGGTGCCTGCGTGGGGCAGAACAGTGAGAGGGCGGGTGCCCGAGGCCCGGACAGTGCCACACACGCCCGCACGTCACACCGCGGACGAGGCCGCGCGGGGCCCGGAGGGGCAGGACGCAGAGGACGCGCACGCAGGAAAGGTGCCGGGAGGGAGCGGCCTGATGGCGGGATTTCATTCCCGAGCGAGGCCCCCTCACGCACTTGCGCGTGGACCACGCGTCTGGGACTAGCAGGCGTCCGGGCTGCTTCGGTGGAGGAACAGCCCATCAGTGCCGCCACTGTGCCCCCCCAGTTCTGGTGGGATTTTTCTGGTTTCCTCCCTCACCCCAAAGGCGTGCACTGGAGTGTCCACATTGGCCCGGCGGAGCGAGCTGGGAGGGGCGGGGGCGCGGCCTGAGGTGGAACGGGGTCCTGTTCTGGTGGGTTCCTTCCTCCCGCTCCAGTCGCCCCCGAGAGGCCTTGGCCACCAAGACTCTGGACTGGAATGGCGGGATGGAAAGCAGATGACAGAATGAAGCCAAATGATTGTCAAATACTAGAAATGTGTGGGATCTTTATTTAGAAGTCAGGATGGGGGCCCTCCCTGGTGGCGCAGTGGGTTAAGCAACGCACTATGAAGCAAACCGCAGTCACTGCAGCACAAGTTCGATCCCTGCTGCCGGCTGGGGAGGTGACCCACATAGCACAGGCAGACCTCTCCTGCCTGGCCCGCTGCTCCCCTCAGCAGTGTGTTTCAGTAGATCTGTCTGTTCTGCCCCCTGCTCTGTCTGGTGAATTCTCTCACCTCCCCGCACCTCTGACCTGTACCCCAGTGCTTGTATGCATAAATAAATAAATCTTAAAAAAAAAAAAAAAAGAAGAAGTCAGGATGTTTCGGTGACCAGAAATAAGCCGTAGGAACTTCACTCTGGTTTATGCCAAGGAACCTCTGGCCAAACCGGTTTCATCCTCCATCGTTTAAAGTCTGCATTTCCAAGATCCGACAAGTGACACTGCGGACTTACCGCCCATGGTAGCCACACATGTGTGCACATGCACACACAGGCGCAGCATTGCATATGTGTGCCCACACATGTGCAACATGCACGCACCACACAGAATGCATGTCTTGCACGTGTCTGTGTGCACACATGTCCACACATGTAACACATGTGCACACCAACTTACCGCTCCTGTAGACACTTGTGCATATAGGAGTGTGTCCATGTACACATGTATGTTTGTGCAGCCATGTATAGGCAGTGCAGGTGTGTGCGCATACACACAGGCCACATGTGTACAAGCATAGGTAACACATGCCTTCTGTGTAGACAGCATATGTGTGCAGGAACATGTGGCACGTGTGCACTGCATGGACAACATGTGTACAGTTGCACACAGTGCACTGTATAGTGTGTGCACCTGTGGATGCACTGTGTACCTGTACATGCATGCTCCATCCATCCAGTGGGGGCGCCCTCTGCTACCACTGCACCCCAGTGGGATAGGGCACCCTCTCATTCCTCTTGGGTGGTCCCATGACTTTTCTGATTCCTCTTAGATCAAAACGGTATATTCTAGGTCATATCCAATCGTGCAAATCAGTCTCAGTTCAGTGCTTAGGAAGCTCCACTCCGTACATTGTGCAAGGACTGGCCACCGCGCCCTTCCTCTGGGGGGACAGTGTTGGGCTGTACGATAACCTTTGCCTCGTGCCTTAGTTGGCATTAAACTGAAAGAAACCCCATTTTCATCCACCCCCATTTGCCGGCACTCTCCCAGAAGGAAGACCCTGGAGACCCCACCTGGACTGGATCTACATTTGCTCCATTTCCTCTTTTTTCACTTATGCATAGAAGAGCTGGGGTGCAGGCCAGAGGTGTGGGGGTGAGAGGACTTACCAGAGTGGGGAGCAGAACAGGCGGATCCTCTGAAACACACTGAGCAGGCGAGGTAGAGGTGTCTGCTGAGCGCTGTGGGTCAGCTCCCTGACTGGGGATCAAACTCAGGCCTTAGTGACAGCGCTGAGACTAGTCCCTAGGCCACCAAGGTGGCCCTGCTAGTTTCCTTGTGTCACCAGGGAAACAGCTCCTTCAGGGTCACTTACATTGCAGGGAAGGAGGGCGTGGCCAGCGGCTCTCACGTAGACCAGAGCCTGGAGAAACTTCCAGGGAGGGGTAGCTCCGTGGTCATGAGGAGGAGGAGCCAGGTGGAGAGGAAGCAGGTGTGGGGGGTGAAGGGCACAGAGACGGAGCGCCCCCAGTAGCTGGGAGGCAGAACGCCCCCAGTAGCTGGGAGGCAGAAACCATGGTATGGTTGGGTCGGGGTGGAGGGTGGACTCACCCCTGAGGCCTTGCTGGATGCCCATCCTGAGACAGGGGCCGTCTCCCTGACCGCCCGCCCTCGGCTGAGCTTCAGCGCACACTCGCCGCTGCCCACCACCTACGCCAGGTGGCACCGTCTCCCGCTTCCCGGCCAGCACCAACGCCTGCCCCTTGCCCCCCGGGCCCTGTCTGCGGGCTTGCGGGAGGGGCCTTCCCACTTCCCACACCTCTTTCTCCCCACCACACTTTCTGCCCGCCAAGTCTGGCCACCCTGGGCCCTCAAAGGCCTACCCCTTCCTCTACTGGGGGTGCCTTGGAGGGGGGAAGGGGGCGGAGGGGGCTGCTTCCAAGCTCTGCCCTGCTCGCCGCGCATCTCCAGGCAAATTCTGCTACTTTCTGGCCAATCCGGGCTTTCTCCAACAGACGTGAGGGTGAGGAATCCTCACAGGGCACGTGTACGGCTCTCCCGCAGACCCTCATCCCTGCCTGTGCTGACTTTCCGGGGCTCGGTGATGGGGACCTGGAATCCCCCCGAGCAGGGTTCCTGCTTCCAGAGCCCGGCACTTGGGAGGCGCAGGGTCCGGCCGGTCCGCTGGGGCCTGGCGGAGGGGACAGCCTTCCACATCGGGCGGAGGCCACCAGGCAGACACTGAACTGAGCGCTCACACAGCTTTAATGGGGGGTGCTTCGCGGGTCCTGCCGGGCCCCGAGGCGGTGACGCTGGCTGGGCCTGCTGCCTGCTTGCCCTTGCCCGCCTGCCTCCCCTTCTTGGTGGAGGCAGCGCTGGCCTTCTTCCTGCCGGGCGGTTCAGACCGTGGTGCGGGGGCCGAGGGGTTGCTGGCGTGGGGCCCTGGGCGGGCTGGAGGCTCCTCATCCAGTGCCTTGAAGTTGAGAAAGTAGTCCACGTTGGACACCGTGTCCAGGATCTCGGGCACGCTGTAGTCGAAGGACAGCAGCTCGTCCGGCAGGCGCAGCGAGCGGATGTCGCCGGAGGAGTCGTCCCCACCGCCCCCGCTGTCGGGCAGGGCCGGGGCCGGGGCCTTGCGTGGGCGCCCCTCAGGCTCTGCGCCCCCGGGCAGGCAGTCAAAGAGCTTCATGGCGTCCTCCAGCAGCACCTTCTCGGGCAGCACGAGGGCCCTGGCTGCCTCGGGGGGCCTGGCCTCGCCTGCCCCCAGGGGCGTGGTGTCCACCTCAGCCGCCTTGGGCTCTCGGAGGCCCAGGGGGTACGGGAGGCCTGGCCTAGCCCCACCACCTGGCAGCTCCTTGGTGGGGAAGGCCAAGGGCTCCCCGGGCCGCCCAGCCACCTCGGGCCCATGGAGCTGGCTGCGGCGGCCCTTGGGGTGGCCGTAGGCACCAGGGGGCAGTGTGGCCTCAGCGGGCAGCGTGATGAGCAGTGGGGGCAGTTTGTTCTCTTTGGGGAGTGGGGGAGGCAGAGGAGGGGCCAGGCCTTCCTTGAGCAAGGCTGGAGGCAGCTCCACAAAGGCAGGGGGCTCCCCATCCGCCCCAAAGCCCAGGGCCTCTGGCCCAGGCCCCTCCGGCGGGAAGTAGGGCATGAGGTACTGGGGGCCCCCGGGTGCCGGCTGGTAGTGAGGGTAAGGCGGGGCCGGCACTGGGGCCTTGAGGTAGTGCGGGGGCTCTAGGAGATAAGTGCCTGGGGAGGTGGGGCCCCCGGCAGGACCCCCAGCCGGCCCCACACTGCCCACTGCCGCCAGCTTGTACAGGGACGACTGGCCGAAGTCGGTGGTGGCCCACTCGATTCGGTAGATGCGAGGGTCAAAGAAACACCCACAGGGCGCCATCTGGAAACCTGGGGACCAGGAGTGGGGGGCAGCCCTGAGAGGAGCAGCTCCTGGAGGCCACCTGGCTGGCCCCACAGCCCATGTTGGGGAGGTGGAGTAAAAGGAACCCTGCCCACACCTCTGGGGTACACCTGGGAGACACGGGGCACGGACCTGGTTTGGTCCCTCTGGGGTGGGCACAGAGGCACAGGTCTTGCCTTTGGGCCTCATCTAGGGGATGGAGCTAGCTTGTCCCCGGCCTTGCATTTGGGGGGGGTCTTTCTAGGAGCTGGCAGTCACGGGTCTTAGTTTGGAGACCCTCTGTAGGACAGGGGCATGGGCCATGCTTTTGGGGAGCCATATAGGGGTGGGGGACCTGCTTGCTCTAACCCACTCCCAGACCCTCCTCAAGGGTTGGGGAGGCCGGTACCTGCCGGAGGGGTTGGAAACACCTCTTTCTCAGGGTTTGGGGGGTGATACAGATTGGAAGAACCTGTGGACAAAGGCAGGCAGTAGGGCCCTCAGGCTGGCAGGCACAGCCCTGGGCCCCAACTCTGTCAGGTTCCCCATCACCTGCTGCCACCCCCAACTCGTACCCACAGCAAGAAGGGGCTCCGAGCAGGAGGGAGCTGGCTGGCTGCCCGGGCCCTCAGTGCTGTCCAGACCCCGGGGGCTGAAGCCTTCTTGGGGAACGGCAGGTGCGAAGAAGGGCTTGGGGTGCTGCATAGGGAGGCAAGGGGCCCAGTCCAGGCAGGTCAGGAAGGCGGCAGGTGGGAGCACACGCGGCCCATGGGGACAGGGCAGAGTCCTGCGGAGTTCTGTTTGCCGGTTACTCTGGGCGCGGGTTCCGGGTTGTGGCCCGCCCACTGGCTGGGTTCTGGCTATGGGGGTGGGGCGGCCAGGAGGCAGGCGGGAAACCAAGGGAGCGGAGGCAGGTGCCACCAAGGGCAGGATGCACCCGGGCCTGGCGCTGCCTTCCGCCTCTGCCAGCAGCATCCAGCTGAGGGCCCTCATCCAGGCAGCTGGCCCTGGTGCACGGCCACACAGGCTGACCCCTGGTGAGTCCCGGTG
This sequence comes from Galemys pyrenaicus, assembly GCA_019455555.1. Classification (NCBI taxonomy): domain Eukaryota; kingdom Metazoa; phylum Chordata; class Mammalia; order Eulipotyphla; family Talpidae; genus Galemys; species Galemys pyrenaicus. Next base: position 4,998,092 of record JAGFMF010011614.1, on the reverse strand, counting down.
GCTCCTTTATGGCCAAGGCCTCTCCGAGCCCACGGGCAGAGTAAACGGGGTGGGGGGAGTTGCTGGGGGCAGGGTTAGGTCTAGAGCCCAGGGACAGGTCCCTGGAGCAAAAGGGCAGCCTCAGAGTTTCAGAAAGAGCCAGGTCTTACAAGAATAAAATGTATTGCCTTCTCACGCACGGAGACCCAGAGGGCCTGCAGACGCCCCCCACCCCACCCTGCCACCCCACTTCCCACTACTTGTAGGCATTGGCCTTGTGCTTCGGCAGGAAGACGAAGTTGGGCGGCACAGGGCCCAGCAGCATCTCGCTGTGAAGGAGAGGCAGGAGCAGGTCAGGCGGGGCACCAGGGCACCCAGCCCCCACCGGCTGCTGGGTCTTCCACCCCCAGCGCCCCGGGTTCCTGGGCACCTGAGGCGGATCCAGTCCGCTGCCTTCTGGCTGGCCATGAGCGTCTCCAGGTAGTCACGGCCCATGTAGTAGGGAGGCCGCTCGTTGATCCGCTGTGGGAGCCGCTCCAGCAGGCCCACGGGCACGTACCTGCGGGCGGCCGGGCGGGTCAGACCAGGCCCACGGCACCCCCTCCCCACGCCTGCCTCCCGCGGCCCTCCCGGCCGCGACGCCCACCTGCACAGGAAAGAGAGCCACTCCAGGAGGAAGCGCCGGGTTTTCTCCACGCCCTGCGTGTCCGAGCCCCAGTGCTCCAGGCCATAGTGCGTGAAGTCCCGCAGGATGTCCAGGCGCTCGGACGATGAGATGTCCCAGTGCCGCTGCTCCTTGATCTCTGTGAACAGCCATGGCTTGAGCAGGGCGCCGCTGTGGGGCAGACGGGCAGGCAGCGGTCAGCGGGCTCCAGCCCCCAGACCTAGGTCCAAACTCCCAGCTGCGAGCGCATGCCTGGAGAGCCCACAGGCTCTGGCCTCTCTGGACCCGCCCCCTTGGGCGCCCCTCCCCCCCACACACCTGCGCTGCTAGAGCAGAGGGCGAGGCCGGCGGCCCGGGGGGCGCTGGCTGATGTGACCACGCTCAGAGGGGCCCTGACCGACCCTGGGCTGCAGGCTGGGCAAGTGGGGGGCTCTGGTTGGTTCTCTGTAGCCCCCGGGGCACTGGGCACGCTTACCGGGCAATCATGATTCCCGAGACGCCGGTCTGCAGGGCGCAGTTGGCATCTTCATACGACAAGATGTCTCCATTTCCTGAGGGGACAGAAGGCAGGGGCTCAAGGGGCTCCGTATAGTGGATGCGCCGGAGTTCCTATCAGCGCAGGGCCCCTAGGGGCAGAGGGGTTCCAGGTAGGGGTGGGTCCAGGGGGCGGCCGTGGAGGGCAGGGCGGGTGGGGATGAGCTGAGTGGCAGAAGACCCACCAAACAGGGGCATGGGGCTGGCCGCCGTCACACAGCGCTTGATGTACTGCCAGTCGGCCAACTTGGTGTAGCGCTGCTCCCGAGAGCGGCCATGGAGCTGGAGGAGAAGCGGCCGCATGTGGAGGGAGGGTCCAGGGAGGCGGAGAATCAGACCCAGAGAGAGACCCAGAGAGCGAGAAAGACAGGCTGAGAGAGAGAGACAGTGAGACAGACAGATGGAGGCAGAGATGGAGGGGGAGCCGGAGAGGAAGAGCAGGAGCAGCAAGAGAGAGACTGTTAGGCGAGGATGCCAGCTTCCCGAGGCTCCGACCCCCGCTGCGCCCCAAGACCCACCGTGACCAGGGCGGTCCCCCAGTCCCGCAGCTCAGGCAGCAGCCGGTGCGCCAGATTCACGCGCTCCTGGATGCCCGTGCGGATCTTCACCGTCAGCGGCACGTCCAGCACCTGCGGGGACGCCTGCGGTCAGCGGCGCCCGGGTTCAGGCCACCGAGGAGCAGCGCGGGGGCCTACCTGGTTCATGCCGCGGACGATCTGCTGGAACTTGGCTGAGCGGTTCATGAGGGCACAGCCCCCACCCTGGGGGAGACAGGGTGCAGGGGCTGGGATCCAGGCTGGGCCCAGCACCCCTGGCTGATTGCGTCACTGCCAGCGGCTCAGCACCACACCCTCCCCCAGTCAGAGGGTGCCCCAGGCATGAAGACCCCCACTCCCCCTTGCTCCGCCCACCCTGCTCCCCGCCAAGTGGCTCTACCTTCTTGTACACGAGGTCAATGGGGCAGCCCACATTGATGTCCACGAAGTCCACCTCGATGGTGCGGTTCAGCAGCTCGGCACACTTGGTCATGGTGTCGGGGAAGGCGCCCTCCAGCTGTGGCCGTGGCAGAGTGGGGGAGGGTCGGTTCTGACTGTCTCTCTAGCTACTCTCCCTCGGGGAGCCTAGAGCTAGTGGCCCATTTCCCTATACGACCCCAGGCCAAGGCCGTCAGTCCTCCAGGACTTTAGGCAGACACCTCTGGCCCACAGCTGAGGCCGGAGGGTCTGGGAGTCAGTGGTCAGTGCAAGCCGTCCCTGCACTTGGCTCCAAATCTTGGCAGCGAAGAGCCCTTCCTCCCTTCCTCCCTTGGGGCGGCACCCACCTGGATGCCAAAGATGTCCTCACACTGGTGGCGTTTGAGTAGGGCCCACTCAGACGTCTGCCCCTGCAGCAGGTTGGTGCACACGGCCATCTCCCCACAGGTCACGTCCGCGCCAAAGCGCTTACAGATCCTCCGAAAAGGCAGGTTCCCACACTGGAGGCGACAGGGCGCTAACATGAAGGTGCGGCCAGCAGTGAGCCCAGACACCTGCCCAGTCCCGTGACCCACCAGGCAGAGGCACACGCTCGGCACGACCAGAGTGTCACACCATCACAGCCCAACCCACCCTGTATGCGTCCTACCGTGGTGAGGGGGGCCAGGTACAGTTTGCCACTGATGTCCAGCTAGAGGGAGAGAAAATGCACGATGAAGCTTGACTCGCCCACCGGAACTCTGAAACCTCTCCAGCCTCCCTTCTTCCCAGCTGTACATGCCTTCACCTGTTCCAACTGACCCAGCATCCTTTCACCTCTGATACTCTGCACTGTCAGCCTACCCCCTGGTAAGGAATGTACCTTTCTCTTCCACCGGAGAGCTTCTGCTCATCCTTCAAAACCCCATTCTCAATGCCTCCTCTTCTAAGAAACCTTTCCTGCTGCCATTTCTGTCACAGTCCTCTAGAGCTGGGAATATGTGCCCAACGGTCTCTGCTCCCCCCTCCCTCACACACACACGGCTAGTGTCCTCAGTGGGGAGCACCAGACACGAACCCGTTTCTTCTCACAGGACCGTAGCCTGATTATGTCCTCATCAGTCAGGGGCCCACAGGTCTGCACAGGGCTGCTGGGAGGGGCACTGGCATCCTGCCCCAGCGGGGCTTGCTGGGCATCACAGTTCTCCTGCCCTGAGGCACCCTCAGCCCCCATGACCTTGGGGACAGTGGCTGTGGGAGTGGAGCCTGACAGCTGGCCCTTGCTTAGCTGGCTCAGGGCCTGCTCAGCACGTTCAAAGTGGACCTTTCGTTTTCGCAGCTGCTGCTGCAGCGCCTTGTCCAGGCTGTTGCGGATGGGCGGGGCCTGGACCAGATCTTCCCGCACCAGGTTCTGACCCTCAGGTCCTAGGTGGGCTCCAGCAAAGCGACAGGTGACACCATAAGGGCACCTGCCGAAGGTTTCAAAGAGCACACAGCAGGAGCCCAGGTCAGGTGGCTTGGTCTCCAGGTAGCGGCCCACATCATGCAGGAAGCGGCAACGGTCACCAAAGAGACACTTAGCAGCTGACTCCTGCTGGGAAACAGGCGGATAAGGAGGGAGGTCGAAGAGAAGCTGGGGCAGCAGCCAAGCCTGTATCTGAACCCCAGATCCACCCCTTCCTGGCTGTGTGTCCTCAAACAAGCCAGAAACCTCACAGAGCCTCCATTTCTTCTTGTGGAATACGGGAAGGATAACAAAGAGGGCTGAGTTGGGGGTTGGAGAGCTGACAACTAACAGATGCTAGAAATTAAAACCCCTGTGAACCCTCCTGTGGCCACACTCACCTGGACCAGAGAGGGGCACAGCCTGTTCTTGTCATAGTGGGTGGGCTTCAGATGGGGCCGGGCTTTGTTCTGACCCCGGGCCCTCTTCTGAGCTGGTGGCTGCTCCTTGGCTTCCTCTGCCTTGTCCCTCTGCTTGTCCTCTTCCTGCCCATCCTCCAGCCGGATCCGCTTGGCCTCAGGCTCAGCACCATCAACACCACCAGAGTTTCCTGCCTCTACTTCCCAGCTGGGATTCTCCTGTCCTTTGGCTTCCAGAAATTCGTGGAACTGCTCTTTGGTGGTGAGGTACCTATAGCAGAGAGGCGGGGAAGAGGGGTCGTGTCAACTCTTTCTCGGAGATCAGACCCCATGAATGCTCGAGGAGACTGAAACATTTGACACTGCTTATATACTTCTGCTTCTGAAGACTGCCAGCCTTGCAGGGAGCACCTCGCACCACAGAAGGGATCTATTTTGTTCCTAGGTTCTCACTGACGGATACTGTAATGTAGCTCAACTAAACTTCAGATCACAGGCACGAACATCCTTGGCCGCCTTCGGCTAAAGGAAACTACCAATCCCAGCATGCCTTGCAAAGGCGTCCACAACAGCCACATTTCCCAGCACGCTCTTCAGCCCTACAAGCCCCAGCATACCCCGCGGTACTAGCTTCAGAGGAGTCCCAAATAGTAACTTCGGCTGGAGGTGCGGGTCCGGCCGCACGCTGGGACTACAGTCCCCAGCATGCAGCTGCGGCCTTCGTCGCAAACCCCGCCCATCCCAACATGAAGCATCCCGCATGTGACAGCAACCAACGTGCGCGATCTCAGCCACGGCTGCTGACCCTGTGGACGGAGGAACGGCTCGAACTGAAGATCGTGAGAGCTTCCCGCCCGGGGCCGCTGCACCACCTCCCGACATGCACCGCTCGAGGCGCTTTACGGGTGCTGGGAAGGCTCGGTGAGCATCTCTCCCTGCCCCGGAGACTCACTGATGTTTAATGGGCGCCACTCCAGAATCCGGCGCGCCGGCTCCCGAGTCGCCGCCGCTACCACTCTCTGCTGTAGCCTCCGCCACTCCCTCCGCCATCGGCCCCCCTCACGCCCGCTTAGGAGAGTGACAGGAAAGCCTTCCGGGTCGTGCGTGTGTCTCCCCTTGTCGTGCTGGGATATACGCATGACCGGATCGCCCCGAGTGATGACGTCGTGCGTGCGTAGACGCAAGGGGCGGGGCCCTCGTGGGGGCGGGGCCTCGTCTCTTAATCCTGAGCCTTTTTGAAGGAGCTGGCCGGAAACGTTCAATGAGGTGAGGGCTGGGAGGCTAGCGGGCCGCGGGCCGTAGCTGGCCCTCCCGCGTGTTTTGCTTTCCTGCTGTTTTTCTGTATTTCTTAAAATTTATTTTAAGTTCCACTATTGCTACACGGGGCGTTCACTCAGCAAATAATCTGTAGAGTGCCTGTGCCCTCGATGCCACAGACAGCAGAGAAAACATGCACACGCAGGAAATCCCTGCCCTTACGAGCTCCCATAGGAATGGGGGCGACAGATAATAAATTTGAAACATAAGTAAATGATGCCTATATCAGACGACAGTGAAACAGGGAAAGGAAGTGGGAATACCACTTTTCGTGGTTGCAATTTTTAATAGGATGGTGGGTGGCATTTGCATGTTTTTGAAAGGCGTGAAGAGAGAGACAGAAGGGCATCAAAAGGAAAACTGTTCCAGGTGGAGGGAACAGCTTCTGCAAAGGCTCTGAGGCACGACCTTCCTGTTGTGATTGGAAGAACAAGATAGACCCTTGTGACTGGAACTCAGTGAGGGAACCCGGGGCGAGAGGGAGGAGGTGAGGCTAGAGAGCTGAAGAATTAAGAGCAGGTGGTACTTGTCTTATGGGCTGCAGGGAGGATTTGGACTTTTACAGAAACCCAGGTGTCACCACAACTTTTCCCAAATGCATTCAAATTTAGTTAGTAAATTCTGAGCAAAGTGGAAGGAATGTTCTGGGTCACAATGAACTGTTCAGAATCACCTAATCAGGTTATCTTATTTTATGCTCTAGAAAATAACAGTACCTCTTGGGCTTATGTCTTGTCTTTCAGGACAAACTTGAGCAGAATAAAAACTGCAGTTGTCATTAGCGTGTCAAAGAGAATGATGGATCCTGGAACTTAAGGAATCCGAACCTAACTGAAGCAACAACCAAGGAAAAGTGTGCAGTGACAGGTGTTGTCAAATAAACCACACCTTCCCATCCCTTGTGCCCTATTTTCTAAGTTCTTTGCTTGCTTTTCCTATAAAAGAGGTTTCTTCATCTCTTCTCAGGGTTCTCTTCTCTTCTCTGGTAGCTTGAGAACATGAAGTCTCTCTTCTCTCTTCCTTGATCAATCAATAAAATTTCAGCTCTGCTAGTCCAAATGATCTCCCTTCTTTGGCTCCAGTGACACCAGGCAAGAGACCCCTGTTAAGCAAATAAGGAGCCCTCCCCACTGGGAGGTTTGTAGCAAATAGAGAGGAGGGTTGAAAGAGCTGTTAGCCAGAGAGGACAGAGGGCAGCTACCATTTGCCATAGTCTCCACCATGCCTCATTGTGCACCCCCATTCCCCTAAAGCTCTGTTCCTGCAAGATGCTTGATGCAACACAGAGAGTTCAGGGCTCTGAATTCAACCTGTTAAGGCTCAAATCCCAGGCCTGGTATTTACCATTTTAGGAATATTGTTACTTGACTCTGTGCTTCAATTTCATCAGAAAAATGGGACAGTTAAAAAAATATTTTTTAGATGGTGTGACCATTAATATTCAGAATCCTGTTTAAATAAGTTTAGAGGCTAGAAAGAATGTCCAGGCAGGCACAGATCAGCAAACTACAGGATTAAACATAACTTCCATCTCTCGAAGGAAGTCATACCTGTTTCTACCTTCAGCAGAATTGAGAGGGAGGGCCTCAGTTATTATTAGTTTATTATACTGGCAATTATTAGCCTGGGACTCAGGAAGTGCATGTGGCTCATCATGAATGCACTGTCCAACTTGTCCACTCTTACAGTGTTTTTGAATAAATCTACTTTGGTGTTGGAATAACTGATTGCTTGTGTTTGAGGTCATTCAATAAATAACAGTATATGTTATTTTTGCATTATCATCATCATCATCGAATTAACTGGACACCGTACAAGGTGGAAACCCTTAACTGCATTACATTTTACTCTTAAGCCTGCACAAAGCCTTCCTAGGGAGGAGAATAAGGCAGAGTCTGATGGGAAACTGAGGCACTGCGAGGGAAAAGATTTGCCTGAAGCTGGGAACCAGCTTTTCCAAGACTTGGGAGAAAACAGGAAGGGGGGAACCAAAACAATTTATCATCCATATCTGGCCTCGGCTGCCCTCTGTAGGACAATCTGGGAATAAAGTGGTGGAATTGGGGGGAGACTAAGCCCAAGAAACAAACAGCAGTTGTGGCATTTCTTACCCAGCCCCCTCTTAGCCACCTCAGGGGACAGGAGCTCACTCCTGAGGTTCCTGTCCCATTGAAGTCCTACCAGTAGTATCCCCCATCCTCCCAGGGTACCCCTAGACCACTCTGGGGAGACAGTGGACAGCTGGGGAAACAAATAAAAGGAGGGCAACCTCAGGAATATGTCTCCTTTCTTGGGGTTAGCTCAGCCTCTGAGGATAGCTCTCCCAGAGCTCTCTGGCCCTGTAATCGATCACCTACCTTCTCTGTTGTAAGGCAATCCAGGAAGGCTTCCTGTAAGAGGACAGAGGCTGTGACCTGGCCATTGATCACCATGACATGAATAGTAATTACATAATAATTTGTTATATTATGATGGAGTAGTTTTGTTAATCAGTAGCTAAATATTAATTTTTAAATATTTATTTAGTCATACAAGAACTGGGGTATAGGCCAAATGTGCAGGGGATGAGAGGATTCACCAGAGACAGAGCGGGGAGCAGAACAGGGAGATCTACTGAAACACAGTGCTGAGGGGAGCAGCGGGCGAGACAGGAGAGTCTGCTGCACCATATGGCTGGGGATTGCACTCTTGCTGCAGTGGCTGTGGATAACTTCCCTCTCTTGTGCCACCAGGGAGGGAGACCCAGTAGATAAATAATTATTGAGCACTTGTTGTATACCAACCCTCTGTCTAAACCCTTCTTATGCATTAATTCACGATCCTCTCAGACCTCGTGTGAAGGAAATAGGTATTGAGCCCAACTCCACCAGTGTCCACCAGAATGCAGCGGTCCCAGAGGACGGGGTCAACCAGAAGCAGGATGCGGGTTGATCCCGTATCCTATAGGATCACCCCTGCCCCCCACCACAGCCCGTGTCCTACACACTTTCTCTCTAAAGTCTTGTTCCCCCTCCCATCACCTTGCCTTCCAATCTCAATCCCACACTGCAGTCCAACAGCCCAGGCGCCACAGCTTTCTAGGAACATCTGACCGTGGCCCTCCTCTCTCTCTGTCCATCCAGGCTCCCTGCTGCCCCCGCTCTGAGCCTGTCCCTGGAGTTGCAGTAAAACCCAGCCCTACTGCCTTCCCCCCGCTCCATTCCTCATCACCCCCTCGATCCTGCCACCTAACCTCAAGTACTAAGGTACTGTCTTGCCCCCCAGCCTTTGCACATGCTGTTCCTTCTTCCAGGAAGACAGCCCCACCCAGTCACCTCGCTTCCTCCATTCACCCTTTAGTTCTCAGCTTCTTCTCCAGAGCACGCTCCAGCTGCCCCTACTTGGGATGGGTTGAGTGTTCCCTTCAGGCGCTGGTGGGCCTGAGCACCCTGAGTGGCCCCCAACCCCCAGCGGGGGTACCCAGTGAGCACCTGTTGCAGTGCAGGCCCCTCAGGCCCCAAGCAGATCAAAGCAGGAGGGGGACTGCCCCAGGGCACTGAGGCTCTGCAGCCGGTCTGGTCTGGGAGTGGGTGTCACCCTGGAGATGCCCCCTGCGGGACTCCTGACCTCGACCAACCTGAGGAAGGAGGGGAGGCAGGTGGCACTGCCCCCCACAGGTGGGGAGACTGAGGTACCCAAGTGGGGGTGGAGCAGGAGCTTCTGCTCTGCTTATTCGCTGATTTTCCTTGTTGCCCGTGTCCCTTTTACTATTCCTGCTTCTGTCTCAATATTTTGTTCATTTTCTTTTTGTCCTTCTCTCTATGTCCCTTGCTCTTTTGTTCTCTGCGTTTCTCTTACCTTCATGTCTTCTCTCTCCCTCTCCCCAGTATCTCTCTCCCTCTCCCCAGCATCTCTCTCTCTCTCCCTCTCCCCAGTTCTCTCTCTCTCTGTCTCTGTCTCTCTCCATGCCTCCTCTCTCTCCCGGATGCATCTCTCTCCCTGCCTCTAGCTGTCTCTCTCTCGCTCCAAGCCCCTTGCCCCTCTCCTGTCTCCCGGCTCCCTCTCCCTCTGTGTCTTCCCTTCTCCCCTCCTGTGTGTCTCTTCTCTCCCTCTTTCCCCTCATCCCTCTCCTCTTCTCCTCCCTCCTCTCTTCCCCACAGGCTGGATGGGGGTGGCAGCCCATCACTGCTGGGGCCACCCCCGGTTCCTGGCTGTGCCTCCTTTATCTGGGACTGCAGCTTCCCCTTATCTTCTGGCTTCAGGGCAGGAGACCAGGATTGGGGCTCCAGGACAAGGACAGGGGGTGCAGGGCAGGCAGGCGGCACCACCCAGGTGTGCTTGGGTGGCCCAGAGCCTTGGAGCTGGGGCCGCGGCCGCGTGTGTTGCGTGTGTGACGGTGCGTGTAATGTGTGTGTTTTGCCTCTGTGTGTCTGTGGGGGTGATGCTGTGCACACATGGGTAGGTGGCTCTGACAGCTGAGCGCATGACTTGGGGGTGTCTGCGCGTGGAATTGTGCGTCTGTGTGTGTGTCTATTATGTGTCTCTCTGTGTGACTGTGTATTTGTGACTTTTGCGTGTGCCTGTGTGGGATGGGGTATACACATCAGTGACTTTCGCTTGAGGTGTCTGCGCACGTGCTTGTCTACATGTGTATGAGTGTGTGTGTGACACTATGAACACATGTGTGGCTCATGTGAGTCTGTGTGTGTCTTGCCTCTGTCGGCCCTCATAAGAGCCCCAGGCGTTGCGCCGGCCCACAGTGCCCGCATAGCCCCAGGTCCAGCCCCGCTGGCTCCCTGGGGCCAGCCTGATGGCTTTCCCATCTTGCCACCCATGGCCCCCGAGACAGGGCCTGCAACCTCTGACCACTGGCTGCAAACAGCTCTGTGGGGACAGCCACCAGCCCTGCTTTTCCCATCCTCGCCTGGACCTGGCTGGCTTCTTCCTGCCGCCCACAGGCCTCGTGGGCCCCATCTTGGCCCAGGCCAGCAGCTCCTCCTTGGGCCTCGGGGCTTTTGCTCTGCCCCCAACCCGGAGCGCTGGTCTAGCTGTGTCCCCTGTGGGGCTGTGGCCTCTCTGCTCTCAGGGTGAGGATAACGTTGTTCATCAATAGTCTGGAGCTGGGGCCTCTCTGGTGGTGCAAGGGGTTAAGTCATAGCACTAGGAAGCATCCGCAGCCACTGCAGCATGAGTTCGATCCCCAGCCAGGGAGTGGACCCACCCACATGGCACAGCAGACCTCTCTTGTCTTGCACGCTGCTCTTTCTGCAGTATGTTTCAGTCAATCTGCCTGTTCTGCTCCCCACTCTGTTTCTGATGAATCCTCTCACCACCACCACCCCACATATCTGGCCTGTACCCCAGTTCTTGTATGCATAAATAAGTACATCTTCAGAAAAATAGTCTGGGGCTTCCCTGGTGGCCCTATTAAGCACAGCACTATGAAGCATCCCCGGCCAGGGAGCTGACCCACCTGTCGCAGCAGACCTCTCCTGCCTCACCTACTATTCCCCTCAGCAGTGTACTGCAGTCCATCCACCTGTTCTATCCCCCACTCTATCGCTGGTGAATCCTCTCACCACCGCACCTCTGGCCTGTACCCCAGCTCTTGCATAAATAAAATTTTTTTTAAATCTTGAAAAAAACAAACAAACCAGTGCCCTGGGTGGGTCCCTTCAGAGGAAACTGGTACTACCCATTTGAAAAGGCCCACACGGGGCACAGAACAAATGCGGGAGCCATTTTGCAGATGGAGAAACTGAGGCCCAGAGAACTCAGTCACCAGTGAGAGCATTGTGGGGTGGGGATGGCCCAGCATGTAGCGGTGGCTGACACTCCAGCTGGGGGCGCCTGGAAGGACAGAAGACAGAAAAGGCACTGGGCCACCTCCCCCGCACAGGGCTGATCCCTGAGGTCCTGAGGTATGGCACTGGACCCACAGGGCCTGGATCAGCTCCTGGTGCTGAAATGGAAACTTCTCCCCCAGCCAAATCTGAGCCTTGGCCAGCAGCCTCCAGAACCTCTGCCTGGACCTCCACCCAAGAAGGGAACACTCCCCTTGGGAGCAGGGGGCCTCCAAGGAGGGCAGGGGACCAGGTCCCCAGGACAAAGCTTCAGAGGAGCACCCGGGGTGGGGCTGAATTTTCTGTAGTAATCCGGGTCTCAGTTTTAGGCTCCTTCTTGCTGTGTGACCTTGGGTCAATGTCTTGACCTCTCTGATCCTCTAGTTTCACAACTGCCTGGCAGCCTGGGGAGGGGGAGACATTGCCTGGAGTTACCTGGGAGAGACATTGGAGGAGGTGGTGGAAGAACAGAACCATTTCAGGGGTGGGCACTGGGTGGTGCGGTGGGCAGGTGGCTGGGCCTGGGTTGACCCTGGGGCCCACAGACTAGAATCAGTTCCAGGGGTCGTGAGCCCATGGGTGTCCCTCACTGGGCGTCAGTCTCCCCACACCCACGCTCTGGGAGACTGAGACGCTACCCATGGACTGCACTTGAAGCGTGGGAGGTTCAAGGCTCCAGCAGACCCGCCCCCGCCCCACAGCAACCTCAGTCTGGGACAAGGAAGGTTTAAAAATAAAGCTTTGTAAATACCGTGTTTCCTGCAAATAGAACCAGCCCCAGTCCCCTCGGCCTCCCGGGCAGCCGGGCCCAGACAGTGCCTTTGAGGGGGGTGGGGGCTGCAAAGCAGGCTTGCCTGAGTGTGCCCCAGTTCCTGGCTATGGTGTGAGTCAGCCAGTGTGGCAGGGTGTCTGTCTGTCACCGCCTGTCCAGGGGGGTGACAAAGTGTGTGGCTTGGTGACAGAGAGTGGCTGGGGTGCTGGGTGGTGTGAGGTGACACTCTGGGAGGGGTGAACCTGAGTCCTGTGTGACTGCATGGGGCTGGCCCTGAGCAGCAGAGTCTGGGGGGCTGAGGGCTGCAGGCCTCCTGCTGCGGGGTCTGTGTCCGTGTGTGCGTGTCCCTGGGTGTCACTGGGTCCCCCCAGATGTGCAAGTCTGCTCTAGAGAGTGACCAGGATGTCAGTCTGCTGTGTGCAGTGGAAGGTGGGAATGGGTGCCGGGTTTCCACCCTCTGCCTCCTGTCCAGCCTGACTTGGCCCCCCCCACCCCAGGCTCTCCGGCCCTGCTCACCCCAGAGGAAGAACCAAGTCTTTCAAGTTGCTGTTGCCCAGGCAACCACTTTATGAGCGTCCACATGGTGGGCACATGTGTGTGTCCTGCACCCCATGTGTTTACACGCCCCACCCCCACGCCCCCAGCTGTGGTGGGAGGGGCACTGGCGGTGTGGGGTGAACAGGAGGTGGCCTAGGGGCAGCTGGTGACAGCTTGATGGTGGCGGGCTGGGGTGGGGGTGGGATCCCGGCCGAGTGTATGCTCCGATCGGCCCAGCATGTCTGCACCAGCGTGTGTGCACGGGAGGCAGCTTGCCCACAGGCCCGAGCACGCGTGGGGTGGGGCGCACGTCCTGCCTGGGTGTCACGACAGAGTGCCAGGGCCCCTCGTGGAAGCATGTGAGTGCTGTGTGTGCGCTGGACGGTCCCTGCAGCCCCGGGCAGCCTGTGTGTAACGCGGCCTGTGCGTGTGGAGCGTGCACTGGCAGCGGGAGCCCCGCGAGTGCCCGGGCTGAGGCCGAGGCAGGATCACGGAGTCTCTCCAGGCGGTGCGCGGGCGTTAAGGACAGTGAGTCCTGTGTTCGAGTGTCCTGTGCTCGAATGTTCCGCCTGGGAGGGAGCTGAGGACACGTGTGGGTACCCGCGTGCGTCCACGGGGGCGCGTGGGGGTGGGCACGCTGTGTGTGTCAGGTGCCGCTGCGCCCACCCAGGTGCTGGGTGCGTGAGGACGGCCAGAGGGGTGGGTGTGACCGCCAGGAGCAAGGTTTGGGGGTCTGCGTGTGAAGCGCCACCGGGTCCTGCTCTTCCCTCTCGTCACGGTGTGAGTGTGCGTGTCACCTGGAGGACAGTGGGTAGTGGTGAACGGGCGCTCTCACCTAGGGCCCTGCACAGCGGCTCACACTTACTCATGCTGTGGGGATACGAACAGTACCCCGTGTTACAGATGGGGAAACTGAGTCAAGGGCTGCAGAGTCTCCCTCGAGGCCCCATGGAGCACCCCCCAGCGGGATGGCTCGGCCCAGGAGCTGACAGTCACCACACCGCCACTCCTCCGACATGTGCTCGGCTGCCGTCACGCCCCCGGTCCACGCACAAACTCACTTTGCTGCATACACTCCATTGCTGCGTACACGCATGCCCCGCGTCCCGCAGCCGCACCGGCAGGGGCACACGGGTGAGGCCGCCCGAGGGTCCCTTAGCCTCATAACTGTGTACCCTTGTACAGACCCCTGGGGAGCGCAGGGACAGAGAGGGGGTGGTGTGGACGCTGAGGATTCCAGCAAGGCAAATGTCCACGCAAACTCCTCGGCTGCTGCGATCCGAGCAATGCAGGCGGCCTGGGGCAGAGTGAGGGGGTCCCAAGAAATCAGGCGGCGGGAGCAGAAACCAGACCTCCCGGGTCTCGGGAAAGGAGGAGGTCGTCAGGACCGCTCCAGGACCAGACGGAGCGCGGGGACCGAGGGCGGGGCTGCCGGGCGGGTGTTTCTCCTAAGCGAGTCGGGGGCGGGGCGGGGCCAAGGCTGTTCCAGCCCCGCCCACCCGCCCTCCTCCCACCCGGCGCGAGTCTCGCGCAGTTCCCGAGTGAGCTGGGGCTCGCCAGGGGGCGCTTTGGGAACGCGGAGCCGTCGGGGATGGGGCCGGGAGGGTTCGGCTAGCCGGCGGGTCCAGGCAGCGCTGAGTCTTGCTGCCCCGAAGGGCACCGTCGGGAGCCAGGGTGGGTAGGGATCCCCGCAGGGATCTGAGGCCAGATTGGAGGAGACCGCCACTTGATGGAGGCGCGGATATCGTCAGTCTTAGGGTATCATTTGCTGTCTTGGGGGAAGACTTTGGGTCTAGCGCTCTGGCACGGCTTTCCTAGGAGGAACCTTCTTTACCTCTCTGGAAAGAGGACTCGGGGGGGATTGTGGGGACCCCATAATCCTCGAGTGGGGTAGAGGGAATTTTGGGTCGCGGCCAACCGCCGTCGGGGGAGTTCTGTGTTATTATTTTTAATTCCTGGGGAAGAATGGTAGGGGGAGGCTTGGGGCCACGGATTTATGGAAGATGCGCCACCGGTGTCCCAGGAGTGAAGGTGGGAAATACCTAATACCTAATACCCTAGCCCCTGGGACACTGCTCCGGGGGTTTCTTTGGAGTTTCTTGGTGAGGGTATTTCTTGAGGTGCTGCTTGGGGGTCCGGAAGGGGACCGTGCAGGATGGAGGGTTTGGCGCGAAGGCAAATCCTCACCGAGTGGGGGACGCTGAAGATCGCGGTCATCCCAGCAGGGGGTCCTTCGGGAGGGGGACGTCTTTGGGTGCCTTTTGTGCCAAAGGAGCACTGCTGGGGTCTCCGGGACCCGGGAAGATGGCCGTCTATCGGGGTGCTCTGGCCCGGGCACCCCTGCCACCTGAGCTCCCGAGGCCCCCCTCGGGCTGGGCCGGGGGCGGGGCCAGGGGCGGTGGCTCGGGTTTCCCGGCTCGGAGCCGCCCCCGGCCCTGGCCCCGCCCCTGGCCCCGCCCCCGGCCCCGCGCCGGCCCAGCCGTCCGCGGCGGGAGCGGCTGAGGCTCCGAGAGAGCTCGCGGTGGAGCCGCTCTGAGCGCCCGGGCCTCTCCCGCCGTCTCTCCGGGCCGTGCACTGAGGCCGCCCGCGCCGTCTGTGCGCCCCCGTGCCCAGCGCCCTCCGAGCCACCGGTCATCAGTGCACCCCCCGACTCCCAGTCCCCGCCGGGCCGGGATGGCCGCAGTGCGCGGCTGAGCGAACCCGGGGGGGCCCCATGGGCAGGCCCGCGCCGCGCCCCCCCCGCGGCCGCCCCCTCTGGCCCGGGCCCCCCCGGGCGCCGCGGGCCCAGGCGGCCCGAATGGCGGTCGCGGCGGCAGGGGTAGGGGCTGGGGCCGGCGCGGGCTGCAGGCACCGCCGCCACTGACGGGTAGTCGGGCACCCTAGCAGGTAAGAAAGGGCAGGCGAGGGGCCGGCAAAAGCCAGGCGCGGGCGGGGAGGACCGTCCCCATGGACGGAGGTTTGGGGGTGCTCCTGCTCGCGGTAGACCAGGAGCTTTCCTCTTTGAGCAAAGAACCGGTTGTGTGAGGGCGGGATGGGGGGGACGACAGGTCCTCGGGCACTGGGACCGGTGTGGAGGGGCGATCTTAGGCGCCCCTCCGAGCCAGGATCTGGTGGGGGCCCCAGTCCGACGGGGCGGGTGTGCCCCTGCCTCCTTGGACCCCCTTGTGTGCGTCTGAAGAAGAGAGGAAGCGGGGCAGCTGGGACCCCCTCCCCAGCCTCTAGGAGGGCAAGACCGAGACACCCTTTCTGCCTGTGGTCTACGAGGGGCTGCCGGGGTCATCAGGTCCCGCAGACCCCGGGCGGGGGGCTGCCGTCGCGGGCCCAGCTGCTTACAGAAGTAAACATCTGTCAGCGGCGCGTCCCAGCCGCGTTCGCTGCGCGCCGCGGCCGCCGGGGACACGGTGTCCTCCGTGAGGGCCGGGTTCTCTTGGCTCCTGGAGCCGCCTGTTCAGCCACAGGAGGGCGCGAGACCCTCTGGGGGGATCCCTTAAGGGCAAAGACCAGGTATGGAGAGGAACCCCTGCCTTGCTTGCTTGCTTTTTTTTTTCCAAAGGCATCTCTTGTATAGGATCATCGCAAAATTCCCCCAGAAGGTGCGGTTTGTGGGTTTTGAGTCTTGAGTCTGAGGCGTTTGTAGATGTCCACAGATCTGGGGTGGGACTGGGGATAAAAATGCCTCCTCCCCAGGAGTCACTGGCACGGACCAGTGCACTGACCTGGCTCCATGGGCCTGTGGTTGCCTGTAAGCTGGACCGCCAGACCAGATATGGGGAGCAGGGGCCCTGGAAGGGGGTGCAGAAGGCGGGACCCCTGACTTGCCTCACTACTGCCCGCCTAACATCTCTCTCTCTCTGTTCCATGACATTCTTTGTCTGCTCAAGTGCCCCAGGCTGAGGAAGCCCCAATGGGGCGTGACTGGTCTAGGCGGATGTCAGTGGGGGAAGACTCCCAGCTTTGCCAGCTTCTCCCCACCCCCAGCCCTTTGCCTTGGGGGCCTTGGGACAGCCCTCTCTGCTCTTGCTTCTGGGGCTCCTCAGGTTCGGAGCTCTAGATGGCTCTGGGGCCTTCGCACCCACCCCTAGGGAGCTGCAAAGAGCTACTTCTAGGGGTACAGGGAAGAAAACGAAGCATACCCCTCTGTAGCTGGGTGCAGTGTCTGAAATTCCCCCATTAGCACTTGTTCAGATTTCAAGACTCAGTTCTGGGGAGCAAGCAAGGGTCTGGCTTGCAAGGGTCTGGCTTGCAAGGGAAGGAACAAGTTGTTTGCATCAGAGCAAAAGCACACAAAAGATTGTTTCAGTCAATGTCTGTTGGACAGCACTGGTGTGGCTGACCTGGGGGGCCAGGACTCCTGGGCCCTGTCCTTCAGGGGAGGTGGACTTAGATCTAGGGACGCAGGGTAGGTGGGCACGAGACTGGGTTGTGCCAGCCTCCTTGTGCATTAACTGGGTGGGAGAGACAGGAAGATATTTTGGAGGCGGGGTATTGGGGCTGTGAAGCATGGGTAGAAGTTTTCTAGATGCAAAAAGAAAGGGCATTTTAGATGGTGGGAAATGTATATACAAAAACCTGGAATCGGGAAATAGCATGGCTGGTTTGGGCAAATCCGGGGTGGGAGTAAGAGTAAGAGACTGAAAGGCTGGCAAAGGGAGAATGGACTGGGACGTTTGAAGACCACTTCCTACAGGAAGGGGCTGGAAAGAGAGGAGAGAACAGGTCCCCCCTTTTTAAAAAAAAATATTTTTTAAATAAAAAATATTTTATTTATTTATGCAAATAAGAACTGGGGTATAGGCCAGAGGTGTGGGGGTGAAAGGGTTCACCAGAGACAGAGTGGGGAGCAGAACAAGCAGATTGATTGAAATACACTGTGAGGGGGAGCAGTGGGCGAGGCAGGAGAGGTCTGCTACGCCATGTGTGTCCCCTCCCTGGCCAGGGATCGAACTCGTGCTACTGTGGCTGCAGATGCTTCACAGTGCTGCCCCTTAGTCCTTTGCACCACCAGGGAGGCCCCGAGAACAGGTCCTTAATGTACCTGGAGTTCCTGGGCCCGTCCATCTTCACCCAGGGCTGTGGTCTCCCAAGACAGAGTAGGGGACTCCAGACTCAAGGCAACAAATAGAGGGGCAGATACGGTCTCCCCAGGCAGGCGCCGTGAGGTGTGGTTCTAGCCGTTTTGCAGCCAAGAAAACTGAGGTCCTAGAAGTCAAAGGAATCTTTCCTTCATGCTCATGTAGTTCCCAAGCCTGCGTGCTAAGCTCTGAGCAAGGGTGAAGTGGAGACCAAGGTGAACGTGGCACCTGCACCCCTGAAATCGGGCATGGGAGGTGGAGGTGGTGAGAAGGAGGCTCCCACACTAGCCCGCCGGCCTCTTTATGCATGGGGGGCTTCCCAGACACAAAGAGTGGGGAATGGGGTCTTCGGTGCGGGCCTCAGAAACAGAGAGAGCTCGTGAAATCAGGGCGCAGACTGGTCCTGGGAGGAATCGGATAAGAGGTTATACTTGCAGCAAGAGGGCCTCGCTTCCCGGCTGGGGAACGGAGACCCAGAGCAAGGGCAGCAGTGTGTTGGGGACCCATGGCAGAATCTGAGCTGGGAGTTGGAGAAGATGACTTGGGGGCTTCGCTCCCAGGAAACCCGATGGCGTCGCAGCTGCACCTGGAATCTCAGCCTCGGTTTCCCTTTCTGTCGGATGGCCGCCTTGGTGACGCGTGTCCCCCACACCACCCGCCAGGGCCTGTGCCAGCTGCTCAGCTCCGCCAGGCCTCATTAAGCTGATCCTGTCATCCCTCTCCAGAGCCCCCTCCTGCTGCCCTGGACGCCTGTAAGTTGGGCCCAGGCTGCCCGGCTTTTGGGACCAGGCTGGCGTGAAATGTTGCCGCTGCAGAGGGCCAGGCCGAACACACACGCACACACACGCACACTCAGGTGCGTACACATCCACGTCCCCGCCCAACCCACCCGCCCTGAGAACACACTGGAGCAGCGGCTGCAGGAAAGGGCTCCAGGCCGCGGTGGGGAACGGGGCGCTGATCGTGCAGCTCCCGGCCCCCTGGACGCTCATCTCCCTGCGGAGTGAGTCCCTGTTCCGTTAGCTCAGCCACCTGGCCGCCTTGCGTGGCAGGGCCCTCCTGAGCCCGTGCCCAGCAGCCGCCTCTGCCTCAGCCTCTCCTCACATTGTCACTCGATCTTGGGTCAAATGCTGCCTCCCCCGAGAAGCCCTCCTTGACCATTCACCCTAGAAGCAGCCCCCAGTCCCTGTCGCTTCACCTGGTTTGGCCTTCTTCTGTTGCTGCCCTATCGACATGTAAATTACTTATTCACACATGTAATTTCTTATGTCTCGTCCATCTCTCTGGCTGCGCGGGGAGCCTGCCCAGGGTGAGGCCCAGGCTGTTCCTGAATTCCCTGCCTGGCACAGTGCACAGTAGGTGCTCGCCACAGTGCACAGTAGGTGCTTGCTAGGGGTTGGCTGAGCTAGTGGGGGGCGGGGGCGAGCTCAGCCTGGTGTGCTGTCCTGCTGTCCGGCCTTTTATTCTTGCTATTCCGCTCTGCTGTGTGTCTTGAGAAGAACTTTTCTGTCTCTGGTTTGGGACCCTTTTTTGGCCCAAACTGCAGACCCTGTCGCGCTCTGGCCCTCCCATCCCCACTTCTCCCTCCTCCTCACCATTACTCTTGCTACCCGGAGCCCAAGGGTTTTGGAGGCATTGAGGAAACGAGTCTGGGGTCAGACCCAGGGTCAAGCCCCGTTCAGCCTGTCTCTGTCTCTTGATTGCTGAGTGACCTTGAAAAAGTTGTGCGACCTCTCCAGACCTCGGTTTCCTCGTGTGGGAAACAGGTTAACAATAACAACATCTCGTTCAGGAACTGTGGAGAGGATGAAACGTGTGCAAAACACTTAGCGGGGCGCCTGGCACTGAACGGATGGGACAGTTGACATCACGGTGTTAGGATCATCACTGCTGTCAAGGCAGCCATCTGAGGCAATGCTTAAGAGTACGAAAGAAGGGGTGTTGGAGCTGAGGCTTTGAGGCATGAGTAGAAGTTTACCAGGCTCCTAGGTTCAAATCCCAGTTTAGCCACTTCTGTTCTGCTTGACTCGTGGCAAGTCACTTCACTTAGCTGGCCCTCAGTGTGCCGGGTCCAAAACGCGGGTAAAACGGCTCACACTTGCTGTGAGACAGCACTTGCGAAGGCTGCACAGGCCCGTCGTGCTCACGGCTGCTGGTGTTGACTGTTCCTCTGTCACCGCAAGCCGCTGCTGCTGCTCTCCCCCTCCTGTCATTAGCACAGAGCAGCCGGCCCCTCTGCAGCGGGCACTGTCCCCGTGTCCAGCGCTCGGCCTCGCGTTGGCGCACACAGACCTGGCGTCCCTCCAGACAGCCTCGGAGCCGGGACTGGACTCTCAGGCACTGGGGGCCAGCGGTGCTTCTGGAGCTTGCTCAGCAGCTTCTGGGTTGGGGGAGGAAGAGGAGAAGCTGGGCCCCCAGTCCTCACCAGACCCGGAAAGGTCAGCTGGGGGTGTCTGTGACTGCAGTCTGCTGTGAGGCCACCCCGTGGGCTGGCCCCAGCCCCTGCAGACGCGGCATCGGAACCAGCTGTGCGAGCCAGATGTTCCTGGTTTACCCCCAGATGTGCGTCGCCGGCTCTCGCGACTGCCCTGCCCTCCCCGTCCCTGCTGTGGAGTGGGGCTGGGCCCTGGGGCCCTCCAGGGGAGGGGGCACATTTTTGTGGGCTGTGGAATTTGTTTCTTGTTTGGCAGAACCATTGAGTCTTGCCTTGAGAGAGGTCCAAGTCCCTCCCCCGTGGGGCCTCAGTTTCCCCATCAGTGGAACCCCACGGAACCCTCGGGGACATCTGGAAGAAAGGAGACTGCAGGGCTGCCCTTGGAGTTGGCCCTACTGCCAGCTCCGGAGCTGGCAGCCCTCGGGGAGCAGGGCATGACAGTGGCCCGGCTGCTGCCGGCGGCTGGGCCCGTGCACTTCTGTGACACTGCGGAGCTCGCAGGCTGACTGGGGAGCCCACTATGCAGACAGGAAGACTGAGAGCGGGCGGGAGCGTGCCCTGCCAGGAAGAGGCAGAACAGGGACCCGAACTCTGCTGTCCAGAACCCACGTGCTGCGTGACCACAGACACACGCCCTTCCTCCTGCCCACCCCCACATCTGCTGGCAGGCTGTGGCAGCCTGGCCTGCTCTGTGGGCAGTGACGACAGTGCCACGAGCCACCCCGTCAAGCTCTTCCAGGTCCTCCCTGGTGTTCCCACAGTGCTGGGCGGCCCTCTTCAGGCCCTTTCTGAAAACGGGGAAAACAAGTTACAGGAGGACCAGACACGTGTCCGGTAATGAAGTGGAGAGGAAGGAGATGGGTGCATGGAGGGAGGTACCGCATTGCTGGAAGCCTGGAGACTGGCAGCTGCAGCTATCTTGTGTCTCTATAAACAGAATTATCACAGTCTGCCCTTGCTTCGAAAGGACCCAGCAAGTCTGGCTGTCCCTCCAAAAGCCCCCAGTCCACTGGAGACACATGTGGACCCAGATACCATGCCGGAAGAATTGGGCAAGAAAGAGGGATCCACAGCTAGGGGGTCAAGATGGGAAGCAGGGAAGGCTTCTTGGAGGAGAGGCTTTAGAAGTTAGGGCATTGAAGGATGAGTAGGAGTTTGCCTGATGGGCAAAGTCTCTGATTCCAGGTCTCCCCAGATGAGAAAAGATGACTGGATAGAGAGCAGACCCCTCTCCTCTCCCCTCTCCCTGGGAATAACAAGGAAGTAGGTGCCTCTCTGAGGCCATCCACTCTAGGGACAGGTATGCCTGGTGGGTGTCTCCTAGGCAGCTCCCCTTAGGCAGCTTGGTGAAAGGTGGAGCCTCAGGGCGTTGCCTGGGCACCAGGATAATGGGCAGCATTTCCTGGCACCACCAAGGAAGCTGCCAGAAACACCCACACACCCATCTGCTCCTTGGATCCATGAAAGAGCCCGCCTGGCTATGTGAGTTTGGGCTACTCATCACCCCTCTCTGAACCTCAGTTTCCCTTTCCTCACCACCCCAGCCCTGGGAACTTTTTGGTTCTAGCTAGGAGTTGCCATCTATCTAGATCCTTCCTGTTGCAGCTCAGACTGGGAGGGCCCTCGAGGCAAAAAGGTGTTCCCTCTGGCAGTGAGAATTGTCCCGGGCCTGGGCATTTTCCCAGGACTGGGAAGACAGTGGCCAGGCCCTGTCTGGTCAGTGAGGATGGCAACCGAGGTGCCAGCAGACCCGGGCCAGGTCACGGGGAGTGTGCAGGGTGCTCTCCTGGCTCGTCCTGCCTCCTCTTCCATGCCCACCTGTCTCGCAGCCCACACGTCTGCCGCAGTCTTCCCCCAGAGTCTTTGCAGCTGGGGTCCCGTAGCACTAGAGCAGGTTGGTGTGTGTGTGAGTGTGTCGCCAGGACGTTGGAGTCACGCGCAGGCCGGCCTGGCCCCGATCAGAGCACAGTGATAATGGGCACACCTGGGCCGCCAGGGGTGTGTCCCCTCAACCCAGAGCGGGTGTTCGAGGGAGGGCCCCAGCTGTGTGTGTGTGTGTGTGCGTGTGTTGTGCCCATCCTGTACCCGAGTGCACAGACTGTATGACCATGCTTGAGTGTCTGCAGCCCCCAAGTGTGTCAGGGAGTGTGAGTGTGAACACGGGAGTGCGCACAGGGGTGTGGGAGTGTGACCTCCTGGGTGCAAGTAAGTGGGAGACCTGCCTAGTGTATCTGGCTGGGAAGACATTGCGGTGAGAGAGTGCAAGTGTGATAACGCATCAGTGTGTTGCGTTGGTGTATAACGCGTCTGTTTTCACACGTGTGGCAGTGTGTGAATGTTTGAGTGTGAGCAGTGTCCAAGTGTGACAATTGAGTGTGGCACTGTTCAAGTGTGTGTGTGTTAAAATGGCTGAGTGTAGAACAGGAGTGTGCAAGTGTGAGGTGTGATAACATTTGCGTGTGTGTGGTTGAGTGTGGTCGTGGTTGTGGGCGTGAGGCACCTGCGTGTGAAAATGCAGCCGGTTTGAGTGTGTGAGCGTGCCACACTGGGCGCGTGAGTGTTTGGGAGTGAGTGTGAAACACCATGTGCAGGAGGAAGCAGTCAGAGCACGTGAGAGGTGTCCCAGGAGAGTGGGGTGGCATCCAAGTGTGCGCGAGTGTTTGGCATGACTGAGAGTGAGGGCACCCCCGTGTGTGGGAGAACACGGGGGCCTGGGTGCAAGTGGGGTAGCCCCCAAGGGTGCCACGTGAGTGAACCCACCTCCCCAGGCCTAAGGGCCCCCTCACAAGGGCACCAGCGGTGCATACCTGGCCCCCCTGCCCGTGCCCTCTGCCACACCCTCATCACCCCCTCCCGGTGAGTCTGTGCCAGAGACAAACCAGTTGGGTGACCCCCGTGCTGAAAGGCCCATTGTTAAGGGATGCTTATCAGCCGCACCTGCTGGGCCCCCTCCACCACGGCCCCCTGCTTCCCTGTCCCACATCAGAGCTGTGGGGGGTCTGTGGTTCCAAGGCCACTGGAGCTCCAGGGGCCAGGCCATCTTGGGGCTGCTGTATCATCCAACCTGTCAGCCCCCTGCTCCATGCTCCACCCCGCACCCCCTGTTAACCCTTACAGGAACAGAGGACCAGAGCTGTCACTGTGCAGAGACCTTATTCCAGCCAACTTGGGTGTGAAGGCGAGCAGGGTGCTGAGGAACCAGAGAGGACCTTACCCAACTGAGATCTGGGGCCTGGGTGGGTTTCCCTGCCCACTTCCCCTTCCCAGGGATCGAAGCCACCAGAGTCCAAGTCTCAGCCCTGTGACTTCCAGCAAGTTACTTTACCACGCTGGGTCTGTTTCCCTACCTGTAAAATGGGAGTAAGGACTCTCTTGTGAGGTTGAAAGGACTTAATAGTTTTATAGGAAGGATCTGGCATAAAGTAGGCAGTCGTAAGAATAAATGGGGTGGGTAATATTCTGACAACTATTAGGGTTGACCTCTGCTCTCTGTACAACCTTGAGAATAAAACTCTTCCCGTAGCTCACAAGGCTCTGCCTGCATGATGACCCCACCCCTCCTTGCTCTCACCTGCACCCTCTCTCCTTTCCCTCTCTCCCTCTGCCCCCGCCACATGGACTTCTTCACTATCCTCCAACAAGCCAGGTCCATTCCTGCCCCAGGACCTTTTCACATTCTGCGTCCTCTGCCCGGGACACTTGTGCTCAGGTTTTCTTAGGGTTGACTTCTCATTCTGGGGTCTTAGCTCATGTGTACCCTCCTCAGGAAGGGCCAGCCCGGTCACCCTACCAAATTAGTCCTACTGACTATCCTGGCATCCTGTTTGACTTCATAACACTCTCCTGAAATCATAAAGGGGGAAAAAAAAAAGAAGCTTCTTTGCATATTGTCTGTCTCCCCTATCGGATAACCTTGTCTAACTTGGTCCCCCAGATGTCCTCAGGGCCCTACAAGTTGTGTAGGTGTTCAATAAATGTCAGATCAATAATGGATGGCTGGATGGATGAGTTTATTGGGAGGATGAAAAAGAGATGACAGATTCATTCTCTGGGCTTGGTATACAGCCAGTGCTTAATAAATGAGGAAGGGACTTCTGAGAGAGACTGGTGCCATATTTGAACCACTAGAAGTGAAATCCTGGATCCTCGGGTCTGGGATTGGAGCCACTCATGGCCGGCTCCTTTACAGTCACTTGTCCGTCTGTTCATTCACTGGCCAAATGTCCTCTTATCTATTAAGAGCTGGTGAGCCAATGGGAAAGACAGCCTCTCCTCTAGAGCTGCCACATGCCCAGACTGGACCAGGGTTTATTTACACGCCCTCACGTGGGGAGAGCTGTTCTCTGCCACCACCACAACAGTAATAAAAATGGCGGTAGCAAGCACCAGCGACCAGCGGCACCTCCAGCACCTTCACAGCACTCGTGCCCAAGCCCACCCAGCCCGAGTGGTGTGTGTCTGATCAAAGAACCAAGTTCGAATCCCAGGTCCTTTTCTAGCTGTCTCCTTGGACAAGGCCCTACCTGGTTTGTGCCTCAGTTTCCCCAGTTGTAGTATGGAGATGATAGTACCTCTCCCATGGGCCCAGCACCAGGTCTGGTATATAGCAGGTGCTTAGGAGCAGTAAGCCCCTGTTGCATACAGGCTGATGGATGTAGGTCTTGTGCCCGCCCACCCATGAGGGTTGGGGGGGTTGGGGTAAAGGCAGTTCCAGCCACTGCTGCGTTTAACTCCTCAGGGCCTGGCCCTTGCAAACACAGGGGAATGGATGCAAATCACCCGCAGATAACCGCAGGGTGCTGCGCCCGCCCGGAGGCGCCTGCACCGCCCGAGGTGCGCGCGTGGGGGCGCCTGGCACCCCGCGGTCACGGTGGCGTCCGGGCACTGACCGCGTCCAGCCTGGCTTTCAGTGCTCCGTGTAAATGTTTACACCTGGCCGGCGGCCAGGCCCAAGCGCAGGCCGTCACCCCGCGGCCGGTGGGGGAATGTAAACGCGGCTGGGACCGCCCTGAGGCGGGGAGTGGCTTGGACGGCGCGAGGGTGGCTGGTGCCCGCGGGTTCCTGAGCACTGACTGTGTGCCCTGCGCACGACGCTGCCAGGCGCCAGAGCGCCGAGGAATCGCGTGCTCATGGGGAGGCTCACGGCACTGTGGGCGTCCAGAGGGCGCCCCTTTAGGACAGCAGGAAAGGGGGCGCCCTGGGGGAGGGGCGGTCTGAGTAGACACTGAAAGAGGAATCGGAGAGGGGAGGGAGAGAGCATGAGTGGAAGGTCGGGCTCGCTCAGAGGCTTGAGGTGGTCAGTGCACCCGGGCCCTTCGCGGCCCCCTTCTGGGCATCAGTGTGGCTGTCTGGAGGGGACACCAGGGCTCAGAGGGGCGCAGCGAGACACTCCCAAGGTCAGCACTGGGTGGGGAACAAAACCAAGCCCGGCTGCTGCCTCCTCCATTGTATCCTGAGCGCGATTTCTCCAGGCCACCTTATCCCACAGTGCCCCCTGCTGGACGTGCCCGCGCCTCCTCGCTCGTTCCCCCAAACGCGCGGCTTCAGCCACCCCAGACCCTCAGCTGATTGGCCAGCCGGGCTCAGCCGCAGGACTTTTGCACTGGCTGCTCCTCCTGCCTGGGATGCCGTTCTCTTCTGCCTCTCCAGCCCCTACGTCTGTGCAAGTCTCAACTTTCAGTCCTCTGGAAAGCACTCTGGAGCCCCCAGACGGGGCGGCTCCGTTTCCCCTGGCACAGTGCCCACCCCTCCTTATTAGCGTTTTTTCACGACTTGGTTCAATGATTGATCGCTAAGCAGGACTGGTTCGATCAGGGGCTTCCCTGTGTCCCCAGTGCCTGGCCCAGCGCCCCCTGCCCGTTTGTTGCCTGACAGACCACGAGGCCGTTCGGCTGACCACCCTGCGCCTGCAGGCCGAGGATGCAGCGCTGGAAGGCGGCGGCCCTGGCCTCGGTGCTCTGCAGCTCCGTGCTCTCCGTCTGGATGTGTCGGGATGGCCTGCTGCTCAGCCACCGCCTCGGACCCGCACTGGCCCCCCTGCGCCGGCCGCCGCGCACCTTGGACGCCCGGATCGCCCGCCTAGCCCAGTGTAAGCCCCGCAGCGCGTCTTGGGCCCGACACCCCCCACACGGGGGCGGCCATGATGGTGGCACTTGGGACAGTGGATCGAGGTCAGAGCTTTTTTTAGATGGGGTAAGGGAGGGTGCAAATCCCCCCAACGGCCTGGCATGGGTGGCGGGAGGGTTGCTGGGAACTGGGGTCTTCCGGCTCAGCTGTCACAAGGAATTAGGCTCTTGCTCGAAGGGACCAGGGGGCCAGATGGAGATTAGACCTGGGCATTCGGCCCGGGGTGGCCCCCGCAGCGCGGTGGTGGGGGGTGAGGGGAGAGAGGGAGACTGGTCTGAGGCTCCAGTCATCTTCCCATGTGGATGGGGATCAAGGCAGGGGCGAGACGGAGAGAAGTCTAGAAAGAAGAAGGGCTGGAGAGAGAAACAAGACAGAGAGCTCGGTGGGGGAGAGAGGTAGACGCGACAGGCCTGGGGAAGGCGGGGAGGTGAGGTGTAAACGCCCATCCCGGGCGTAGCCAGCTCGTCCACTCGCCCTGCTCCTGTGGGAGGCCTGCCTGGGTCCCACCTTGTGAGTGTGGGCGCATGTGTCCACGTGGCGACGGGCAGTGTCCATTCACGGCGGCGGGCACTGCGCCGCTCTGCTGGCCTGCACAGCCCCGCCCCGCTGGCCCGCACAGCCCCGCCCCTCTGGCCCGCACAGCCCCGCCCCGCTGGCCCGCACAGCCCCGCCCCTCTGGCCCGCACAGCCCCGCCCCGCTCTTCTGAGGACACTGGGCCCGGATCTTGCAAGAGGCGCCCAAAAGCTAACACTCCAGAACCTGGAGACAAGGCACAAATGGCGGCATTGCAGGCGCTGGCGAGTGTCTCGGCCCAGGGGTGGGTGTCCGCCGGCCCGCAGCCTGCCCCTGACCCAGCCCTACCAGAGGAGGGCGTGGCCACTGTATCCCCAAGTCCCAGTGTTCTAAGTCTGGGAGCCATGGCTGACGGTGGAATTCAGGCTTGGGGGAGGGACGGAGGGAGGACGGCGCTCAGCTCTCATGTTCCAGACCCCGGGCTGGAGCCAGGTCTGCTGGAGGGGGTCAGGGGTAGATGTACTGAGATGACTCGCAGCTTCACCGAGATTCAGATTGAACTGGGCATCTGCACTTTATAGGGCACGCCGCCCCCCAATAACTCTAGATGCACACCTTTTCGGGCATGCACACTGATGGTGGCGTTTCGGGCACCAGAAGTAAGCTGGGCTCCAACCTACTCCCAGAGCACAGTGCTGGCCACCCCTGGACCTCAGTCGCCACTTTCTCCCCTCTCTCCCGGCCCCACGCCAAACCCAGGCTCGGCAAGCCTCCCTGAGCAGAGAAACTGAGGCACGTGACCTACCTGGAGTTGTACAGGACTGACAGTAGGGGAGCTGGGCTCAGAATTGCATTGTCTGCTTCTGGAGACCAGCTGTGGGAAAAGTCACCCCCCAGGGTGACAGACGGCCCCTCCCCCTCGGGCCTCCCAGTGAGTTATGTTATTTGACGGCCAGGTGCACCAGCCTGAGGGGCAGGCGGGGGCTGAGCTCAGGATTTCCTCTTGCAACCGCAAGCGTGCCTCCCACCTGCTTCGGGCCGGGAGCCTCTGCCCGCAGCTCCACCACCAGCGCTGCCTGCCACCCCAACATCTGGGGCTGCGGAGGATTGAGGCAGGGCCACCTGCTTGGGGGATAAATCGAGGCTTCGGGGTTTTGGGAATCTGACTTGGGGCGCCTCCTGGCAACTGCAGGACGAGAGGGTCTGACTTGGGGAAAACCCGGGTGCACCATGGAGGTGGGAGAAGGCTGTCTGGGCTTGTCTCTCTGTACCACCTGCTAACTGTGTGGCCTTGGGCAAGTCTCTGCCTTTTTAAGTGCCCAGCTTCATCACTTGTGAGGCGGGGAGGCCCTGACAATGGCCACTGCCACCCTGTGAGGTGGCGTCCCCACGCTGGCCTAGGCACCCACCTCTCTGCCAAGTCCAAATGCCCCTGCACCCACCGTGGAGCTGGACAAGACCCTCCAGACTGCCCATGTGCGGAAGACACGTGGAGACCCGCAGCTCTTAACTAACTGCGCCATGAGGCTTTTCGCGTGGGAAACAGACCTGCCAGGGGTCTCAGAGAAGATGCATGGACTCTGCTTGGGGACCCCAAAAGTGATCTAGTGGTGCAGGAGCGCTCAGCTAAATGGTGACGGGCTGGGAACCTGGGAAGCAGCTTACTCAGAGAGGGGGTGCCAGTGCCCTAGGGCAACCCAGCACTGGGGTGAGTGCAGCCAGGGGGTCAGTGGGGACAGGTTTTGGATCACCACTCCCACCGATGAGCCCTCTGTCTTTTCCCACAAAGGGGTGGTGGGTTCAGCTCAGTGCAAAGGGGGAACCCTCTCCAGAGCAGCCCTGCATGGCGATGGGGACCACAGGAAGTCTGGAAGGGGCCCAGGGCGGTGACACTTCATGAGCTGAGCGTAAGGTCAGGCTGGCCGGAGCCGGGTACCCAGAAAGGGCCAGCCAGGTTCTGAGCGGCCCAACGTGGGATAGGAGACAGAAAAGGGTGCTGGTCATCTTGGGGGTCCCACCGTAGGGGGTCTGGATATGCAGCCCCCCTACACACTGCCTAGAGCACGCGGAAGCGAAATGTGCAGCAGTCGGGGAGGGTGGGGGGCAAGGGACCAAGGCAGCGGGCACCCTCTCACTCGCCCACCTCACCCCTTCTTTTCCCCTCGCAGACCGTGCACTGCTGCAGGGAGCCCCGGACGCAGTGGAGCTTCGAGAGCTGACACCCTGGGCCGGCAGATCCCCGGGCCCCCGCCGTCGGGCAGGATCCCGGAGGCGGCGCGCGCGGGCGCGGGCGGGGACGCGGCCCTGCGGGCTGCGCGAGCTCGAGGTGCGCGTGAGCGAGCTGGGCCTGGGCTACGCGTCCGACGAGACGGTTCTGTTCCGCTACTGCGCGGGCACGTGCGAGGCGGCCGCGCGCGTCTACGACCTGGGGCTGCGGCGCCTGCGCCAGCGGCGGCGCGTGCGGCGGGAGCGGGTGCGCGCACAGCCCTGCTGCCGCCCGACGGCCTACGAAGACGAGGTGTCCTTCCTGGACGTGAACAGCCGCTACCACACAGTGCACGAGCTGTCGGCGCGCGAGTGCGCCTGCGTGTGACCCTACCTCACCGGGCCAGGCCAGACGGCGGCCGTGCGCCCTGCCGCTCCCCTCGCACCCACCGTCCAGCCTGGCAAGACCCACGACAGACTGCCCATGCGCAGAAGATGCCATCGGGGGCGCGAAACTCCCACGATAACTGTACGGAGATAAAGTGTGGAAAATCGAGCTCGGGTCGTGATTCTGTGCATGGCGGGGTGCCCTCCTCGGCGAGGCGCTTCAGGGTGGGTGGGGAGGTGGCGCCGTCGCCCGTGGGAAAGGGGGGACAGGTCGGGTACCACCTGCACGATGCCGGAAGGAGCCCCTTTGCTCTGGGAGCGCAAGGGAAGTAGAGGGTCCTGTTTATAGAGTGCGAAGGGGAAAGTGGGGTGAGTGGGGGGCACTGTGGGCAAGGACCATCCTCCACCACCCCGCCGGTCCCTGTGCCCCTCCACACCCTGTTTCACTGCACCTGCCACCAGGTGTGCTAGTGGGAGCGGTGGCGCCCCAGTGCAGATGAGGAGACCGAGGTCCAGGTGGGCTCCATCTCCTGCTTCCGGGGAAGGGAAAATCGGGGTTGGTCACTCAGCGGATGAGTAACGCGAGGTCAGACGCCTCCTCAGGCTGGTCAGCCCCATAGTAGGGAGAACTCAGTGCCACTATCACCTTTCACCAGCTAAAAATACAGACATTTTGCCTGTTTTCCTGTGGGGATAAGTCTGGGGCGGGCGCCAGCCTCCTCCAGCCAGAAACTGGGGCCTGCCTGACCACAGCTGAATCCCCAGAGACCGAGGGGCCTATAAAACCCCTGGCCAGAGCTAGGAGGGGAGTTTACAGTAAGCCTCCCCCCAGGATGGAAAAACCTCAGCGTGGTGTTTACATTGTCCGTGGCGTCACCTTGATGCGGGACAGGCCCTGGGCAGCCCCGCGCATGGGGTTCCCAGGGCCCCAGCGGGGGCATCGTGCCAGGGCCCCACTGTCTGAGGAGGGGACAAAGAGAGGCCTAAAGAGGGGTGCTGGGAGGCAAGACTGGCACCCGTGACCAGAGCGCATGGACCTCTCCCTTCCCACCTCGCAGACTGGGAAGGGGGGTTTCTGGGGTACAGTTACCCCTCCCCCAGACGGCTTTCCTCCTCTTTCTTCCCCCTGTTGCATGAAGGGGCACATACATGCTGTACCCCTGTACCCCAAACTGGAGGCTCCTAAGCCCCTTCCCTCCTTTACTGCCCCCTAGACTGGCCACTGTCTCACAAATGTGGTCTGGTGACCAGCACCCCGCCCTGACCCATCCCCGTCCCCAAGTCGGGAGGCTGGAGTCTAGAAGCTGCCCCGAGGGAGGGTCGTCCCCATCTCCCGCTGCCCAGGACTCTGGCTGCAGTTGGAGACATCAAGGCAGCTAACAGGCAGGACTTCCAGGGAGCCCCGGAGGAGGGCTTGGCGGCCCGGTCAGCACGTGGGTGGTCTGCTGGAAGGCAGTGTCAGGCCCGTGGCTGGCTGGCTGGGCTTCCCTCCCTCCCCTGCAATCTTCTGACTGATTCCTCCACCGTTTGGGCTGACTCAGCCTGGTCGTGGTGGAGAGGCCAGAGTCTCCAGATGCTGCGAAAGCCAAGACTCAGTTGCCCCTTCCTAGATGGCCCTAAGAGGGGCAGTTGCCCAGCCTTGCCCCTGCAGCTTGGCTGCCTTGGTGTGTGTGCACGGGCGGGCGCGCAGCGAACCCTGCCTGGGCCTCTTGGGACCTCCGCCTTCCCGGATCCCACCCAGATCCAGCATCCCAACCACGGGGCGCTGGCCCAGCCCACCAGAGAATTGGAACATAAACAGAGCTGCCCCCGCAGACCCCTGGGCTGAGAGCCCCCCCACACAAAGGGCAGAGACTGCCACCCACACAGGCTTAGTAGACAGGGTCGCACGCAGACCCCGTGCACACTCAGAGGTGCACACTCGGGCACCCTCAAAGTCACTGCTCATCTGCACAAGTACAGGGGGTCACACACTCAGGCTGTGCATGCCCACACTGCCGGTCACACTCCCCATGGTCATCGCTCGTCACGCACTGTCACAGCCACGCATGCGACACTGTGCCCGTCCCGGGTAGGCCTGCCCTTCCTCTCTGCTTGCGCCGGTTGTAGAGGGTCCCTTGCCCCAGCTCTGCCTCATGCTGCCCCCCCATCAGCCTGGCCCCCTCTCCCATCCCCTCGAGCCTTGGGGCTCCCATTCTGCCTGAGTGTCTTGACCTTGAGGGCTTATCCACCTGTTGGGACTGTGGCCAGACCATTCTCAGGGCCAACAGCCCCTCCCGGTTGTGATGGCCCCGGATGTCCTGGGCATGGCTGAGTCCCTGGGGCAGCATCAACTGGCGCGGTCCCACCGTTCTGGGATAAGGGGTGGCACCTAAGCTTGGCTCAGAGTATTCCCATCTGCAAAGTGGCCCCACTGCCACCTGCGTTCGCCACTGGCGGTCAACGATGGCTTGACCACCCCATCACCAGAGATAGACCCAGGGCCGGCTCCCCGGGGGTCAGTGCCTTGGTGGAGGTCCCCAGCAGCCAAGGTTCCTGGCAGGTGAGGTCCAATGAGGAGTGTCTGGTAATGGGTCTCCAGGTAGGCCCTCAATAGTGAGGTGCACAGCAGGTGAGCACCCCACGGCTCAGATTCCTGAAAGCAGAGGTGCCAGTGGGCGAGGTCATAGGTGAGGGAGATGTCCGGGAACCAAGGTCTCTGGTAGGTGAAGCAGGTGAGAGCCCCAGCAGATAAGACCCCTGGAACAGGTAAGACACCATAGCAGGTGAAATCCCCAGTGGCTGAGTCCCCTCCCCAGTAACTGAGACCCCTCAGCAATGAGTTCCCAGTAGCTGAGACACCCAGCAGGTAAGGTCCCAGGAGGGAAGCCTCCTCCCACAGGTGAGATGTCCCCAGCAGATGAGGTTCCCCTTCTCCCCCAGTAAGTGAGATCCCCAGCAGGTAAGTCCATCATAGGTGAGACACGCCCCACCCAGGGCCTTGACAGGTGAGGTTCCCGAAGGCAGAGGTGCCGGGTCTGAAAACCATTCGTCCATGTGGGTGAAGGCAGCTCCGGAGCCACTGTCCGCAGGACTCCTGCTGGGCCTCGCACCTGCTGGGCCTGGCACCGCGGACACGCCCCCAGCCTGCAGGGCTTCTTCCGCAGCGCCTCTGATCAGCCAGGCACAGGGGGTTCTCGAAAACCAGGTAGAACTCGTCCTGGGCTAGCCAGGGAGCAACCTGCAGGAGCTCCCCACACACCCACTCTGGGGTGGACGTGAAGCGTCCGGTGCCCCTCCCAGCCGAGCCCACCTCAGCTGCTCCTGCCCAGGCCGCTGGTGGGGTCCTGGCAGAGAGGCCAAGCTGTGCAGCTGGCGGGCCCCACCACCGCTCCAGCTGCCAAGGGCACGGAGGAGCATGAGGCTCTGCGGCAGGACTCGGGGAGACAGAAGTGTCCGCCCAGGGCCCTCAGGTGTGAACGCTGGGAGGCCGGTCCAGGCCGAACCAGGCCCAGCACTGGCCGGTGGTCCAGGGGAGGCGGGAGCTGGGCCTCACGGCAGCTGATCGCAGTGACGCACTGCAACAGCATCGGCCTGGGTGCGTCGGGGTGCCGGCCTGCGCTAGCAGCAGCGGGGCCAAGCCACGGTGTGTGCAATGGCCTTGTCCACAGGAGAAGCAGGGTGGGTGGGCTAAGGGCGCGAAGGTGGCCTGACCGGGGTCCCCTGGAGGACACCCCTTGGAGCCCCCTTGGCAGCCTGTGGACACGCTGGTAGCTGCGGCAGTCCCCCGACACAGGGGCCACGTGGGCTTGTCCTGGGACACACCAGAGCCAAAAGCAGCAGCAAGAGCAGACGAGGGAGATGGCACAGCAGGACACGGGGCCCTAGGCCAGCCGAGATGACTGCGTGTCACCACAGTGGGGGAGGAAGAGGGCACAGGTCACTGAGGCCAGAAACACAGCCCATGCCTGGGAGCACAGTGGGCCGCTGAAATGACTGCTCGTGAGTACAGAGGGAGGCACTGTGACCCCCAATTTTAGAGATGGAAAACTAGGGCCGAGTGCCGAGCAGGAAAACAGCAAAGGAAGAATCCCAACAGAGACTGGCCCTGGAGTACCTTTCTTTTTTATTTTTTAAAATGATTTATTTACTTATGCACACAAGCGCTGGGGTGCAGGCCAGAGGTGTGGGGGTGGGGTAAGAAGATTCACCAGAGACAGAGCAGGGAGCAGAACAGGCAGATGGACTGAAACACACTGCCGAGGGCAGCAGCGGGCGAGGCAGGAGAGGTCTGCTGCGCCATGTGGGTCCCCTCCCTGGCCGGGGATCGAACTCGTGCTATATTAGGCATGCTTTAAGGCGCTTAACCCCTTGAAGCAACCAGGGAGGCCCCACCACCGAAACACTGTATCACACACCATCCAAATCAGGAGATGCTGGTCCCCTGTGGCGACCAAGTCCTTGCGATGTGCCTGTCGTATCTGAGAAATGAGTTTTAAATGCTAAGTTCAGTTAAAAAATGGATACTCAAAAGCACCTTCAAAAGTAGAACCAAAAGGGCCTCCCTGGTGGCACAGTGGGTTAAGCAACACACTATGAAGCAAACCACAGCCACTGCAGCACGAGTTCAATCCCTGCCGCTGGCCAGGGAGGGGCCCACATGGCGCAGCAGACCTCTCCTGCCTTGCCCGCTGCTGCCCTCAGAGTGTGTTTAAGTCCGTCTGCCTGTTCTGCTCCCCACTCTGTCTCTGGTGGATCCTCTCACCTCCCACACCTCTGGCCTGTACCCAGCTCTTGTGTGCACAAATAAATACATCTTTAATTAAAAATAATTTAAAAGGCACGGATCATATAACATTATACACCCGTGTGACTTTACCAAACAGTTTTAAAATCAAAAGCAAAGTTTTACAAAAGGAAAAAGCTTCATGGGCCCCACAGGGACTAGCCCAGCAGTCTTGCCTGCAAGTTACACCCCATTGGCGGCGCTCCCGAGGGCTCCCCAACCCAGGCTGTGAGCAGGGGGACACGGTCATCGCAACTCTGGCCTCGTGCGGACGTCCGAGAGGGTCCTCCCAACCCTGGAGGGGCACAGCCGGCCCAGGCGCAGCCCGTGGGGACCCCTGGCGTGCATGTGGCCCGACTGTGACCGCAGTGGGGAGCCACGCCCGCTGCTGTGGGACCCAAGGCCGTCCTTGGGGGCCTCGGCCCTCCCGCACCCCTTGGGGCTGCCGACCCTGGTTTCTGGCTAGTGCAACAGAGGAACTGAAGCTGTAAATGTTAAATGTCAAAGTTCAGCTCAAAGCAGAACTGTGTAAACACATTTTATTTTTTAAAGATTTATTTTATGTATGCACACAAGAGCTAGGGCACAGGCCAGAGGTGGGAGGTGAGAGGAGTCACCAGACACAGAGCGGGGAGCAGAACAGGGGGATCGACTGAAACACCCCGCTGAGGGCAGCAGCGGGGAGGCAGGAGAGGTCTGCAGCGCCCCTTGGGTCCTCCCCCCCACCCCCGCCGGGGCTTGAACTCGCACTGCAGTGGCTGCCGATGCTTCACAGTGCTAAGACTTAAGCCCTGTGCCCAGGGAGAGCATGTAAATGCTTTTTATCAAACACAATTTTGTTGTTTGGGTAGGAAGCCATTTCTTTCGTAGCTGTTGAAAATTTAGCATCCAGGGCCTTCCTGGTGGTGCAGTGGGTTAAGCAACGCACTATGAAGCAAACCGCAGCCACTGCAGCATGAGTTCGATCCCTGCTGCCGGCCAGGCGGGGGACCCACATGGCACAGCAGCCCTCTCCTGCTGTGCCCGCTGCTCCCCTCAGCAGTGTACTTCTGTTGATCTGCCTGTTCTGCTCCCTGCTCTCTGTGGTGAATCCTCTCACCCCGCCGACACCTCTGGCCTGTACCCCAGTTCTTGTATGCATAAATAAATAAATCTTTAAAAAAAAAAAGAAAATTTAGCATCCAAATAGAGGCTTAATACTTAAAATGGGTTGGCTTGCCAAGATTTCATACCAAAAAGAAGAATGTCAACTATCTCAGAGTAAGTTTCCACACTGATTACATCTCAAGCTGATGCTTTGTACGCATTGTGTGAAATAACATAAATCATCAGAATTAATTTTACTGACGTCGCTCTATTCTTTTTAATGTGCTGGCTGCTATAAACCTATTAAGAATGTGGCAGAAGACAGTTGGGCGGTTCCTCAGAGAGCTAGACAAGGAATGACCGTAGCACCCAGCGCTCCACGCCCGCTTTCCACCCACAGGAACGGGGTGCCAGGGCTGCGGCAGACGCGCAGACACCCCAGTTCTAGCAGCCGACTTGCAGCGGCCCAAGGGGCATGCGGCCCAAGCTGCACCCAGGGTGAGGGCCACGCACAACGAGGCCCACGGTGGCTGTTCCGTCTCGGGAAAGAAGGACGTTCCGACCTGCGCTACAGCGGGCGAGCCTGGAGGCCGGCTCGGTGAGATAAGCCAGACGCAGACGGCCACATGTTACATGATCCCAAGTCAAGAAATATCTGGCCCGGGCGGATTCCTCAGAGACAGAGAGTCACTTAAAGGTTGGGGGTGGGGGTGGGGTGGGAGGGGAGTGGGGACCTTTTAGCCGTAAGTTTCAGGAACCTGTGAGGAAGGACACACGGCCTCAGCGTGCTCGGGGCCACGGAACTGAACGCTTAGCCAGGGAAGTAAGAGCTCTGGGAAGGCGCTGGGTGGGGGGTGGGGGTGGGGGGGTGCGCAGCCTGTGTGGGGGCAGGGTGGGCTGTAGGTGGCTGAGGAGGAACTAAGCGGTGGGATGTGTGATTGCAGGTGGGGGGCGGGGGGAGGGCGGTTGAATGGGGAAGCAGAGTGGGGGAGAAGTCTGGGAGAAGCTCAAGTGTGGGAGCCATAAGGAAGCAGAAATGGGGCCTCCCTGGGTGTTGAGCGCTGCACTATGAAGCTTCCGCAGCCACTAGCAGCGCGAGTTCGATCCCCGGCCAGGGAGGGACCCACATGGCGCAGCAGACCTCTCCTGCCTCCCCGCTGCTGCCCTCAGCAGTGTGTTTCAGTCCATCCGCCTGTTCTGCTCCCCACTCTGTCTCTGGTGGATCCTCTCAACCCCGCACCTCTGGCCTGTACCCCAGTTCTTGTGTGTATAGATAAATAAATCTTAGGGGTGAAAACAAAGGAGAAGCAGAAATGCAGGCCACTCGGTTTTTCCCTGGATGGGCGACCGCTTCCTCCTGAGGTTCGCGGACTTTCAACAGCTGAGCTGAAGACAGAACTTCCCAGGCAGTTTCTTCACCTTTGTGCTCATCTTTGTTGTTCCAGATGTAACCTTTAGGGTTTCCTCTTTTGAAGAAGCATTTCCTTTTAGGTAAAGGCCCAGGCGAAAACTGTTTTCTCCGAAGTGAAGTGTCTGGCGTCTGCTGGCAGCCCCAGGGGCTCGCGGCCTGCGGTCCGAGCGGTCCGGGTGCACCGGCGGCGCTGAGCTCCGGAGAGGTGGGTGTTCCCGCCGCGCTCCGCCCATGGCTGACCCGTCCCTCTGCCGGCCTGCCTTCGCGCCGCCGGAGCCAGCCGTCTGACCGGCCTGTCACGCACGGCCCGCTCGCCCCTGCTCCTACTGCCCCAGTTCCGAAATGACAGGACTGCTTTCCCCAGCGCTGCTGGCCTGTGCTCATTCCAGACCATTCTTTCTAATTACGCCAGTTTCTTCAGTTGCTGGGCTGCCCCCCGGCCTCCCAGTCCTGCCTGACGCCCCTTCACATACCTGCCAGACGCAAGGGGTTAAGGCGCAGCACTAGGAGATGTGCGCAGCCGCTGCAGCACGGGCTCGACCCCCGGCCAGGGAGCAAACCACATGGCGCAGCAGACCTCTCCTGACTCGCCCGCTGCTGCCCTTGGCAGTGTGTTTCGGTCGGTCTGCCTGTTCTGCTCCCCACTCTGGCTCTGGTGACTTCTCTCACCCCCCACACCTTGGCCTTGTACCCCAATTCCTGTGTACATAAAAAAATAAATCTTTAAAATACACACACACGCACGCCAGGGCCCCGGCTGGGCCGTGCTGCTCCCGGAAGGCCTGGGAGGACCCGGGAAGTGGCTGCTTCTGAGAGTTCCTCTGTGACTTTGCAGCTTCTCCGAGTCGTCATCAAGGTTTGAATGGTGGCGGCGCCCAACCTCCAACGTGCGGTTTAAAACACGCGGACGTGGCTGTGGCTAATTCAGTGTTATCTCTAGTTTGCCAGGCATGAAAAAATGAGTTTGTTGCTAATTCTGAGAAATACGGGGGGGGGGGNGGGGTAATTGTAATAAAGTAAAAATCAAAATCAACAGGCAATTACAAATCTGAGACATTCCCCAGGGGAGGGGGAGGGGGAAGGGACAAAGTGGGGGGAGCACAAGGGACCGCGGTGACGGGTCGTGGATTGGGGGTGGGGACCTCACGGGACTGCACACCGGAAAACACTCACTGCACAAAAGTGAAGATGGTGTAAAAGGGCCTCCCCGGTGGCGCAGGGGTTAAGCACCGTGCTATGAAGCAAACCGCAGTCACTGAAGCACGAGTTCAATCCCTGCCGCCGGCCAGGGAGGGGACCCACATGGCGCAGCAGACCTCTCCTGTCTCACCTGCTGCTCCCCTCAGCTGTGTATTTTGGCCCATCTGCCTGTTCTGCTCCCTGCTCTGTCTCTGGTGAATCCTCTCACAGCCCACACCACTGGCCTGCACCCAGTTCTTATATGAATAATAATAAAAAAATTGTGTAAAAAATGCATAAAATAAGAATAATTTAAAAGAAAAGAAAGACGCGCCCCCAGGGTGCAGCCTACCGGACCCCCTTCCCACGTGGCCTTCCTCGACCCGACATGGCTGAAGGAACGACAGGCCGGAGACTCAGCGCACACCGTAGAGCCCCCGCCCGGGTGTGTGGCCACGGGGAGAGGCCTGCAGCGCCGAGGCGGCTTGAGGGTGGCGCCGGGTCTGCGGGCCTTGGGCAGAGCGGGCATAGACCTCCGAGCGCACAGCGGAGGGTGTGCGGGAATGTGGGTTCCCAGCAGCCTGTCTGGCAAGAGGCCGACAGACAGGCCTGCGGGGAGGCGGCCTGAGTCGGGAGGGCGGAGGCTCCCTGGCTGTCAGGGTTTTGGCCGAGCACAGGAAGCTGACCCGTGGGGATGGGAGAGAAGCGCGGATCGTCTCTTGTTTTCAGTGTGTGCCCGGGGTCCACGGCAGCGCTCGAGGAGACACGGAAGCCCTTGGCACTGACCTTGAGGCGCGCACGCGGGGAGATGGGATGAGAGGCCACTTAAGTAGAACCTTCCATCTTTTTCTCCTAGAAAAGGCTTTTAATATGCCGCCGAGCTGGGTCAGCATCAAGATCAGAAAACAAAACCAAACAATTAAAAAGAAAAATACCCCAGAAGCACCCCGTGCCCCAGTGCTCTGTCCCCACCAGGCAGGGCCAGAGACCCCCCAAGTGGGGAAGGATGGAGGGCTCTTAGCTGAGGGGGTCAGGAGGCAGTGGGTGGGCTTCGAACCCAGGGAGAGAAGCAAATGCTCAGTCCCTCCTGGTCTGACAAATTGGTAGGTATCTCCTGTACCCCATTCCATCTCTGGTCCACGGGTAACCCCAAAAGATCCCTGCTTGGGACTAAGGGAACCAGCAGAATTCCAGGTCACCCCCAGCCCTCGGCCCTCCAGTCTGTGGCGTGTCAGCCCCACCTGTGCCTGTGTATAGAGTGAACAGCTGTGGGGGGTGGGGGAGCCCCAGAGGCATTTCCCAGGGTGTCCCGGAGGCTGACGAGGGCTCGGGCCTCCAGGGGCCTGGAGGACTGACCGGCATGACTGATCTTCAGGGTGTGGGAAGGCGAGGCTGGCAGAAGGAAATGTGCTTGGAGCGCGGCACCGCTCAGTCTAGCCCCCCAGATGCCGTGAGGTGACCCAGAGTGTCCTGTCCCACAAACCGGGTCATTTTCCATAAATAAATAAAGCATGACGCCCCTCGTTCTTCTGTAAGACCCTCTGAGGCGATGCAGGAAGTGGAGGAGGGGGGCATCTCCTGGCTCCGAGGCCCGTGTGGGTTTGGGTACACAATCCGCCCATCATAAAATGAACAGGCTGATGAAACAAAGTTCTCAAAGTGGGTTTTGCAGGGAGGGGCACCTGAGGTCCCCTAGGGGAGGGACGGGCAAGCAGAATTTCAAGCTTCTCACCCCCACTTCACCACACTCACCCTCTCATTCATTCATTCATTCATTCAGTCAACAAAAATCTCTTGAGCACCTGCTATGTGCCAGAATCCAGGGGTGTTGCAGGGAGCATGTTAATGAGGCCGACAACACATGAGGTAGCTCGGGAGTGAACATAAAATTATAATTTGCAAGAAGAGAGGAAGGTGTGAGCTGGTTTGGATGTATGATCCAAAGTGCCATGACAAAAGAAAAATACCAGACGGTTCCTCCCCTAGGAAGAATATAAGAGAACCAAATAAGGATCAAGGAAAGGAATAAGAACAATAGTAATAATAATAATAATAATAACAACAACAATAAAGACACAAAAACCAAAAATGAAAAGAGAAGGACAAACTGGGGACACTTGGTGGGGAGGGGAGAGGGGAAGAGTTGAGGGCAGACGGGAGCACGGGGGACCGAGGTGATGGTGCACTGGTCATATGGTGATGGGGAATACATGGGCATTACAACTGATGTCAAATATATGTAAATTTTAAAAAATTATATTAAAAAAACAACAACAAAGTGCCATGAGAGTTCTCTAAGGAAAATTAGGCGAGAAGAGCTTTTTGGGCAGCAGGAGCAACCTGTGCAAAGGCCCCGGGGCAGCAAGGACTGAAGTATTGGAGGAAATTAAGGAAGGTTAGGATTTTGTGAGTGGGAGATGAGGTCAGAATTTGCAGACAGAACTGAAGCTTGTCCAGCTGCGGCTGGAGATGGAGCATTTAGCACAGGGCACAGAGCATCTTGTTTTGAGACTGCTCCAGGTTGCTTCCCACTTGCCTGGAGGATCATCATCTGCATACCCAATGTCTCAAGGCTGGCAGAAGGCTGGGGTCTCCCAGGAAAGGGCATTTACAGAGGAAGTTGACCCAGCAATACTCATCGCTTCCATTTGGCAGGTGGAATTATCTGGTGACTTATTAAAATATAACTCATGAAGCTGTCATCTTAATGTCACTGTGTCCTGGGCCCATGGCCAACCTTGTGGGCAAGCCTTCAGCCTTCCCACAGCCCCCTGCTGAAGCAGAAAACTGATGTCCAGAGCGCAGACACCACTCCGTTCACGAGTCACTCAGTGTCCGTTGCACAAGGCGGTCTCCAGCCATCAGGCTGTTTTGCTAGCAACAACTTTTTGCCCCTTATCATCTGTTAATTGCTAGTCATGCTTCAGGGCTCAGTGAAGACACCTCCCCCAGGGAGCCCCCCAGATACCTCTTCTGCTCTCCCAGCCAGATGAGATCCCTCTTTCTGCTGTCACAGCTCCCTGTGTTCTGTGACCCCAGAATTTGCTCTGTGACCCCAGATTTCTGTAGCTTTGGCCACACCATATTGCCTCTTAGCCCCGTGAGGGCAGAAAAGCTGGAAGAACAGAAAGTCAGGGAGAGAATAAGAAATTGGATTGTATCTCCAGGGTTTAAAACCCAAAAGCAGGGGCCTCCCTGGTGGTTCAGGGGTTAAGTCTCAGCACTATGAGGCATCCACAGCCACTGCAGCATGAATTCGATCCCCAGCCAGGAGCGGACCCCACATGGCACAGCAGACCTCTCCTGCCTCCCACTGCTCCCCTCAGCAGTGCATTTTGGTCCATCTGCCTGTTCTGCTCCCCACTCTGGCTCTGGTGACTCCTCTCACCCCCCACACCTCTGGGGCCCGTACCCCAGTTCTTGTGTGCATAAATAAATACATCTTTAACAAACAAAAACAGAAGCAGACCAGGGCACAGACGGCCTCCTCTCCCCAGACACAGTGCCCCCCACTGCCTCCTTAAAGGGCTGTTCCCCGGGGTGCCTGCCGGTGCGTGTGGGGGTGCCCCGTGTAGTTTCCCAGGCTCCAATCGCCCACCTGCCTACCGTTTTTTTACCCTTTACCACTTCACACAGCCGGGAAGTGGGGTGGGGCTGGGCTGCTGGCCTTGGATGCGCATCTGGACAACCCCTCGCCTTTGGGGTTCGGAGTTTTCCCCCAACCACCCCTCCAAAGCCAGAGGGAGCTGGCACTCATCCTGAATCTGTGGCCCCTGGCCTCTCTGGGTGACACTCGTCTGGTTAGTGCCAGGGGGGCCTCCCTCCTTGGAAGAGGGCCCCAGGGACCCCCCCCCGCCAGGCTCTGGGACAAGCGGAGGCCAGCACACATCACCCCTGCCCGGTGGGGTCTCCGCCTTCATTAGCCCCCTCATGTCTTGCTGGGCCTGGGGCGCATGGGTGAGGGCCCGGCCAGACTTCTGGGGATTTTATCCCCCTGAGGCCTCAGGGCTGTGGGTCAAGGGGTGGCTGGGACGCAGGAGGAGAGTGGGGGCGCTCCTGGCCGGGGCTGGGTGGGAAACTTGAGCTTTGTGCTGCGTGAGAAGGCGACGGAGGCTCGGGGACTGGGCTTGAATATGGGGGGCACTGGCTCCTCCCAATGTTGTCCCAGGTGCGGGGGGCCCACAGAGGGTCCCCTTTTCCTCTGAATCGCATAGGAACTTCCAGAAAGAGTCAGATGTTCAACTCCCAGACTGTCAGTTCAGTGGAGACAGGATGAAGGGGCTCCAGAGAGGTCGGGGGACTGAGCAGCCCGTGCTCCCCCACCCTGGGGGCCAGTCCTGCCCTGGCCTGCAGGAGGCCTGGCCTGGCCTCCCGAGGGCCCCAGCTACCTCCCAGGACCACTGGCTGGCAGCCAGATGGTGGGGAGAGGGGCCCCAGGTGTGTGGTGTGGGTGGGAGGTGAGCGATGGGCCCTGTGGGGTCACCAGCAGGCTTGGCAGAGGCCCCTGCACCCCCACCCACTGGTGCTCCCTTTATCTTCCTGACTGGCCTCAGTGGAAGGCCTCAAAGGGGTGCAGATAGGGAACAGACACAGAGTGTACCAGAATTTGCCCCCCAAGCCTAGTCTTCCTTGGCATTCTCCAGAAACAGCAATTCAATTTCCCCTAATCCCAGAATGTTCTGGAATGTTTCAGAAGTCTTCACTTAACATCAGAATCCACCTGCAGCCTCAAAGTGCTGAAGCCAGGAAGGACCCTGAACGCTCTCCGGACCCCAAAGTTCTTGACCACAAGAGTTTTGGAGGACAGACGCTAACAAATGGGAGCTGTGTGACCTTGGGTGAGTTAAGTCCCCTCACTGGGCCTCAGCCATCTCCTGTGCATGACAGCCACCGCAGGCACATCGTGATCATCCTCCTACGTGCCTGAAGGTCTCCGCACACCCTCTCTATTGAGTGGAACTGTGAGCTGGGGCTGGAAACCCTTTCTGGGCCTCAGTTTCCCCTCCAAACTGTTTTGAAGACGGCAACCTCTCCCGGCCCGGCGTCATGGAGGGAGTGGGGGAAATGCAAGGTGACAGAAACCTGGCATCCCTGTGCAGCCCGCCCCCGGCCTT
The DNA here is from genome assembly GCA_019455555.1 of Galemys pyrenaicus. Taxonomy (NCBI): domain Eukaryota; kingdom Metazoa; phylum Chordata; class Mammalia; order Eulipotyphla; family Talpidae; genus Galemys; species Galemys pyrenaicus. The sequence goes on along the minus strand of JAGFMF010011614.1, from coordinate 4,955,358 downwards.
TCTTCACCCCAGCCCCCTGGCACGTTGGGGTCTGCCCGCCCCGGCACCCCTGCCCAGTCGGGTTCATGTGGCTTAAATTTCAGCCTGTGGTGGGTGAGGAGGCGGGGGCTGGACACGCTTCATTTTCCGATTTCTGGAAATAAAGGCTGTGGGACCATCTATTGTCGAGTGGAAAAAAGCTTGTTGCAAAACCCTGTGTGAAAAAACAACAGCAGTGTTTAGGTGTGTTGCTGCCGCGCCACTGCCCGGAGAAGCAGAACATTCCAGGGAATGCTTGGGGCAGGGAACAAAGGACCCTTTCTCTTACCCTGGAAAGGTTCTGTGGATGCACATGTGGTGGTTTGAGACCCAGGAAAGCCAGGGAAGGTGTTTTGCAAGAAAGCAAATGCTTGGGAGATGTGTTGGGACACGGGAACAGGAGGGCCTCGGTTCTGCTGCTTTGTTTTGGAGGATGCTTCGGGCTGTTGAAGACACCTGTCCCTCCACTGGCAAAAAGTGGAGCCAGGCAGGCCGGCGACCTGGGCACTGGGCCCGGCCCTGCAGGGAGCAAATGGAGATGCCATGTGCGGATGACGCATCCAGAATTTGGCCCTCCCACCCCGTCCCCACTGGCATTAGCTGAAGGGAAGCAATTTTCCCCTCCCCAGGCTCTCAGAATGTTCCGGATGTCCTCACTTATAATTGGAACCCACCTGCAGCCACTCAGGTCCCCAGCCCAGCTGCAGATCTCTGGCCCTGGCTCAGCCTGAAGGGCAACAGCGCTGGGGGCTGACCTCGGAACATAGACAGAGGGTGGTGAACATTTCAGGCCACGTCTTGCCCAGCGTCAGCTCCGGACCCTGCCATGGCTCCCACTGACCTCAGAGGCCGGGCCAGCAGCCTCCTGCTGCAGGCTCTGTGCACTGCCTCACACCGTTCAGACCCCAGGACCTTTGCACATGCCACTCCCTCTGCCCGGAACGCTCCTACCGGGACCCACCTCCCTTCCTCAAATACCTTCTTCTTGGTCACGGTCACTTCATTGTAACTGCACCCAGCGCTCCCCACCCCTTTCTTGCTTTCCTTTTCTCTAGCAAACACAGTTCTGTCTCCTCAAGTGACAGGACAGCTGCTGAGAAGTGTGCCCGATGGTGTCGTCGTCGTTCTGCGAACGTCACAGGGTGGAAGGACCTCTGGGAGCCCTGCCGTCCACGCCACCTGCGGCAGAAACCTCATCGAGGGGGGGCAGAAACCTCATCGAGGGGGGCACGCCCCTCTGCCTGAGTAGCCCTGGGGCTGGCGACTGTGCCTCATTTGCTGTGCTCTCTGCCTCCCCTGGGGCTGTCAGCTTCAAGGGACTGGGGGGGCGGGGCCCCACGCCCCACAGACTGGCGAGTGGCGAGTGGCGCAGGAACGAGGAGTAAACAAGTGAATGGCAGCACCAAGCACCTCGAACTCTCCTGCCTGCCCTCGGCTGGAGGCTGGTGGCCAGGTCAGGACCCCAGTCTGACCTGGGCCCGACAGGTGCTCCGTAAACAGACTCTGGATAAATGCGAGCACGGCCCCGGCCCGCAGCACTCACACAGAAGCCTGGCGCCGCCTCGAGAATCACAGATGAAGACTTGGGGTGGGAGTGGCCCCACCGCCCCCTGCCCGCCCCCACCCTGCCAGGCCCTGCCAAGCGCTGCAGGTAAGGTGGTCCTGGCTCTGGGTGACCTGGGGCAGGCCGGGCTGGCCAGGACACCGGACGCAGGCGCAGGCAGGCGAGGAATGCTCCGAGGACAGGAATGAATAAACAGGCTCCTTGGATGTCAGAGGTTGGGGGCGGGGGTGCTTTGAACCTCCTGCTTGGCTGAGGATGTTTGGACGAGGCAGGCGGCCAGGGTGTCATCAGGGCTAAAATTAGCCTTCGATTCCCGCTCAGTCCCTCCCTTTGGGGCCCGGAGGGAGGCCTGCGGCCCTCACTGAAGTGAGCGCTAACTATGTGCCAAGCCGAGTTCCTCAGATATTAGAGGGCTGGGGTCTCTCACAGCGCTGGTGGCTGGTGTGGCTGCAGTGGTGATGGTTCTGTCCTCGTCGCGCAGGCGAGCAAACCAAAGCACTTGGCTCTCCGCTCCTCCTCAGGAGCAGAGCTCGGACTGGACTCGGGGTTCAGGGACTGTGGCCTGAACCCCACATGTCACCGTCAGGGCCCCTGAAGGCCAGGGGTGGTAACAGAGACCCCACGTGGGCCCGAGGTTCTCCCTTTCCTCCCCCAGGGCCCCCGGCTGGTCAGTTTCAGTGTTCAGTTAAAATCTGTCCAGCGCCATCGGCAGGTGGATGTGGCCTCAACCTCTCCTGGGTTTCTATCCCGGGCCTCCAGGAACCCCAGGAGCCTGCCCCTAAGGAGGGACACACCTGGGCAGGCCCTGGGCATCCCTGGGGGTCCTACGGGTGTACCCCGCAGCGCCAGACATGCATCCACAGCACAGGAGGGGCAACGCAGGCCGTTGTCCATCCAGGTGGAAGTGGGAGAGGCTGTAGAACCAGCCAGTGACATGTGCAGTTAACTTTGACTCAACCGGGGCCTCCCTGGTGGTGCAGGGGTTAAAGCCAGAGTTGTCAAGCTATCTGCAGCAATGGGCCTGGGGAGGGGACCCACATGGCGCAGCAGACCTCTCCTGTCTTCAGCAGTGTTTATCAGTCCATCTGCCTGTTCTGCTCCCTACTCTGTCTCTGGTCAATCCTCTCACCCCCCACACCTCCGGCCTACACCCCAACTCTTGTATGCATAAATAAATGTTTTTTAAAAAAACTTTTACTTTACTAGGGTCCCTGGGGGGGCAGGTAGGCGAGGAGGAGGTTGAACGAGTCATAGAAGGTGCAGGAGGGCACCCAGCAAGGTGACTGCAGAGGAGGGGGAGCAAGCCTGGGAGGGGCCTCAGTTCCTCCCCCACCCCTGGCCTGCCCACTGCGGCTCATTACTCATTTTTAATGGTGGTCTCTGGGGCCGAGTGTGGGCAGAGAACACTGAGGGCTGAGGCTCTTGCAGCAGGTGGCCTCGCTAATGGGGTGAGAGAGCGCGCAGCGGCTGGGGAGGCCCGGGCCCACCAAGGCGCTGGCTTGGGGCAGGAAGTATCCAGTTTAGGGCAGCACAGAGGAGACCCCCACCAGCAAGCTGCCTCCCCCCAGAGTCCGGAAAGCTCACACCTCTGCATGTGCCCTTACCAGGTCTCCGCCTCCACACGGCCCGTTCTGGCTCCCGCGCCAGCCTCAGTGCATGGCCTGGCCCCGCGGAGTCCGCTGAGTCCTCACAGGCGTGCTGAGGAGCGGAACCCGAGGCCGGAGCGCGAGCTAGCTGGCGGCCAGTGCAGCGCTGGGAACCAGGACCCTCCCGTGTCACAGCCTGGGCCCTGGGCCACAGCCTCGCAGTCCTCTGGCCTGGCCACGCCCATCCTCGGGTCCTGGAGGTCGCCTACAGAGGCTTCGGTACCCCTTCCTCTGGGAAGCCTCCCCGGGTGCCAGGCTGGGACAGGGCCTCCTCTGGGCCCACCTCTGCCTGTGCCACCTCTTTACAGCGCTAGCCGGCCTGAGCTGTCACTGTCAGGTCACGGACGTGCCTGCCGCTGTCTTCGGGCCCTGGGAGGGTGGACTGTCCCCCTTGGTCACCGCTGTGTTCCCCGAGTCCAGCACAGGACCTGCAGGAAGGAAGTGCCTTGGAATAGGTCAGTGTCCTGGCTCTATGCCCATTTGCTGTGCGACCCTGGGGAAGCAGCTGCCCCTCTCTGAGCCCCAGTTAGCCCATCTGTGAAATGGGGTGCGAGCACGTGCTTGCAAGCCCAGATTGCAAAGAAATCACACTGTCGGAAAGATGCTGGAACCGTGCTCGGCTTCCGGGAGGAGGAATGTTTATTTAAACACTTAGGCAGACTAAAGCATAATGAAACCCCACTGCACACCTACTGGAAGGACCCACATCTGGACAACAAATGCTGGGACAGGTGGGGCCGCAGGACCCCATCCTCTGCTGCTAGGAATACGAAGCGGACCACATCCTCTCCTTACGTGAGAGCCTTTGCTGGTGCTGTGCGGGGGAGACGCCGGTTTCTGGGCGCGGCACTCAGGCGCCCGTGTCGTTTCGCGCACAGCCCGTGTGCAGGCTCAGCCTCCACCTGATGTGCTGGTCTCGCCCAGGGAGGGCGTATTCCTGGCATCCTTGTCAGCGGGTCTAATTCTTATTTGCGAAAGCTGGCTCTGCTGGCACAGCACCCTCTTGCCCGCTCAGGAAATCCACTACCCACAAATGAATTTTTAACTGCTCATTTTGTTACAAGCAACCAGCGGGGCCTTTCACTCACCACCCCGCCTGCCCGGCTGGGCTGATCAATGCAATGACACAAATATTCTGGTGCTTTACCATTGTACTTCTGCCTCGGTGTTTTTTTATACCTTATGGTTTCTCATCTAAGTGGTTCAATAGTTTTTACAGAGTAACTCATGTATGACTGGAGCTTGAAATCGACAGTCACACTTACTGAGCTTCATTTGTGTGCCAGATAATATGCTAAATACTTCACATATTTTTATTATTTTATTAAATTCTCAAAAAGGAGGGAAAAAAGAAACCGCAGTGATCCAGCTACTCGGGGAGAAAGTTCGTCAGTTTCCTATAAAACCAAAGCTGCTTTGATCATAGAATCCAGCAGCAGTGCCGAACGACCCAAGCACCCAAGCGTCTGGAACCGACCATGCACACAGAGACTTGCAGGGGGCTGGCCGTTTATGATTCCAAACTGGAATGGCCGAGCTGTCCTTCAGCAGGTAAACAGATAAACTGGTCCCCGCAGACAGTGGAATGTTATTCGATGCTAAAAGGAAATGAGCTATTGAGTCCCTACGACAAGACACGTATTTTATGAAGTGAAAGGAGCCAGTTGAGAAGGTTCCTACTGGATGATTCCAACTCTGACATTCTGGAAAAGGTGAAGAAACTATGGAGACAGGAAAAACTCCGGTGGTTGCCAGGGATCAGGAAAATGAGTATGCGCAGCCCGGGGCGTCCTGTTCTGCACGCGCGGCAGCGGTGGCGGACACGGTCCTCACGCAGTTCACGAACCCAAAGAGCACACGACACCAAGACACAGCCGTGACGCGCCCACGGGCCTGAGTTCATAACCGTGCACCGACTTGGCTCCGCAGCTCTAACAGACGTGCACCGGTGCAAGATGTTGTTGGAGGGCGTGAGGGGTCTGCGGGAACTCTGCACTTTTTTTTTTATTTGTTTATGCACACAAGCACTGTGGCGCAGGACAGAGGTGCGGGGGGTGAGAGGAGTCACCAGAGACAGGTGGGGAGCAGAACAGGCAGATGGACTGAAACACTGCCGAGGGGAGCAGTGGGCGAGGCAGGAAAGGTCTGCTGCGCCACGTGGGTCTCCTCCCCAGTCGGAGGCAGGGATCGAACTCCCGCTGCAGTGGCTGCGTTTATTGTTTCATAGTGCTGTGCTTAACCCACTGCGCCACCAGGGAGGCCCCCGGGAACTCTGCACTTTCTGCTGAATTTTTCCTTAAACCTACAACTGTTCCAATTGATTAAGTTAATTACGAAACTTTCAGGGAGAATGTGGGCATAGTAACCCACATGTAAAATGACATCTGTGGCAAATTCTCGATGGCACTACAGTCACAGTCACTTAATGACAGGGACACGTCGCTGGTGACTTTGTCATTGTGCGAACGTCACGAGGTGTGATCATATGGCCCATGTGGGACCGCTGTTGCTATGTCGGCTGCGTAAGTGAACGGATGGCAGCAAAAACCTGGGAAGAAGGAAAGGTGGTTTAATGGGGATGACAACGCGCCCTCGGGATGAAATATTACACAGGTGTCAAAAAGCCAGAGACACATCTTTGCGGGGAGAAGTAAATACAAGATGTGTTGTCAGGAGGGAACCTGACCCGGTCAGTGAAACGGCAGGGACAACGCGACACTGACCTTGGGGAGAGCACAGGCATGTCTGTTTCGGCACGGAACGTACCTGGAAGGAGAAAAAAGGCACCGGGCTCAGCCTCTGGCGAGGGCGCTGGGCGCGGGTGGCAGGGGCAGGTGGCTGACGCCTTTCTGTGTCCTCGGTATGTTCAAGATGCTGCAGCCCGAGTCTGTTTTTCCTGCTGTAAAATATCCTTTGGAAAGGTGGCTGTGGGGGAATGAGCAAGATCAGAGTGCCGTACGGGCTGGAGGACAGGCGGGGTTTCAGGCCAGGCCACGGGTCCCCCAGAGCCCTGCCCTCGGCCTGGCTCGCACCGTTGCTGCTCTGGTTCAGTGACTGCTCAGGGCCCGGGGACATCCCTGGAGGACGCGAGCCGTGGGCTGGATCAGGGCCAGGGCTGACCGAGCCCCCACCGCGGGGCTGACCACCCAGGGTTTTGGGAAGCCAGGGGAGGCCTGTGACGCCAGGTGGGGCTGGGGCTGAGCCAGGCCTCCCTGGCACCCCAACTCCAAGGAGGAGCAGGGTAAAGGGAGGGAGGGAGACTGGATTGGGGGACACCAGGGCTGCTCCAGACCTCAGTTTACCACAGGCAAAACCACTCTCTGGCTAGGGATACCTGCAGAACCGGTGTCCAGGGAGAAGGGGGGCACAGCTGGGCTCCCCACTTTCAGCCCCCGAGATGATGACAAACCCGGCACAGGATTGAGTGGGGTGACGAGGGGCCCACCCCCATCTACTTGCTTGTGCCCCCACCCTAAGATGAGAGCCCTGAGAGCCAGCGAGAGGATCGCGGCGGGTCCTTCTGGAGCAGTTCTTTTGGGGTGTGCAGATGAGCTGCTGCTGCTCCCAGGGTCTTTGCCAGGGCGAGGGGGAAGTTTTCTCACCCACCAGAGGCAGCAAGTTGGATTTCATGGTGCCTGAGCTGCAGCGCCCACCACGGCGGCGGATCCTGCTCCGACCTGCCGTGCCCACCTGGGAAACGTGGACCTGGGTGCTCGGGCCCACCGCAGCCGCCGCGCCCCTGGCTACAAGGGGGTGCTCGGGCCCACTGCAGCCTCTGTTCCCTCCACCAGAACACCCTTCCCTCATAGCACTGTAAGGATGGTTTCTCTGGTCCCCCCGATTGCCCCACCTAGAGAACCCCCTCTTTCACATCACCTGGATTTATTTTTTTTTAAGATTTATTTATTTACGCGTACAAGAGCTGGGGTATAGGCCAGAGTCCAGGATGGTGAGAGGATTCACCAGAGTGGGGAGCAGAACAGGCAGATCGACTGACACACACTGCAGAGGGCAGCAGCACGCCAGGCAGGAGAGGTCTGCTGCACCATGTGGGTCCCCTCCCTGGCCGGGGACAGGGATCGAACTCATGCTGCGGTGGCTGTGGTTTGCTTCATAGTGTGTTGCTTAACCCACCGCGCCACCGGGGAGGCCCTCGCCTTGGGTTTATCCCTCAGCATGTTTCCGTGTGAACCACTCTGTCTTTCAGTCGTTCACCTGCACTTGCAGTTTCGCTCTGGCGCTGGACTAGACCCACACAGGCCCGGGCCGAGACAGCGTCTGGCACGGGTGCTCAGGAAGCAGTGTCAAGTGAAGTCTAGGCCTGACTCGGAGACCCTCAGGAGTGGGTGGTTTCCCTGGTCTGCGCCCCACCCCTCAGCTGCAGCCATCACTCCAAGGGGGTAGAGTGGGACCGCACCCAGAGCCCACACTCAGGAAATGGGGCTCGGCCACAGATGTAAGGAACCTGGCTGCTACCCGGACGCCCCGCTGTCCTCAGGAGATGCAGGGGTGATGATGTGGCCACACAAACTGTGAATGCGGAGGGCAGAAATGGAACCGTCGAGGCATGGGGGGTGCTGTGGGCAGGATGCCCTTCAACAGGACACCAGGGACCTCAATGAAGAGGTGACATCTGAGCTGAGAACTGGAGGAGGTGAGGGAGACAGCTGTGACATCTGGGGAAATGAGGCAGAGGGCACAGCGTGTGCAAAGGCCCTGGAACAGGACAGGCGGAGAAACAGCTAGCAGGCCTGAGGCTGGAGCACCATGAGCAGGGCCAAGAGGAGAGAGCAAGGAGGGGATAGAGCAGCTCACACAGGACCAGGGCTGGGGGTGTGAGGCCTTGAGACTTCCACCCTGAGGGAGGCAGGGGCCCCAGAGGGCCACGGCAGAAAGGGCAGGACCTGCTTTGGTGCTCAAGGGGCCGTGGCCACCACATAGACGACCTGCGGGGTCCTTGTCGCGGGACTAGGGGTGGGAGCTGGGGCCAGAGTGGAGTGGACGACGCTGGTTCAGGTGGGTGATGGTGGGGGCCAAACCCCGCCTGGAGCCAGGGAGAGCAAGGAGGCAGAAGCCGGGGCAGACTCTGAAGGCAGGTCTTTGCCATGTGAAATGAGTAAGACCAGCCCCACAGGGCTTTCTCAAGAACTTCACATGTCCCAGCCCATCAGCAGGCACTCCCAAACCACATCCAGTGTAACTTTCGTGAAAAAAGATTTATTTATTTATGCACACAAAAACTGGGGTACAGGCCAGAGGTGTGGGGGTGAGAGGAGTCACCAGAGTCAGAGTGGGGAGCAGAACAGGCGGATGGACCGAAATACACCGTGAGGGGAGCAGCGGGGGAGACAGGTCTACTGCGCCACGAGTGTCCCCTCCCCGGCCGGGGATCGAACTCGCGCTGCAGGGGCTGCGGATGCTTCATACTGTGGTGCTTAACCCACTGCGCCACCAGGGAGGGCCCCACAGTGTAACTTTTAAAAGGGATCTGTGGGGGTACAGTTTTGCTTTAGAAATCACTTGACAGCCCACCCCCCCTTCCCAACTGGGTTACTTTTGTTCCAATCACCATGACCCCTCGGGAAGGCTTTGGGACAATTTACACGCTGCTTCTCCACAAGAGCTAGCAACCAGTGCCCGCTGTGAGCCTGGCCCACTGCTCCTGTAAAACAGGACTCCAGTGAAGCGCTTGCTCGGGGCTGCTGTGAGCACTACCTGAGCTGACAAAACAGCAGCGTCTGCATCTCCTGGGTCTTCCTGGCAGGTGGGAAAGGTTGGGTGGTTTTTCTTCTTGTCTTATCTGGGTCACTAAGTATCTTGGCTCAGAAGAGCTCAGAGATACCTGGCTGAGCCCAGATGGTTGGGTCAGACCCAGCAGTCTTATCTCCACTGGGAAATGTCACTCCAGGACAGGCACCCTAGAGGGTTCGTGCCCCACCAATCCCAGAAGATACCCTGTCAGGAAGGTGAGGTGTCACTCACCTGCTGTGCTTGCCCCCTCTTGCTGTTTTTCAGGCCTTTGCTTTTGCTGTTTTCTCTGCCCACACACCGCCCCCCTCCTGCACATCTGGAAAGCCTACTTCTGTCCTATATCACCTCCTCCAGGAAGTCCTCCTGAAAACCCCTGCCCCCTCCTGTTCCAGGCCAGCTGCTCAGGGTTGAGAAGGGCTTTGCAAAGTCCCGTGAGGGGTCTGTTGGGGTAGGAAGTGGGGCTCTGGGCAGAGGGTGGGGTACTAGCTCTCTGGACAGAGGCTGTTCCCACGGGGACTGCACTGTGGTGGGAATGGTGCTGGTCCCTCACAGCCTAGAAAATGTTTATGGGCAAGGGGGCCTGGCTTTTGGGACTCCCTAGAGGCCAGCGGTAGCCACTTCCACCTGCTCCATTCTGAGGGGCCCGCCAGGCCCACTCCAACACTGGCAGCCAGCCTGAAGTCTGGGTGGGTCAAAGGCATAGCCAGTGATCTGAGTCGCCTCACAGGGAAACTGAAGCATAGACGTTGGAAGGGGCCTATTGCTAAAGCTTTCTCCCCCTTCCACGGGTCACAAGATCCAGTGCGGGGTGTGGGCTTCAGAGGCCCAGGGGGTGCTCCGGGAAGGGCTGCAGGAGCGAAGGCTTCAGAGGATCTGGTTCTGGAAGTCACTGGGACGCAGGGCTGAGGTGACCTGACCCAGTGACCCTCCACTACAGCCTTCAGAATCCCTGGTGGTGACCTCAGGCCCCATTTAGTGATAGGCCGGTTTCATTTGTGCCTCCTCTCCCCCAGCCACCATGGGCAGGACAGAAGGCTGGAGAGGCCCCACTGCAAAGGGAGGCAACCTGCCTCCTCATCATCGCGGCCACAGGGTGGGGGACCTGAGGCTGGTGACCTTGGTAGGCTCTGCCCCCTGCTGGCCACTGCAGGGACAGGCCAGGTCTGCGCCCCAGAGGGTGGTGGAGGGGTGCTTCCTGGAGTTTCTTTCCTCTTCATGGAACCTGAGTGAGCCCATTCTCCCTACTTGCAGGCACAGAAAACCAAGGTCAGAGCCAGGAGAGACAAGTGCCAGGGCTCCTCAGCTGTCTGGAACCCGCCTCGGGCTCACAGGCGGAGGCGCTCACCTGCTGTGAGGGACCCTGAGTCAGGTGCCGTGGCCCAGAGCTGGGGCTTGTCTCCTGGGGCCTGACCACACACGGATGCCTGCAGCCACCTAGGCAGTGCTCTTGGCTGGGCTCCATGTCAGACGGGGAGCTCGTAGTGGCCGGTGGGAGGTCAAGGGGCAAGGCCTGAGAGGAGCCTGGGGCGGAGAACTGGGGAGCAGGGGCAGGGCCTGCTGGCTGGCAGCCGGGCCTGGGCCGCCGCACTCTGCATGTTTTACTTCTAGCTGCTCAACACGCAGCTGAGTTATTACCTGGTGCAGAAAGCGAGGCTCTGAGTTTGGCTTTCGACCACATCCAGGCCCCACAGTTAGACGGCGAGGAGGAAGGACAGAGGGGGCAGGAGCGCAAGACCAACCTCAGAGGCTCCTGCTACCCAGAGCCCACCAGGATCTGCCTGCCTGGCCGCATAGACCCTGCTCCCAGGGTGGGGCTGGAGAGCCCTAATTTACGGCCCATCGCAGCATGTCAGAGCAAGCCAGGCTTTTCTCCGCGGCTGCCAGGAAGCACCGAGCCAGTTCCGCAGAAAGCCCGGGGGCCTGGGCCGCGCCAGCATTCCAGGGCCACCTAAATCACTGGGCCTGACAGGTGGCGGCGGGTGAGGATCGTGATTCTCTCTTGTCGAAGCCGAGGGACCCCTGGCTCACTCAGCCCCTGCCCTGCAGGCTCCTGCTGACCCGTCACCCACCTGCCAGATGGGGACCGGGCTCCCAGGCTAGGTCGACTGGGCCTCTCCGCTCCAGTGCCCAGGAATTTGGAACTGGGCTGTGCGTGGGGCTTGGGCGTGTTTTCCACATGCTGTTGGCTTTGGGGGGAGGCCCAGGGAGGGATGGTCTGAAACCTGCAGGGGGGCTTGAGGGCAGTGAGGCCCAGCTCCAGCCAGCTGGCTGGCCACTCCCAGGCTCTGGCAGCCAAGGGAAATGGTTGGGGCCTGGTAACCCGCTTCCCCTGGCCCCTGCCCGATACCCTCTTTCTAGGGGACCCAGATGGTGCCGCTGGCCTGTCGGCGACAAGCCTGATCTCCTGCTTCCTTCCTCACTCCCTCCCTCCCAGATCCACCTTGGGCCTCTCACCTGCGCTGGCCTGCCCGTGTCATCCAGCTTCCCTCACCCCGAGAACCGTGGAGAAGGGGAAACATGCGTATATACAGGGTTTATTTTCAGATGCACTTTGGCCTGCTGGAGACGCGGGGGCAGTGGGGCTCACACCTTCGGCTCTGCAAACACCTGCCAGCCCTCCAGCTGGCCCATCTTGACCAGGGCGGCCGTCGTACCCATGCACACACAGGCAGCAGCTCCGATCCCGTAGCTGTGAGCTGTGAAGTAGGGAGGGTGGCGTCAGGCCCTCAGAAGGCCTCTCCCAGGAGCGAGGCTGTGACCCCAAAGGATGCACCCTGTTCAAGGCCGGGCTGGCTGGGGCCACGTTCTCAGGGATTGTCTCTGGCCCTTTCCCAAACTCACAAGAGGGAGACAGACTCTGAAGCTGAGGAAACTGCGGCAGACAGGGAGGCGGGCTCCCAGGGCGCTGGCGCAAGCCACAGGCGTGGGGGAGCGGGAAGCTAAGGAAAGGGACACCCAACCGCCCAGTGGACAGCTCTTCGGTAGGTCGTAGCTGTGGCCTGGCCACAGGGGCCAAGACCTGGATCTGTCCACGGTGCCTCCGCCGAGGACAAAATGCTCTTCCTGGGGTGAGCTCTGTGACCCCAAAGCTCTAGGGATGAGGAAGAAGCACGTCCCAGCTGAAGACTGCCCTGGGAAGGAAGGGGTCTGCTCGCGTCAGACCTGGGGGCACATGTCAGACTGAACCTTCCGGGCCTCCGGCAAGGCCCACAGGCTCAGACGCCAAGGCCGTGACGCCATGGGTCTCCTTCGCTGGTGCCTGCCTCCCTGACTGGCTGAAGCTCCCGACCAGCACTGCCGCCTTCTTTCCCTCTGCCAGCCCAGGGCCGCCAGCCGCCAGGAAGCTAGTTTCTTGGGCACAAGCATCGGCCAGTCAGCGCTTGGGGAGCAGAAGCTGGCGGTGGAAGATAGGAAGGGTGCACTGGGCCACTGCGTCAAGCTGGTCTGAGACCCAGCCTTGTCTCCACAGGGAAGCAGCCAGGTTACCTTAGGCCACCGAAGCCCCTCCCTGGGCCTCAGTTACCCGACCGATACAGGGTGGGTGGTGAGCAGCTCCCCTGCAGGGCTCTGGGAGGCCCAGCCCACAGGGGTGGCACAGCAGTGACCTCGTGTCTCTGCCAAGGAACGGCGAACAGTGGGGGAGAAGAGCGAGGGCAGCAGGGCACTAAATACACCCGGGACGAGACAGAGGGCGCGGCGGTGACACCTGGGGGAAGGAAGGGCACCGAGGCAGAGCAGCACATGCAGGAGTCTGGGGGCAGAACACGTCTGACGCGCTGGACGCAAGGACAGCGTGGCTGGAGTGGAGCGGACGGGGACGACAGGTGCTGAGAGCCGGCGCACAGGAGGCTGGGCTCACGCGCAGGGGCTGTGCCTTGACTGAACAGGCTGGTGGCCAAGCGCAGAGTCCCCGGAGCCTCTGCGACCACCCGCCCTCTGCGGGTGAACGCTCCGCACGGGGCCCGGGCTGAGGGCTCACTCACTGCGCACTCCCAGGGTCAGGCCCCCGGCACAGCCTCCGACGAAGTAGTTCAGGGGGTCGTCAGGCTTCTTGCGGACCTGGGCGCTGACGCAGGAGGTGAGGCCAAATATGGCCCCTATGGCAGCTGCAAGGACAGACGGGGAGGGCAGGCCTTTACCAGGGGCCAGTAGAGTCACGCAGGGGGTCAGGCAGGTGCCTCCGGAGGGCTCCTGGCACGTGGGCAGGAGGCAAAGGGCCGGCTGGGTGCTGCCTGCCTGGCATCCCGCCCAACGCCCTGCCTGCGCCCCCAAGAGGGGCCCCTGTGCTGTCCTACTCTGGCCCAGACTGTGCCACTGCAGGGGCTGAGGGAGCGGCAGTGGCCAAAGGACGTGCTCCGAGAGCTGGGCAAGCAGCAGGCCCACAGCAAAGCGTGACGGTAAGGGCAGGGGTAGGAGGGTCCCCTGAAGAGAAGCCCAGACAGCACCTGGCTGCTCACCTGCCGTCAGTGTGTACCGTCCCGCTCTCGCCACTCCTTCCAGGAAGGAATCTGGGGTCTTGAGTGCAACGCTGTAGGCAGAGACGATCAGGCCTGTGGCAAGAGAGGGCAGGGCGGGTCAGACCTGCCCTGGTGCTGGGAGCGGCCGCGGGGCAGGTTCCTTCACCACCCTGGGAACCCTGTCCCTGCTATGCCGTGATGGCTCCTAGCCCCCTTCTGCCCAGCACGTGGCAGCGTGGACCCCACAGCTGCCGAGACGTCAACCTGGGATTCAAACGGCGTGTGCAGAACCCGGGCTCTCACCCCGGACTTCACGCCCTGCTAGGCCTTCCATCCCCAAGACCCAAGGAAGCCAGCTCCTGCAGAACGCCCGCCCCGTCCCCTTTACTCTAGCTGCCCTTCAGTGGACACCAGGGCGCGACGGGGCCTCGCGTGCACAACTGCACTGCAGTCCTGGCAGCCGAGCCCCATTCCCATCAAAGGTTCCATTCTCCTGTGGGGCCTGGGGCTCCTTGGCCTAATCCTCCTTGGCACAGGTTTGGCTCCCGGGGCTGCCGGCGCCTTCTCTTCACCACTCCTGGGCCCCCCTTCCCAGCGGCAGCTCGGGTCTGGGCCCATCCCACACACCTGGCTGGCTTGGCGGCCACCCACGTCCACTGGGCCTCGGCACCCGGGTCAGCTTTTCCATCCCTGCTGTCACTCCTGCTGCCCGGCCTTGACGCCGGCTCTTAAGTATGAAAGGTCGGGGTGGGTCTGGGCCCCGGGCTCAGTGCTGGTTTACGGCAGGGACTGGGCTTGTTCCTGGGGCATCCTGAGTCAGCATTAACCTGGGCTGGTGTGGGGGGCGGGTAAGGCCTGAGCAGCCCCCTCCTTCTGCAGTGGACAGGCTGGCCAAGACCCACCTAGCTGGACCCCGTCACAGAACAGTCAATACGGGGCTCCATCCACCCTCCATTTGACCCTGCTCAGGGCAGACAATGTACCCCCGCCCCCTTTACATGCCCCCAGTGATGGTGGGGTGGAACATCCTGTGGTCAGCCCACCCCAGAAACAGAATAGCCCCCTGGCAGGTGACAAGGCAGTTCTTACCCCACTCACGCTCCTCAGGGGCCAGAGGCTCAGTCCCCTGCCTGCTGTCACGGCAGAGCAGCCTGGAAGCCATGTGGGTCTGACCCAGGCTGTGCTCTGTCCCCAAGTCTGCTTGCCACAGGGGCCCCCACATGGTGTTCCACGCTGAGCAGTTAACCCTCCCAGCACTCCATGAGGGAAAGACTGCCACCCCTTTCAAAGGTAGGAAAACGGAGGTGCACGGATGAGGGGTAAAGAGGCATACTTTTTTTTTTTTTAAGATTTATTTATTTATGCACACAAGAACTGGGTACAGGCCAGAGATGTGGGGGCGTGAGAGGATTCACCAGAGACAGAGTGCGGAGCAGAACAGGCAAAGCTTCTGAAACACTGCTGAGGGGAGCAGCGGGCCAGGCAGGAGAGGTCTGCCGTGCCATGTGGGTCCCTTCCTTGGCCGGGGATTGAACTCCCGGTACAGTGGCTGCGGATGCGTCATAGTGCGGTGCTTACCCCCTGCACCACCAGGGAGGCCCCAAGGGACATACTTTTTAAAGAGGGCTCCTGTATGCAAGGTGCTGGCCTGAGACTTTCCAGATCTTATTTCTCCTGAGCCCACGACAAACCCCACTGTCCCATGCTTGACCTTAGAGAGGCTGGAGTCTGGTTGCCCCCCTCACTCCCAAGCCTGTGCTGCCTGCCCCAGCCCTCCCACTCTTAGTGTCTGTCTGTCTCTCTCAGCTCTGAAGTGAGGGTCTTTTGACTCTCTGAGTCCCTGAAAGGGAACCACTGACATGAGTAGGTCATGGAGTCCCGAGGAAAACCTTATGAATTCTACCGCCACATGGCTGTGGTCCCGGAGAGGGACCCCCAGTTCATGGACCATGCTGGACACAGTAAGTGTCCCCAACCACCCTACATCTCTTCAGGAGTCCTTGTACTGGGAGCAATGAGCCAGGAGCCCCCTGAGTACCCCAGGGGCAGGACTGTCCCACCCTAACTCTCCCCTAGCAATGGCCGAAGGCTCCCCCTTCAGCAGTCCCCCCAGCGCTGGCGACCTCTGCTGACAGACTTTGTCACAGGCCTCCCCACCCCTCTAGCTGCTGCCGGCTCCCCCTTCATCTCCTGCAGTCACCTGCAGACGCAGTGCACCTGTGTCCACACGTCATCACAGTGTACACAGAAGCATAAGCCACACACCTCAGGACTGTGTCACTGTGGGCCCTCAGTCACTCATTCATTGCCGAATACCCCACTCACAACTCAGTTACTGCGTATCCTCATTCGTTCTTTCATCCATAGTAACTGGGAACGCTCACTCGTTTGCGAGCCCTCATTCACGCAGTTATGGTGTATCGGCATTCATTCGTTCAGTGAGGGGTACTGTCACTCACTCATCCTCCGCTACCGTACACTCCAAATCCATTCACAGTAACTGTGTGTCAGGTTCAGTACCTCATTCACAAATAGTTACTGTGTGCCTTCACTCAATCATTTATTCATTCCTTTACACGCCTGTGCCCCTGGGCTGGGCTCTATGGCCCTCCTGCTCTCTGGGGCTCACCATCTCAGGGCAGACAGACGTGAACAGCAGCCCAGGTGAGGGCTAAGGAGTCGCAAGGAATGAAGGAGGGGAAGATAAGGAGAATCCTCCTCACAAGGCAGCACCACACCCCGGGACATGCTCAGTCTCCCCGCAGCCCAAATCTCAGCCCACCCCACCAGGTGTGCATTTGTGAGCACACTCTTGCTTACAAACAGCAGAGCTAACGTTTTCCTTAGTTTCAAAATTTCCTAAACCAGTCACTTCTCCAAATCTCTCTGAAGGCACCAAGCCCTTCAGGTGACTCTTGCATTAGTTTCCCCAGAGACACAGCCATGGCCCGCCATAAATTCTGTCAGGCACCCCTAATCGTTACTCTCTCCAGGACAGAATCTGCCAGAACAATTTTCCTCTACTGTGACCCCCCTCCTGGCACAGCCCTCCCAGGCTAAGTGTCCCCTCACCACACACCCTGGGCTATTCCAACAACTCGAAATTCAAGCGGATTCCACATAACCCAGCCCCTGAGACTCCCATTTCAGCCCTTTCCCTTTCTCCTGAAGACACCCTCCTCCCAAGGTCTCTGTATGCATATTCTTGACCCCAGCAACCCAGGAGCAGATCAGCAGAACTGGATTTGCAGCTCAGCTCCAAAGGACCCCTGAGCAGTCCTTCAATTGTCACCTCTGAGAAACGGACACAATAAAGGTCGACCTTACTAAATACGCAAAAAAAAAAAAAAAAAAAAAAAAAAAGGCAGTGACTATTAGTTCTGCTTTAATTCNCCAAAAAAAAAAAAAAAAAAAAAAAAAAAAAGGCAGTGACTATTAGTTCTGCTTTAATTCAAAGCCTGGGGAGACTCAACTTCATGCAGCTTTAGGAGCTGGAGACACGGAGGTGGCCAAAGTCAATGAACTTTACTTCAGGGAGCGTGAAAATGAGAGACTGTAAAGAGTGAAACTTTGGTGTCACCAATGCAGGGCACGCCAGAGTTGTGGACACCCTGGTGTGACCCTCCTGAGTACGCGCATAGTAACCCCTGACCTGCCTCGCCGATGACAGCCTCAGTGTCCCGACCACCCCTCTGCAGGCTCCACTAAAAGCTTCAGATGTCCCACAGCATCCAGCTCTCCCGGACCCTAGAAAGGCCAAGTCAGTTACTCGAAGAAAAACCCATGAAACTCTCCAAATCTCAGTTACCCCGTGGGAAGCCTCACGCTCTCTCCAAGCTCCTCTGACCCCCAGAGCCTGGCGATCACTTCAATGACAACTTATAAATCCCAGCACCCAGGGACAGCTCTTAACAAGCCCAGTAAGCAGTGTCACATGCATCACGGCCTCCCATTACCTTCAGACCTGCTGGACCCCCGATCATTTATCTTCAGCGCTTCCCCACAATCGTCCAAGACGTTTGGATGACCACGTGCCAGCCTGCGAGATTTCCAGCCCCCCTGTGAGTCCTAGGGCAAGTTAGGGGGTATCAGGCCGCGGCAGGGGCAGTGTAGGCAGGGACTTCAGGAGAGTTAAGGAAAGCTCCAAAGGGCAACCAGACAGTCCAGAACAAGGATTATAAAGAAAGTATGCTAAGCTAAGGGCTGGGACACAGATGTAGTTATGGGCACGGAGACATTAAGGCTGTGAGACTGTTACAGAGTAGGGAGAGGGGCATCTCAGAACCCCCAAACCTGCTCTCTCTAAATGGATTCTGCTATCCGCCACATCAAGACAAACATATAAGGCCTTTAATGGAAAGGAACTTTAATCCAATAGGTAACAATACAGAAAAGACAAAGAATATAGTTACTAAGTCAAGCACCCAAAGTTACCCATCTCCTTGAGGGTAAAAGTCTAGTCAAACAGGACTGGCTCAAAGCAGGTCCCAAAAGCCTGCCACATGTCTAAAGGACCTTTCAGTGAAGACCCATAGAAAAGGGTCAGAAAGAGTCAGACAAATCCGGGAGGAAAAGAGCAAAATCAAAATCAAGATGAAAGCTGCCATGTTAACCTCCCCACGGGTCTCTCACCCACATCTGTTCCAACCAGTCCAAGACCAAAAAGCAAGCGCAGTTTCTTCACATGTCCCTCTGCTCCACGTGCCTCCTCCAGGTCTCCTTGCTGCTCTCCATCCTGCTTCCTTCTTCCTCCCTTCCTTCTGTCCTCCTATCTCCTCTCTTCTTATCCCAGCTCAGCTCCACCCTACTTAGGGTGTAACCGGGATCCTGGAACTTCCCCTTTTTCTGGGGACCACCCTGTTACAAGACCACGGCCTCACCACAGTCTCACAGAGACTGGTGCAGCTTCAGAATAACCAGGAAAAGAAGGTTCATATTCCCTGAGGCAGGTCTCCACTTCTGCTTCCATGCTCCTCCCTGGCCTAGCTCCACCGGCCTGGGAGTCCTACTTTATCTCTGTTCCTTTTCTTCTTAATAAACTTTTTCTTTACAAATCTGCCTCTTTCCACTTGCTTGCCTGAGCGCCAGCGAAGTTCCTGCCGTGGTGGTCTAGTGTCTGAACTCAGCGCTGCCACCGCAGCCCGGGACGCCTCCCTGGCTGGGAGACTAGGCCTTTCGAAAAGCTGAAATTGCGGCATCACTCGGACAGCTCCCAGAGACCCCCGAATCAGTCCAACACCCCCACAAAATCTATCCCCTGCTCCCCAGCGCCCCGGGGCCGCCTCAGACACCCCTACGGTTACCACGAGCCACGCCGCGAGATCCCGGCCCCTGCCCTCTACCCCGGACGCCCTCGGGTAGCCCGCAGTGACCCTCTGACCTCCCTCCGCCCTCGGCGCGGCGGGCGCTTACCTGCAGCACCGCCGATGCTGGTGCTGGCGTAGGCCTTGCGATGACACTCGGTGCCGTCGGGGACGTCTCCATACTGCCGAAAAAGCGTCTGCGCCATGGCCGCGCGCCCCGGGCCCGGCAGAACGAACCTGCGGGATCCCCACACCAAGGGCAGCTACCACTAGCTCTCGCGAGACTTCCGGGCGGCTCGCGCAGCCTCCCTGGCGGCCCTGCTAGCAACAAGCGCTCAACTTTATTGAGCGCCGCGGACACAGACACGCGTTGTGCGCATGCGCCGGGGTTGGGCCTCGCATCAAGGAAGAGCGCGGGCAGCCGGTTTATTTCTGGCGGGGGAAAAGCTCAGTGGAGGCGTATCTCGCTGACTCCAGCTCAGAAGGCTCTAGATTAGGAATGGCTGGACTACCGGAGGTGGGGCCTCATTTAAGGGCGAGACTCGGACAGATACTGGGCCTCTTCCCAGGGACTTGATTACGCGGCGTGGAGGCCGTGCGGCCTCTCCCAGCTCCTGTATCTATGAGGGGGCGTGGTCACCCCGGCGCAGTCTCCAAGTCCGAGTCGGAATCGCGTGCCACTATTTTGGGGCGTGGCCAGAGGCGTGACTTAACGGTAAAGCAACCAATCCTCGTACTGTGAGAGCAAGGGGGACGTGCTGTGCTTCTCTGAAAGCTTGTTAACCGTGGCGGAACGAAGTAGACGCCAGGCGTGGGGGCGTGACTACAGCAGAGGTTTGACCAATTCGGAGTTGTAAATTGCCTAGGGGGCGTGGACGCGGCCCGTTTAGTGGCTCTGAGAGATGTGCAGGCAGTTGCGGGGGCGTGGTCAGCCATTTGGGCCGGGATTTGGACCAATCGTGGTGTTCTGTGTAGGGCGGGACTTGTCGCGAACGTATGACCAATCCCGTAGCCAGTGCGAGCCAGAGTTTGGCATGCCGTCTAGGACTATGCCAGCCCGGGGGCGTGGTCTGTCAAGACTCGCTAATCATGGAGTTAGGACGGGCTCGGGGGCGGGGCTCTGGAACCAATGAGGATGTTTGGGTTTTAGGAGGGCGTGACCCAGACTGCCCTTTGGGGGCGTGGCCACTACGGGGGCGTGACCGGAACCGTTCCGGGCCGCCAGGGGGCGTGGCCGGGCCTGGGCAGCGGCCGGGGCCATGTCGGCACCGCGGCCCCTGCAGATCCGTGAGGCAAACGCACACCTGGCGGCCGTGCACCGGCGGGCCGCGGAGCTGGAGGCGCGGCTGGACGCGGCGGAGGGGACCGTGCGCGCTCAAGCCGAGCGCCTAGCCCGTCACGACCAGCAGCTGCGCGCCGCCCTGGAGGAACTGAGCTGCGCCAAAGACCGGTGAGGCCCCGGTCAGGCTGGTGGACTTCTTGGAGGAAGCGGGCGGAAGTGGAGCCGAGATTGGGAAAAGAGGAAGGACAGGGGGAGCCGTCTACACTCACGTGGAGGGCGGACTTCTGGTAGGATTGAAAAAACAAACTAAAAAAACTTGAATTTATCGTCAGCATGTAAAGTTAGGAGATGTCACCCAATTAGATTGTTAAAACAGGGCCCATTTTCCCTTGAGGCAAAATCTGCTGGTACTGAGTGGTGCAGGGATCACTGACTTCATGGTGTAAGTACTGGGAGCCGTGTAGGTTTTTGAGCGGAGGATGCGATCATATCAGGAGTTTTGAAATCGTCTAGTAGCTGAGGATGGAAAGGGATGAGACAAGAACCCAGGGAAGTGGGAGGTGCAGGTTCCCAGGTGGGTGGAGCTATAATCTTTTCCAAGCATTAGAACCCGCTCAGTTCTGTCTTTTGGTTGGATTCATTCATTCATCTTTACTAAGCCAGGCATTGTGCTGGGCTCCAGAGCTTGTGGTTAAGACCGACATAACCCTCCCCTTAGGCACATACATCACTATGCAGTTACAACATGGAGTGATCTCGGGTGTGATGGGGTCATGTAGGACATTGAGGGAACCCAAAGGGGAGACTTCCTGGAGGAAGAACCATGTAAAATGAACAACAAATAGGAGAAGACGTAGGGGAAAGGAAGCTACAAGAGGAGCTAGGGGGAGTGATGAGAGGTGTTAATCTGTTCTGGTTACCCTTACAAAATACCAGACCAGGCTGTGTAAACAGCAGGACTTTTTCCTCTCTCAGTGCTGGAGGTTGGGAAGTCCAGTATCAGTACCAGATGGTTGTCTTCTCTTGTGTCCTCACGTGACCAAATGAAAGAAGCAAGCTCTCTGCTGTCTGTTCTTATAAGGGCAATAATTCATTGAAGGCCCCTCATGACCTCATTTAACTTGACTTACCCCCCAAAGACTCCACATCCAAAGTTCTATCACCTGGGAGGGACGGGTAGAAATTGAACATGAATGTGGGACTGCCTCCCTTCAGTCTGGATGAAGGGAGGAAGACGTGGTTTGAAGCTGTGGTGAGGCACCTGGTCTTTATCCTTGGGAGGTGAAGCGCTAGTCTCTCAGAACCATGACTGCTGTATCTTGCCTTTCTGCCAGCGAGATTGCGGCTCTTCAGGAGCAGCTGCTGACTACGGAGGCCACTGTCCATAGCCTGCAGGCTGCTGTGCAGCAGAGGGATAAGCTCATCGGGCAGCTGCAGCCGCGGGCCAAGCTGTTGCAGGACATCTGCCGCCGCCGGTCACCCCTGGCTGGGCTGCTGGCCACCCTGGCTGAGGCCGAGCGCCTGGGGCCTCTGCCAACCGGCGACCCCAGCCACCCACTCCCTGGCCAGCCCAGTCCACCCCTTGCCAACAGCACTGGGGATGGAGGGGAAGGGCATCACCGCCAGCCTGCAGCATTTGGAACCACCGTGTGAGCCCAGGAGTGCAGATCCTAGAATTGAGATAGAGGGCCCCAGGGGGAACTTTCCCCACTGCTGTGGGTGTTCTTGGGGGTCAACAGTGTCCCAAAGGAGACCCCTGGGCAGACCATAATCCTGTCCAAACATTAGAACCCACTAAAGTCATCGGTTTCAAATGGTTACAGCAGGCCATATGCAGATGTTTAACCGAGACAGATCATTGAACCAATCACTTTGGTTGCAAAATTGTCAGCACTTACACACATTTATGGATTTCTAGCTTCAGACTTGCCTGTGCTTGCTTGGATCCGAGTCCAGGGGACCCTCTTGAGCTAGAGTGAGAGTTTCAATTTGGCCCCCTCACCCACCCTTTAGGTCACCCGGCCCCTGGTGCACCTGATTTAAGACCTTTCTGGGGGAGGCAGATGTCATACATTTGCCCCCTTACCTTGATTCTTGTTTCTCCTGAAACAACCCTCATTCCAAGGCTAAAGCTTTTTTGACATTTCATCCCAGATCAGATTTAAGCATTATGCTTTTCTTCATCATTCATATAAGATACATTTTCAATCTGAGATATTTTTTTCTTCCAAATTGTCCTTCCCTCAACCCAGTTTAACCCAGAGTATGTGGGAGATGCTGAAATGGTAGCAGCGAGGCTGTTCTGTTCAAGAAAACTCAGGTGTCCCTTAATCTTTTCTTGATCACGTCCTGCCTTCGGGCCTTTATGCCAGCTTTTCCTTTGGGTATCACATGACCGAATCTTTGCCACTCAGGTCTTGTTCAGATGTCACCTCCTCAGGTTAGGTAACCATCTCATTTGAAGGAATTCCTCTGCCCACCTTCTACCACGACTCCATTTTATATTCTTTCTGGAACTTCTTACGATGAAAGAGTAAGTTCCATTAGAGCAGGTTTTTTGTCTGTCTTGTTCTGCCACCAGCACCTGGCGCACCTGGGGAGTGGACCCCAGTGGGCAGGGACTGGATGGGTGTTCGGTCCTGAAGGGAGCCGGTAGTCCCAGGATGCCTGAGGAGGCTCCTGGCCAGTCCAGCCTCTGTAGCAAGTAACCAGCTCCTTTTTTATATTCCCCAGAGAATCTATTTTTAAACTCCTTTCTTCCAGCCGCCCCTCTTAGCCCAAGACATTCAGGGCACTGTGCTTTTTATCAAACCAGGGATCCTCGTGCCCCACTCTGCCCGGCCTGGTGCCATGGCAACTGTTGCCCGGCCTTACTCAGGGAATTGCCACACCAGGAACCATGGGGTGGGGGAGGGCCCACTCCAGCCAGAAAGGTCGGCATCCAGCCCCCACCCTCGGGACTGTGCCGCCCGCCTGCCCTCCGTCTAACAGTGACCCCTCAGTGTAGTAACAATGGCCCATTTTCTTCTCTGGAAGAATAAGGGGGGGCTTGTTTGTATGAGGGGAAGGCAGGTTGGGGCCTGTCTGTGCTCTGTGCTCAAGAATAAACCGGATGATTCTTGGTCCTTTCTCCATTCTTCCTGGTATGGGGCTGAGGTGGCCAGTATTGTTTTCAGCCCAGGCTGGGCCCTTGCCGGGTGGGGAGGCACAAGCAACAGACCTGGGAGCTTGTCCCACGCACGACACACACGCCTGTGTCTGGCCTTGCCGGCAGCTGCAGATGCAGGTGTTGCCCCATTTTGTAGCTGTGGAAAGCTATAAAAGCTGGACCTCTTCAGATATTTTTTTTTGCGGGGGGAGGGGACTATTGTAATTCTTATGTCTGGGTAAGGAGGAAATGCTAAAACAAACCTAAAACACTGCGGTTACATTTACATTTTCCTATTAAGTTTTTTTCTAACATAGAAAACCACAATGGAGTTGCGGCTCCCAGTCTTGAGCGGCATTCACCGCGGTTTCTCGGAGCTGGCGGGGTTGCATCAGCTTTGTCTAGAATCGCAGCCCTGGGAGGCTTGCGACCTATGGATTGATTTCCTACTGTAACAGCAGCTCCTGGCAACCCAGCTGTGCTCCAAGTCCAGGCTGTGACATGCTTCCCACGATCTGAGTCTGGGTCATGGGGACCATGATTTAACCTGGGACATTCGACATTACCCCTGAGCCCGCCTGTCGGTTTATGTAGCACCCGGCAGTGACGTCCAGGTTCGGGCAGAGGCCTTCTGTAGCGGCGGCCTTGGTTCCTCTTGGGTGATGGCTGGGCTGGGGCTGCAGCTCTGTCCACCTGCTGGACGCGAGTCCAGCAGGTTTAATAACCGAAAGCCAATCACCAAGACTTGCACTGACAACCGTGCGTGTGACTTCTAAAGAACAACTAGGCACCACTTTGTTGAAGTTAGCTGTGAGCCGTCTGTAAGACTGCTCTGTTGGGGCTTAGCCTGCTCTGGTGGCTCAGGCTCACATCCAGTGGGCTGTCCTGAACTACCTCGAGCCTTTGGAACTCGGATCCCTCACTAGCTTTGACTGCTGTTGGGTGAAAAGGGGAACCTCCTTCAGGTGCCACAGGAATCAGCTGTGAGCCTCCCGGCCAGGGCGCTGCCTGCCTCATCAACTGTCGTCACTGCGGGGCTGTGGTCTGTCCCCCCTGGGGACAGGGAGGTATGGCCTCCTGGGCCTGTCGCTATTCCAGACCTGGGCACTGTGGGGTTGGCAGAGGGTGTAGACGGGACAGAGTGGGCCGTGGTGCCAAAGACAGCACTGCCCTGTCCCTCTGCCCTGGCACAGTGAGGGTTACAGCCGGGGCCCCTCCCAGTCCCTGGAGCCACTGTCCCTTAGCAACAGTCCCGCCAGGCAGGGCGCGCTGCTAGCACCATGACCCGTCGCTGGGCAAACCAGGCAGGCGCCAGAGTTGACATCTGGACTCCAGGACAGAAGGCCGCGTGAGCAAGCGGGAACCCCCCTCAGCCTGTCTCCCTAACCGGCCACCAGAGCCCTGACTTGGCATGGACGCCGTGGACGCCACCATGGAGAAACTTCGGGCACAGTGCCTGTCTCGAGGGGGCTCGGGCATCCAAAGCCTGGCCAGGTGAGCTGTCCCCTTATGCCTCCCCCACACTCCCATCCATTACTCCTCAAGCTTGTCCCCTGCCCCTCAGGTTTTTCCGCCGCCTGGACCAGGACAGGAGTCGGTCCCTGGATGTGGGGGAGTTCCAGCAGGGCCTGGCCACGCTGGGGCTGGTGCTGGACACGGCTGAGGCCGAGGGCATCTGCAGACGCTGGGACCGTGATGGCAGTGGGACGCTGGACCTGGAGGAGTTTCTGCGGGCACTCCGGGTGAGACCAGCGTGTCTGGCCACGAGCCGGTCCCTCCAGGGGACCAGACCCCGCTGCTGGGCTGGGTCTCCACTGACCAGCTCTCCCCTCCCAGCCTCCCATGTCACAGGCCCGTGAGGCAGTCATTGCAGCTGCCTTTGCCAAGTTGGACCGCAGTGGGGATGGTGTGGTGACCGTGGAGGACCTCCGGGGGGCATACAGTGGCCGTGCCCACCCCAAGGTGCAGAGCGGGGAGTGGACAGAAGAGGAAGTGCTTCGCCAGTTTCTGGACAGCTTTGACTCTTCAGAGAAGGACGGGCAGGTGGGTGCCCACACAGCACCCCCCACCTCCTGCCCCGGACTCTGGTCCCCACTTACACCCCGCCTGTCCCCAGGTCACGCTGGCCGAATTCCAGGACCACTACAGCGGTGTGAGTGCATCGGTGGACACAGACGAGGAGTTCGTGGCCATGATGACCAGCGCCTGGCGCCTGTGAGCGCCGCGCCCTTTAGCTGCCTCCACTGTAGTCACAGGACCCCCGGGCCCCTCACCTGGGCTGCGAGCTGAGCAGCATGGCCGCAGACCTGACTGGCTGATCTGAGGACGGCTCAGCCACGGCCCCTGCAAGCCAGGACTTACGCTGTGGACGTGCTCCCCTCCTCTGACCTGCACGGTGTCCCTGGCCCTGCCAGCACTCACCCCTGCCCCTCGCAGGGCCTCTGGGAAACTAGGTGGCCCTGGGTGGGCAGCGATGGCTGTTTTGTGAAGCCGGGCCCTGCACAAAGCCGCCGTTCTTGAAGGGCGGCCAGTTTGGTCACCTGCCCAGGCGTGGCACGAGGGGGGGGCCAGCGGCCCGGAGGGAGGCCAGGCTGCTGGGGACCTCGCCCAGGAGGCGGAGGTGGTTCTTGGCCAAGCCATGCAGCTTCCTGAGGCCCCTGGGGCATGCAGGAGGCCAACATTTTAGTTAAAAGTTTTAATGTAGTTCCCAAATACATTTCATATGACAATCTTACATAAATGTTCCAAAACACATGGGCATTATCTGGTTTTACTTGTCACTAGTTGGCTAAGGCTTAAAGCAGAGAAGTGTGGCCGGATCTCTTGGGAGGGCCGTTGGTGTCTTCCCACGGCTCGGGCGGCACGCTGCAACCTGAGGTGTGGGCGGTGCAGCTGCGGAGGCCAGGCTTTCCCCCACTCTGCGGGTGTGGCCTGGCGGCTTCCCCTGAAATCCCATGGAGCCCTGTGCACAGGGCCCTCTCCTGTGGGCCTCCCCAGGCAGCCAGTGTCCAGGTGCTTCAGCTGTGGCCAGGGTAAGGGTGGGCACAGCACTCACTCGTGTGCTGCGAGCGCAGGGACAGTCTGTTGTCTGGAACCAACCTCTGTCCTCTCCTCGCAGGCCAGGCCAGGCCAGGGCATTCCCTGCCTGATAGAAGCCCCCGCCCCAGATGGCACTGGGGACAGTGACATCAGGTGGCTCAGCAGTGGCTGGCAGCAGGGAGCAAGCCTGGCCGGGTGCTGATGACGGGTGTGCCAGGTGACAGGACGGGAGAATGGGTGAGACGCCTCTCCCAGGCTCACTGGACCCTTTTCTAGATAGTCTGGGGCTCCTGAGAAGGGAACAAGTGGGGGTCTGCCCCCCTCACCTGGAGCAGCTCACTGAGCACCCCCAGCCCCCCAGAAAGGTCCTGACAGAGGCCGGGACCAAGGCCCGAGATGGAGCTGCAAATGCTTGATGCATGACGGCATCTTCATCTAAGGAACCAAACATGAAGCCTCGGGGGAGAAAGATCTGAAATATAAGCCCCGAGTCAGAACGTGGGAGCAGGAGGTAAAGAGAGCAGTAAACAAAGCCCTGGCAGCCCAGTGCTCACGCCGGTGAGGGCTGACCAGTGGCTGGGCAGGCAGCAGGAAACGCAGGGCAGGGTGTGGGCGGTGGCGGGGAGAGGCCTGCGACACGCGGGAGGGAGGAAGAAACCAGGTGTCCCAGTGAGAAGCCGTGACAAGTCTTAATGTGCCATTTCAATTCAAAGGAGGGGAGGGAAAAAATGTTCTTTTTTGTTTTGCTCATCAATATGATGAGGTCTCGTGTTCCAAACCACATTCAGGCAGTTCCCGAGTCTGCTTCTGAACGGGCCATGCGGATCCGAACTGTGGCCAACCCATCGGGGAGTGTGGTTCCCGAACTCCGCACCTCGATGCTGCAGAGGGGCGAGGCAGGTGGGCGGGCGGACAGACGGACAAAGCAGCAGGCTCGTGGGCAGCGGCTCCCGGCGCTATGTGCTCCCGGCTGTCTGCCCATCCCCTTCATCACCAGTGCCTGCGGGAAGCAAGGACCTACGTCAAGGTTCCCCTCGTGGAGGAAGCCTACCCCCCCGGGTCAGCGACCCATGCCCAGAGGGCAGCCCCAGGCTGGGGACAGCGGTGGGAGGGACCTAGGAAACTGGGCCCTCCATGCCCCCCAAAGGCAGGGACTGCCCAGCTCACCGCCTCCAGTGGCTCCCGATGGAGCTAGGACGTCGTCGTCGTCGTCACTGTCGTCCTCCTCGTTGGAAGGAGCTGTCCCGGGCTCAGGGGCTGGTGTCTTGGCCTCCTGCTCCTGTTCCACACGGCTGCGCAACGCCAGGATGCGGTGGTGCAGGGCTGCATACAGCTGGCCGGTGTCCTTGGAGCTGGCCTACGGGAGGCAGAAGGGAAGTGCCAGGTTACGAGGTCTCCTGGGGAGACACCGGACTCTCTTCTAGTCAAAGTGGGGACAGTGGCTCAAACA
Source organism: Galemys pyrenaicus (assembly GCA_019455555.1). NCBI lineage: Eukaryota > Metazoa > Chordata > Mammalia > Eulipotyphla > Talpidae > Galemys > Galemys pyrenaicus. The sequence goes on along the minus strand of JAGFMF010011614.1, from coordinate 4,927,700 downwards.
CCTGCCTCCCCAGGGGCCTGTCCTCCTGGGTGCCACTCCTGTCCCTGGTCCCCTGACCCAACCCTGTCAGCTTTGAGGGCTGCCCCAGAAGAGATCTCTCTGCCCTCTCCCTGGCTGACACACCCATGCAAACGGAGGGCTGGACTGAGGAGCCGGGGCGTGGGGAAGGCAGGAGCTCCCTTCGTCAGGGGCTTTCTGGGCCACTTGTCCCTCAGAGGCAGGCCCCACTTATGCGGTGTCTCTGGGGCTGCTCACCGAGATGAGGAAGACCTTCACGCCCTGGTCCTCGGTGTCCATGGCCGTGATGCGGATGCTCTTCTCACTGGCCTTGTCGATCTGCATCTGGGCCCAGAGCTTGGTGTTGAGGATCAGCCGTAAGCTGCCCTGGGTGCGCATCACTGCAATCAACAAGGCCACTTACTCCCTGCCGCGACTGCGAACTACCAGAACAAACACTCTAAAAGGGGAGCAGAAGTGCCACAGGGCAGACCCCATGTGAAACCTGCCCGCGAACAGTCCTTACTCACCCTCCCGCTACAGGTCTGTGTTGGGGGCAGAGAGCACATACAGTGGGGGTGCCAGGACAGGGGCTCGCCAGGGGAGGGGTAATTAGGCGGCGTGTGAGGCGGACAGCAGGTGCAGCCGTAGGCGGCTCGCTCAGGCCAAGCCACACAGAACTGACAGCCCTTGACTGCCCCCACTTGGAGGCCCAGCCCTGCCCTAGCTTACTCCACTGTTTTCTCAGAAGGTCAAGGGCAATGCTGTTGAGTTTCATCAGGAGGGAACAGAGAATGACAGAAGGCAGCATATGGCAGAGAAAACGGGGGACAGAAACCTCCTCTTTGCGGGTATGTGGGACACCCAGTGTACCCAAGGTCCCTGTCGGCCTGCTAGATCTGTGAGAGCCTACCCAGTCCATGCTCCCCTCAGCTCCCCGCCTCTGCCAGATCACCCCACACAGGCCTGCAGTGAGCAGAAACTTCTCCCCAACCCAGGCCCCCAAATGACCACACAGGAGGGGAGAAGCCTGAGCTAGTTTAGGAAGATCTGCAGGGTCCTGGACCCCCACTGATCTCCATGTGCCCCTTCCCTAAGTCCTCCGAGCCTGGCCTTTTTGGTCCCATGGTCCACCCCTGAGACGAGCAGAACAGTTTCACGGGCTCAGAGAGGTCTGCGGTGAGGACCAAGGCTGTGCAGGGTGAAAGGAAAGCACGGCCAGAGTGGACGTCAAAGGCGGGCGGCTGCAGCAAGGCTAGCTGCCGCCTACTCAGGACGGCTGTGCGTTCTCTGCTCACGTGTCTGAAAATTTCCATTGAAAAAATACAAAACAGAGTGACAGCCACAGGGGAAGAAAACGTGGGGCCTAAACAGGAGGGCTGTTGTTGTCTGTTCTAACCCTTGGGAAGATTCTGAGTCCAGGGGTGGGAAGACACTGCTCAGATGCTGCTGGGCTGGGAATGGGCTTTTCTGTAAAGGCTGGAAAACACTCTCACTTGGGAAGAGTAGAAAAAAGACAAACCCACTTCTCTCTCTCACACACCTACACCCGTTTTTTAATCAGGCAGACTTCTGGGGGCCAGAGTCAGCTGCAGACGGTCCCAGGAGTACTAGTTACAATAGTCAAAGTAAAAAAAGGTGAAAACGTCCACCAATGCAATGGTCACCTAAGTGCAATGTCAACGGAACACTGCGGTGGAAGCTTTTTCCAGTATGGAATATATTCAGAAAACAGCAAAGGAAAAGAGCAGGAGACAATATATTCCCCCATTTCCTAAAAAAAGAAAAGGACCACCAAAATGTTATTAATGACATTTCTCTCCTGAGCTTTGATTTTTTTGGGGGGGGGGGGTTTCCTTTCTACCATAAGACATCTGGCACTTTTATGATCATAAAATAAGCTTAAAAATTGCTAGATACTTTTTTTATATCCTGAGCAAGAGAAGAATTCATGGGAAGGCCGGAAGCGGGAGGCTTGGGGTCAAGACCCCCGGCGGGGTCTGTGAGCTCTCCTGTGGGGATCTGCTGCCTGCTCCTGGGCCGGGCCTGCCCAGTCTTGGGAAACCACCCCACACCCTCTCCACAGAAGCCCCTGGGGGGCCTCACCAGCCTGCACTGCAGCTCACCTAGTCGGGACTGCAACGTCCCGTCATCGGCTGAAGCCATGTCGTTGAGTCTGAGCAGCCCCCGGCCTCTCTCCACCCAGGACTGCGAGGTCTTGTCAAAAACAAACAGCTTACACTGGATCTGGAACACAAAGCGGCCTCTGGGTGAGCAGGACCCGGGAAGGGGGAACCTCCCATCTAATCTGCGTGAACACTTGGGGGGACTAGCAGACTATGGCTAGTGAGGGAGGGGTGAGGGCCCAAGTCTGGCCCGTGGATCTTTTTTTCACTCAGCTTCCACCTAGAAGGGAATTTGCATTTTTAAAGGGGCATTACAAACAAAAAAGAATCATTAGGGAAATGAACATCAAAACCACAGAGATACCATCACCTCACACCCGCAAGAATGGCTGCTACCAAAAGCCAGATACCTGGAGAAGTTGGATCCCTCACACACTACTGGTGGGAGTGAAAGTGGTGCAGCCACTGTGGAAAACAGCTCCTTAAAATGGTAAACGGGAGCTACCACGTGGCTCAGGACTTCCACTCCTAGTTTTCTTCTGAGAAAAACATATTCACATAAAAACTTGTAGACAAATATTCATACCAGCATTGCTCATCAGTGCTAACACGTGGAAACAATCCAGGTGCCCATCAGCAGGTGAAGGGATAAATACAGGGCGGTCCATCCTGACCTGATTTGTTCAGTCACAGAGAGGGATACCTGAAACTCACTGTAACGTGAATTCTCCTCAAACATGGTGCTGGGGGAGAGAAGCCTGACACAAAAGTCCACAGCGTGTGATTCCATTGATGTGAACTGTCCAGGACACACAAATACAGAGAGTGGGTCTGTGGTGGCCGTGGCTGGGGGGGCGGGGGGCGGGGAGGAGGTGACTGGCTGCTAATGGGCATGAAGTTGCTCTTTGGGGGACAAAAATGTTCTCAATTAGGTAAAAGCTGTGAATATTCTGAAAACCACAGAATTTTATTCTTTTAAAGGGTTAATTTTATGTTATGTGCATATCTCAAGAAAGCTGTTATACACACATGCAGAGAATACGCAATGGAGACTATTATGCAGAGAGAACCTGCAACTCTTTCTAAGTCAGTGACTCATCATGGGCAGATTACAAACAGTGCCGGTGGGGGCGAGTACTCCTCAAAGCCACGTTCACCGTCCGTCTTCTGTGTGGTTGGCAGACGTACGCCTGTGTGTGCATGTGAAGACATGAAAAGCAGACGAATGAGCCCATAGAACTGGACACGATGCCCCAGGAGGGGAGGACGACGAAAACAAGGAAAAAAGTGGGACAAAGTTTGTTTCGTTTGTGAGTTTTTCCCCTAATAAAACAACACGGGCTGCCTGCATGGGAAGTAATTACAGCTGTTGATTCTAGGTAGTAGGAGTGTGACAACCCTCTTCGCATTTCCTTGAACTGCCAAGACCTCAAGACAGAGCCTCTGCTCTGAAACAGCACAAAAGCTCCTTAGTCTCAATATAGTCACCAGAGTAGGGCTGCTGATGCCTTGGTCACCTCCAAGGGGAGACTGAGGAGGTCTGAGTACCTGGAGGCTGTGGCTAAGCCCCTGGGGGATGCACCCCCAGACACACCCCCACTGCTGTCCTTCACATCAACGTCAAAAGCCCCAGGGGCCACCAGCCGGCTGCCTCACCTGTAAAACGTTGCTCTCTGCCTCCTCCCCGGTGATGACTTCCACTTTTTCCAACAAACACTTCCGTGCTGTTGCCTTGGTATAGGCAGCTGCCGACTCGACCAGGGACTCTGAAATGTTATTAGCCGAACGACATTGACTATTTATTGGGACAGATGAGCGAGTGCACACCACCGGACCTGGAGCAGACCCCAGAAAACAAGCCCAGTAACAGCCTCGCTCTGCAGGGGCCCATCTGGGAGCTGCCCAGAATGGCTCTGGTCTCCTCACTGTCCAGTCAGACAGGAGAAAAGGGTGAAAGACTTAGAGAGGACACTGAAGAGAACCCCTTGCCCCGTGCTGCCTTGTGCATGAAGGAAGTAGGCCTACTCAACAGCCCTTTCCCAGAGACACCTTGTAGCACCACGGTCTCGATACTGAAAGTAAACACGTTCCTTCCGGCTCACGCTTTTACTGTCCCAGTGGCTAGGTCATGTGGTTGCTACTCCTGAGGCAACTCAGAGAGGGCAGCGTGGATGAACAGTGTCCCTGTCCCTCCCTGCCCCGACTGCTGGGCGCCAGGCCTGTGGCGTACCTTTCTCAGGGGTGGCCTCTTGGGATGAGGATTCAGACCCAGACTCAGCAGCTGCGTTTTCCCTGTTGGCATCTGAACTGACCTCATTCAATTTTGGTGGGCTCTGCATGAAAAGAAAGGCACCCCGGATGGGAGCGTGTTGGTATCGTAGGACTGACTGCAGCAGAACCGCAACTCTGCAGGGTCAGCAGCTCTCTGCACTTCCCTGTCCAGACAGAAGGGTCCTCTTCAAGGCCTTGGGGACCCACCTAGACCCAGTGAGAGACTGGATGTCCCTCCCTAGTGGAGCGTCCCCGTCAGACCTCCTACGCCCACACAGTGCTCCCTAAGCATCTTTTGCCAGTAAATCCTACCAGATAGAGGGCTGGCTCCAGTCAGCTCCCAGTCCACACAGGCCTACCTGTACGTGGGAACTGCCCTCAGAGGCCAGAACTCTTGTGGCATCAGCAGCTGGAGAGAGCCACTAGCTGCCAGTCACCCAAGGCCCTGATGTTTACCTTCATTTGTGTGAAGCAGTTCTCTGACTTCCATTGTACCAGACTTTGGTCTGAGAGTTGGGGCTCAGGTGGCCTTCACTGGGAGGAGGCATGGCTTAAGGCAAGCCTTCTCCAGGACAAGGAAAGGCAGGACATGCAACACTAGTTCCCAGAGAGGCGTCAGTCACTGACACAGATGACCCTGCCCCCAGTTTTAAGCTGAGTCCAGGCTAGGCCTCTGTCCCTGACTTGTGACGAGAAGCATCCTAATTTTACAGGGACACACTCTACTTGTCCCTTTGACCTGGGGGAGATTCTAATGTTTTCTGGGTCCCAGGAAGACGAGTCCCTACGGGGCCACTCACCAACACACGCTCGCTCATATTCTGGCCAAACACAAACTTGTTGCTGGAGGTATCAGCACTGCTGGTCGAGTTCTCTAAACTGAAGAGAAGACGCGCCATGAGAGTTGAAGGGGACATGTGATGCGCGCACGGTCAGGTGGGGAAGAGTCAGACTCCTGGTGCAGAAAGCAAAGTCTGGAAGAAGGGAACCCTCTGTGCCTCCAAGCCAGCCTGCATCGCCGTAACACGGACGGTCAGCTTCCACCCCGAGGCACCAAATTTCAGGGGACATGCCTGAGACCCGCTCTCCCCACGCCCCAGGAGGTGGGCACCACACAACGTATGCAGGTGAGGATGCTGTCTTGGACGAGCCACGTGCAGAGTCAGATTCCGAGCAACCCTCTTCTGGGAACAAAGCCCAGCTGTTCTGGTGGGGTCAACCCCTTGTCAAGCTACTGCAGCTCTCCGAGGTCTCTCTGGCCCACACAAAGGACGCACACCTCCGACCCCTGGGGCTGCTGGTGGAGGACTCTGGCTGCCCCTAGGGAATGCTCACCAAATGGCAACTGCCACTGCCATCACACTTCAGCCAATTTAAGAGGTCAAGGCTGTAAGTGCCACCTGATCTGGGAAATGCTGAGGTGCAAAAACATGTCTTTTTAAAAGCCCACTTGGTCTGTCCTGGGCATGAGGTCCAGGTGACACAGGTTGCTCAGGTCTCAGTCCAACAACCTACAGAACTTGGGATTCAGAACTCTGATTCAGAGGTGCGCTGAAACCCACCATCCAGAACCTCCTACCCCCACCCCTCTAGTTTGCCTCTGAGGAGGAACTGGGCTGGCTCCTAGCGCAGGTGGCTGCCTCTTCTGGAGCCTCAGGCAGGACGATGAATGACCGTAGGCACAACTGCTGCTCCCATACACAGGCTGGGAGCCCAGCCAGACACACGCACCTGGAGCTGATATACTGCAGGAAATAGTTGGTTGCGGTTGGTGCTTCTGAACTAGGGTGTCCAGCATTCTCCATGTCGGCTACTTCAGTGTTCTCGTCTATCAACTGGGAGAGAGAGGAAACACTCACTACTCGGAGAACAGCATGTTCTGGATTTCCACAGCTCAGCCTGTCTGCACAGCCCCGACATCACATGGCAAAGTGCCCGAGTGCAAACCCCATCGTCTACTCTGTGTGTGTCCGTGTTTGAGCACATGTGTGTGCAGTGGGGATGCAACTGTAACCAAATTCCTTTTTGATTTTAGTGGTTAAGACACAGGAAATTTCACAAACTATTAGGCAGCTTTTTCTACCTTGTTTTAAAAAAGGGCACCCAAGGCGGCATCTGGTTGGAATTTTCATCGACGCTTCTGCCCCTATACAAAATGCTCACAAAGCTGGTATTCGAAGGGGTTTATCACAAACATGATAAAAGCAGCATTTCTTGAGGCCGCCTTTTACTGCCGTGCCATGCCGTGCCTGTTGAACACATCTCCCGAAACAGCCTGGGACTGGCAGGTGGGCATACCCACCACACAAAGGCCTAACTCATCCTCTGCAGAGGAGCTGGGTGTGACCGCTCGCTTCAAAGGTGATGAAGTTTCTGACCTCTGCTTAGATTACTGCCCTCGCTCCACGGTCAAGGCAGTCATTCCCCTAAATCAGGGAATGGACTCACACTTGTCTTAGGCCAAGTTCCCATCCCCCACCGAGTGGATTTCCAGGCCTCCCTGTCCTGTTTCTCCTTGGAGGGAACAGCCTCCAGGGGACTCATTATTTTGGCTTAGAGCTGCGTAACACCAACACCTGCCTTTGGCGTCTTGGGAGATTTATGCCTCTGTTGGGCAGTTAGCACCAAAGGAGAAAGCAGAACATACGAGGTGATGTTTTTTTACACTCCAGAGACATTTGTTTCCTTATTTTAGGGTTTCCCCCTCAGCATCGTTGAAATTTGGGGCCAGATCATCCTGGTTCCGGCTGTCCTGGGCACTGTGGGGTGTTGAGCAGGAGTCCCGGCTCCAGAAGCACCCACCCCTCAGTGTGACAGCGTAGATGTCCCTGGACACGGCCACTGGCAACGCCTCCGGGCTTCCGAAGATGACTGCAGGACACGCCCTGGGAAAATACCCTGTCCCCGCGGCTGGGAAAGGTAGTGCTGCCCAACTCCGCTCGTCCCAGAGCGCCAGAGCGAAGGGTTCAGAGCCAAGATCTCCTGTGCTGCCGACCGCTCCCACCTGCTGACTCACAGTCCCCAGACCGCACTGGCACGCCGACATACGCGCAGGGGCAGTCGGGAGGTGGTGAACACCTCCTCCTGTTGTTTGGCACTGCCTCCTTTGGTAGAGAAAACAGTATCTTTCCATCTGCCCAACTGAAAAAAATCAGGGTGACTTGTTCTTACGGGGCACATTCAGCACTGGCTGCGTAATGTTTAGCTGTTACGCCTGGGGTGGGTGGAGGCCGGGGATGTGGCTAATACCCCCACAGCGCCCAGAGCAAAGCCCCAGCAGCGCAGACAGGCACGGTGCAACACTGCTAGTGCTCAGACAGAAACCCTAACACAAGAAAAGCACTATCTGGGGACCTCGGAAGCATCTCATTGTGCCACCTGCTTTCTCTTTTGCCATGGAAATGCCGATTCTCAGGGATAAGCACACTCAGTGGCCCGCCTCTCTGTCCGCCACTGTACTGTCATCACCAAGGGAGCCCGGCGCCAGAAGCCACTGCTGAGCTGTATGCTTGGGGCAGAGGGGGCAGTGGGTGGCTGGGAGTGTGCCAGGAGCCGAGCAGTGGGGTCTGGCAGGCACAAAAATAAGCAGTTGCTGAGTGGGACTCGAGTCACAGCACCATCCCCGACAGACTGTCCCCCCTCCCACCTGCCTCTGTAAGGAAAAATGAGCTTCCTGTTGCTTAACCTGGGGGAGGCATAACAAAAAATTAGTTCATCAGTTCAGTGGCTCACCCAGCCCTCTGATCATGTACCTTGACTCTGTCCCTCAAGTTCTGCCCAAACACAAATGCTTGTTGTGCGACTTGCTCTTTTTTCTCACAGTTTTCCTCCTCAGAAGTATTGCTAGATTCATTTTTCTGGGGTTCCTTCTCCTATTTAAGAAAAAAACAACAACTGAAAAGAAGCGACGTCTAGTCATAGGCTGCTTAATGAGGCTCGGTTCAAGGACACGCTGCATGTACAGGTCCCTACAGGCTACCACAGAGCCTGGGTGTGGAGTAGCTGCACCGTCTAGGTTTGTGTCCTCACACTCTAAGACACGCACACAAGGCATTAACAAATGATGCACCTCACAGAACATAAACCCATCAAGTGACACAAAACCGTATTAGGCCTGGTAAGCAAGATGAGCAACCTTATACCACTACAGCTGCTCCGCCTGTCTCCTTTGGTGTGGCTCCCTGGGCTGAGGGCTCGAGCCAAGGGTAAAAGTGGCTCAGGCAGACCCCCTGGGTGGGCCAGGGTAAAACCTCTCCAAGGAGTGCCCAAGTTTGACCCGTATGCTCACGACTGAGTAACCTGGAAGAAGATGGGACCTTCAGGCAACGTCCTGGTCGCTCTCCGCTTCAAAGGTGTACAGCTGATTTGCCACCTCACAGACCCCAGCCCTCAAAGTTCCCAACAAGCACGTTGTGGAAATATTTCCTGTTCCCAATTCTGAAGGTGGAGGGTGGCGGGGTGGGGGCTCAGGGATGTATAAACTGAAAGCGGGTGATGTTCCCCCTGTGGGCCTGCACGTCCACGGGGACGAGTGGAGGAAGGGGAGGGCAGAGAATTTGTCTACCGAATGGACAGAGTAGAAAGAAATGCCAAGATCTGATCTGACTTTGCACTTGGGAGTCTTGGTGCCTTCCTGCAACTCAGATTTCAGATTCTCCTCTGCCAGCTACAAAAGCAGGTGTTTTATGAAATGCCCTGCATTTCCCAGCTGCAATGCAACACTACTGGGAAACAGATGCTTTTGGCTTAGATAAGACACAACTATTACGGGTTTTCTTTGAAATGTATTTTCTGAGCTGACTCTCCAGGCACCTCTCACCCTGGAATGGGCACACCTATATGACTCTCCCCAGAGTTGCTAGGGTGCAGAAAAAGGGAGGGGAGACATTTCTCCCTGTAAAATAGTACGATACCTTCATCAATGAACAGCGTATTTCTGCCCCTCGACTCGCCAGAGTTCCACGGTTAGGGTGTGGATGGCAGGCACACTAACCCAGGACACAAGTTAGTTAGTTTGGGTTAGTTTGGGGGGATCTAGGACTTTGGGACAGAGCTGTGCTCTAGAAGCAACCAAGAGGGAACCTTAGTGTTGCAGGGACTTGGCATATCGGTTGTGGTTAGGTACTGCGACCTCGGAGCACGTTCAGAAAACCTAATGCAGGCCGATGGCGACCCAGCGCGGAGCAAGCAGGCAACAGACACGGAGTCCAGCAAAGCCCCAAGAAGTTCCCCTCACGGTGCGGGCCCTGCTCCAGCACAGACGGACCTCCAGGGCTTGGGCCTCAGCAGAGGGACTTGTCCGCGTGGAGTTGTCTGGCGACGTCGATGGTGCGGCCCCTGTGCAGTCTGCTGGGACAGTGACCCCGTTGGTGCCGCTGCTTGGGACTGTGGGGAGGGAAAGAGCGGCAAGCACTGAGTTTAGCAAGGATCGCTCCTGCCCAGAGGAAGTGCTGAGCAAAGAGGGTGGTGGTTCCCCCTTTTGAAAGAAAAGGCTGTGACGCCACTATTGAAAGCTAAATTCTTAGCTTAGAAACCAAAAGCTAAAACCTCACAAAAGCAAGACTATCTTATTATTGTTTATTCCACAAAAAAAGTACGACTTTTCAGTGTATTAGGAGCAGTGTATTTTTTAAATAGGGGACAAAGGGGAAAAGTACGTTAGGGAGGAAAAGATGTTTTATGAAACAAGTTTTTCTAATGTTAATTTTAACTCTGCATTTTTTCCCCTTTTAAGTATTCAAGATCACATGACATGCACAACGTGAAATCTAGCTTGGACTGCTTGACATTAGAACAAAAAATCGTCCCATGTAATTAAAAACTAATTTGGGGGATGGGATGTATAGTGGGTGAAATATTTTCGTTTTATAGAACAAATTTTACTGTCTTTATTTTATGCATTTTCCCCCTTTAAGTAGTTAAAGTTGTATGACATACACAACTTTAAATGTGTCTGACTGTCTGGCACTAGAACCAAGAAATTTCCCATGTAATTAAAAACTCCAGAAATATTAACTAGTTCCTTCACGTGGAATGCTATGTTGCCTCTAATAAAAAGAATTAGGAAATTCAGGGAAAGATCAAGAGAAGACAAGTAAAATTCTTCAGTATTAGAAAATGAAGGATTAACTGAAATTAAGGATTAACTACTACCTGTTTGGATAGAAAGGAACTACCATTTAAGAGCTATGTCTTAAGTTCGGCAAATGAGATTTAAACGCAGGTCTCATCAAAATTGCCCTTCAAGTTTCTTAAGACTCGAAGAAGGCTGAGTCCTGCCTGCAAACATGCAGGCACAGACCTGAGACATGGGGAGATGGCCGGCTTTGGGGAGGGCAGTGTGCCCGCGGCGCGCTGTCCCCAGCAGCCACACTGCCCTGTGCCACAGGGAGGCAAAGGGGTCACGGCACGTGTCCCCCTGAGCTCACCAAGGACTGCTTCCCAGCGCTCTTTACTTCTGAGTGTATTCAGCAGATGCTGCCAAAGTCACCTGTGTGGAGACACGGCTGTCCCAGGCGTGACTTCAGAACCGCTCTACCCTGCTGTCTGAGCCCGGCACCAGGGCCGCCGTTTCTTACCGGTCTGGGAGAGTGCCTTTGGCTGAGGGGCTTGTAACACTGCCGGGCGAAGCACGCTCCGCTGCTGTTCCTTGGGCTTCTGGCTCGGCAGACCTGGGAATGGAAGTCAGCTTGCCCAGGGCCCGTGGCTCCGGTGAGCAGAAGCACATCATTCCCAGCTCTCAAGTGCTTTACAGAAAAATTAACACCAGCAACCTGTTTACTGTCCCTCCCAGGCTAGTGTTTGCAGGAAGTCCTTTTCTTAAAAAACCCAAGATATTCTTTACAGCTAGACATGCAGAATCTGGCTGCTGTTATGTTTGGACGAGATAATATGAAATCCCCACGCAACGATCCTGTCCGGTGAGTATAGCGATGCTACCGGGGAACCAAAGGACAGCTGTTCTCCGGCGCTGGGTTCGAGGTCACACACACACAGTGAGGGAAAGACAAGAAGAGGTCACATAAAGGCCCCCTCTGCGCCTGTTTTTCCAAGTGCCTCACTGAGAAAAACCCCTCTGGCAACCACAGAAAGGGCCAGGGTCGTGACAGGCCTCCAGCCTTTCCAAGGTTTCCTGTTGCACCTCCAGGGTGTGTACGGTGCACGCCACTGCTTGGCATATCCACGCACTAGCAGCCTGCCACTGGATCCTGGCCACGCTGCTAATCAGGGTTAATGCTGTGTGGCATGCTGGGGTCAGAACGCTCTGTAGTCTGAGTCAAAGGAGCTATTACTGGCACAGAGCCCAAATGTTCCTCACTGCTTCCTCCTTCTCAGGGAGGGCTTAAGGTTGGGAGCCTGATTTCCTTGGTCTGCCAGGCTCTTTAAATCTGCTTTCCAGTGCTCAAAGGTTGGATAAGGTGAGGTGACCCAGAGGCAGGTGAGCCTGGGGCGCACTGCTGCACACATGCCTTGCAGAGGCCTGGCAAGGTATGAGAAAGCCAGTTCATTTTTCTTGCCAGAGGCGGGCACCTACCTGCGCTGGGTGCCTGGCCGTGGATCAGTGTTGGCGGCTTCAACCGGAACCCACTGCTCTTTTCCTCTACAAGCACAAGACAAAGGATAAAAAGCAGGCCTGCCTGGGGTGGGGTGGTCAGGCCAGGAGGGAGAAGGGGCAGGAAAGAACTGTGAAATGTTTCCAAATTAAACAGAGACGCAGATTTGTCCCGTCCAGCCACTGAGGCCGTAGGGCCGTCTGGGGGAGCAGGCGGGAGCTGCGAAGTGCGGGCTCCCTGGAGAGCAAGTACAAGGTGCGGCAACCCACGGCCACCTCGCTCGGCAGAGGCCCAGACACGGTGCTGCTCCTGCGGCCCTGGAGAGCACCAGGGAGCCACAGAGTAGAAGTCGCAGGACCCGTTCCCTTTCCCAGAAGGTCTGTCTTGTCAGAGGATGAGTCTGCGACCAGGAAAAATCCCTGTACTGTGTGTACGTGTTTTCTGTGATGAGCGGCCAAAGGTGGGAGACAGATAGTTTATGCTTTTTTTCCAGAAGTGCCTGAAAGTTGGGCTCTTCCACTTAATGAGAGCACCGGAAGGCCCCAGGGAAGGAGGCGGGTTGTCAGTCCTGGCCACCAAGGAGAGGCTGGGTTGCCTTGGGACTTAAGCCTGGGCTTACAGAGATAGGGGCTTCTGGGAGTGCTCAAAACCCGGTTTCCGCTCAGTCACATGTCCACAAAGAACTCTTGATCTGTGTCTTGCTGACTCTGCCCGACTCTGAAGGGGGTGTGTCTAATATGACCCTTGATGGGAAGCATAAAAAGCCTGCAACTTTTCCCAGGGAAGCACAGGGAGAGCAGTTTCTCTTTAGCGTGAAGGGGCAACCCATCAGAAAAACCTCTTAAGTCACAGAGAACACAATCAGTGCACAGATATCCACTGTGTTTCTGCACTAGAAATGAACATTCCAAACAAGAAGTTAAGAAGAACAATTCCAATTACAGTAACACCAAAAATAAAATGCTTGGGTATAAATTCAACAAACAAAACCCACAAAACGTCGTTGGCAGTGAAAATTTAAATACATGGAAAGCTATCCCTGAAGGCTACGTAATGCGCGATGCCACTGGTACGAACTGTCCAGGGGGCAAACCCACAGGGACAGGAAGCACGAGTGAGTGAGGGAAGGTGCTGGGGGTGACTGCTAATGGAATGGGGTCTTGGGGTGATGAAGCATTCTAAAATAAATTATGGTGATGGCCGTGGCTGCAAAACTCTGTGGATTACTAAAAACCAAGCAGTTAATTTGTAGCAGCTATAGGTCTAATGGCTAAAACACCACGAACATTTTGTTAGACCAAACTTACAGGGAGTAAAAAAGGCTAGAATTTCAGAAGAATCAGGAAGGCTTTCTTTGTGCTGTTTCTAGGTAGGTGAGCCAAACTGTTCTCCTTGGGCAAAAGCAGGATTATGAAGCTCTCACTGTTAGTTAGGAAGGAGTGGAGCCTGACAAGCTTCCAAGAGCCTGTGTTAGTGGAGCTGCGATCTCTCCTGGAAGAGAAGGGTCATAAAAACCACACTCAGGAGGCAGACACCACAGGACACAGGGGAAGAGGCACTACCAGATGTTTCTTTTTAGAAGAGAAATACTGAATGGACCACATAGCCAAAGCTCAGGATCATTCAGAGGATGATTGGCAATTTAGAAACACTTTTAAAGCCTTTATGGCTAGCCTTGCAAAGTTTACACCGAGGCTACAAATTGCTCTCCCCTGCTCTGCTCAGTGTCGAGTGATGCTAACAGCTGCCCGACCCCTGGGGCTGGCCCAGGCTGACCAGCGAAGGCAGCAGGCCTAAAAAATCACTGCCACTGACTACTCATTAGCACTGGGCCGGTGCCTGGCCCACCCTGCAGATGCGCAGGAAATCCAGCCTGAACCCCGCGGTGAACAGATAAACAGACAAGTGTGCATACTCTAATGGCAACCGGAGACTCGGGACAGAAAGGAGGTATGTTCACAGGGCAGCCAAAGCCTGGCGGCCCCTGAAACAGGCCCCATTTCCACTAAACCATATGTGTTTCTTTTTCTCGTGACCCATCCGGAAGTCACTTTCCCTGCAACAAGCTCAGTACAACAGGGAGGCATTGCCCTGTGGCTAGAGGCCCAACCCCCACACCAGGGCACAGGGGTGTGCAGGGTGGCTGGAGTCTTCTCGAGGGCACACACTTATCCCTCATGAGCTCACTGGGCACGAGGTGGCTCCTTCTGGGCCACTCTCCTCCCTCCCCTGAATCAAGTCTGACAGTAAGCTGGCTCCTTTGAGGATACTTTCTGCTCCACCTCAGAGTGACCCCAACTCTTGAGATTCAGCCTGGAAAATATGTCAGAATTGTACCTGGTGTGTACCAGAGGTTGAAAAGAGTCCAAGGGAGGGAGCCTGGCAGGGTTTAGGGCCTGTGCAAGGACAGAGGTAGTCTAGGCAGGAAGGCACTGGCTATTTACAGGGTGCTGGAGCAACAACTCACTGCAAGTCAGACAAAGGGAGTCAGGTTTCTTACTGTCAGAAGAGTGAGGCAGGAATGAGAAGGGGGGCTGTAATTTAAACCGCTTTGGAGCTGGACTGGAGGTACCCATGTGAACTTGGGGCTGCCCTTATAAGCAGGTAGGTGGAGATCAGGGCATATGTGCAGGTATACACGTATGTATGCACACAGGTCCACACCTGAACGTGTGCCAAGCTGCAGGCACTGAGGGCCTGGCGGCAGGAACAGCCCCATATCAATGAATAAGCTGGGCACCCAGATCTTGTTTTCTAAAGATCACTCTCCACTAAAAAGAACCAGGACCCCTTTGAGAAATGGTTGATCACAGGGCAGGGGTAGAGAAGACGAGCGTGGAATCTCTTTATGACAGTAATGAACAAGTACCCAAAGAATGATGGAATTTGGCAAAACGACACACGAACCAAAGGTTAATCAAGATAAAAGCTGAATGCTTAATACTAAGAACACATTATAACCCACTGACCGAGACAGTAATTTGTAAGTCCACGTCGATATAACAAGCAAGTCATTAAGTAGGCTGGGAGAGAGAAAGCACTTCCAACAATTAATGGAGGAGCAGTGACGAAGGCAGAAAACACCTCCACTTGGGGGTCATCAGAGTACTAACTGGTTCAAGGAAGGAACAGTGACAGATGCTAACACTGGAGGGCAACATGAGGGCAGGAGTGCTATTTTCTAGAGGCTCTAAGTATCTCTCCAGAAAATGTCAACCACAAAGGGAGAAACATAAACTACCAGTGGAGAAACTGGGCAGATCCTGCCCTCAGCAAGTGATCGGTTCCAGCCCCACTAGTCATTCCAGGACAAGCAAACACCATGAGCGTGCCACTGGGTGTACTGGAAAGAACAAAGCTCTACTTCTGTGGTGTCTGAGCCCCAAAGGGTGACTTGGTTGAATCACCAGGTAACACTGGACAAACCCAAATGGAAGGTCTCCCCAGACAACTGTCCTTTAGGGTCTCTTCAAGATCACAGAAGTCAAGGAAAGACCGAGGAAGTGTTCAGATGGGAGGGGACATGTGAGATGTGTGATCTGGGATTGGGTCCCTTTTTGAAGGACACTGGAGGGATGGCTGGAGAAAATCAAATGAAGTTGCTGGGTAAAAAGATGTAGGAGCACATCAGAATTTTTCTGTAAGCTAAATCCCACCTCCCCCTTGAACCGAAGGCTAAACAGTGCAAGAAGCGAGGCGGGCATGCGCCGACGTGCACATCCAACCAGCCCCACGTCACCGCAGGGACCAGGGGCAGGGCTGTGCCGCAGCCTACAGAACAGGGCTGAGCGCCCCAAGTGTGTTCAGGTCTGTGCTCGATGACGCAGGATAAAGGTTTCTGGGGGAGAAAAGGGGGTGAGGCTGTCACTCCCAGACCCTCACAGGTGACCACGAGATTCCTGACGGAGCAGGGGTCCGGAGTGGCTTTGGTGACCGAGGGGCTGAGGAGCTTACTGCAGTAACACGCCTGCACAGCTCAGCGTAAGACCTGCTAAGCCGCAACCCAGGTACAATCAATGTACAGATCCCCAAGGACCCTTGAAGACCAACCTGGGGAGGGGCAGGGTGCTGTTTAAAACAGTTTCTTTAGATTCAAAATGAACTCACTTGCTTGAAATGGGGCCATCAAACCAGTTCTCAAAGTTATAAAACTCTGACTCTCCCCCCAACATCACCCTCGTGCCAGAATAGGACTTATCTTGGAAAGCTTTGAAGTCAGCAATGACTTTATGAAAGGCAGGTTGGGTTACAGAATTCGGTCATTAAATTTGTCATTAAATCTTTTATGAGGAACTTTAGCCACGTGGGAGAAACTTTGAGGAAACCTTGGAGCTGGTTCTCTAGGAAAAGGCTAAAAAAGGAAGGCTCTGTGTTCTGCAGAGGGACCAAGACATGTTCCTTAAAATTTTAAATGTGATTAAATATATTTATCTGAACAGATCGAAGCAATGTGAAGTCATGTGAGAATTTAATACTCAGAAAAGGGGGCTGGAAAATTACATCAACTCCACAGCAGTTACTTTTGGGGTGGGGACAGAGTGGGAAAGGGGAGGACAGGTTCTTTAATTTGATGTATTTCTGTCTGGGGTCTTTTGGAAAAGATAGCGTGAATGTATTACTTACGTAAAAATTTAAAGTGAGGTAACACACCTCTTCATAGATTTTTTTTTTAAAAAAAAGGATTTAAAACTCCTGTAACCAGTCCTGCTTTTGCAGAAACAGGACTTCTGAAGTCTGTCTCACCATTGATTTCAAGTCTACTTACTGAAGAGTCGGGAAGCATTCAGGAAATGAAAGAGAATCCCTGCTGCACACTGCCCGTCCCTAGTTAAGATTTACTTTTACATTATCAACTGTTTTTCACAGGAAAAGCCCCAGTGACTGGCTGGGAAAGGCAGGGGGATGAGAGGGCTCACCTGGTTCTGAGTCAGAATTGCCTGCAGATGGTTCACAGAAGCTTGATGGCATAAAAACATTGTTTTTTGATACTGTCAACAAGAAGATGTGGGCAGGGGAAGGAACAAGAGGAAAAACAGTGTGAGTAGGCACAAGGGGTTACCTCTCCCACCTGCGGGGTCTGAGCCCCACTATCGGTGAGGGCTTTAGCATCATGCCAAGGCCCCTAACTGCTCCTAGTAAAAGCAATCCCCCTGGATTCTACAGCAAATGAGCGGTCTCTAGTTGAAAGGCCTCTTCCGTGGCATTTCAGTCTGGTCCCTGGTCTTCCCTTGGCATCCTGGGGGAAGCCAGGAGAGAAGCAGAAGGGAGTAGGTGTTTGAGTTTCACCTGGTGCCCAGTGTGAAGCCCACGTCTTGACACCAGTGGGGGCTTTCCTGGACTATTAGCTAGGCAACAATGCAATGGAACTTGGAGCTTAAGAACTATCAGGACAGTGTAGCTAAGTAGAATCCGTGCAGTGCAAGGCGATGCTTGTAAGCTACCGGCACCACCATCTATTCATTTCACCTTACGAGTGAGCACTGAGCACCTCCTAGGTGCCAATACAACAGGAAAGAGAAAACATTTGGTGGTCCTTTGCCCCTACAGTCACAGCACACAATGCTTCTTTTCTGTTGTAGCTTCTTCATACATAAAGTGGACTCAGCAGCAGACAGTTAACAGGAAAAATACAAGCTACAGTTAGGAAACCTAAGATTGTCTTATTTTCCTTAAAGTGGTAACCCTTACGGTTCACGGACATAAAATGTTTCACATGGATTTCCCAAGAATGAACTTCAAGCTGGATAACTGGAGAGCTTCTCTAAATACATGTGGGCCTCTACGTCCGCTCCACAGAGCTGAGACAGAGACTAGGAACAGTACGAGATCAACTGAGTTAGGATGGGGGTGGGGGGGCATGTCCTGCAGTAGCACTTACCCCTCAATGTGCAGGGGTGTCTTCAGGCTTTCAGTCTCTCTAGTCCATAGCCTGCCTCTTCCCTTCATCAATTTTTATACCCCGCCCCTCTAGTCCAGGGCCTCAAGCTCCACATGGCCAAGCCTGGCCTACCTAGCAAGGCTTCACCAAGCCCTCTCCACCCACACAGGTGTGTGTGGGTGTGTTTCTGGGCGCCTCAACTCAACCGCCAAGCTCTAGGCAGAGCTGAAAAGTCAGGAGACCATCCATTTCCCACACTTCAGTCTACAGAAACAGCAGCTTTTGGAAAGAGACGTAGTTAACACTGGGATTATGACAGTCCTTTTCCTCTATCTCAAGAGGGATAATTTCTGGGCTCATCTTCCTAATAACCCACTGAGTCTCTGTAAGTACCACTGATTCCTGATGTGGACTCCTGGTGCCTCACCTCAGGCATTCCTGAGGGAGACTGAGTCTCAGATTGATTCTACTCTGATACGAGCAGAAAATGCAAGAGTGGGGTGGGAGGTATGGCGGGAGCAACAGTGGGTGGGAAAACAAGGGTGCTTTTACAGTTCAGTAAAATTCTGCAACTTTTACCTGACTGTGAAGGTGGGAATTGGGTTAAAGAGGACGTTCTTTCTCGCTTGACAGGAGGGCAGTAATTTCCATCTTCTCGATCAGAATCTAGAAAATGAGGAGGAGAAAATCAGGCTGCTTCCATTTTTTACAAGCAAAGATGGTGAAACGCTTTAGAAATTTCCTCACCTTCTCCACCTTCAGGGCTGGAGCCTCCTGCTGATCTCTGAAACAAGAGCGTCCGTCAGAGCCGTTAGAAAAGGTCATGCTGGTGAGGATCCACAGTGCGAGGGTGAGCTGGTGAGTTCTATAATGAATGGCCTGGAATGCGGCACTGATGGCTAACTGCCTAAGCTCAGCCACCCGGGTCACAGACTTCCACCCTAAAGCTCACAAATTAACTCTGACAAGCCTTCTACCTAAAGACCCTGTACCAAGGAATCCTTAGTGGCTGAGAACTCATTTATAGCACAAGGATCAGGTTCTTTGTTTCTCCACAGGCTACGGCGTACTGGCCTGCTAAACCCCAACTTAAACATAGTGAAACTTTATCTGGCCAAAATTCATTTTGCCGAGAGTTGGAAAGTGACCCCTCTGTTTAAAACAGTTGTGTAACACCAAATCACCCCAGATTCCACTCCCTGTCCTGGAATATTCCAGCGAGGACTCTGCTTCACGGTGGGCTAGTATTTCCATAGCAATTGAGAATGTAATGACCAAAATCAGTTACAAAGTGCTCAAAACAGAACTGCTAACGCAGGAAGCCTGGAGACTACAGAACTCACTGAACAATGACACGCTACAGTGAAGGTGGCAGCAGGCTTTCAGTCTCTCTAGTCCACAGCCTGCCTCTTCGCGTCATCAATTCTTATATCAATTTTCAATTTCCTTCTGAACAGGCTTTAGATTTAGAATGTGAACAACCAGCCATTTAATGTTTTCAACTTCTTAACTGCTCCCCAGACCAGAACAATACATAATCCCTCCTGTGTGTCCCTTCTCCTGAACTTTTAATTCATCAAAATTAAGCAACCAAAAGCAAACCTTAAGGGCTGAACCTCACTCCTGGGCACTCATTCAAGAGCAAGAAGAGCTGAGGTTTTCTTAGTTTCAGGAAAGCCCCTCAGGGCTCAGGTTTACCCAGATGAGGACCACCTGCCTCAACAAGCTGTGAGGGATTAAATGAGATGGTGCACGTGAAAGTGCTCTGCCAGCTGCAGTCACCAGATTATGGGAGCCAGAGAGAAACTTCTAGCATGCGGGTGTGGCGCGGTGTGCTTGTCCATAAAAGATCAGACAGCATGCGTCTTAGTTTGTACAACCCTTCACAAGTTAAAGACTTCAGCTCACAAAAACAGGCTGCTGGGCAGTTTGTGGAGCCTCGTCCTAAAGACAGTGAGGGCCTAGAGAGGGCAGGGGGCATGCCTGAAGTCACAAAGCTAGTTCAGGACAATCAGAAAAGGTGCCCAACCGGGACTCTCCCCTCCCCCACAGGAGCTGATGACTCAGGTTTGAGTCACAGAACAAGCTGGGGCTTCTTCCTCCAAGCCCATGTTCCAAGAGTTCACTGGAAATGGGTCTATGCATCAGGGCTCTAAAAGGGAGAGGGTCCCACAATCGCCACATGTGCATCTGGGCGAGCAGGTGGCCCAAAGGAAACACAAAGTCCCCGTAACACAGCAGGGGCTTCTTAGTCCTGGGGCAACTAAGAACAGACCCCTGGGCCCCGTGAAATAAAATCCCTGTCACTTTCCAAGTGTGAAACCACGGGTGAATTACTGGACTTGGAAAATGGAGGTGCTAGTGTCTCCCCCACAGGGAGGCGGTAAGCCAGTGACAGAGTTCACGGCTTACATCTGGACAGACCAACTTCCTGCATTCACGTCCACTGGATGCCGCACCCGGGGGTGCTGGGGGCAGGGCTTCAGAGTTCAAGAGAGTTTGGGATGAGTGACAGCCCAAAGACAGGAATGAGGAACAGGGGTGAACCTTTGAGGGAGTGAAGTGTCCAGGACTTGGGGGTGGGGGTGCAGCTGAGATGAACCCTTGCAGCGCTTTGAGTCTACCCTGGGTGCGCTTCTGGGACTGCAGTGTGGCATCACTATCGGGCCTATAGTCGTGGGACCTGTCCCCTCCTTGGGTGGGGGGGATGGGGGACAGGCTCCAGCTATGTTCACCTTCATACTTGGCAAAGGTGAGAAATACACGGGCAATTGGTGGCTGCCGCAGAAACGTGTCTCCAGCAGGGGTCTAAGCCTGGTTGTCACAACTCAGGCCAGCCGTTGCCCCTGACCAATCACTGTCAGTGTGGTGGGTAGCAAACCTCCAGCCCTGGCGATGCTGAGAATTGTGGCGCGGGGGCCCTACTCTGTTCATTAAGGGGCCAAATGTAGTCACGAATATCCTAAATCTTGCAGGCTGATACTCACCCCTACAACATGCAACCAGCTAGAACTCCCACTCACGGGACACCCAGTGTCCCAAGTCCCCTGCTTCCATCTGAGTGAGCAGCCCCTATAAGCTGGCCCAGCTGCCCCCTATCCTGGTATCTCTTGCTCTCCTGGCCCTGCAGGCTCCTGCAAACAGGTCCCTACCCCAGGCTGGCACCTCTTCACATATTCCTCATTCCTACCACTTCACCGGCTGCCCCTCACCTCACCCCAAGTACTATCCTAGGACTCTAGAGAGTTCTCACTCAATGAACACTTTGGCTGTTCCCAAACCTACACTTCCCAGGTCCTGTGGCCACCTCCGAAAGACCTCTGTGGCACATGCTCCCTCATGCTCACATGCCCACTAAGAACAAGTCCCTGCCCCATGACCTCACTGTCCCTGAATTTTTGTCAGTGGCCCTTATTCCAGTTTTCTGGTGTTAAGGCCCCCATTAGCCTCTAAGTTCCAGAAGGGACTGACTGGCCTAGGGGCAGGAGGGGATTGCTGGGCATTTGTTCAGTGAAAGGACTGTGAGGGCCACCGACCAGCAGCGAAGGCACGTGTCCTGTTACGCAGAGCAGCGACGCTTGCCTTAGCCAGCGGCCCTGAAAGTATGAGCCCCAGCTTGCTCCTGTTCCGCAGCTGCTGCAGAGGCTACTCCTCCACTGTCTCGGTCCAACCTGCACCTTCCTTCTGCCCTGAGGGCTGCCAGGTTAACATCCACAAGGGTCAACTTTCTAGGGCTCCTCCTGCTAGTGATCTCTAACTGCATTCCACTGTGGCCAACCCAGATGATTTCAAATCCGCTAAAATGTACTGAGTCTTGTTTGTGGCCAAGCAAGTGATCGATTCTGGAGAACGTTCCACGTGTCCGTGCTACTGGCTGGGAGTGTCCCACAGACACACTGCTAGGCCAGTGTGGCTTTAGCGCTGCTCTAGTCCCCAGCGCTCTCCACCTTCTGTCTGGGTGCGCTGATACTGATGGAGTCCTCAGGCCTCCAACGTGGTGACTGAAGTCTGTTTCTCCCTTTAGTCCCTTTGTTTTTTCTGCTGTATTTGGGGCTCTTTCAATAACACTTTTTCACATCACTACCAATAATACCCCTAAATTTCTCAGGCATCTGGGAATCCTCAAGAATTTGGTGGGTATCAGTCTCTTCCCAGAGGTACCCAGACCAGGAGCTGAGGCCTCTGTGGCTCCTGCCCAGCCTGGTGGCACCCCTGCTGCGGCCTGCAGGGATCCCCTGCTTTAGGTGTATTTCCTTGTCAGCACCCTAGCCTCGCTGTTTACAAAGCATGTCAATTGCTGTACCTGCCCCAATGTTCTCCTACATGATATTCCTACGGACTGGACACTACCCCTAGGTCCAGTCAGTATGGCTTCCCTGAGGTCCTGCTACCCACTAGGGTGAACCCATGATCACTTGCTATGTCTTCCTTCGTGCCCTCCCTCCTTGCCTTGGCCTGATTTGTGCATCAGTTAAAAAAATGATGAAATGTGATTTTTGTCTGTCTTCTACTACAATGATGTCCAATCCAGTTTGTTCTGATCACAACTCATGCACCCAACATCTAGGATACTGCCTAACTGCATGATAGAATCCTCTGCTACATCCCCTTTGGGGACACGGAGAAGAACAGGTCCCTGGTCAGGTAAGATGCAGATACTTGTAGACCCCTGACCCCAGAAGACCTTCAAATCTGTGCCAAGTCTCTTCTAAGAAACACCAACAGGCGTGCACAGCAGGCCTGGGGAGGCCAGAAGATGAAGGCCTGGGAAGTACAACATGGGAAGATTCCCTTACTGGAGAACCTTCCAGAAACTCCTGGAACCTCCTGTGGGGTCTGAAACAGTCAGCTCAGGAAACTGATGCCAGCAATTCTTCTTTGTAAGAACTAGTACAAGGACGCAGAAAACAATGTATATGGCAAAGTCACTTCTGTTTGACTTGGGATATGCTGACTGATCTAGAAGTCCTTAAGCACCTACCCTGGAACCTGTGTGGGGAGGGTCTCAGGAGAGTGGTTGAGTTTGCTGTCTGGCTGCTTCATGCCATCTTTCCCCAAACCAGGAAAAAGTATGGAATGTAGCAGCTCCCTTTCAAGTTTCCCCTGGCCACACAAGGCAACTCCAGCTCCACAAACACTTTCCTCAGACACAGCAGACTGGCGGTTCAGATCTCTGTCGTGTCAAAGCAGCTTCTCCCCCAGTCGTGGGGTGGGCGACCCAGGGGTCAGCTGAGACCAATGCCTGGGACACGTACGAAATCAGTCCCTGAAGCTCCACCTCCTCAGAGTTTGGAGATGGGCAAGGAGGATTCCGAGAGCAGGTTACCAGGATGTATGCTTCCAGGGACTGAGAACAGAAGTAGGGGTGTGGGGACCCCATCTCCTCCTCCGTTATCTCAATCTCTTTGCACACTTGAATCCACCTTTGTGAGGGTCAAGGCTTCAGGAAAGTGGCATGGCTAAAAACATCCCAAATTAACAGTTATACAGGAAGCAAAAGAGAAGATCAAAGAGCACCCTTTCAGCTTCTTTGTCTTGTGTTGTGTCAGTGAGTGAATGAAGCAGGTTCACAGAAGATGAAAGTCTTTGCAGATGGTGGTCGGGCTGCAACATGGTAAACCGCCAGCTACAGGAGAGTCCAAGGAGTGGCTCACCACGCGCTGCAGCCAGTGTTTTCAGTCCTATGAGCTGAGTGCGGGGCAGTAAGTTTTCTCCCCTCAAAAGCCACTGGAACCCTGGCGGGAGGAGGGGAGGGGGCGGGATTCATTCTGTGAGGTAAGTGCCTGTCACCAAGTACAATGTAGGGAAACATCTAACCTGACAAAGTACTGTAGGTGTGGGGAAATCTGGTCATTTGTATAATGGGTAAAAAGGTGGAAATTATGACTGTGAAATTTATTAAGGCTCTCCCTGACCCCTGCAAAAAAAACAAAAAAAAACATGTCTCTTATGAGGCTATCTGGCCTTGGCTCAAGGAGGACAAAAGTGCCAGACTGGGAGGAGAGGATGGAGCTGGAGCTGGGTCTCAGAAGCTGGCGTACAGACACAGGCACGGACACACTGTTAGTAAGCAGGAGCAAACAGCACTGACCTGAAAAGATCAGAAAGCAAGGCCAGGTTAACTGTTTCCTTCCAGAAGCACCAGAGACCATTTGGTTGCGTGGGCCTCATCGATCCCATTCTGGACTGACCGGTTAGAAAACCTGCTGGGTGTGGCTGCAGGGATGAGGAATCACTTAAGGGGGGGGCCTGCTGAAGTAGCCTTGTTTTCACAAGGATGGAAGGCCAAATGAACACTATTTATTCTGTGACTATGACAGTAAGCTCAGTTCTCACCATAAAGACAGATGGGGGCTGAGAGTGTGAGTGTGTGTGGGGTGTGTGTGTGTGTGTGTGTGTGAGAGAGAGAGAGAGAGAATGATCAAACTCCTTGTAGGAGCCAGAAGATGAGGGGAAGCAGTCCAGCCAGTGGGCTCATTCCAGAATCTCCCTAACCTTCCTGGTGGGTCTTATAAAGATGGCTCAGCAGCGCCTTCGCTTGAAACTTCAGTTCAGTACACTTCAGGCAGGCTCAAAGTGCTAAGAGCTGTCTGCTTTCTCTGGATCAGAGAACTTAATCTGGATGTGGTTTGGTCTTCTTCAAACTGTCTTCTGAAAGCCAAGAAGTCTGATATATAGGGTTTTTCCTAGTACTGAGTCTTCAATGGCCAGTGTTCTGATGAGGCTGAAAGATGATAAGGCCCCTTCTAAGCAACAATTCAGTGAGCTGCTATTTTTCATAAAGAACTTGCAGCCTTATGTTCCCCCCAAGGGATCATGGAATAAATAAGACTAAATATGATGGATGAGACCTACTGGATAACTTGAGGGCGGTTTCCTGAATTCGGTGTGGTACCGAGCAAGATCCAAATTTGTTTTGGTGCAAAAGCCACTAGTCAGGTTAACCAAAGAAAAGTCTCAGTCTGAAAGAACAAGAGGGGTGGGGGAAAATCATGTTCCATGTGCCTTGATTTATGCCCTAGTTGACCTAAAAAAAGTTTACTTTGCCTGGAACGTGCCCAATCAGTAGAGAAAGCCAATTAGTGGAAGCCACTAGCAACCAGTCATAGTTTTCTTTGCTGGGAGCCCAATGGGGTGACCCCTGGTAGGCTCAGAGCTGTCACCAAATGGTGTGAGGGGCACTGCTGGGTGTTGGGTCTCATGACTGGGGTTTCCAGTTATGAATGCTAAAAGAAAACACATGTGTCACGTGCATGGCACCACGCTCGTACATTCATAAATTGCTCCCCACAGTCCTGGCTGTCTCCCATGGACATTCAACAAGGCATAACACTTGACCTTTTATTTGCCAGTTTGGGGATTGGCTGAATGCTCTGTATTACAGCCTCTGACCCAAAGTCCATAAGAACTGAGAAGCTAAGTTCCACTGCCTCAGAAACATCTGGCCTGGCCCTAGAGCATTTCCTGCTCAGGCTTCTTGGAGGGTGGGGGCTGACCACAAGGGCATTACAAGAGGGACAGAAGAGAGCTTGTGTGCCTCTGGAAGAGCGGCTGCCGTGACACAACCTCTCTGATTTCCCCTTTCATTACTCTTCATTTGAACCTCATTCCGACCTCTTTGGTTGGAGATGTCTGTGTAAACCGAGCTTTCAAACCAGACAGCAGCAGAGGCCCTCAGAGCCTCTCACAGACCCACACGAGGATCTGTTCGCAGGGGCTCAGAGCAGCCCCTGGAGCATGCTTTCCTGCACCTGTGAAGGATGAAGTCATGGAAACTCTTAGTACTGGACCCCCAAAATTTCCAGGAGTTGCCCTGCCAATTTTTTAAAAAAGGTGATAACTTCTCTTATTTTTTGCCATCGCCCCTCATGTGCTCTTCACTGAGAGCTGTCCCGCAGAACATTCTGGTGCAAGTGCCTCCTGGCTGGAATCTTTAGTGGGTCTGAGTATATTTCACTGCCCAAGCCCATTTTAACTCAGATCCTGGCACAAGGTAAAGTCTAGTCTTTCTCCATCACACACTGACTTCTCCAAAATAAGAAAATACACCTCCAATTTCCCCCTGGTAGAGCATCACTTCTTACTGTGTGTCCCAGACTCTGATGACAGTCACTTTTTTTTTTTTTTTTTTTTTGTGGTTTCCTTAAAAACACAGGGACTGGTGATATGACAAAAGGACTCACCAATGGTATGGAACTGTAACACCCCAGAAAGCTGACTGGTGTTCAGTGGGTCAGGGTGGAATCCTTTTTTTCTTGTTAAAGAGTCCTTCCTTTTCACTGTTAAATGAATAGGGTCTCTGTCTTAGGTCTCTAGAGGACGGAGTTCTAATCCTGAACAGAGGATGATGTTTACCTTTCCCAATTTATCAAACTCCAAAAACCTCAGACATCTCTTGTTCTCGAGAGTTCACAATCTTCTCCACCTATAATCTTCAAAAGCCTTCTGAACCCAAAGATAAAGAGCTCAAGGGGTTCCCTCTGGATTCAAAGGAAGTCTTTTCTTCTTCCTGCTTTGATTGAAGACAAGCAGTTCACAGCCTAACCACAGTCCAAACACAACAGGTCCTGCAAAGCAATCTGCCTTAGAGCCTTCTCCTCTACATCAAGGAAGCTGGAGATTCTGGTATTTCTAAGACAATGAACTTAAAACACCCAGATTCAGGGAAAGGAGAAAGAAAATGGAAGGAAGGATAAGGGTCAAATTTGACTGGGAAGGTTCTACTGTACTGCTGAGTACCTCTCTCAATATCGCATGTCTTTTTCAGGAAACAGGATGAACTTCTTGCTACGAGTCTAGATCCCCCAGCTGGAAAAGTCTCACTGTAAAAAGGGGCTTCGTATTTTTTTTTGGCAGCACGAATTAAAGGGAGCTGGAGAGATCCTTGTAGCCTTTTTCCGTTCTTATCAGCCTCTTATGCTCTAGGGCCTGGATCTGAGGACCCGATGGGCAGGGGTCAGGCCTGGACTGGGACGCCTGGGTCATGGAATGCCAGTGGAGGTGGACTTACCCCTGCCAGTTCTCGAGGAAAAGGAAGAAGCTGGGCTTCAGGAGTGGGAAGCGAAGGAGCGCTGGCTGAAGCGCTAGCAGGGGCAGGAGACTCTAGGGCATGCTCACCAGCTGACTCGGGGTGACCTGTGCCATGGCGGGGGGTCTCAGCCTCCCCCAGAGGCTCCTCTCCCGAAGACAAGTCTTTTTGCTCTGCAGAGGACTGGGAGCAAAAAAGACAATTTTCCTTCAATGTGAATAAAGGCTGCAACACGGGGCAGGGAGGACTGAGGCTACTGACTAAACTGGCCCTCCAGACTGACAGAAGCTATGTGAGGTGAATTTGCTGCTGTTTAACTTCTGCAAGAAGCTTTGTTGTCTTCAGAAGTCCAGACCCTCATATAGCATGAAGCTTCCGCTTACTGGATAAGAATGAACAAAAATACTCCTGGTGGCCAAAATGGGGGCTGTGCTCTATCAGAGGGGAATGTGGCCATAATTACTGTTATGTTATCCTGAGGGTTAATAACACACCTCCTTGTTATCCTGAGGGTTAATAACACACCTCCACACATCCATAAAATGGGATTCCAGGGTCAAAGGCTTTTACATGTCCATATGGTTCTTCCAGCACCTTTCAATTAGTTCTGCTTAAACCTGAGATGGAGAAAATGCAGTCTTGCTCCAGTGAGTGCAGGTGTGGGTGACCAAGCAAGCTGGCGGAGACATAGAAAGCTGGCTCCCTGTCAGCACGCAGGCAGGTGGGAGGTCCTACAGTCCTAGGGATCCTTGGCCTAGGGTCCTCCCAGACTCACCCCAAACATCCTGGGCAGGGCTGATTTGCAGAACAGCCCAGGCTAAGTCTTCACCCCACAAAGTATAGCATCCCTGGTATCCTCTGAGGTGTTCTTGGGATTTTGGAGGGGCTTTCATGGGCTGAAGCTCTAGAGCCATGAGTCTTCCTGAGAAATGGATTATAAAGCTGCTGTTCTGGAACAGATGTGCTTTCGTCCCCAAACCTCCCATTTGGCATTGTACAAGAACACACATGGCCTTTCTTGCACCCTGTGACCTAGACTATGAGGCCACCTTGTCTCCCTCAAAATGGGGCTGCAACTCTTTGGAGTGTAAAGTGGTTGAGACTTCTTTAGATTGAGCTTGGGGCTACCCATTGACATGAGAATCATCAGGTAAAAGGAACTACATAAAGAGGATTTAAGAGCACATTCTAGCTCTTTTTAGTTCGTATTGCAAAAGCAATATAACATTCACTCATCCATTCATTTAAAAAGTCACCCAGGGACCTCCCTGGTGGCACAAGGGGTTAATAAGCACTGCAATGTGAAGCATCCACAGCCACTACAGCACAAGTTTGATCCCCAGCCAGGGAGGGGACCCACATGGCACAGCAGACCTCTCCTGTCTCTCCTGCTGCTCCCCTCAGCAGTGTATTTCAGTAGATCTGCCTGTTCTGTTCCATACTGTCTCTGGTGAATCCTTTCACTGCTTCCCCCTCCCTCCACCTCTGGCCTGTACCCCAGTTCTTGTATGCATAAATAAATAAATCTTTAAAAAAATAATAAAATGTCACCCAAATCGACTCTATCCAGGGCAGATTCGGTGACAATAGTCTGTTTTCCAAACTGCTCCTCAAACTCTTTCTACACAGCTGTCTGTTGCTACTTTATGGCTAGAGATTTAACACCCCAGAGAGAAGATTAAACCCAGAGCTCTGTGGGAAACTGCCTGTCTCCAATTAGAAGTGCTTTAAGTTTGTTTTTTGTTTTTTTTTCAATTCCTCCTTTGGAACATATTCGAATGCTTTCACGGCATGACAGATTCAAAAAGAAGCCTAAAGTGAGGACCAAAAAGAAACACAGATGTCATTCCAGCATTTTCTGCTTGGGTCCCAATGTTTTTGCTGGACAAAAAAAAGAGTAAGCTCTCAAAAATTAAAAGAGACTCTAGTTTTTCTATGTATTTGTTAAACCAGACATCAAGATTTCCTTTGGAAGGCTTTGACATCATCTTAAATATGTGGCTGACAAAAAAAAAAAATTAAATCCATGTACACAGGATACACTTGTTACACCAACAGTAAGCTTCAAAATGAAGTTTAAACATGCAGTGACAGTGTTTTAAGTGACACTGGACTTTGCGCTCAACAGCAGTTCTGTAATTATCTCATCTTGTTACCCAATAGGCTTCACCTTGCCAGTGCAACCTCAAAGCCTTCTCATTCAGATTAACAAATATTTGGAAGATAAAGTAACTGAAAGAAACATTTAGTCATCATAAACAATATAACCACTGACAGAAAGATATTCAAATTCTCTTCACATTAAAATGAAAAACCTGTCTGTCTCCATTAATGACTATTAAGACAAAAAGGTTTCATTTTAGCAGGGAAAACACAAACACATGTAAAGGCAAGTCTCTCACAAAGAGTGCCCTCTTCAGGAGGTCTGGGGTTAGGGAAAGAAGTAAACAATTCTTGTGCTGTCAGGTTGGGTTTAGATTTTGGGGGTTATGTCTGGAGTTAAAACTGTCCTCCACTTTCTCCAACAGTAGAAGGATTTAAACAGCTTGTCCCAAGGCTAAACAAGCTATGCGACTGGCAGGTCACTGCGATCAATTTTTTATTTCTACGAACACAATATGGACCATAAATGGAACCCATGGAAAATGTTACATGGCTTCGTCACTGAACACACACAAAAAACTCCTGGGCAGGCAACTAACATTTTTTTTTTTCTTTTTAATTTTCAATCTTTTTTTATCTTACTCATGATTCGTATTAGTAGCGAGGTCTGTTAGATGGCTTAGAGAGCATTAACAGGGAAGTTAAGTTAAAGGGTTAACAAATGAGGGGCATCCCTGGTACTGCACGGTGTTAAGCACCACACTATGAAGCACCTGCAGCCACTGCAGCATGAGTTCGATCCCCGGCCAGGGAAGCGACCCACATGGCACTGTAGACCTCTTCTGCCTCACCGTCTGGTATTTCAGTGGATCTGCCTGTTCTGCTGCCCACTCTGTCTCTGGTGAATACACACACACACACACACACACACACCCCACTTCTGGCCAGTACCCCAGTTCTTGTATGCATAATAAATCTTTGGGAAAAAAAAAAAAAAGGTTAACAGGACCTCTCCTGACCTTTGAAGATCAAGAAGTGGCTCAAAAAAATAGCTATAAAGGACATTTGATATGGACTAAATGCTGGAGGGTATTTATGAACGAATGGTCATTTTCTTAGGAGTGACACCGGCACTAGGGTCATGGAACAGAAAGGCCTCATTGTTAGGAGCCACCAGAGGGAGTACTTTAGGGGAGGAATGTGAGGTGGGCACAACTCACAGCATTTATGACTAAAAGGTTACTAGTGAAGGCTATCTAAGGGTCTGCTGTACCATTCTTTTAACTTCTCTGAGGATTGGAAAACTTCAAAATAAAACAATTTGAAAAGCAAAGGCAGGGGGTGGGGGTAGTTCACCTGGGGGGGGGGGGACAACAGCAGTCTGAACCACCCTTTTCCAACTCTGCTTCTGTAGTGAGAAATGGAGCAAATGAAACCAAAGGGTCTCAAATTAACATCGTGTGGCCGTTCCTTGCAGATATGTCTTAATTCCCTTGGACTGGGAAGCCAGGGAGAAACAAAGTTTCTGAGTCACTATTTACTTCTCACCATACTCTTGGGCTGTCATAAGCAACAGAGGGAGAAAGGAAGATTCCACCTCCGTCTGGCCACCTGCCACCTGCCAGCTCAGAAAGCAGCCTAATAATACAAAGATCCCTCTGGCTTTTGCCACGAAACAGACCAAGTTTTCCCGCAACCTTCTGGTGATGGAGTCAGAGAACTGATCTTCGAAGATGTTTTTAGGAGATCATTTAGAGTTGGCTCTCAGTCACTACTCTGGTAAAAATTACACTTGCATGTTTTTAAGGTGACAATGCGAGCCTTCCTGTCTACTCTTCTGGTTGAACCTTATGCCCTGTTTACAGAATTTCATGGACCTTCTGAAAATAATATAGGTAAGTCAGTCTTCAATTATAAAGCAAGAGAACCACAACAATCATGAAAATAGTACTGGCATAGAAATTTTAAGAGCATTTGAAAAAGTCAGGGGAACAAATATTCCATGTCAGTGTTTCATCCTACTTGCTTCCTGAAAGTCTTCAGGTTTAGAGAATTAATTCCTATTATTCATTTAAAATCAGAGGCCAATGTGCTTTATCTATAAAGAGCCAGCTACTCGGAGGGCCATCTGGTCCTGGTCCAAAGTACTTGAGCCTGCCATTACAGAGTCAAAGCAGCCAGGCTACTGGGAAGGGGTGGTATGGCAAGTGCCAATAACACTAGGTAGAAAACAGGTGGTGGCAACAGGCCTCAGTTAACTGACCCATTTTAAACTGACAGTGGTTCAAAAGAGATCAAAATAAAATTCAAAAGTCTAAAAAATCCTGGTGTTATAGAAAACCTTCAACCTAAAACAGTCATCAAACACATCCTATCCCCGATACTTTACTATTCAGTTTCTAGTGCCTAAAGAAAATGTACCACCCTCCTCACCCGACTGAACCTCCTAAGAACCACTGATAAAAAAGCGCCTACGTCAGCTGTGTGGTCAGGGTGCCCAGGGATAGAGCCGGCAGAGCATGCTACACTGTGAAGACACTACCTGGAGAACCAAAACAAAACTGGGAGAATGTGTCCCTGAGATACCGTCTTCGGCAGAAGAATTCACAACAGGTAGGTCTAACGGGAGAAGAGACTGGCAGACAAGCCCCATCTAACACAGAGGGTCAGGGGATGAGGGTGAAGGTCTAGGGCTGCTGATTCTTCTTTCCTTCCCCTCTGCACACATTCCTCCTGAACGGCACTTGCGTGTCACTCAGGAAAGCTGGAGGTACAGAAAGAGGTGTGTTTTCTTCGCAGATCAAAGAACTGAGTCTGAACTGTAGTAGGGCCACCAGGGTCCCCAATCACCAGACCAGCAGCCCCCAGCCTTGGAGTCAGTCACCGAGAAGGAAACCGAGGATCCACTTGTTTGTGGCTCTTGAGCCCTAAGTCTGTGAGATTCTCAAATGCTATTCTATCGCCAGGAGGCAAGTGGGTTTCGGAACACCCTGGCTCCAGCACAGCACTGCGGTCACACGGAAATGCTGCAGCAGGTGTCACACTGTTCCTGTCACCCAGGCACGGGTGGGAGTGAGCATCCATCTTTTGGCCAAACAGGGGAAAACCTTGTGTAAGCTTGAGAGGTACTGCCACAAATACCAACTTCTTCGGCCACAACTCTAACCCTAAAACCGACTTGTCAGGGAGGGATATAAAGCCAGTGACTTCAAGGTAAAGAGCACATGGGATACCACCTCGTCACATCTCAGAAAGCTACTGTTGCTCCTCCCAGGCTTCCGGCAAGCAGGCTGCTATGTCTCTGGGAATCAGGTATTTCCAACAGTGGTGCATTTTAGATTAAAAACTCAGAAGGCGGGCCTCCCTGGTGGCGCAGTGGGTTAAGCAACGCACTATGAAGCAAACGGCAGCCGCTGCTGCATGAGTTCGATCCCTGCTGCCGGCCAGGGAGGGGCCCCACATGGCGCAGCAGACTTCTCCTGCTGTGCCCGCTGCTCCCCTCAGCAGTGTACTTCTGTTGATCTGCCTGTTCTGCTCCCTGCTCTGTCTGTGGTGAATCCTCTCACCCCCCTGTACCCCAGTACTTATATGCATAAATAAATAAATCTTAAAAAAAAAAAAAAAAAACTCAGGAGGCAGGAGCAGCCTACCAAAGAAGGCATGGCAAATCTGTCATGCAAACCAACTAGTAATCATTCTAAATGCATGTATGCCAAAACTCGGAAGGTCCTCGTCCCCCCTTAACCATCACTGTCTTTCCGCCCCCTCCTTCCTCTCTCCCACCTCTTCCCCCTTTGTTTTTTCTTCTCTCTCTTGCTATTTTCCTAAGTATGTCAGTATTTCTAAACCAAGTCATTAGGAATTGGGAAGAGCTTTCCATCACTGCTTGCGAAGGCAGGGTCTCTGAGTCCTTTCTACCCACACCCATTTCAACCTCTCCCTGAGAACCTAAAGCCACCAGACTGTCCTCCAAGCTCCGTGGGAAGGTCCAGAAGGCAGAAGCACCCTTGGTCCCAGGAGCTGGGGGAAGCGGTCACTGGGAGAAACAGGTCAGGGTCATCACATGAAGAGAGAACATGCTGGCCCCTTACCTTTTGTCCTTTCTCCTTCTGAAACACAAAGACAGGCGGAGCAATGGCAGGCTTTTCTGCAAAAAGAAAAATTGGGTTTTTTCCCCCAACACTATATTCAAACAATAAACAATGCTGTATTTGTTTGCAGTAAGTTAACCCAAAACAATCCAAACATAAAACCAGTGACTCCAAAGAACACAGCATGGCTGGGAAACTCGTTTTGTGCTCTGGGTGAATGGGAGTGTTCAGTTTGTAAAAATTCAACACTTAAATGGTAGGATCTGAGCACTTTCACATGCACATATAGGCACCAAGACAAAGGTGTCAGGACTCAGCTGGAACTGGCTGCATCACCAACTGGGGGACAGCAGTGGGGAGCCTGGGAAGCTGCGGGGTGCCGCCCACCGTGGCCCTGCAGGACTGAACGTGGAGAGAACAGATCTTTATGTGGCATCTCTACGTAAATATTGTATTTCAAATGTTACACATTTTTTTAATTTTTCACTTATAGGCCAGCTGAGGCCAGGGTGCAGGCAGTGTGCACGCTCTGCCCTCACGGCTCGCGAACTTTGGAGCACTTACTTCAGTCAAGTCAGCCCACATCAACCGGGACCTGTGAGCACCCATTAAACAAAAGAATTTAAGGAGTTTCCAGAAGTCTGCGAGTTCATCTTATACAGCTGCTACTGAAGGAAGAATCCCTCTGAGGTGTTCTGTTACATGACAGGACCAGGACAACGGCCCATTGTTTTCAGCAATACCGTGCGTCTCGCACCCAGCACAACCAGACCCAGACTTCTTAACCAGTCAGTTGCTCACCGCCCACTGTTGGATGAGGAGGTTGCTGAGGGGGGGGCCCAGGAGTGTGTTTGAACACTGCAGGGTGTGCCCAGCTGCCAGTAGCCTTCAAGGCCCTGAAGTCAGGGAACTGATGCAAAGCTTGCTGAGTCAGAATCTGGCCAGCAGCTGCACGGCCCTGCTGCCACACAGCTTCAGGGGTGGGTAGCTGAGGTTAACCGGGAAACTGCACTCACGTGGCTTTACCCCATCAGGACTGCCTTGAGGGAGGGGGATGTGGTTCTTGAGCACACTTGGGTGAGGAGCTGGCTCGGTCTGGTCAGAAGACCCTCAAGAAGAGGTGGCTGTGTCGAGATCTCAAGAAGAGGCCAAGAGGCACAGCCTTAGAGTGACATGGAGCCCAAGAGGCACAGTGGCCATGCGAAGACCCAAGGAAGCACACAAAGGTCAGGGCACAGGACAGTGATGGCTCATGTTTAAGGAAAGACTGGTTTGAGAAGGGGCTGATGTGGAGATACCAGTTTTTGTCCACGATGAAGATGATGAGGTGGAGATGAGGTCTGAAGAAGAGAAGGGACAAGAGTGAGATGACCCAGTGAGCGCTGTCCCACTCTCAAAGTGTTCCTGAACAGCAGAACACCGATCTAGACCTTGGGGCAACAACCACTCCCTTGGTCTTGCTTACTGAAGCCTCACGGCCCCTGTGAGTCCTCACGTCACGCAACAGCCCACGGCTAACACTGGGGTGAGCGGCAAGCACCAGACCAAAGTGCTACAGGGGAGAAGGGCGAGGGCAGGCTGTTGCCAGCAAAGGAAGCAGCCATCTTCCTAGCACGCAGCTGCTGCCCAGAGACCCCATGAACGATCATGCCTGTGCCGGACAGTGAGTGACAGCGAAGGAATGCTGCGGGGACCCAGGACAGCAGCAGCTGATCCACACCTCCAGCTCGGCCTGGGGTTGGAAGTCCAGGCTCCAGACTCACTTCTCCATTCAACTCCTGGCCAACTGCAAGACACAACTGCACAGGAACGAGCTGGGGTTTTGGCAAGCCCAGCAACTCCTGAACCCTGATAATTTCAGTGACTCACCCAACCATCCCATAATTCAGATGGCCCAGGGAGGAGAGTGCTACCTGCCCAGTCCTAGGGGACATTGTGGCATGTGACTACGGCCGGCCAGTGAAGAGTGAACGAGACTCAGGGTCTAGGATTTTTGTTGGAGCTGTGGGGAAGGGGTGCTCTCTTTCTGCTGAGAGAGAGCGCTGGGCTGTTAGCAGCCGCATGTATCCGTAAGGACCTTAGACTGAAGTCAATCCAGCAGGAAGCAGAGGCAGAGAGGATGGAGGAGCCTGAATCCTTGGGGGAATGTTTCAGGTCCCAAGTCCCAGACTTTACAGTTAGGTCAACAAATGCCGATTTTTGCTTAAAGGTAGTCAGCTTCATTTCTGCCCCTTTTGTCTCTGAGAGCATCCAGCCCGCGAGGCAGTTTTACCCTGCAGCCCTAAGTAAACAGACTGTAGAAGAAACCCTGGACTGGCCTCACAGTGGCATGAAGACGCTTGCTTTCTCTGCACATCACGTATCACCACCTGACGCAGTAAGTATTCACGGGTTTATGGGTTGTCTTCACGATTAAGACATCAACTCCATGAGGTCAGACCCTCTACCTTGTTTCTCTCACTGTTCCATGATCTGAAACTAGAATGTGAAGCCCTACAAGGACTCAACAGTATGGGATGGATGGATAAGCAGGGAGTGCTGGAAAATATAGCTGCCAGACTGATACAGAAGGACTATGAGGGAAAGGGAACATTCTGGATGGCAGAGGAAGCGTTTCCTGGTGCTGGGCACTGTGTTCGTTGATCTGCAGGCACACGGAATGGCTGCAGCGATTAGGGAACTCTGGGAGGGACAGGACCATACGGCAGGAAGCAAAGCGTGAGCTAGGCGGGGTCCCACGTGGTGGAAGCTCAGTTCTGTACTGCAACTGGGCATGCTGCTCAGTGGGGGAGAGAGGGATGCTACAGAGAGGACATGCGGGTCCAAGCTCGGTAGGAGTCACCCCAAATCCCAAATGCTAGTGAGAGTCAATCTCCCTCACTGACTTGAGGTGCCTGTTCTTTGACCTATCCGTCACCACCGGCACAGGCCAGAGCTTCTTTCTCTGCCTCTACTCTCACTGTAAGTCTGGCCTCTGCAGAGTCACTAGAACCAGTGGTGGGAAGTGCACGCTTTGAAATTCCTCCATCAGCCTCCAAGACGAGGGCCTAAGAGCCTTCAAAGAGGTCGGAGTCCCTCATCTGACCCTTGCTGTGGCACTGGAGAGCCTGCTGGACGCAGTACACCCGTGCTTCCGGACTTCTGCCTGCTTTAGTCCTTCTGCCTGGAACACATCTCACCTTCTCTTCTGCTGTATCCCACATGGGTCATGCGAGGAAGCCTGTCGGGAAGGCTGAGTGACAGGGATGCAGCAGCCAAAGCAATTCCATGCCCCAGCCTGTCATCTGGTGCATGCTTGACCCAATGAACGTCAGAATGAGATTCCTTCTTCATATGTGTTAATACCAGCTGCTATGTCATCACGTAAATATTTACTGAGCCCTTATTCTGTGCAAGGCAACACGGGAAAATGGTGAAGAGGAAGCCAGGGGCAAAAAAACTTCAGAGCAAAACATCAGATTGAAAGGAGGGGTGTAGGGGCCTCCCTGGTGGCACAAGGGTTAAGTCTCAGCACTATCAAACTACTGGCAGTCACTGTGGCATGAGTTCGATCCCGGCCAGGGAGCGGACCCACACAGTGCAGCAGACCTCTCTTGCCTCCCCGCCGCTCCTCTCAGCAGTGTGTTTCAGTAGATCCTCCTGTTCTGCTCCCCATTCTGTCTCTGGTGACTCCCCTCACTCCCTGCACGTCTGGCCTGTACCCCCGCTCTTGTACGCATAAATAAGTAAACCTTCTCAAAAGATAAAACAAAAGGAGGGCTGTGTTGTGCTTGCGCTCAGTGGGCTGTCACCTGCCCGCTGGCCGCAGCTATCCCTGGAGTGGTGGCTCCGCACGAGCAGCACCTTTGCTTTGTCCACCTCGCTATCTCCAGGGCCTCCCAGAGCGCTGCTGTGCAACGGGTGCTCAAAAAACAGATGTGGAGTGAATGAAATGGCACACACCACAGGGGCTAGACCAGGGAGGCAAAGAACCCGGTGACCCACCTTGGGCACCACTGGGACTCCAGCTGACGGCAGGTTTGGCATGCACCACAAACCTAATTAAGCACCGCGCCACAACACAGCAGAGAATCTGAGCCACTTCTCCACCCCAAAATGCAAGGCGTCACAGTCATACACATTTCATTTCCACTCGGCTCCAGTAGATCCAAAAGCCCATAAATTGCAAATTAGCACTGAAATTACAAAACGACAACACATGTGCTCCAAACCAAAAATGTACAACCAACCACAAGAGCTTTTTAAATCATCTCATGTCACCCAACTGCTTCTCCATTTGCTCAGCGGACTGAAACCCAAGTTTGGGGAGTGAAGAGGAGTCAGAGGCAAGGAGCCTTCTGTGACCTGCTTGAGTTCCCAGCCCACCCTTTTTTGTCATAGGGGAAGGGAAAACCCCCACCACAGATTTTAGAGACTCAGGCTACCAGAGGGACCTAAAATACGAAGATGCTAATCAAGTGTAGACTATTTGGATCCAGATGCTGCTCACCAAATGTTTCTAGTCGTGTGAAAGGCTCCAGGATCAAGCCAGGCATCACCTGCCTAGGCACCGGCTCCACACCTCATCATACTAACGGTCAAGAACATCAAACGTTCAACAGTACAGAAAAAGGCAGTCCCGCTTCCCAAGAACACCTGTGAGGGCTGAGCCTGTGTTCTGCACACTGGCCAGCACTGGTACATGAAGCGAGTGCAGTTCAGAGGCCCCAGAGGCCTCGAACAACACCCTGCCCTCTAGGTGGCAGGAATAATGTCTGGGCTGTATAAGGTGCTTGGGCCTCACCAAGGCTCTGCAAGACACTGCAGGCCAAGCTCCAGGTGGCTTCCTCTCCGTCAGAACTGTTCTTGGCCCTCCTCAGTCTGAGCCAACAATGACCTGAGGTGGCTAGCACAAGCCCACGCCAAGGACAGGCCTCCTCTTCCACAATACTCCGGGCAACAGAGGGCCCTGGCCTGAAGCTGAAAGGAGTGCGCTGCTGACGACATCTCGGCCCACGGAGCCACGCTCCTTTCCTTGCCCCTCTGCCACCCTTACTCCAATTCCCGCAGATTCAGATGCAAAATGTGACAGCCCAGCTAGCTGTATCCCCCAAGGCAGAGCTGTGTTCTGAATCCAGTCCAGGTGATAAGCACAGAGGCAAGCCTGAAAGTGGAAAGGCTGCCGGTCTCTGCGCTCACTCCAAACTTGCCAGATGTCTGGGAACGCTCTGCATACACCCTCATCCTCGAGTGGGCCCTGCTCCCAGAGGAACTGCCCACAAGGCGGTGACTGTCAGGGCGCTCTGCCCACCCTGTGGAGTCTGCAAATCAAGCCCTCAGCTGCACCTCTTGCTTTCATAGATTCAATCACAGCATTCACTTGGCAACAACAGATTTCAACATTCCACATGAGTGCCTATTGTGCGCCAGGCATCTGCTGGCCTCTAGGGTTGTGGAGGCTCATGGGGAGACATGTCCCCTGCCTGCCAGGAGCTGGTATCAGACTTCAGCTGCACATGACAACATGGGGGAAACACAGAAGCTGGGGCACCCAACTGGTAAGACTTCAGAAAAAGAGTGGATGCGGGAGAGCCTCTATGAGGAAGAGCCACTGAGGGAGAGAGGAAGGGAGGAAGGGAGGAAGGAAGGAAGAGAAGCGTTCTAGCAAGGTGACGAGGGAAGGAAGCAGGCAGCAGAAAGGAGCGCTGAGTGGACTCAAGCAGCTCAGAGTGGCACCTGTTATGTGTCTGGCACTTTGTTGAAGTTTACAGCACATCAGAGAACTCCAGAGCCTGGAGGACAGACAGGAAAACAGACCACTCCAGCACAGGACAGTGGGAATGGAGGGTGGATAGTCACACCTGCAGGGTCCATACACACACATGTGTACACTCACACACACACACACGAGTTGCTTTCTTGAGGAAGTGAGCGAAAAACTGCTCCAAAGAAGGTGAGGGTCGTGGTGGAGGGTGGTCTTCCTGGAGGGAAATTCCCTGAGATTCAGGCTCCCCCCTGACCAAAGACCCAGGCTGGGAAGGGCTCTCTGAAGAGGCAGGCCCTTCTTCTGGGGCAGGGACACAAAAAACATCCTCAGATGGCTTGGGTATGTGCATGGGAAATCCTGAAAGTCCAAAATTCGTTGTATAGTCACATGTTGCTTAAGAATGGGGATGTGTTCGGAGAAATTCATTGTCAGATGATTTCATTGTTTTATGTGCACCACTAAGTATAATTACACAAATCTAGATGGTATAGCCACTGCTGACCTAACAGGTATATAGGAACCACCCACCATGTATGTGTTTTGCCGCTGACTAAAATCTCATGTATAATGTCTCTGCCATACCCGAGGGCCCATGCACTACCTCCTGAAATAGAGGGCATGGAGAGTCAAACAGCTTTACAGTCAAGAGAATTAAGACAGTGGGCTTCCCTGCACAACCCTGGGGGACAGGGCTCAAGGGTCTGTCTGTCCTGCTCAGAGGCTGTTGGCAAAACCCTTGAAACAAAATGACTCATCTGTTATTTCAGAAGTAGCAAGGAAGGGGCTGGAAAGGGACCGAGCAAGAACGTCTTGTCCCAAAGTCAGTTTACAAAGGAAGAGCACCCTGGGATAGGGTGGTAGTGGCAGCTGTACAGCCATGGCGGAAGGAGGGCGAGGGACCCCAGGGGAGGGATAGAGTGTGTTCCCCTTCTCTCCAGGGTAACAGAGGTTTTGGGATCCTGTCTTTAGACTTCTCCCAGTCTCTGCCATGGTAGTCTCCGCAAGGAGACTCTCCAGTGGGGCTTCACAAACCCCCAAATTGGCTTCACACATCAGCCAGCAGTCGCTGACATGTGTAGGGGGCAGGCAGGTGCTCAGTGCTTCATCTTCATCACCTCCCTGAATCTTTGCATCAACCTCGGGAGCTGGGCTGCACCAATACCCCCATTGTACAGACAAGGAAACAGAGACTCAGAGTGGCAAGCGGCTTGTCCAAGGTGGGGGTGAACCCACACTGAACCTGAGCCACTGTGCGCTCCATGTTCCACAAGCACAAAAGGGAGACGCGGCACCCCAGGGTCACTTTTGATCAGGAGGGCCGTGGAGCTGAGAAAGACTTTTCTTTAGAGAAGTAACATCAGGGATAAAGCAGCTGTCAGGTGACATTCCAGATAAACATCTATGGAAGAGCACAAAGGAAACTTAGAGGGCAAGTGATGAGTTTTGGGGCGGGCCCAGCTTTCAACAAGTCACATGATTAGCTCCTCTGACAAGCGTGCAATTAAGCCCACAGCAGAGCCTCAGGATCTTCAGGAAAGAAATCAAAAACATTCCAAGGTGCACACTTGACAGCCAAACAAGTTGTGTTCTGTCTTCATCTGTCAAATGCTTACCCATGTGATGCTTTGCATAACACATTCGCAATCTAAGCCACAAACACACACATTCTCTCCACTCCCCCTTCACATAAAGTTTCCGTCTTCACGCTGTGGAGGGAGTACTGTCCACAGGTATTTTGGGCCGCCTGCCCTGCAACAGCTTTGCCCCTACGCCCCAATCATGGCTGCCTCCAAACCTTCGTGTTAGAGAATCACTGTTAAATCAAACAGAGGAAAATATGTACACTCAGGAAAACACACAGAAAAGGGAATCTGGAATACCTTTGCCAGTTCTATTTATTCCCCTCCTAAATGATGACTCGAATACCTGCCAGGAAACAGTCCCCATCTGGAAAACCACTTGGAGTTCTGGACCAAGTACCAAGTGTCAGCTCGGTACTTGTGTAAAAGGAACTTTAATCTAGGGCTGATGTGTCTTAATCTTCTTATCTGTGCAAAAATATGGAAAGTATCTTGCCAACACAAATACTAGTCTAGTAATACGTGACAACTGCTTTAATCCTGGGACACTTACTATCTCAATCCTCTAAGACATTTCTTTCCTCAGGAATTATTAGAAACAGTTCTGGGCAGCAACATAAAGGTGAATTTGTCACCGGTGTGTCAACTCTGTTCACACACTAGTTCTCTGGTGAAGAATGGAACTGCTCTCATTCATGCTGTTGCTAGGTGACGCTTCTCTTGGTCTTAGCGAGCGGCATGTTCAGGGCTACCCAGCCCAGTTAGGCAGGCTTCTCGACAACTAGATTCTCTTTTTCAGTCCTCACATAGGTTTCTCCTCCAGTAACTCCCAACTGGCATGGAGATCACAGGGGCAATTATTTCTGCAGATGATGTTACCTTTTATTTTACTCATTTAATGTCACCACATCCCCCTTGGTGTAGCTATTATCTATCATCTCCGAACGGCAAACAAGACTGAGGCGCCTTGGACAGACCTTGCCTGTGAAGTCAAAAAACTGAGAAGTGGCAGAAGCAGGGTGAGAATGCTAAGCCTAATTTCAGAGCTGGGTGTTTCATGTTCTCCAAGGGAATTCTACTCTCTTTACTTAGACACTTACCATTTCAGCTGTCAAACCCGTCTGTTTCCTCATTCCTGTCCCACCCACTCAGGCTAGACGCTGCTGGTGGCAGATCTTGGACTTTGGGCACCTTCATGCCTTAATCCAATAGAAACCTCATAACTTATTAAATACAGAAGCTACTGAGAAATTCAGTAATCCAATTTTGACAGTACTGTCCTATTAAGCCACTAGATGGCATGACACTAGCATGGCTGACGTAAAGTAGAAGTGGCTGAAGACTGGGGAGCAGGTGAAGGAGGGAGGTCTAGTAGTGACAGTAGAAATTCCCTCATAGGAAGGAAGTCTAAGGACTACAGAGCTTCTGCTGAGAGTGTGGATGAAAGACAGAAATGTGAACTCTGGTTTTGCATTCAAGTCAGTCTAACCCACTTGTGGCTAGGGTCCTGGACAAGTAAACTTAACTGCCCCTGTAGACTGTCCTGTTTGTTCAACAGACAAGGTACTATACACCCCAGGTAGCTTTGGGGAAGACTGAATTAAATGACACATGTAAAGTGCCCGGGAAACAGTAAATATGCAAAGTGAAACCCACACTGGCATCGCTATTGTTAATAAATTACACCTAGAAGACTGCAAATACCTTATGACACCACAGAGCACAGGCCTTGGATTCCCCAGTTCAACAATATGATAAATGTCTCACAGTGTGCCCTCTTCCAAAAGTTGCCTGGGTGCCAGGAACCTTCAACACAAATGCCCAGTTGCTCAGAATTCCGAGTAGTGCTGAGGTGAGATCTCATGGAAGGCCAAGTGGCCGGGCCTTGCTCACAG
Organism: Galemys pyrenaicus; assembly: GCA_019455555.1. Classification (NCBI taxonomy): domain Eukaryota; kingdom Metazoa; phylum Chordata; class Mammalia; order Eulipotyphla; family Talpidae; genus Galemys; species Galemys pyrenaicus. The sequence goes on along the minus strand of JAGFMF010011614.1, from coordinate 4,885,432 downwards.
CAGCACAATTTACTCAGCACCCATTATGTGGCACTGGAGACAGAACGAAAGGTTGACAAGGCCATAGCTCTCCAGAGAAAAGAAACAAACACACAGATGCATGCTCAGATGACTGGATAACTCTGAAACAGGTGCTATAAGGAAGATACAGCAGGGTAGTGGGGAGGAGGAATGAGAAGAGAACTAGAGGTGAGTAACTGGCTATGGCCCCTCTGAGGTGTCATTTGAACCTCAGAGACAAGGAAGGGAAGAAAGGAGAGCAAGGAAGGCAGAGGGTACCCAAGAGTGAAAGTCCTCAGAACAGAAAGCGCCTGGAAGCCAACGTGACTGGAGGGTTTCTACAGAAGACAGCGGGTGCAGTGGTATGGAGTCTGGGTGAACTAAGGGAAGGCCAGCAGAGGAGTGACACTACCACATGGCACGATCACCCTGGCACAATTCTCAAATGACTCTTTCCATTTTTATCTTAGAAAATTTTTGTACTAAAATACGGAGGACGATCACCTTGGGTACGGTAAGAACAGCTCTCAAGGAGGCAGAACAGACTCAGGGGGAACGAGTGAGGTGCCTTCAGGAGTCATCCGGGTAAGGAGTGGTGGTCACAACAGTGACTCAGGCTAGTCTCGTGGCTTTGAAGATGGGGCAAAATGGATGGAGGCTGAATACTTTGGAGACAAGAGTCTGCTGTGCTTTAATTGTGTGAAGATGAAGATGACCAAAAGGAGGGTGTGAAATGAGGTCTTGCTCACTCAATGGCGGCTGTTGTCAGCTAAAAGAATTCTCACCCCCGACAATAAAACTCCACCAGCAGCATTCCCCCACCCCGAATGTGCTAAGGTTGACCAAGGCCCTGAACTCTTAGCTCCTTGAAAGCCACCACCATCAATGCTATAAAACATCGATCGTCTTTTGGGCAAAGGGTAGCTTGTTTTCTCACTTCCCTGCCCAAGAAAGTGAAATTCTAAACAACCGTTTCCCCACGCTTGTTCTGCTGCCACAGACACAATGAGACATTCATCTGGGGTCGGCAAATCCCTGAAATTCTTTGTGGCAAATCTGGGCGAGTTTAATTTTGAAAAGTCATTTAAAACTTACTTCATAAGACAAGGTATGCCTTCTAAACAAGTGCATGCAGTGACTTCTGTCTCTGTTGCTTCCTATTTGTCTCGAAGAGCAACTGCAAATGCAGTGCCCCTCACAGATCTTTTTCAGGAAAACAAGTGCTCTTTGGGTCAGTGCGACTGGTCACTGGAAAGGATGAGCACAAACTAGATTCATCGGCTGGAGAGGCTGTGGGCTGCTGACTGCCTGCTGACATGACCTTGAGCGTCAGCACCCATGAAATGGAATGGCCCAGGTCTGGAGCATCTTTGAAGGTTCTTTCCAGTTCTGACACTCTATCAGGTTCTCATCTCGGATGTGAGGCAGTGCTGAAGGTCATGGGACACAGCGCTCCTCTTCTAACAGACGTAAAGTCCACAAAGCATACTTAGCTGCCAAGAGGCCATAATTGGAAAAAACAGGTTAAGAGGGTGAGCCTTAAGCTCTAGTGGCAAATGATTTGGTCCCGGAGGCTGGATGTAATCTTACAAAGCAGGAGTTGTCACCGGGGTGATCTGCACATCCTTCCCCTTCCCCCACCCTGTCCCAATGTGTCATGTCTGGAGGCATTTTGGTTGTCACCACAGGGCTGCTACTGACATCTAGTGGACAGAGACCAGGGATGCTGACCCCTACAGTGTGGTGTGGAGGACGGTGTCGTCGTCGTGTCCCCCCCCCCCCCCCCCCCCCNCGCCCCCCCCCCCCCCCCCCCCCCCGGCATGAAGAACAATTCAGCTCCAGTGCCAGCTCTGATGAGCTTGAGAAACCCTGCATTTACTTAGGGAAAAAAAATTAAGTTAGATACCTAACCCATACACCAGAATAAATCCCCAGTGGTTCAGACGGTATAAACCAGAGTGACCCCCCCCCAATCTCCTGTGAGCTATCACCTCTCTCCCTCACAATTCAGTCTGTGTATCTAAATGAGAGCAAATGTCCTAGGACCTCAGCAGGTCAAATGGTTAGGACCACAGAGCCTCCTGGGCGTCAACGGGATCCCTGTCTCAAACAGGGCAATTCTGCCCAAGAGGAGACTTGGCAAAGTCTACAGACATTTCCCGGTCACAACTGGGGGCAGGTGTGCCATTTTGTGGGCAGAGGTCAGGGATGCTGGGAAACACCCGACATGGCACAGGACAGCCCCACCAGCCTCAAAGTCAATAATGCCGAAATACCACTGTACCCCCAAAAGAGCTTTTCTCTACCCAGGCATCCAATTAGAAGAATAACGGCTAGCTGTAACTAACATCTATCCACAGGCAACATGGATTTCCTCTGGCGCAATCCTCACACTTGATTACTATCATTTCTGTTCTATAGAGGCTGGAGCTGAGGTCAAACAACTTGCCAACATCCTGCAGAAAACACAAATCAAGGACAGTCAATCCAGGCACTTCTGATTGTGCCACAAACTGTCAACCCCAAGGTTGGAGAATCAGGGAAGAAACCTATGCAAATTTCACCACAGGCCCCACGAAGACCCCTCCACTGGGATTCTGCCAGCACATGCCAGCGGTTCTTGGTCGGCACTCTTTCCAGCCTGGAAAATTATTGAGGATCTGCAAGAGCTCTTGTAAATGTGGGTGAGAGCCATGGACACGCAGTACATTAGAAAATCAAACTGACAAAATGTGCAAATACTAAAATGACAGCTAGCAAAGGTTCATCTAAGCATTATTTTGATGAAAAATAACCTTTTGAAAACAAACAAATTAGTGAAATGTTGTTTTATGTTTTGACAAATCTCTTTAAGGTCTAGTTTAACAGAAGACCAGCAGGTTGACCTTGAGTTCATCTGTTGCTCTAGCACACTTTTATAACCTCTGGGGAAACTACTGTCCATTTGCAAAAGGAGAGCGAAAAGGGCAAATGTGTCTTTGTATTGTTACGGAAATAGTTTTGAACTTCACATTCCCCTTAAAAGTTCCCAGAGACCTAGGCCACTTTGGAGAACCCTGCCATTCGCTGCTTTGGGTACCTGTCTCTGGGGCACTGAATCCTGGGTTGATTACAGCCCATTTGGCGCTCTCTGTGGAGGTCCTAGACTAAAGAGCACCCTGAGTTGGGAGAACCCTCTTCTGCGAGATGGTGTAACACGGTACAAACCCAAATGTCAACTAAGGTCAGGAAGGCACGAGAAGACAAAAGCGGGCCAGGTGCCAGACGACCCGGGGAGAGGGAGGGCCTAGGAAAGCGCACAGGCTGTCTCAAGGCAGCAGTCGCTCCATTACTGTGCAGGGACGCAGGCTGAGACGGGTTCCTGGTTTTCAAGAGAAATCAGAAACCCGGATTATCTCCCCCCCCCCCCCCCCGAAATCTCAGAATTCTAAAGTGTTGACTCCTAATTAAAAACAAACAGAAACCTAAATGGGCCAAATTAAAAACGCCTGTTTGCCCTTCAAAACACGTTTTCAACTTCTGCCTGTGTTTTTCAACTCTGGCTTCATGTCACAAAACACCTGGAGGCCTTTTGAAAACTGCAGACACCTGGACCTCCTGCAACACTCTCCAATGGTGTGGCCCAGGCACCGCCCTCAACCTTGAGCAAGTGTGATGTACAATCAGGACCAGAGTGACGTGCTGTGCTGTACAGCAGGACCGAATGCCAAGACCACAGCAGTGAAGCACGCTGGTCATGGAGGGCCTCACTGTGAAGCGCAGGCCACCATTTTATATGGAGTAATGCAGAGCCACACCGCTGACTCCACTGGGATCACAGGAAGGTCACTGTGCACAGGTGGCAAAAACAAATCCCCTTCAAATAAGCCAAAGAACCCCTGCTGCTTGCTGCTACCATGGTAGATCCTGAATGTGACGCAAACCCAGCTGCCTTACAAGTGCTTCAAAGTACCATGGAGAGCTACCAAAGCTCACCAATCAGTACCAGCTAACCCTGTACAGTTCTCACTATATGAAAAAGACCTCTCTAAGGTCCCCCAATGCATCTCAAATAGCACTCACCTCCCAATCTACCCTGGCCTGTTCTGTGCCTGAACTCACTCATGAGGCTGGGTGAATTAATGCATGTGAATTATCACCTGTCTCAGCACACAGTATGTGCTGTTTTTACTAGTAAACAGCTGTTTTTACTACAGCGGCACTTACTGGCACCAAAATACTGCCTTTTCCACCCCAAATACCATCCCTCCTCCAAACACCACACTATACTCAAAGCGCACCATATTCCTGTTGCTTCCACTCAATGCAATTCCCTCTGTGTGTAAGCATATACCCCGGCTAGCCTCAATATCCAGTGATTGTGTGGGAGTCACAGGATTGTGGGGTAATTTCATTTTCCACTTAACTGAGAGGCAAGCTGAAGACATGGTTGAGAAATTTTATAGAACTCTGTTTTTCTGTCTATACACAGGCGCCTGCACAGAACTTAGTCTTTCTTTGAAACTAGATTTTGCAGCCTTCGTGCTATCATGACGCCCCTCGGCTACCGTAAGGTCCCACCTGCTACAGACTTAAGAAGCAGTGGACAGCTAAATACAAACATCCAAACAAGACCTAATTTTTTTTAGAACTTCATGAAAAAACTTCCAAACTGTTGTTCCTCACTTATCTAAAGAATTTAATTTAGGAGGGGGAAGGGGTAAAGGGCATTGAGCGAACTGATGATTCCAACTGTTTGAGTTCTAGTTCACCAATGAAAACTCAGCTGTATGTTAGCCGCTCAGGGAGTAAGTTTTAAATGAACAAGTAAGGTGAAAACCAAGAAAAGCCAAACCACTTGAAAATTTCTAGAGTGTCCCTCGGTCAGGCTACATCAGCAGTCCTCAACGTGGATCTTGCCCACAGCAGACACGGGCCCTGTCTGCAGATGGGTGTGATGACTGTGGAGGGTACTACTGACACCTAGTGGGTAGAGGTGAGGGAAGCTGAATGCAGAGCAGATTATATGGTTCCTTACGTCTGTAGTGCAGGGATTGGGAAATTCTGAGCTAGGTTGCCATGCGATGAAAAGCAAGCCAGAATTCAGGAGGGCTGATGGGTCACTTCCTGCCGGTCTCCCATCCTGGGCTCAACCAAGATCCACCTCATTTGTGGGGATCACCTGCACCATTCAGACTCCTCTCTTCATGCTGAGCATTAAGGTACACGTGCCAGTAAGTGCCGCTGTAGTAAAAACAGCTGTTTACTAGTAAAAACAGCACATACTGTGTGCTGAGACAGGTGATAATTCACATGCATTAATTCACCCAGTGCTCACTGTGAAGACAGGCATGTGAGACAGTGAGCAACTGTGAGACAGGCACGATCACCATCATTCCCATTTACTGGTGGGAAACTGAGATTCAAAGGGCTTAAGAAATTTACTAAAAGTCAGTCAGTACACAGCAAAATCAAAACACAAACCCAGTCCTCTATGTGTCCCTACCCTGGTTCATTTTGTGATATCGGAAGATAGTTTTGTTGTCACAGCCCTTCCGCAGGGGTACGCAGAAGGTATGTGCTCTCCTGGCATCTAGTGGTGCTGTCAGGGATGTCAAGACAGTTAAAAATCCTACAATGCTCTTTGGCCCAGAAAGTGAACAGGGTCGAAGATGAGAAGCCCACTTATATCATCTCTCAGGCTGCTGTCATGCAAGTTCACAGGAATTCATATGTGTATGGTATCTCTTCATATATGATCTAGAATTCAAGATTTCCTTTAGCTCAAATACACCTTGCTTATCACCCTCTTCCTATTCTTTATCTTCATGAGGGATAAAACTGCCTTCAAATCTTGATGTCTGTCAACAATGAATGGTAACTCCAGGGAAAGAATGAGTCTTCGAAGTACAAATATTAAAATGCCAAACCAGAACCACCATCCTTGGGTGCACGTGTGTGTGCAAACACGAGCGCACGCGCACGCACACACACACACACTTTCTGTTTTCTAGGAGACACTCCAACTGGACTTTAAAAGTCAGGAACTGAAGGACAACCAAGAAAGGGAGTAGTTATGACCATCCCTCAAGAGATCGCCATGGCAACGAGGGCCAACAAAATGCTGTAAGGAGTAGACAAACGGAAACATTCTTGGTACGCAAACACAGATTATCTAACCTGTACTATTTGGGTACATATGAACAGCACCTGTTCTGCTTTTTAACTGTAGGGCTGCCTAGAGCCACCTAACATCTCACAGAATGGGGTGACTGAGCATTTGTGGTTTCAAGAAAGCTTTTTCTTTAACAAGCTTATTCTGATGCACAGCCTGGGTGGACAGCTTTTGCTGTAGACTCATTCAGGTGGCAAAGGGTGAGAGAAGAGAGACGGACGGTGATGTGAGGCCTGACCAGCTTAGGAGCTGGTCTGGAAAGAAGGCATCTGGCTAAGAGCTTGCATAGAATGAGGGCAGGTTCTGTGTGGGGCTGTCCCTAAAGTTTAAAAATGCGTAGACAAGGAAGTCTGAGTTTACACAGTAGATATTAAACACCCTTAGAGGGCTGTTCAAGCCACAAGTAGAAATGGAGTTGAGAAAAATAAAACAACGAATTAAAGAACGGCGAACATGTGAGGCATAAAAGGCCACTGAGATCTGACTTCCTAAGGACAACCACACTAGAATGAGAAACAGACATAAGTACTAGGTGAGTGTGGTAGCTGCTAGGCAAAGCCATTCCATTTCACCATTTTACACACATCTGTTCCAATATACAATTTACAGTTAGCGGCTCCTATGCTAAAAAGGGTATCCCTGGAAAACAGGAATTTTCTCTTTGTGAGAAAATTTTCTCTTTGTGCTCAAAGGTATACCTCACAATGAAGTACACCTCACACTGATTGATTGATTGATTCAATAAACACTTCTTGGGTACCTATTCTGTGCTAGGCATGTTCTAGGTGTATGGGATCCATCAGTGATGATGACAGATAAATCCTTGCCCCCTGGAACTTACATTTTAGTGAAGAGGCAGTCAAACAAACCAGTAAGCCCCAGCATGCCAGATGGTGGAAAGTCAGCTATGTAACATAAAACAGGATGAAGGAGACAAGGAATGTGACTACAATTTAAAATAGGTGGCCAGAGACAGTCTCAACAACAAAGTACCATATAAACAAACACCTGAAGATGAAGGGGCAAGCATACGAATATGTGGGGGAAAATACTTAAGGCAGAGGAAGCAGAAGGTTCAAAAGGAGTATATGGACCATTCTAGGGACTCTGAGAAAAGAAGGATGAGTCAGAGGGAGAGAGGTGGGAGAAAGGGATGAGGTACCACAGTTTCTGAGCTAAGCTGTTAAATGGCTAACAGTGGCAGTGTTGATGTTAAGAAGTAGTCACCCTTTGGAAATCCTTCTAAAGCAGAACTGACAGAATTGCCTGTATGTGAGAGAAACAGGAGTCAGTAATTCAAAGAATGAATCTGCCATTTACTTCCATAGAAGAAAGACCGTGGGAAGGGCAGGTAGTTGGAGGAAAGAGGGATTTTGTTTTGGATGCGCACAGTTGACATGCCTACCAGATATTCAAATAGAGGTCTCAAATATGATGTTGGATATGAGTCTTGAGTTCAAGAAACTGAATGGGCTGAAGACAAAAATAATGTCACAGTGATCCCCATGTAGTCAGCCCTCCTACCTTTAACTGGATCTTATGAACTAGAATGACTCAACCCTCTGGGACGCTCTTATTTTATAACAGAGATGTGGCATAAAACGGCCAAAAAGACCACCTGATTCACATCCCTGCTCCTTACTAGCTGTGTGACTTGTCTTGAATAAGCAACTCAACCATTCTAAGTCCGTTTCCTCACCAAGAGAAGGGGGCTAAAAGCATTCTTGAAGGTTCTGGGAGGCGTTTTACCCAGATAACATATGCTCAGGTTTTAGACTTTACCTGCTATCATCCCAAATGCGCGCTCCAAAGGGCAAGCGTTTATTATCAGCATTCATACGATAAGGCAGTCCAATAAGGAGACTTCAGACCACCCTCCAACAGCAGGAGCACGGTCTGGGGACCTAAAGCCAGACAGGTAGATAGCTTGCCCGTAGTTTCACACTCAGAAACGGAAGGAGCTAAAAATAGGCCTGGGGAGTTCAGAAACTAAGGCCCTATCAACACCACTGTAGACTTAAGCAGACACCAGTTTAAGGATGCCTCCCTGAGGGCTTAGGAACTGTAACCTTGTCAAAAACGCTCAGGTGGGATGTCAGCGATCCAGAGAGAAGGGAGTTAACACATTCTCTGTCGGTCTCTCTGTGTTACTTCAACAAAAAAAGACCAAAAAGCAGCCAGGGATTTCAGCGGCCCACATCCTGCGGCCGGGCCTAAGTGAGGGTACAAGATCAAATCGCCACTAAAGAACCAGGGGAACTGGCGGGAATGGCGGGGTGTGGGGGGGGGGGTGAGGTCAGGGCGGGGGCAGGGGGTGAAAACAGACGGGGCGTCTTCGGCGTGGGGGAGGCTACAGGAGGATAAGAACCCCACAGGATTAGGGAGTGGGTCCGGTGCGCGGGCAGTCAGGAGAGGAAAGGGGTAAGGCTGGGTTTCCGAGAACGAGGGGGCGGGGAGGGAGCGAGGCGCGCTCCGGCCCACGACCAGGCCCTAAGGTCTATTTACATCCGAAGCCTAGGCACTCAGACCGCGCCTCCCACCCCCTTCCACACCCGACCTGCCGTGCGAGGCGGAAGGGCCTGAAGGCCGCGGTCCCAGCGGTCTCCCTGGTTCTCCTGTCGTACCGTCGCAGGGCTGGGACTGCCGGGAGTGAAGGGGCCAGTGAACCCGGCCTGAGAGGGACGCAATGGGGGGCGGCTGCGGCACCCGCCGGGTCGCTGTCCCGAGGCAGACGGGACCTCCCGACCCCGGGTTGCCCACCCCTCGAGCCTGTGGGCCCTGAGCCTCCCACCGCCCGTTCCCTGACTGCCAGCTGGCCCCCGACGGCGCCTCCCCTACCTTCGTTCGCCAGGTCCGCCATTTTACTTCCTTAAGCCCTCCCACAAGGCTCCGCGCCGGCCCGGGCTCGCCTGCTTTCTGCCAGAAACTCCCGCGCGTGCGTACTTCCCAAGCCGACTCCAAGAGAGGCGGGCAGCTCGCGCCTGCGCGCTGAGCCCGACTCGGAGTCAAACTCTGGATCGCGGGCCAAACCTGGCCAAGCTCTGAGCATGCGCCTGCGCACTAACAGACCCCGCCTCCTTTTCCCGCCGACAAGGGGAGTGGGCAGGGTGGGCGCATGCGCAACGAACACCGCGCGTCCAGCTCCTCGGGTGCAAACTTTCTGTGAGGTTCCGCGGCTGGGAACGAGTCTTGACGCCCCTGTTTTCCGCTTGTTTCTCGCAGGTGCCCCAGTGTGTGTGGGGGGGTGAGCCATCGAACGAGACCTCCTTCTAGGTAAATCCCTGGCTCTGCCTGGGGGCTTTCCTCACGAAGCCCCCGAGGCCTGAGGGGAAGGCCTGCGGAATGCCCGTCATCCCGAGCCTCAGTTTCCCCTTCTAAGAGTTAAGTATGCTCGGCTAGCCCTTCCTGGCGGCCCTGTAGGGAAGTGGGGGTGAACAGAGGCCAGAGGTTGAAGAGAACAGACCAAGGGGTGGGGGTGTAACCGGTAAGGTGTCTCAGGGAGGGGGGATCCTGTGCAAGGACGTGGACCTCTCTGAGCCGCCATAATGGGAGTTGCGGGTCGGCCAGACCCTACACCAGGTGGATGGAGCCTGGCACCGAGCAGGCGCTCAGATTTCCTTATCTGGAAGACGCAGGCCGAGGATACTGCGGCCCCGACTTGACTGGTTCCCAGCACGCCCAGTCGACCCAGACTCTTCCCCAGAGTAGGGCTGCGATCACCCCATCCCCTGCTCGTCTCTCCGCCCACCTTCCTTTCTCCTGGAGCTGCGGGCAGGGGAGTCTTAAAATGGACAATCAGCGTCAGCGTCCTTTGGCCACAGAGATGCGCGTGTCACTGGGCGCTGGCTCCGATGGATGCACCCCACGGGCTGTCATGACCCAGCCCGATCTGGGGGGCCTGTTGGGACGCCCTGGATGTGATCTCACGCAGACACCAGACACTGCTTAGCTTTCTGCACACCTCAGATCCAGTCTCAGCCTCTTGCTGGGGCTCTGGCCCTGGCCCCACATCCCCCCGTGCCCATTGGTGTAGCCACAAGGCCTGGACTTGAGCTGGAAGCAGACTTGTTCCCGCCCCAGGGCCTCCACCCTTGTTCCTCCCTCTGCTTGGGGCTTTGCATGGCATCTTGTGTCCCCAGGCCACCCTCCTGCTATGTGTAGAGCAGGAGGTTCTGTAGTCTGGGTCACTCCTGACTTGTGAGCGAAGAATGGTTTTACATTTTTAGCTGTTGGGGGGTGGGGGGGAGCAAAAGACTATCTCTGACATGTGAAATTGTGCAGAATGGAAATTTCATTGTCCATAGATAAAGTTGTATTTAAAAACAGCCACACTCATTTCTCTGTTGCCTATGGATGCTTTCAGACTGCAACAAGCAAGGCTGGGTCCTTTGATCAGAATGGCCGACCAAACTTCAATATTTGCCCTTTATTGAAAAAGTTTGCCAGTTTCTAATATAGGACACGTGTGTTTACATGGTCATCTTATAGGTGTCTGTACAGCTGATGAGAGGTGGTAGACCTGAACAACTTCGGAGGGAGAATGTGTGTGAAATTAATTATAAATCTTATTGATATTCATTCATCACTTTATTAAGTCTAGAGGAAGACAATCAAATACTAATTTGAACCTTGGTTTGTAGTGATGGTTTTCTTGGTGTAAATGTGTCAGCTATGACTGATTTCAGGTTACTAATGTGTCACCACAAAGTTGAGGAGAGATGTGTAGTCACATACTAGATTTTTTTCTAGTACCTGCTACATTCTCAGTGTGGTCCCCAAACCAGCAGCATCAGTATGATTTGGAAATCTGTGACAAATACAGAATCTCTGACAGACTGAATCAGGCTATATATTTTAACAAGAAGCCCATGGTTTTCCCTGGAGCCACCCTGTTCAGGAACTTTTAATTGAAAAGTTCATTTATTGTTGGGGGTGGGACATATGTAATATTATTGAAAATTTCTCTTAACTTTTATAGACACCTTGATTCTGCTATCCTAGGTTTTGCCACAAGGCTACAAGGCACAGGCCACACCTTGAGTGCTCCAGGAATAGCTGAAGTCTGAGATAGGCAGTGCCCTAGGGCTCGGCAAGCCCATCTGGTCACTTACTGTGCTAGACTTCAGTTTTCTCATTTCAGGTTTACTGGGTGCATTATATTTCATTGTGTATGATTTCCCCTTATTGTAAGTTGTTTGTTGTAAGGTAGCGTACACATAGCTTGCTGTCTTTAGTAATTTGTCTTTAGGATAAATAATTTCTCACGAGGACAGTGGTAAGCTAACCCCACCATCAGCTGGCTGAATTTTTCTTCTCACCTCATGCTCTCAGCACCTGCAATTATATCAAGAGAAAAGATGGGCTTGTTTTATAGGTGACAGAGCTGAATCAATTAAAGATGATGGACCCTTGGGTCTCCCTGGTGGCACAAGGGGTTAAGTCGTAGCACTATGAAGTATCCACAGCCACTGTAGCACCGAGTTCAATCCCTGACCAGGGAGGTGGCCCACATGGTGCAGCAGACCGCTCCTGTCTCATCCGCTGCTCCCCTTAGCCGTGTGTTTCAGTCTGTCCTGTTCCCCACTCTGTCTCTGGTGTATCCTCTCACCTCGCCCCACCCCCACACACTTCCTGCCTCTACCCCAGTTCTTACATGCATAATAAATGAGTCTTCAAAAGAAAAAAAGATGAGAGGCCCTTCTTCAAATTCATATCCAGAGTTCAGTAATTCAAGGGCAATGACTGACCTATCTCCAAAAGTAGAGGGCTTTCTTCCCATTTCTTTGTTACCAGAAACTGGTCAGAATGAGTCCTATCAAGCATACCCCCGATTTTATCACCAATTCCAACAAGTGTAACTTCTTTCCCAGCTGCTGTGAGCGTGGCCACCTCATTTTTCATCTGTTTAGCAACCAAGGGATGATTAGTACCACAAAGCCCTCGATCCGAACATAGGCCATTACAGAGGTGCCTCTTGTTTCCATACCATACCAGCCTTTCCGTACAGAGCCAAAGCTCCTGTTCCACACACACAAGCTGGTTTCAGCTCCCTCTCAGCTTGGGCATATTTTGCTGCTGCCACCATTTTCATAGACTTGGTCATTTTCTGGATGTCTTTGATCAGCTTTAGTGGCCTGGCTTTGAAAGTTGCCATATTTTGAACCTGTATCTATTGTGGCTGCACAGCCCAGGCCGGGAGACCAGCAACTCCTGCCTGAGAGAACATGGTGCTGGGCCTGCTGAAGGCTCGTCAGACAGACATGTGGTTTCTGGTGGGTAGGTCTTTGACTTTTCTGCACCCACTCACCTTGCTACTTTTCTTTGTATGCCTTTTTGTTAGTTTAAATTTGCATTAAATACTGTATATCATTTAAAACAGAAAACCCACTAATCCACGAATAGGAGATAATATATGAATAAACACAAAAACAAAAAAATTAAATTCTGGGTAGATCCTGTTGCCTGGCAAAGTGCTGAACCCCAAGCCTGCTTTTCCTTTGATATAAAGAGAGATTAACAAAGTATTAGTGGTGTATTAAAAGCATCACTCAAAGGAAGCGTTCTCCTTGACTTGATGAGGAGGGAAAGAAAATTGAAAACGTAATAACTATAATCCTTGTGACTTGGTGTCATTTAATGCCATGTCTACACATCTCCCAAAGTCATTTCATGCACCACATTCATTCCACATTTTGGGAAACTCCCAGCAACATGTCATCACTTGCTAAATATAATGCAGTTGCGGTTTTCCAAGGGACATTGACACGTGCCAAACCTATCATCTTAATGAGCTAATACCCATAGTTCTTACAGTTTTCACTAGTGCCAATGGCTGCCAACAGCCTCAAAGGCCTTCCTTTGCTTGCTTTATATGGTTTCTTCTTAGAAGTTATCTTTGCCAATTCTTATTAATCAAATATCTGTTTTTTTAAAAAAAAGATTTATTTATGTGTAAAGTACTGGGGTACAGGCCAGAGTTGTGGGAGATGTGAGAGGATCACCAGAGACAAGAGTGGGGAGCAGAACAGGCAGATGTACTGAAATACAGTGCTGAGGGGAGCAGCGGGGAGACAGGAGAGGTCTGCTGCCCATGTGGATCCCCACCCTGGCCGGGGATCAACTCATGCTGCAGTGGCTGCGGATGCGGATAACTTCATAGTATCTTATGAGATTTAACTCCTTGCACCATCAGGGAGGCCCTAATCAAATATTTTTTGAGCACCTACTGTGGTCGTTTAAAAATATAACTCCAAATTCTTTGGTCCTCTTCCCATTAAGAGCTAGGGTCTCTGTTTCCTTCCCTTGATGGGTTGGTTATTGGAGCTGAAGAGTTTAGTAGAAATGACACTATGTAACTAAGAGACTGGGACACCACAGGGATGTAATTTCTGCTGGCTTTACAGGAATGCTTTGCTCCTAAAGTTTTCAGTCATTATCTAAAGCATTCTAGCTGCCCTGTGGTGCTATACACTTAAGTGTAACAAGGATACATTCTGAAAAATGGGACATGAGGTGACATCATTGTGTGAACAGCATAGCGTAATTACACAAACCTAAAAGGTTAGGTCTACTACAAACGTAGCCCATATGGCATAACCTATTGGGGCCACCATTGTAAATATGAGCCATCCTTGAATAAAACGTCATTACGTGCTTGCAACTGGGAGGAAGTTGAAGTCACTAATGCAAAACCCTAAGTAAGAGATATCTAGCCCCCCTGCCCCAGCTGTTCCAGCTGCAGACACTGACTGATGGCGTGAGTGATCCGAGTCCAGAGGGACAAGTATCCAGCCTAGCCCTTCCCATTCCTTACCCACAGAAGCCATGAAAGATGATTAACAGTCGCTGTTAGAAACCACTACATTGGAGAGAGATTTGTGAAGCAGCAATATATATCTACTGTACCTCCTGTGCCTCAGCAGGCATTGTTTTACATGTTGGGGTGCCTGGGAAGAATAAGATAGACACTGTCTTAATGTGGCTTTGCATTCTTCTATGGGGAGACTGGAAAGACAGGTAGCATAAGTAATCTGAGATAGTGACAAGTGCTTCCAAGAAAATAGCACATTGTGACAGTGACAGAAAGGGGATACTTTAGATTGACTGATCAAGGAGCTCTCCACTGAGGAGGTGACATTCTGAAAGAAGATCTTTAGGAGAAGCATTCTAGACAGAACCGTGAGTGCAAAGGTCCTGAGGCAGGAATCAGCTTGGTGAGCTAGAGGAACAGTGAGGAGTTCAGTGTAACTGGGGCAAGGTGGAGGGTGGAGGTGCGGGTTGAGGTCAGAGAGATACAAGCAGGGCCTTGTAGGTTACAGTGAGGAGTTTGGGTTTCTTCCTAACAGTGGTTAGAGTGAAGGAAAAGGAGGGACCCAAGTAGTTTTCTCTGAACTGCTGATCGGCCTCTCTGGAGCCTGAGTCCTCCTTGGTCCACCAGGAGACAAATCAGAGGGCCCCTGGCACCTGGACTGGGCTCTGAGAATCATGAATTGTCCTTTTCTGCAGCCAGCTTGGAAATGATTTCTGTATTTAAACTGTAGGATAAAGGGCGATCACAGTCACAATTCAATTATTTTCCCATCGTGGGGAGAGGGCTGGAATGCGAAGTGTTTGCTCTGCCCAGTCTCATGTTGAGGTCAAGGCCTGGAGATTAATCAGACACAGGGCCTGCCTTCAGGGAGCTCAGAGTCAGGGGGGCCTGCTGGGAAGTCCCCCTGGGATGCCTCCTGCACTCAGCATCTCGGCCGTCCCCTCAGCCCACAGGTTCCAGTTCGGCCCACAAGATGCCCAGGTGGCCGATGTGTTGTGACTCAGGCTGAGTGCATCAGCTTCCCTCACCCCCATATTCTGCGGGAGCTAAATTGGGTATGTAACTTGGAAGAAATAGCCTATTTATTCGTAATTTTAAGTTAACATTTTGATTTTAAAATAAATTCACACAAAAGTTGCAAAAACAGTACTAAGAATTCCATATAACTATCACCCAGTTCCATATTAGCCTCTCATGTAACCAGTGCAATGATCAAACGTTCACACTGATGCAACACAATTCACTAAATATAAACCTTATGCAAATATCATCTGTTGGGCCTCTGTGGGGATGCAAGGGGTTAAGTCTCAGCACTATGAAACTATCCACATCTGCAGACGAGTTCAATCCCCAGCCAGGGAGGGGACCCACATGGCACTGCAGACCTCTCCTGCTTCGCCCGCTGCTCCCCTCAGCAGTGTATTTCAGTCGATCTGCCTGTTCTGTTCCCCACTCTGTCTCTGGTGAATCCACTTACCCCCCACACCTCTGGCCTGTACCCCAGCTCTTGTATGCATAAATAAAAAAAATGTTAAAAAAGTTAAATATCTGTTGATCTCTAAAGGTCCTGCCCCACCCACCCCCCAGTGCCTCAGACTTTTCTTTTCGTCCATGATAATTTGGTTTTGTTTGATGTTTCCTCGACTAAACTCAGGTTATGCAGTTTTTGACGGGAAGCGATGTTGTGTCCTTGGTGTGCGTGTGACGCAGGAGGCACATGACCTCATCTGTTCTATTACTGACGACAGCTGAGATCACTTGGTTGAGATGGTGTCTGCCAAGTGGCTACTTTCCCTTTTGTAATTATTATCTTGTAGGGAGAGACTTTGAATCTATACAAATGGTGATATTTAAGGAAGAGGAGGGAAGCCGAGCGGCAGCAAGGGAAGTAGCTCACTCTGGTGCCTGTGGCCTTTCGCATCGTGCTTTGCTGCATCAGTAAGTGAAAGGGCCTGATTTGGCAAAATCTGGACTTGAAAAGACCAGGAAGAAAAGGAGTCGGTTGTGTCAACAGTGACCGCGAGGGGGCAGGAGAGGATTGGGAGCAATTCAAAAACCCCGTTTCAGGGACAAAAATGCTAAATTTACAGGTCCTCAAATGCATCTGTCGAGGTTAGGCTGGTGGGTGCTCTGTATAGGTGGAGAATGTCTGGCTGCGGCCTGCTTGCTGCTTTCAGGGTCGTGCTTCCAGCACTATAGATGCTTGTCTCTAAAATAGGAGGTTCTCCAAGCTGGGGGATGCCAAGAAGTCTGGGAATCCCTTCTGAAGCCAGCTGCAAAATTCACAAGAACTGAAGGTGTATGCGTTTGGACAGTGGGTTTAAACCCCCAAAAAACCACCTCTGGCAAATGTGAACACGTCAGGAATTTCCTGGAAAGTTATGAGGATGCTGGTATGAGCAAAAAGAGAACAAACAGTAGCTCCAGTGGGATTCGAAAGTGGAAACCACTTAGCAGAACTGGCTGGGCAGCTCCCTGAGAAACCCGAACTTCGCTTGCTCAGTCTCAGTCGTTCAGCTCACAGTTCGGATGACACGGTGTCTGAGGAGGGCGCGGCGTGGGTCCCGCTCGCTCTACCCGCTTCATGCCTCTAGCGGATGTCTATTGCACAGTCACTCCTGAAAGAAACCCTAAGTCCTCCCTGGACTATCCCAGGACTGAGATAGTGACAAGAAAATAGCACACTGTGACAGTGACAGAAAGGGGATACTTTAGATTGACTGATCCTTACTGCTCCTCACACACACCAAGCTCATTTCCTCCACCTGGAACGTCTCCTGCAGAACGTGCGAGCCCCCACCCACGTAGGGATGGCATTTAAAACCATTGGGGGAGGGGGCCCTCCCTGGTAGCGCAGCGGGTTGAGCGCCACACTGTGAAGCATCAGGGGCACAATGCACGAGTTAGATCCCCGGCCAGGGAGGGGACCCACATGGCGAGGCGGACCTCTCCTGCTCCGCCTGCTGCTCCCCTCAGCAGTGTGTTTCAGTCGATCTGCCTGCCCTGCCCCCCACTCTGTCTGTGGTGAATCCTCTCACCTCCCCACACCTCTGGCCTGTGCCCAGATCTTGTACGCATAAATAAATACTAAAAAAAAAAAACAAAACAAAACCATGGTGAAAGGTCATTCCTCAAGAAGAAAATCAGGATGCTAGCCAGAGAAGGTAGAATGGGTGCTGGGGAGCAAAACCCCACAAACTTTTATCATGGATGATCCTAGAAGGGACCCGTGATCTCAAAATAGACTAAGAACTCTCTAGTGTCATGGCTTCTGAGTTGTGGGTGCGTGTATAAATACACACACACATATTTTACACTGCAGCCCAGTACCACGCCACGCATGCACACACGTGGTCGTGCTTCTCTTAGTGCGTGTTGTTCGGTCGAGGATGGCCCACACACGCTGTGGGGGTCACACAGGCGGCACAGTAGCCTGGATGCCAATGGGCTGTGCACCCAGGTTTGTGTAATTACACCCTGTGCACACCCACAGGGTGAACGTGCCCATTTTTGAGTACACATACCCCTCTTAAGGTGAGACAGGACTGTAATGTGTGCTAATGAAATAAAAAACTCAGTCGCATGCATTACTTCAACACTCCTGGTGTTTTCTCTTTGTTCTTGTCTGTTACAAACGAACTGTCATAAGCCATAACTTGCTTCCGTAGCCCATTCAGCCTGCCGTGGGGCTGAAGGTTCTAGGGCATTCTCTTCTCTGATCATCCTCATCTCCACTCCGAAACTCCAAATGGACCCCCGCTTCCCCCTCTTATATGACCTTAACAAGTACCTATTTGAAACCTTTGCTTCCATTTCCGCACGTGTCCTGTCTGCCAGATACATGTTTCTAAAGCTGACCCTTGATTATGGTGAAAATTCCGGTGGTGGCTTCCTGAATGAATTTCATTTTCTTTACTCTGATCATTCCTTGTCATTCTTCTGTCTTCTTTCTTTCCCCTCTTTCCCAGGACCACCATGAGTAGTACCTTCGCTCAGAAACCTTCTTCAGAGCCTCCCTGGTGGTGCAGTGGGTTAAGCAACACACTATGAAGCAAACCGCAGTCACTGCAGCACGAGTTCGAGCCCTGCTGCCGGCCAGGGAGGGGACCCACATGGCGCAGCAGACCTCTCCTGCCTCTCCCGCTGCTCCCCTCAGCGGTGTGTTTCAGTCAGTCTGCCTGTTCTGCCCCCACTCTGTCTCTGGTGAATCCTCTCACCACCCTGGACTCTGGCCTGTACCCCAGCTCTTGTATGCATAAATAAATAAAATATTTAAAAAAAAAAAACCAAAACCTTCATTCACCCATTCACTCACTCACTGCTTGCTGAGCACACACTGTACTGTGGGGAATCCTGTACAGCACTCAGCTTTCAGGAAGGCAGAGCTGCTCAGCCACAGAGAAAGACTGAGGGAGGCTGATTCGTGAGGGATTACAATAAAGTGTGGTAAAGGAGAGAGGGGGTATGAGAAGCTTCCAGGAAGGCTTCCTGGAGGAGGTGCCTGGTAAAGAAAGAGTTGCATGTGTGCAGATGTGGGACTTAGGTGGCAAGAGTAGTGAAGGTGGAGTTCTAGAAGTGAGAAATCAGAGCATCGTGAGGACAAGCATTTGTGTGGGGCACAGGGTGGAGGATGAATGACAAATGACATGGCTGTCAGGGTTGAAAAATGCAGGGAACTGGTGGTCATGATGATTTAACCCAGTGGTTCTTAGCTGCGGTCATTTCTGCCCCAGGTGTCAATGTGCGACATCTGGAGATATTTTTGATTGTCACATCTGAAGGAGGCGCTCTTGGGGATTGAATGGACGTTGCTCAGGGCTCAGGGATACCAAAGATCTGGTCCCAAATACTAACAGCGTTTGTATGGAGAAACAATTGTTGAAGGCTTACTCCACTTCTTTCTACAGACTGATTTACTTGAACCTCACTATGCTGTGAACTAGGTATCTTTATTCTTTTTCTCAGCTGGGTAAATGGTCTACGTGACTGACCTGAGGGCACAGCTCTCATCCCAGCTCTTACCCCGCACTACCTCTCCCAGACAGGAAAGGTTGGGGAGTGGCAGGGAGACAGGAGAGAGGGCATTTTGAGGACGCTGAAGGGGTGGGAGTTTCTGGCCTGAGCAATTGTATGGGTGGGGGTGAGGGAGGACACTAATGGAGACGTGGCAAGAGCTGGTCAAGCTTGTCTTGCTCTGTAGAGGACAAGGCTCCCATGAAGCTCTGAGGAGCAGTGGATGGCAGACGTGGAAGACTGTTCCTGTGGTGGCTGTGCACAGGGTGATGGAAGGTGTGGAAGGGGAGGGCCGGGGGCAGGAGGAAACTGGGGTCTGGGATGACACTCCCAGTCAGGGAGAATGCCCCCTCCTAGCATGCCCACAGCTGGCGTCTATGGGTGTGAACACCTTCCTCAGAATGCTGGAAGACAGGGCATCTTTGAGTCTCCCTCCTCCCCTCCCCCCTCCCTCCATGTGTGGCTTATTTGAACTCTGGTTGCGGCTGTCAGTTCAATAAGAGCAGCTCCATGATCACCGGGACCCGGGCTCTCCTGTCTCATTGCTTTGCCATCCTGGACCTGGATGTCTACCTCAAGGTCCAACGTGGAAACTGGTGCTCCAGCCATCACATCTACATTCCAGATAGCAGCCTCGATGCTACCATGTGCACAAGGGAGCGCACAGCTACCTTGGAGAGTGTAAAAAAGGGGGTTGGACAGACACCTCCAGTATGGAGCCGCTGTGATTAGTCAGACCCTCACAGAGGCGCATGACAGGATTGGGTTCTCCTTGTGTGACACTTGTGCTTTGGGGCCCTCCCAGAGGACCCTTGAGGGACTTCACGGCCCAGAGGTCTCTGGCAGGCTCTCGCCTCATTTCCTGGGGCAGTCATCATGCAGCATCAGCCATCCTCAGTGCCTCACTCCCTCACCAGCCACTCAGTCCCCAAGGGTAGGACTGGGTCCCCTCCCCTGAGGACCCTGTTATCCCTGCACCAGGCCTGGCCTTCCCAGGGGGAGGGCTGGGGGGAGCAGAGGCTGCAATGGTGAACATGGGAGCATGGGGGCGAGTCTGGGTTGCAAGGGTTCTCAGAATTGGGCAGGGCCCTGCCATGGCTGGAGAGGAGGCAACACAACTTTTGTCCCCTGGAATTGACTACAACGTTGTGGCGCCAGTGCAAAATGAAAACAGCCCCTCTGTTCAAAAACCAAGAATCCCAAGATGGTGACAGCAGAGCATTAAGCCAAGCAGAGATCCAGGGGTTCCCAGTCCAGGGGAGTCATGGACCGTTTAGTCTCACTGAGGGGCCCCAAGCCCTCTTCCTGGGACAGAGGGGCCTGAGCTGGGTCTGAGACCCAGCATCTTGGGGACACATGGGGTACCATTTCAGTACCTGAGAAACAACTTTTAGGGGCAGCTGCATGGGAAGTGCACTAAGTTTCTGGAACAATCTCCCACCTGCGGCCCCTTCCTGGTTCCTCTCACCTGTGTTGTCCCTGTGTCCAAGTCCCTCGAGAGGGTGCTGCATCCACAGAGGCCCATCCTACTCATCAGTCAGGTGGTCCATGGGCAGGACCAAGGCACTGACAATCTGGAACAAGCTTGCGCCAGCTCTTGGGGAACTCTGAAAGCTTGGCCTGAGAACAACTTATTTTACTACATGAACGAGTCCAGTGTGTTCACACATGTAAACATGAGACGGCAACCCACCGAGGTGAAGAACTGTTTTCTTGCCATCTTCAGCCATCCGGAACACTCCCAGAGAGCCGAGGAAAGTTCTGGAAGCAGCTAAGCAGGGAGGGAGGGAGGACAGCACCCCATCCAGTGTGTGTGTGTGTGTGTGGGGGTGCTGGAGAAGGTCAGGGAATGGAGTGTGGGGATTGTGACCCCAAAATGGGTATACTCTTTGTATTTATTTTTATGCAAAACAAGAATAAACTTGAAAGGCTCAAGGCTTCGCTGTCATTCCTTTGTAAGGACTCCCACAAGGACGAGACAGCAGAAGGCAGAACCCAGTCTGTATTGGGGGCCACAAGTGGAAGAAAAGGCAGACTGGGACAATCCACGAACTGTGAGCTTAAATGTCTCTCAGGAGAGGAAAGCTCTACTTAAAAGACATTCTTTCTGTCTGACTTCGCCTAAGGCTTGAACTCTAAGACCAGACATACACTGTGACTACAGAAATTTTGGTTCCTAAACAAGCGCGCTCTATCCTCTCCCACCCCTCCCCAGGCACCTGGTCAGGCCGAGGGATGCAGAGCGCTCCTGTTTGTAGGGAGGTAAGGGTTTTAAAGGCCATGTGAGTTTACATTAGTACCTTCTGCATGAATGAGAACAAAATATTTGGAACCAAATATACACATTCATAAGAAACATTCTAATAACAATTAGAGCACAAAACTATCGGTATAAACTTATTTCCAAAAAGAGAAACTATTGCATTTCATAAGAAGGCGCTTCCTAGACAGGAGGTCTGTCTCCCTCTCTGCAGCCGGTGTGACAACAGACCCCTCGCACGCAGGTAACCAAGTGCAACGTGGGAGATGGATACAGACCTGGTGTTCAAAGTTCAGGGCTGCAAAAGTCCTTGGGGTTCCTCTGTCCCGAGGAGAGATTCTGACTTGGAGCAGTTTGCACGGGACTTGCCTGTGGCCACTGCGCCCCAGGAGGTGCCCCTGGAGGCTCTGAGGCGGGTGCAGGCGCTGCTCCTGCCAGATGTGGCACCCGCTGGAGGAGCTGCCAGGGAGCGCGGCCCCCTGTGCAGACTCATTCCAAGCCCAGTGGTTTAGTTTGGCTTGATGTGACTGTGAACTTGGACAGGACCCTGATCCTTTCTGCTGTTGATAAACTTCTGGTTTTAATTGTTAAAGACACCACCACGCCTGGCCGTGAGTGGCCATTTCCGCTCTGGTTCTGGGAGCCAGTGGGCTGGGCGTCCTCCAGGGATGTGTTGGCAGCTGCTTCTGGAGGCCTTTGGCGTTTAGGGCTGGGACGCCCGCAGGGCAAGTGGCTTCCACCGCACGGGTGGGGTGGGGGATGCAGAGCTGGGGCACGGTGGGTGGGGGCTTCGCTCCACAGAGCACCAGACCGAGGCTCTGCTTCGCATTTCCGAAGCTCCTGGGGTGCCAGTCAGCTCGGTCTGCCCAACAGCAGCGGGCGTCCCTTCCCTCCTGGAGCCTGACTTTTAGAAATCGCGGTGGAAACTGGAATCAGCTAAATGGAGAAGCCAAAGGTGGAGGTAACGATTCGGCCCCTTCCCGCTCCCAAGTTGGGGTCCCTTCAGGCACAGCTCACAATTCCAGCAGAGGAGAGGAGGAGAAAATTCAGAAGGGGAGAGATCTGGGCGCCCAGGTGCGCAGGGGGCCGACAGGACCTTCGTGTGTTTAGCGACTGTTTCTCCTGGAGGGTCAGCGTGTCCTCGAAGGCCACTGCCCAGGAGCTCCCGGGAGCTGGGCGGAGGCCAGCGGCCCAGCAGGCAGCACTGCGTGGGCTGAGGCGCTAGATGCCCTGCAGGGAGTGGTTGGGCTCGCTGCGCTCCCGCTTCACCATGGGCTCGCCCAGGCTGTGGGCGTCAGGGTCGGCCTCGGTGCTGCGGTCTTCGCTGATGTCGTCTGTGGGGTGAGCATTGGGGGCGGGAGTGGGGCAACAGGGAGAGAAGCACATCTCAGAGAGTGTGCGGGCCGGGCGCAGGGTGCGACAACCCTGTCCTCCCGGGGGTTCCTCCCGGCCTGGGTGGGGGGCTTTTCGCCACCACCACTTTGCCCGCTCATCTCCCCGGCTAGGCTCCTCCCTCGGGTCTCCTCCCATATCCACGTGCAGGGCACCTTGGCCGCCCGGTCCTGGCCTGCACGGAGGTGGCCCTGAGCAGGACGAAGCGTTGTACCGGGGTGAGGGCAGGGCTGCTTGCCGCGCTGGGGACGCACCCCGGGGGTGTACTCCCGTTGCCCAGGCTTCACCCTTCCATCTGGATGCCAGGTCCTGGGGACCCTGAACCCAGGGGTCCCCTGTCCACCAGCTGGGGGCGGGGGGAGGCCAGCTCCTGGGGGAGCTTGGGCGGAAAGCCGCAGACACACTCACCTTTGTCGAGAAGCGTCAGTGACAGCGAGGCCAGATCGTTGAACTGGAAGAGAGAAGCCAGGCGGGGTGTCCATCAGGGCCCCAGCGAGTGCCAGCGAAGCCCTCACGCGGCCACAGAGGCTCTGGAGACCGGGCTGACCTAAGCGGTGGCTGTGACGCTGCCTACGACCCTCCCGACACTCGCAAGGTCTCCCCTGGGAGCTACTGGAGGGGGTGCACCGCCTGGCAGGGCAGCAAGGGCACAGCTGCCCTCTCCTTGAAGCGACAGTGAGGACGCGGCTGCTTGTGGCACAGCGCCTGGGCACGCGACCTACCCACCGTCCAGCACTCCCACGCCCAGCACAGGCCCCAAGAGCTGACCCTGGCGCGCAAACACTTTGTGTGGAAATGCTCACAGCAGCGTCACTCACAGTAGCCCAAAGTGGGTGACAATGTAAACGTCTACTAGCAGGGGGGCGAAGGGATAAACACAGATGGTTATTGACACAACGGAGCGGCGGCGGCTACACGGCGAGGGGCCACGAGACCTGCTGCCCGGAAGGAGCCCGCTGCACACAGCCGGGCACCCACCGTGAGCCCGCTGATGCGAAACGCCCAACAGGCACAGCCACAGCCAGAGAGAGGGTTCTGGTCCCAGGGCTGGGGAGGGGCTGGGGCGGGTGTCAACGCTGATGGGACTGGATTCTTTTTGGGATAGTGGAAGAGTCTGGAACTAGACAGATGGTGAAGCACAGCACTGGGAATGCGCTAAATGCCACGTGTTCACTTTAAAATGGCCAAAATTGTAAATTTATGTTAAGTACCCCAGGGGCACCCCCAGGGTGGGGTGTTTGAGGTCTAGTCTCAGAGGCAGGAAATCTTGTCCAGGGTGACAGGGAGTGGAGGCAGGGGAGTCAGGCTCTGAACCCCAGTGGGCTGGGATCCAGCGGGCCAGCTCCTTCCCACCGGCTGGGCGCCCCACCTCCAGCCAGGCCACTGGCCACGCACTGTCACTGTCGCACTCAGTGGGGGGAGGCCCCCTCGCTGGACTGTCCCGCCCACACCCTCCTGCAGCCCTGCCACCGGAAGGGTCCTCACCTCTCCCATCACGGCAATTGGCGTCTCTCCGGTTGCCTCGGCGACGCGGTGCTCCACCAGGTAGAACATGTACTCGTCGTAGAGCAGGCGGATCAAGTGAAAGGAGCCGAAGCTGGCGGCGCTGCGCAGGGTGAGGTCCCGGATCACCATGGAGCTGGGGGTGGGCAGACAGAGGCTGGAGACCTCGCCGGGGAGCACGGGTGCCCGGAAGCCAAGCCGGGCGTCCTTCCGCTGGCACTGCCGAGAACCCTCTACACCTGCCAGCTCCTAAGGCCACCAGGGAGGGTGGGAGCGGTGGGGGCTAAGCAGGCGGGCTGAGAACACAGGGCATATGTCTGGTGAAGTGATGGCCTGTACCACAAGCCTTAGCGTCTGGCCTTGGTCAGAGTCTTCCCAGTGCCCTCAGGGATGCCCGCAGCAGGCAGCCTGGCCCCGCCTCTCCTTCCTCCTGACTCCCTGTGGTCAGCGCTTTGGGCACCTAAACGGGTGATGTCTCTTTCCACTTGGGTGGGTGTTGGCAAACTATACCCAAAGCAGACCAGATTCAGCCTGTGAGCTAAGAATGGTGTTCATATTTGTCAATAGTTGGGGGAAAAGTCAAAAGAAGACTTTTCTTTTTAATGTCTTTGTACAAAAATTGGGGTGTAGGTCAGAGGTGGGCGGGGTGAGAGGATTCCCCAGAGACAGAGTGGGGAGCAGAACAGGCAGGTGAGACAGGAGAGGTCTGCTGTGCCATTGTGATCATCTCCCTGGCGGGGATCGAACTCATGCTGCAGTGGTTGGTGATAGCTTGATAGTGCTGATTTTAACCCCTGCGCCACCAGGGACACCCAAGTTACTGATCTTTACAAGTATTAGCCCAAGTGTTGGGGAAAGTGGAACCCTATGCACTGCCGGTGGGAACATAAACTGGTGTAGCCATTCTGGAAAGCAGTATGAACCTTCCACAAAAACCTGAAAACAGGGGCCTCCCCGTTGGCCTAAGGGTTAAGTCTCAGTGCTGCGGCCTGAGTTCAATCCTCGGCCAAGGAGCTGACCCCATATGGTGCAGCCAACCTTGCTTCTTGCTGGCTGCTCCCCTCAGAGTGTATCCCAGTAGATCTGCCTGTTCTGCTCCTCACTCTGTGTCTGGTGAAACCTGTCATCACCCCTTACCCCATGTCTGACCTATACCCCAGATCTTCTATGCAAAAATAAATAAAATCTTAAAAAAAAACCCCAAACCAAACTACTATATGACCTAGCAATCCCACTTCTGGGTATCTCTCTGAAGAATATGACATCATGAAAGTGAAGAATTGTGTGCGCCACAATAGCTAAGATCTGGAAGCAGCCTCAGTGCCTACCGACAGAGAAGCGGATAAAGACACTATGATGTATACACACAATGGAATACTACTCAGCTAGAAGGAGTGATGATATTTGGCCTGTTGTAGCAAAATGGAAGAAATTTGAGGGGATTATGAGAAGCGAAATTAGTCAAATAAAGACAAATATTGGATAATTTTACATATAGGTAGAACCATAAGGAAACTAAGCTCACAGATAAAATGAAGTGAAACTCAACTAGTAGACATTAAAAAACCAGAAATTCGGTTACCAGAGGTGAAGTGGGGGTGGCTGGAGGGGGCATAAAGGATGGGGGTTGGTGTTTTGTTTTGTTCTAAAAGAACACACACTAGCCTAGGGGTGATGCGGAGGCATCACCTAGGTGTGGTTTACATTACCCTTGACAATACGGGTTGGCCTTAACTACTCAGTTGAAAGGACCTTCGAGCAAAATGAGGGAAATGGAAGTTTCCTTGAGGAAGCGGAGAGGCCCCTGTGAACGGGCTGCTTCCTGCCGCACCGTGGACTTTGGACTTGCCAGTCCCGAGGACCCGGCGAGCCAGGTCCTTAAAACCAATCTCTTTGTATTTACCACGCACATACAACTCATCATAACGAGTTCACATACGTAAGTTTAAAGTATATACACCTAGCGCTCACCCAGTACCATTCCCAGAAGCTGACGCCTTGTTCTGCCCTCCACTTGCGCTTGGCAGTGAGTAAACGAAGGTTTGGCTCTTGATGTTCAACCTCACACCATTCTCCAAATTCTTGTTCATCTCTCCTCTGCCATCATCTGCTCTCCTATTCTTATGGTCCTTGGGTGTCAGTTTCGGGGTTTTGCGCGCGCGCACACACACACACACGCGTGTGCTTGAGCTGCCCTGTGTGTCCAGAAGGCCCGAGACTGATGGTTTTTGCCTGCAGCAGCGGCAACGTGGTCTCAGGCCAGAGAGGCCTCTGGGCCCTCAGTATCTGCCCTCCAAGAGTCCGGCTCCCGGGTCAGTCCCTGGTTAATGGGATTCAGCTACTGCTGCAGCCCTGCTGGGCAGGGCAAGGTCCCCGTTTCCACCCTCGCAGACGACGTCATCAGGGACTGACCTGTAAAACGACCATTTCAGCAGGAACTGCCGGGCAGCCTTGGGGAAGCTGGGGCTGCCTGCGTGCTGCTTCAGGACCTGGGTGACCACACTGTCCAGCCAGCTGGCCCACTGGTCCAGGGAGCTCTGCTGCTGCAGGGTCAGCTTGAAGTCCTGCTCTAGCCGCTGCACCACGCTCTCCTCGCACTGGCACACCCATGAGGCTTGTTCCTGTGGGCGCAGAGGGAGGTTGGGGCAGAGGGACAACTACGCGTCTCTGTCCTACCAGGTGGCTGGGAGGCAGGGCCCAGCCGATGAGCCCACCTTCTCGACCTTGGCCTTTTTCACCTTCAAGCTGAGCTGGGTCTTGCCCACTCCACAGGGGCAGAAACAGACAGGCGTGCAGAGAGGGACTGACCCTAGCTGCTCACGATGAAATCCCAGCTTCCTGCATCCAAAGCTCAGAATGCATTATGTTTCACTTTTAAGAGGCCGCTAGAAGTGTTTATTTAGTGGCTAAACGCAGCCTGAAGTGGATGAAATATTGCCACCACCTTGCACTTTCTTAAGCCCAGAGGACAGCCGTGAAAGCAGTGAAAACAGCGGGCAGGCAGATTTTAAGACAATGAACCAAAGTGCTGTTCTCAGTACCTGGATGCCTGGGGGGACCTGGGAGGTGAAGGAATGGAGGCCTGACCCCTGGGTGAGCTGCAGGGCCTTTGACCTAGACCTTGGTTTGTGCAATAGCAATGTGAGGTGTGAGGTGTGAGGTTTTCTGCATGCTGAGTTTTGGGGGGTTGGACACTTTTCTAGAGGATGGAAGTCTAGGGCAGCAGGCAGGGTCCCCGAGCCCTGACCCAGGCTGTGGGGGGCTGCGAGGAGGTGGTCACCTGCACGTTGGCGAAGTCCACGCGGTTGAGGTCGCTGAGCATCTGGTTGATCTGGGACGTGTTCTGGAGCACCGCCCGGGCCGCCTGAGCCAGGTGGTTGAGGGACGTGTATCTCCGCAGCGTCTGGGCGAAGGCACTGACCACACCGACCTGTGGCGAGGGGGGAGGGTGAACCGCGCGGGGGGCCGGCTGAGTTCAGGGACATTGTAGGGGGTGGGGGAAGGAAAGAGTGACTGGCGGGGAAGGGGACCCACATCTTGACAGTTCCAAGGATCAGAGGGTGAGGATGAAGGACAGATACGGCCCTCACCGACGCGGCCGGGACGTCACTAACAGAGACCGTGGCAGAGGGGCTTGGAATTCAGAGCAGCTTGCTTCTGCCCCTCCCTGCTTCTGGCTCCCTTTGACTCTGTAGTGGCCAGCAAAATACTGACGCCCGGGTGCCGTTGGCTGAGATTCTGCGGGTGTGTGGTTTGGGAGTCTGCATTTTTCACAGCTACCTAGGTGATCCTTATCGGCCCTGAAGCCTGAGGGTCACCGGCCTCACAGAGCAATTCCAGGCTGCAGGCAGGTGGATCAGGCCCAGAACCTGCCTCATCTGTGCCAAGCAGCTCTGTAAGGACGCTCCAGAGAACTGCTGACAAGCGGTCACTTTTCACAAGTAGGCCAAATCTGCACATTTCCAATTCTGATTTGTGGCCAAAACTGTCATAATAGGGGATGGCAAGGAGATTAAATTCCCTCCTACAACAAGTTAGAAACATCTGACCTTTCTGAACTGACCTGAACGCATGACAGAAGAATGACCACTGCTGTGGTGGACCTTCCCGCTAGCCCCTGGCCCCCTCGCAGCACCCTCGGGCTCCCCAGAGGATGGCGCGCTCAGCAAGAGCACAGCCTGAGTCTTCTCTGGAACATCGTTCTCTCCTGAGCCGCTCACAGCGGCCTCTCCCTTTGCTGCTCCCTCGGGTCCCACCCAGCCGTTACCTTGGTCTGGATGACCTGTTGCGGGAAGTCGCTCATGGCGTTTGTCAACCAGCCTTCCAGACTCTTGGCAAAATTGCGGATGGCCTGTGTCAAGGTACCTGGAGATACAAACCATGATACTAGCGAGGAGAGAGGCAGCCTCCCCTGTCCGCAGCAGTGAGTGGAAGAGCCGCAGCTGGATGAGAACCACCAGCCCTGAGCACAGCCGCCGAGCACGAAGATACAAGAGCGGCAGTGAGAACTGAAGACGTTTATTGAGGGAGGTGCTGGGTAAGAACTGGGGCTCTCTCTCCTCGTTTATCTGTCTAGCTAGCAGGTCTCTCCTGGGGGGTTCCGCCCCCAGGGGACACTGGGCCATGCCAGGGGACATCTGTGATGGTCACACTAGTGGTGCTCCTGGCATTGCATGGGGGGGGGGGTTCAGTCCACCAAAGTGCCCAGGATGACTCCCCACAGAGAGTGCTCTGGCCTCCATGTCAGCCGTGACCAGGAGGTGAGGCCCTGCTACACACAAGCGTGTAAATACATTTTAGCAACTTCCAAATTTATTTTGAGACGGTCTGCAATAAGAAACAAATATGTCTGTTTAAAAAAAGAGAATAAAATGCCAAATGTAAAAGGAAACAACCTCAGACTCAAACCTTACGATAGAGACACTAAGTAAACATTACATTAAAACGTTTCAGGCAGGCGAGGCCAAAGGAGAAATACAATAGTCTCGCTGCAGTTCGTTCAGAAAGGGGAGGGTGGCACAGTACCCACACGTTGCCTGGCTGGCATAAACCACGGTGCCCACAGCAGGCGTTCATTGGCACAGGCCTCCCGGCCAGGTGTGCTCACCTTTCCCTGGGAAAAGCCCTACACCCTGGAGTACTGGAGGCAAAGGGAGAGCGGGGAGGGGCCGCAGGGGTGGGTTCCCCCTGGTGGTGGGTGTTGTCATCGCCATGGGAGCGCGCAGAGGCCCTGGAGAGGTCCCCATGGCACTCGGCAGCCAAGGCATCAGGCAGGGTAGGCACCAGGCACATGGTTTCAATTCTCCCTTTTTCTTCGATTAAGAATCTGGAAGATCTTCTGAACCTACCACGTGATGCTGGAGGGTCACAGTGTTGGGTCACAGATGAGCTCTGTTCTGGGTCCAGAGGGGGTGTGTGTGGGGAAACGTGTGAGAGTAGGTGTGAAACTCCACTCAGGTCTCCACTGGGAGCCAGGCACCCACTGGGATCTCCTCGGGAATAATGTGGGCGCCAAACGGCTCCAGGGAGCAGCACCCCGCGCCCAGCCCCAGCCCCGTCCAGACCTGAAGGTGGGCAGTGTCCACTGGAGCCCCAGGCCGGCCCCGCTCGGTCTTTGTCTTGGGTTAGCAGCAAGGAGAGCACGCAGGCAAGAGCAACATCTTCCCAGGGACTGAGCTACTTTCTCCTTTGGGCTCCCGGGCCCAGGTCTGAGACGTGCGTTACAGGTGTGCTGGGAGAGGACGTTAAGGAGCAGTGGTGCTTACTGGGCACGGGACGCAGCACGTCAGGAATGAGGATCTCGACCAGGGCCTGGTACAGGATGTGGTCGCAGTTCCTCATCCACTTGAGAATGGGGTCACATTTGCACAGAGAGACCAGCTTGTCCTTTGGGAGGATGGTGCCTTCCGGTTCGTCGTCGCTGTGGGCAAGGGGGAGATGAGGTGAGCGGAGGCCTGGTCCACACGAGCACCCCATCAGCACCGCGGGCGGCAGGAGGCTGGCGCAGGCTTGGAGGACCTGCCTGGGCCAGGGGGACCAGAAAGTAAAGCGGCAGGACCACACCTGATGGAGGCGGCTAGAAAACCTATGCAAGGTTTGCTCTCTTATTCCCACACCTCAGCAGTCTGGCACTCCCCAGGGGGGTCCATGCTGCGCCCTCCCCACTTGTGGCGGAGGTGATAAAGATCCACCACAGTTACAAGTGCGGTACTTCCATTCAGGATCAAACCTCTAAAATCCCTCACGCTGAACAAGCAAGGGGCAGGAGGGAGACAAAGTGACCCCAAGAAGTGCAGAAACTACACAGGGCAAAGGGGTGGGGGTCTGAGTGCCAATTCCCGCAAAGCTGATGCCTTTCTGTGGTCAGCATGGGCTCCTCAGGTTAAACCCAGCAGGTAGGATGGTGCGGCCCTCTCCGGGGACGAGTTACCTGGCAGACAGAGAGGCAGGGCAGTCACTGGCTGAGACTTTGGAGTTCCAGAAGGAAAGCCACAGCTTCTCAATGTAGTGAAACTGGAGGTTCATCACCACGTCTAAAGTCGCCTGGGAATAAAAACGGTCAGTTAGACACAGGACGGGCATGCGTCCCGGGTTAATGGAACATGCTGAGCAAGCAGCCACAATGAACGTTGCGGTGGGTCTTTTAAGATCCAGAGAGAGACCCCATGAGGGGCAGAAATGAAGGAGGGCCCTCTCCCGAACGTGCAGGTTAGAGGGCGGGCCCCGCTCCTGACCCCTGTGCGTGGCCAGGGACGCCCGGCCAAGTTGGGATGTTGGTGGACTGGCGATGAACTTATGAGAGTGACTGCTCGACCATGCTTGACCCTGCGCCCAGGCACCCACCGAAGCCCCAAGGCTCAGGCTCGGGCTCTTTCCGGAAGCCGCCTGGAGGGAGGGGTGGTCACCTCGCAATGCCGCCGGTAGACCAGCTGCAGGGCCTTGACGTCGTGCAGCGTGATGCTCTCCTGCAGCAAGACGCCGCCCAGGTCGGGCGCCGGGAACTCCGGGAAGACGTGGGAGACATCTGGGGGGAAGAGGGTGCTTAAAAGAGCAGCACAAGACCCACACGCAGAAGCTGGGCTAGGATGCCCAGGTGCAGGTATCAGTGTTGTCCCCCCAGAAACAGCCAACTCCTTGTGGGGGGTCACACTCCTTGGTAAGCTTTGGTTTTCTCAGGACCGAATTCTGAGGCTAAAGATACTGGTACAAACAAAGGCGGCACTGAGCCCTGGGCGTGGGACAGAGCGAGGCTCCCATCACCCCAGTGAGGGGTCCCTGGGCAGTGTGTTTGGGGAGGAGGCTGACATGGCAGAGGCCTCCCAGGAAGGCCGGAGAGCAGTTCCAGAAGCCCCGACACTGGAGGGTTCTGTCTGGGCTAAACAAATACCGTAGAGACACGTGAGGGCCTCTGAGGTCTTCAGAGTGGAGCTCCAGCAGCACTACTCATGGGGGCAGCAGCACTGGGTGTGTGCCGGGTGGCAGCGGGCTCTGGGTTAGGTACTCTCCCAGACAGTGGTGGGGGAGGGACTCCTTCTCCTGGGAAGCTCCCAGGGAAGAGGGCTGGGTAGGCCTATGTCGGGGTCCCAGGAGGGGAGAGACTTAGTTTTGGGAGTTCTGAGCATCTGAAGCTCCTGGTAAGAAAGGAAAAGGTGGCAGCAAAATCATGTGGCCAGCCTGAACCAATAGGTTTTAAAATACAACTTCTGGTCTTTCTAACAGGCATTTCATTTTATTTACTTATGTTTCTAATGGTCACGCTATACACTAATTCTAGGGTTGTATGTTGATTTATCTAAAATCTCTAGGATGCCACAAAGTTTCCAGAAAGTTCTAGAACTTTCTATGTAGTTGAAAAAGTATAATACAAGAAAACCATTTGAAGCATCCCTTTGTTATTTCTGGTGCTGAAACCCATAAGCACCCAGAAGTGCCAAGAAGACCTCTGAGCTTTTGCAGCCGGCCCTGCACCTTGGGTGGGGGTGGGGGCTCACCTATATACTGCTGGTGGTGCTGGCTCTGGGCGGCCATGGCCTGCTCAGGCGTGCTGTGTGGGCTGCTGTGAGAGCCACTGTCCCCAAGGTTGTCCGTCTTCTGGGCTGGCCGGTACCTGGGCAGGGGACACATACGCCACCATGAAGCCCCAGAAGGGGCCAAGAAGCAGAGGGTTGAGCAGGATTTGGTTTGGGGGAGTGTGTGTGTGTGTGTACAGTTTTTAAAAATGATGGTCAAATATACCAAACACAAATTTACCATCTTAACCTTTTTTTTGTGCATGGTTTGGTGGCATTAAGTATGTCTACAACCATTCTCACCACCCTCCTCTAGAAGTTTCTCATCTTCCCAAAGTGGAACTCTGTCCCCACTTGTTGGGGGAAACCAGAGGCTGCAAGAGCTCTGAGCAACAGTCAAGGATAGAAAGAAGTGTTACGGCTGAGATCCGTGCAGACTTGCAAACAAGTCTGCTAACAGGAGCTGCACAGGGCTCCTGGGATCGAGGCAGACACGCTTGCACTCCGGAGAAGATGATAAGGAAACAAAAAAGTTGTTAGATAATAGTAGTGGCTAGTGACATGCAGGCGGGCTTGGCACAGACCTACGAGATCTTGTACTTCTGGGCTGTGCTTTTTGAAGGAAATGACATACCCTTGTTAACTGTTCTCATGCTCAATAAAAGGCCATGGAGAGGCTGGGAGGATGGCTATTGGCCTAGGAGAGCACAGCCCTCCATCTCCTTGCTTCGACATCCTGTCTGCTGCTCTCATGCCTGTGTCACCGAACATACAGAGTTACAGCAACACCGTGAAACACTAACCCTCAACCCCAGTCCCTGGCATCCACTATCTACTTCCTGCCCCCCAGAGGGACGCTGTAGGGGTCAGTGAGGGTGCTTGGAGAGGTAAGTGGGGCTGGGGGCACCTTTCCTGTGGAAGGTGGGGGCCAGGCTTCCTGAGAGCAGGGAGAAATGTTGCTCAGATGTGTGTGATTCTAAATGTAAACGGCTTACGCCTATAGCTGCAAAATATATGTGCAGCAGTTCTTAAAATAACAGTGCCTGGTGTATGGGGGCACAGATGTTTGCAGAGGCTGAAAATAATCAACAACAATGAGAAGCTACAGTGTCCATGTTTGTGGATAGGATGGACTGTGGGTTCCCAGAGAATGTTCCAGAAACCCTTCTGTGTCTGCCAACTCCTGAGATTAGTTATCTGGTTGGAGTCACCGGAATACTTTAGAGTGGCCCAAATGGGTTTTTGAGACACAAAATCGATGTGGCACGCACCTGCCATGAGGGAGGTTAACTGGGTGGTCCCTGCCTTAGAGCCCAGAAGAGGGAGAGTGGGAGGGAGGGGTGACGGAGTCCCAGCAGAGAGAATCTGGCTGCAAAGCCTGGGTTATTTGCTCTCTGACTCTTTACGGAAAAAGTTGCTGACTCCTGCCTTAAAGGATGAGTAGCTCTGTGGGGGATATAGAAGAGAATATTCCAGAAAATGGCAAGGCCCTTTCAGCCATGGGATCAAAAGATTGAGAAACAGCAGCAACTTCTTTCTCCTGCAACTTGGCTTACTTCTGTGCTCACATCTTTCCTGAAAATTAAAGATCTGTGATTCCAATTCTTAACATTCTGGAAAAGGCAATGTGGCTGCTGGGGGTGGATTGGGGGGAAGGAGGGCACAGAGGACTTTGAGGCACGTGAAACTGTTTTGTATGGCGGTGATGGTGGGTGTGTGTCATTACACATCTGTCCAAGCCCTTAGCATGAACACCCAGAGAATGACCCATAATGTCAGCTGTGGACTCTGGGAGACAATGACGTGTCAGGGTAGGTGCATCCATGGTGACAAAGGCACCAGTTGGTGCCATGCTGACAATGCAGGAGGCTGTGCAGGTGGAGCAGAGAGTAATGAGAAATCTCTATACTATCCCTCATTTTGCTGTGAACCACTCTAAAAAATAGAGTATTTTTTAAGATAGAGAAAGTCCTGGAATCTGTTAGATGGAGGAGGTTATATTCCCACCTTCCCATCTGTTGATGCTCTTATGTCTCACCAAGTAAAGGGTGTCCCCCACCCCCAAGCAGGAGGTTGGAGTTAATAAACATGAGTTTTTCTCCACTGTAGGATGGGGAGCCCCCCCGTACATATTTACTTAGTCTTCACTTAACGTCATCATAGGTTCTTGGAAACTGCAACTTGAAATTGGGTCTTTGAATAATGTTTCAGTCAACGTTGGCCGGGATTACTATACTCATCAACATTACACAAAATGGCATTGAATAAAATGAAGATGCTAGCCAAAAACCTGCCGCCATGTTTAAGGAATACCGTGTCTACACTCTCCCAAGTGAAACCTGGTGCCAGGCCCCTTGGCGGAGTCAGCGCTCAGGCGTGGGCCACCCACCTGGGCTTCTGGTGCATGGGCTGCTGCCGCATGGCCATGTACTGCGTGTCCTCCTGCAGCCGGTTCAGCGGGGAGTCTGGCTTCAGACGGATCCCGTAGTAATGATACTTCGAGTTGCCCCTAGAAGCCAAACAGGCCAGGCTCAGCTCTGAGCGACGGGCCAGGAGATCTGGTTGGCCCTGCGTTTTGGGCTCTCCTTAAACTGAGCAGGAAATGACCACAGGCTGTTCTGTGGTCAAAGAGGTTGAGGAAAGCCCACACACCACACCCCTCCTGGATCTGGAAGGGGCGCTCAGAAGCTCCGCAGCGAGAAGCCAGCTCAGTTTTGAACCCAGCACGACCCTGTGGTCATCATCGTCGTCAGCACCACAGTCCGTGTCGCGTTGAGACAGCATGGCCACTCACACTCACGGGCTGGTCGTCCCGACAAGCCCCACGCGCAGCCCAGGCGTGCGGAAGGCTGTGCCAGCCAGGCTGGGGAAGGACACGCTGTGACATTTGCAGAGTGCCTAACGGGGCTTGTCTTGAGTGAGTCCCCGTCGATAAGCCACGCGTGGCTGTCTGGACCCTCTCCCAATAAACTTAAGGCATGTTTTGGTGGTAGCACAGCTTGGGGAACGGGACCCTAACTGACTAGGGGAAGCGGGCAGAGGCTTTAAGCAGCTTAGTAGCGGGAACACGCTGCAGGCGGCGCCTCAGGAAAGGCGGGCGCTGAAGGACAGACAGGCCGTCCAGACGGCCCGGCTGGGAAAGCCTCTCTCCAGAGCTCACAACAGGGCGACTGGGAGGAGCTGGGGCCCTGCCAGCTTCAGTAAGTGCTTAGCCCAGAGCTGGGGGAGGAGGAGGGGAGAGAAAGCCTGCTCTGAAGCCAGCACCCTGGACACTCCACAGGGGAAGCCTGGCACGAGCCTTCTGCAGAGGCCCCTGCGTCCTCAGAGGAGGCCCCCGCCTCCTCCTCTCCCTCCCTCCTCTATCGTCTTCGTCCTGTGAGAAGTTCTCTCTAGAGGGCCAGTGGTGGCAGAGAGTAAGCAAAGGCTGTGTGTGCTCGTGGCTCTACCGCCAGGGCACTTAAAGTCAGCCAGGATGGCCGTTGGCGCAGGCCCGCCTGAGCCTCGACGCCTGCTTGCGTGCAGCGGAAGGCAGAGCGGGGCTGGCTGCACACGCCCTGGCCACGGTAAGAACGGCCCCTGTGTGCCTTGGCCGATCCACTTTGAGTGGAAATGTTTCAAGACCCCAAGCGGAAGCCTGAAGCCACAGACTGTGATGAATCCTATGTATACCGCCATGCCCGACACAGCGACATTTCAGCCAACAGTGGACCCTGAACCCCCGAGGCTGGGCGTGCCGCGGGCTGCAGCACCAGGCTGGCGTCTTTACCTCTATGCTGTTTGCATAGATAGGAGACGTGATGACGCGTTCCTTAGAATGTGTCCATTGTGACCGATGCGTGGCTGTGCTGCCGCTTCCCGAACGCACGCACCCATGCCAAGAGGGACCATTTTACATTAGAGATGATAACAGACGAACAACATTAAGTAATGATCAAAAATGGAACAATTATAATATACTGTAGCAAGTTACGTGGTCTCGCCCAAAATGTCTGAACGTATGTAGTATTTTTGGGTCATGGCTGAGGGCAGGTAAGTGGAACTGCAACTTGGGGTAAGGGAGGACCAGGGTAAAGGAAGAGGGAGGATGGAGGCACAAGGGGTTGTGGCACTCCCATCTGCCCACCTGGTGCCCAGGCGCCGTGTCCTCAGGCCCATGAACACGGAGCGGATCAGTTTCCCAAAGGAGGCGGCATTCACGGGGTCCAGCTTGTGCTCTTGGCAGTGCCGAAGGTAGTGATTGTACAGAGAGCTTCGGGGCAGACTCACGCCTTCGGCAGTTTCGTAATTATCTAATAGCCATTGGAGCTGGGGAGAGAGACACGGGTACATCATCACACCAGCTTCACCTCAGTACCCGTACCTTGAAGCAAAACAGAAACCTCACATAGACTCATCAAGAGAATCACGTGCTTCCCCTCCACCGAGATGGCGCATAAATTCATCTCTGCGGTCTCAGATCTGAATCGTGCATCTGACACACGAATCAGTAACTTCTTTTCACTTGCTTATTTATGCCTTCAATTTCCAGCCCGTGTGTCAAGGTTCCTGACATGCGTTAGAAAAACCTGCATGTGAATGCGACTCTTAGCTCCTGTCTTCACCATCCTCTAAGTACCCGCAGACCTGCACACCACTGAAACACCAAACGTCTTCTAAACCTGTGAGAATAGAGGCTGATTGCGACGCCAGGAGAGACAGGAAGGCGAGAGAAATCTCGACGGCGCCCACCAGCCCTGTGCTGAGTTAAGCCGTGATGATGAACAGATAGACTAAAACCGAAGTCCAGAATCGAGAGACGCGAGAACGGAAACCGATACGCTGAGAAGATGCGTGCAGGGCTTTGTGCTAGGGCGAAAGGCAGGCTACAAGACCCAAGGTGATGTCTCTGGCCTCTAGAGGTCAGCAGCAAGAGGGTAGGGGCTGCCCCTGAGGACAGGCAAGCCCCACACCGGGCACAGTGTGCCCCCGAGCAGAGTGTATCTGCTCAACTGGTCCAGGGGAGTGGAGCACGGAGAAAGGTGGGAGGCAGGTGCTCGGGAAGGAGGCCTAAGGAGGTCGCCCTGCATGAGTACTGAGGGAATCGGGTTGTCTAAGCCACAACCCTGTCTTGAGGCTCCGACCCCCTCATAGTCTGCAGGTCCCCAGTCCACGTGTGTTACCCCACCCTGACTTACCATGCAAGCTGGGATGTTGGCCTGCATCCCCTTTTAAATAGCAGTCTTACTATGGAAGGTTCTAACGTGCATAGAGGTAGAGAGAGTTGAAGGACTCTGCTTCAACCACCATAAATTCAGGCCTAAATTTATTTCATCGAAGCCCTGTCCACTCCTCTCACCTGTCCTGGGTCATCTTAAAGGGAAGCTTTGATATGCCTTCATTTCATTCCTGGGGTTTCCCTGCTCTAATAGGGACAATTGTTCACAAAAGGCAGGTGGTGGGGCCAGCTGGGGTGCAGATGCTGGAATAATGATTGTTTCAGAGCCAGGGGGTGGGCAGTGACTGGGTATGTGAGATATATGTGTGGGAGCAGGTCAGATTCAGGAGAAGGGGTACCCCTGGGGCTGACACAGAAAGACAGACACCAGGCATCAGGAAGAGCTAAGATAATGGTTCTGCTTTTGAAAGGAGGAGGTTAAGTGCTGAGTGTGTGTTCAGCGCAGAAGATAGGACCTGCTGGGACAATTTGGCACTGAGGAGCCAAGGCCAGGGCTTAGGGCCAGGGAGGGGTATAGAGAGAGGGTCTTGGGGAACATTTGTCACACACCGGCGTGCCCATATGCAGGGCTGAGGAGGAAGAGGCGTGTGGCCTACAACCAAGCCCAGAACCAAGGTCCAGGGTATGTGCTGCCTGACACTGGGGGAGTCAGGAGTGGCTCCCGCACCCACTCTGACCCCGCAGACACGTCCTCAGCCACACACCCTCCTTGATGTGGGGACCGGGTGCAGCTCCCGCAAATCCCTGATAGAGCTGTGGCTGAACAGGGCCACCACCCCTCCTTACTACAAAGCCTGCCATGAAAAGGGTCTGTTGTTGGCTCTGTTCTCAAGTGTGCCCCCGTGTGGCCCCTGCATGCATGGCAGGCAGTGTGGCCAAGAAATTGCTGTGGGCGCACCTTTCCAGTGTCGGATGTCACATGTTCAGCCATCTCTATAACTTTGGGGCAGAACTCTTGCCTGCATCAATTAAAACCACCAGCGAGAAGAGGGGCAGAGGTCAAGGGCACAGGGGGCTGGGGAGGACAGTCAATCACAGGAGGTGCGCAAGGTTGCGGGGAAATAAGGAATGGCTCTGGAAAGAGACTTCTTCTTGTTCAATTGCCCCTTTAGGAAAAGAACACATTTTCCACTTCCCATCAAGTGAAAAGAATTTTATTTTCCAAACTTTTCTTAAATGTACTTTTTTTTTTCTGACAAAGGTGGCAGAACACCCCCTTTATTTTGATAAGCTTCCCTAGGAAGCTTAGCCTTTTAGAAGCTATCTTGGTTCTCCCTTGTCCTTGATCTAGCTCTCCAAGCTTGACCCCTGGGATCTTAAAGGTGCCCCAAAAAACAACGACTGAGAGAAAAGGTCCAGAAGAGCGGGGGGAACAGCCAGCACGTGGGAGCTGAGGCTGTGGGGGTAGAGCTGCCTTCTCTCTTTGCTGCCTGGGACTGGGACTCACGGGTGCTGGGCTCTAGAAGTCGGGAGACGAGCCAGGCTCGGAGGTGGGGCCAGATTCCGTGGGTGGCGGACCGGAAGGGGTGGTCAGGGGTCCGGGAATGGAGGCTATGATGGCTCACCCTTGGGACACCGCTCGTTCACTTGCTAATGAAAAGGAAAAGTCTGGAGGTGACCGCGCGGGTTTATCACCCCAGCTCCGTGTCATTTAAATGCAAAGCAGACTTCGGGCAGTCACGCTGGCCTTGACAACAGCAGTGCCACAACAAGGAAGGGAGGTTATTGTCCTTCTCAGGAGAAGTAGCCAGGAGAGAACGGACTCCACAGCAGCCTCCAAAGAGGGACCGGTCACGTCGCCTCTCTCTCAAGCACTGAGTGATCTAGAAGGGAAACTGATGAGGGCCGGATGAAGATCAAGTTCTAAGCCTCACCACGGGCTGGGAGTGACGCCGGAGCCTGCTGCCGAGGTTGTGCCTGATACAGAATAAGCACCTTAGTGAAACTGACCTGAACTCAAGGTTCCTGTCTCGCCCTACCTCATTCACTGTCCCAACCTCAGTTTTAGTAGAACCACTCTGGCTGCTGCCTTGAGAAGGGCCTGGAAGTTGAGTAAGATCAGAAGTGAAGAGGTAGCCTTGACCACGCATGGGAAGGTGGAAGCAGGGCTGTGACTTGACGGGGGAAGAGGGAGAAGCGGTCTGATTCTGGATTGCTCTGCTGGTGAGATCAAAGAGCACCGGAAGTGGGGCGTGACTCGAGGGGCAGCAAGGATGTGCACCAGGCAGACAGCAGGGGAGATGGTGGGAGGTGCTGGGGATGTTGGGTGCGGGCAGGGCTGGGCGCTGGACACTGTGTTGAGTTGCTGCTCCAAGCAGGCAGGTGTGGATACAGATGTGGCATTGAGTCCGGGAGGTGGAGCTCTTTGGGATGCATTTCGCATCAGGAGCCCGGGCGGGGCCATCAAGGTGGCGGCGGAGGGGTGGGGAGCACTGGAAGGCCAGATGGCCGCTAGAAGTGCTGGCCACAGTAACTTGGAGGAGCCCTTGGAAAAGGGGCCCAACCCATGAAGCTTCCAGCTCCAGCTATGCACCCCCGCCTTGGGGGCGTACAGCTTTGCCATTAGTTCAGCCGCGACAAGTTAAATGTTCTTTGACGATTCGTGTCAGTTGATTCCGTAAAAAGAAGCATCATATAGCTTGAATACGGCTGTTCCCAGTCAGGCCTCCCAGAGTTTGGAAACGAGTTCACTTGGGTAGTGGTTGCTCCCAGGAACAGGGACTTTTTGAACCCGAGGTGGGGGTTGAAGACCCTGAGCTATCGAGGGTCCTGGTGCAGATCCTTGAGCCAGGAACTGGGGAACAGCAGAACGGCAGCCCTGGGAGGAGCCGGCCACCTCCCCTGCTCACAGGCCAGTCCTGCTCGAGGCTGGGGGCCTGGACAGGTGCCCTCGGCCGTGACAGGCTGAGGGGGTTTCCTTCCAATCCCCTGTGCAGCCTTTTCCTCCTTGCTCTGAAGCCACCATTCCTGTTTTCACGTCATCAAATCACACTCTTCCCAGTTTTACAGACTGCTGGAGGCCACCTCCTCCCGCGGGGCTTTCCACCCCGGGCTGGAAGAAACCCGGAGCCCTGGGTCTGAGTCCCTGGGGACAGCTTGAGACGCTTGAGGATGCCCCAGCCATCGGATGGGTCCAGAACTCACTAGCAGCGTCCCCAGGCTCTGGACTGCCCACCTGGACTCCTGTGCCCTTGGGCTTGATCTAAGCACATTTTCTCACACGTGCTGAGCTTCTGCCCTCAAATTTCCAAGACCCCTGGAGTGTCTCGTTCTTGCTGTTTGCTCTCTAGGTGGACACGGATGCTGCAGCAGAGCCTTTCTATTTCTAGAAAGGGGATCTGGGAGCCCACCAGGGAACAGGCCTGTAGGATGCAGCTTCGCATCTGGGACGCGAAGGGGGCGGGGCTGTGGCCTCCGGTGCCCAGCACTTGAGCCAGCTCTGCTGCAGGCCGCGCCCACGACAACCCGCGAGGGGCCTGCCTGCAACACACCCATCCGTCAGCATGTCTCCCTTTAGGTGCTCCCCTCCCTGGCGTTCACAACTGCCAAGACTAGATCCGGGGGGACTTTACTCCAGTGAGTATAGAAGACGCCATCTTTAGAAAAACCCCGTCTCTACTCTTTGGCCCTAAGTCACCAGGCCCCAGATGCTACTTCTCAGACTGGCTCCGGATAGAAGCAACTCAGTAACGGATCACGGGGGAGAACAGACACGGGGAAATTTGTCCCTCTAGGCAAGTCAACTCAGGAGTGTAAACCTGGGAGGAAGCAACCAAAGAAAGTCTGCCTTCGAATGAGAGGTGTTAGAAAGCCAGAAGCGACCCCGCAGCCAGAGACCAACGGCTCATGCATTTCCCCACAGACATTTTCAATTTTCTGCGGTCACACTGCCGCCTGGGCCTGGGCCGGACCTGCCTGCCTCTCACTGCGTTCCCCGAGGCCGACCCAGAGCCTGGCCCCACAGTTGTCTTTAGAGCTCGAGAAATACCGGTCCCTGTCCTCTGCAGGCGCTTCTCCCCATGTGTCTGGGGTCCAGACTCTTCCCGAGCACACACTGAACATCATGCCCGCCCTGAGGTTCCCCAGGCGCATCGCCCAGCAGCGATGGACTACAGGGCTAAGACCCACCTAGCCTGGAGGGGGCAGGGCACCAGCAGTGTCTGACCTGCTTTATTCTCCTTTTCACAACCAGAGTGAGGTTGCTAAGGGTCCTTGCGCATGTGCCCTGAGCAGTGGGCAACACCTGTGCCTGACCCAAGAATCCAGAAGCTTCTGGACCTCTCCTGAGCTGGCTTCTGTCCCCCAGAATCACTGCCTTTCGGGCAACTCCTTCCTTGCACATATGAAAGTTCTGATGGGGTCAGTTGGGTTAGTGTTTGAGGACAGGGGACATCTTTTTTTTTTGAGCTTGAATTCTCCAGAGAAAGTCAAGGCAGCTGCTCAGAAGCACATTCTGGCTTTCAAAATGCCAAACACAGCTGGTTCTATAGAAAGCCAAACGGAGAGTATAAGAGGAGAAGTCAAGTGTAGTGGAGTGTGAGGAGACCAGAACTTTCCTTCCCAAATATCCCCAACAGACAGGTTTGTATCTGGTCCCCTCTCTGGTCCCGTCCAAGCTGCCCAGACACAAGGATCTTTTCACCCTCCTGACACGGGGCCTATGATCATGGATTGCCCGCGAGGCATGCGAAGCAGAAAAATCTTTTGTAACTAGAGTTAGCAGGAATTAGTGGCTTTGCACTTCTTTAAATTACCATTCTTTTTCAATGATCTGGAAGATAAAAAACTAAGAATCTTTATGGCATCTTCAATGCTGTTTTTTTTTTTTTTTTTGCTTCTTTGGGGATTATTTATAGTGTTCATTATTTGCCAGGCATTGTTGGGCATCTGCTACATAAAGTAAGTAATCAAATCCCCATAACCACCAGAAGAGGTAGAATATTGTTCTATTATTATCTTCCTTTACGGATGAAGAACCTATCTTAATTTCCCCTTCATTGCGGAAAGGTATTTTTGCTGGATGTATGCTTCCAGGCTGGCTTTTCCTGCCTTTCCATACTTTAAAAGTGTTATTCATCGTCTTCATTTGTTTTTAAAATGCCTATGAAGGTTATGAGTGCAGCCGGGAGACTCAGTCGTACACGCACTTACATGGCTGTTGAGTAAACCGCTTTTGTGTGATGTGATCCCTTCGCTTTTTTGGAGGTTTTCAATCGCCATTTCAAGCTAAAGAAAATGTGCGCAGAACAAAACAAAATAGAAAAAAAAAAAAAAGGAAATAAGATGGTTAGCATCAGCCAAGATTTGTTTTTATTAATATCCAAATAATGATTCAAGCACCTACAAAATAAAAATGAGGCTTGATGCGGGCAGGGGGATGGGTTAAGTGGCGAGTTAAGCTGTGGCAAGGAGCATTACTTGATTACATGCAGACGAGCCGAGGAACCCATCAAACACAAACAGCAGAATGACATTAAATGGTGCAAAGTGGCTATTCAGTTTTAACACAACATTTGCATGTGCACATGTATGGCATAAACACTGGGTCACGGAGTACATGCAAATGGAAGGCAGGCCAGCGTAATTGCCCACCGCTCCCTCACACCCATCATCTATCTACTGGTAGGGAGACTCAGACCACCAGGTCCTAAACAGTGGGTGGGACTGACTTTGTGGCCAGTTTGTTCCATCGCAAAGCCCAGGGTCTCCCTCTGAGATGCTTTAGGAAAATACCCAAACCAAAGATCTAGGTCCTGCTGTCAGGAGGTACAGGGCCCTGGGGCCCCTAAACATGTCACAGAGAACACTCCTGAGTGTTCACAAGTGAACTTTGCAAAGAGGGTTGTATGGCAATGAGAACAGAGTCACAGGAAGGGAAGCCTTCCTGGGAAGGGGCTTCTGAGTCAGGATGTAATGACCACATAGAGGTGAGGGCTAGTGGTGAGGCAGGTTCTGCAAAGGAAGAAACACCAGTTGTGAGTGGCCACCATATTTGTTGAAGTTGATCTTGACTTGTACATGGAAAAATGAAAATTTAAAACCTGCATCAGCCCACCACAACCATCAGAAGGAAATGAACCTAAAATACTGCTGCCTTTTCTCAAACACCCAGGGAAGGTAAAGACTTCAGTGACACTTCTGTAAAAAGCAGGTTGAATGTGTATTTTAGAGAGTGCAGCTAGACAAGCTTCCCAGAGCTGAGGTGAGAGGGTTACGGCTTGGTCTATCACTTCTTTTGACCACTGTTGTGTGTGTCCACTCTTCACCACTCTTACACAACACTGTCTTGGAAGTTCTAGCCAGGGCAGTTAGGCAATAGAAAGAAGTAGAAAGCATTCAAATTGAAAGGAAGAAGTAATACCATCTCTATTTGCAGATAACATCATCTTATCTATAGAAAATTCCAAAGGATTCACAGAATTACCATTAGCATTCATAAATGAATTCACCAAACAATATAAAGCAAACTTAGGAAAATGAATTATTTTTCTAAACAATGCACAATGCATAAGTGAAGTTAATAAAACAATATATAGTAGCAAAAAGAGAATAAAATGTCTAGGAAAATGTATCTTAAACAAGGAAGTAAAATACCAGTACACTGAAAAGTACAAAATGCTGTAGAAAGAAACTAAAGAAGAACTAAGCAAACAGAAGATATTCGATGTTCATGGATTGGAAGATTTAATATTGTTGAGATGGTAATACTCTTAAATTGATCAAGAGACTCAGTGCAATCTCTATTAGAATTCTCTACTAAACTTTCAATTGTTTTTTCGGAAAGGACTAGTGGATACTAAAAGTCATATTGCACTGCAGTATGAGTAGCCAAAACAATCGTGAAAGGTAAAGATGAAGTTGGAAAGCTCACACTTCTAGATTTCAAAACAGTACAATGGTATAGCAACCCAACTAGTGCAGTATTGAGATAAAGACAGACATATATAGATGTATAGACCAATGGAACATAATTGAAAATCAGAAAGTATCCCATACATCTATGGTCAATTGATTTCTGACAAGTTGTTAAGATCAGTCACTAGAGAAAGAAAAAGCTTTTCAACAGGGCGAGAGAACTAGATAGCCACATACAAAAGGATGCAGCTGGGCCTTCACACACCGTATGTAAAAATCAACTCAAAATGGATCAAAGAACTAAATGTAAAAGCTAAGATTATAAAAGTCTTAGAAGAAAACATGGGGTGATCATGTAAAATAAGGTTACCTTTAATGATCTTGGATTTGGCAATGGATTAGACATGACACCAAAAGTACAAACAACAAAAGATAAAAAAAAATTTAAGAAGATAATTGGTCTTCATCAAATTAAAAACTGT
This sequence comes from Galemys pyrenaicus, assembly GCA_019455555.1. Classification (NCBI taxonomy): domain Eukaryota; kingdom Metazoa; phylum Chordata; class Mammalia; order Eulipotyphla; family Talpidae; genus Galemys; species Galemys pyrenaicus. Next base: position 4,840,739 of record JAGFMF010011614.1, on the reverse strand, counting down.
GCATCCAAGTGTGAGATGCATACTATCAAGACTGAAAAAACAACACACAGAATGGGAGAAACACTTGTAAATCACACATCATATATCTGTTAAGAGTCTAATAGTCGGACTATTTAAAGAACTCTCACAACAACAAAAAGACATTTGATCTCATTAAAAATGGGCAAAGAGGGGGCCTCCCTGGTGGCGCAGCGGGTTAAGCAACACACTATGAAGCAAACCGCAGTCACTGAAGCACGAGTTCAATCCCTGCCGCCGGCCAGGGAGGGGCCCCACATGGCGCAGCAGACCTCTCCTGCCTCGCCCGCTGCTGCCCTCGGCAATGTGTTTCAGTCAGTCTGCCTGTTCTGCTCCCCACTCTGTCTCTGGTGGATCCTCTCACCTCCCGCGACTCTGGCCTGTACCCCAGCTCTTGTATGCATAAATAAATAAATCTTTAAAAAAAAATGGGCAAAGAACTTAACTAGACTGTTTACAACAAGCACAATGAAAAGATGCTCATCACTAGTCACTAGGGAAATAAAAACCACAAAGATACTACTTGACATTCACTAGCATGGCTTTTAAAAAAAAAAGGATAAGAGAAAAATAACAAGTGTTGATGAGGATGTGGAGAAATTGAAAGCTTTGCTCATTGCTTGTGGGAATGGAAAATGGTGCGGCTATTGTGGAAAACAATTTGGCAGGTCCTCAAAAAGTTAAGCATAAGTTCAGTTAAACTACATGACACGGTAATTCCATTCTTAAGTGGATACCCACGGTAATTGAAAACAGGAGGTCACACAAACACTTGTGCACAAATGTTCCTAGCAGCATGATTCATAATGGCAAAAAAGCAAACACATCAGCCATAGATGAATGGATAAACAAAATGCCGTCCATCCACACAACGGAATATTATTCATCCACAAAAAGGAATGAATTACCAATACATGTTACACATGGATGAGTCTTGAAAATGTTAAGCTAAGTGAAAGAACCAGTCACAAAAGGCCACAAATTGTTTGATTCCACTTGTACGAAATGTCCAGAACAGGCAAAAGCATAGAGACAGAAAGTGGATTAGTTGCCAGAGTCCGCAGGAGGAAGGAATGGGAGTGACTACTAAGTGGCACAGGATTTCCTTTGGGGGCAATGAAAATATTCTGAAACTAGATAATGAAAATCATTCTACAAATCTTGCACTAAATACTAAATATGAAATGATTAAAACAGTGCATTTTATGTTATATGAATTTCACCTCAATAAAAACATAACAAATGTACAAATCTATCAGTCTTTCTTGCAATTTGAATGAATTTTTCACCTCTGTGCAAGGTATTGTAACACCATGCACTGGCTACTTTGAAAATATAGGTTCACTGGGTTTGCAGATCTTTCAAATGTTGGTTCATTTCATTATATTGAAAATCACATTTGTTGTATCACTAGCAATCCCACTGGAAAAATACGAGCTGTTAAAGTTCAATCTTTCAGGGGTTGAAAATGTACTGGCAACAAAATCTGTCAGTTGTCCTGGAAACGTCAGGCTTACACCATTCATTTTTGAGAAAATGTCTGCCAAATCTCCAAGTCTGAATAATCATCATTTTTCTGTCATTCTTTTGGACAGAACAGTGTTTCATGAAAAGTGTTTCATTTTGTTGACAACTACTGTCCACCCAAGCTTCCATCCAGGTTTTGTCACGCAGAATATTAAAAAGATGTGGACTCAAGGATTGCGCTATAGTACAATTCATTTTTGCTCATCATCAAGAACACTCGTAAGTGAAACTGGCATTTGGTGTTTCTCTTTTTTTTTCATCATGAGCTCATGGTGGTGCAACAACAGTGACTGTAGGAGAATTTGATGCCACGGCCTTGATTGGCACCGGCTATTTCAACCTTCATGATCTTGCACTATCAGTGCAAATGACAGCCTAGAGAAAATGGCAACCAACGGCTTAGTACAGTGAGTCCTCAAATAAGTCGTTTCTTTCCATGTCCTTTTGTTACAATGTTGGTGAGGAAGGAAAAAATCTTGGCCATCACTGTAGAAAATATGGAGGACCCGATTTCATTATTCACCATTTCCTTAAAGTTACAGCTTCCAAAGGTCCATTGACTACTTTAAGCAAGGTCTTAGATATTATTATGAAGATAGTTTTGGCCTCATGGAACACTTGAAAGGGTCCTGGGGACACCCTGAAGTGTGTGGGATGGACTCATAAAAATTGTGTTGCTGTGGGTATTGCAGGAAAAGAGTACAAATTAAGATTTGCTGTCTAAGATAATCGACAAAACCCCACGGGGTCTGAAGAAGCCTACTGATACATAAAATTAATTTAATGCACAGTGGAACCTCCCAAGGTATTCACCGTGTTTTAAAATTAAGATGTCGGGCAAACCTCTGAAAGTGCTACAGGTTGGAAACACCATCAGCTCCTGAAGGTTAGCAGCTGAGGATGAGACCTAGGAGTCAGGACTGAAGGCACAGCAGGCCATCTCGCTCTTGAACTTGGAATTTTTGGGGCTTCCTTACATACCTGTCCCAGCGATTCTTACAGTGCAAGGCCCTACACCTCAATCAGCCCTCTCAGTGTCTGCAGAAACTAGGCTTATCTTTAAATATGCATAAAATGAGAAGTGATTTTACATTTGAGAGGAGTTACATTTTCTGTTGTTAAAAAGAAGTCTCAAAGTGCTATGTGGATGTGCTGCATCCCAAACAAGGAGGAGCCACGCCAGACACAGCGGTGCCCACACCCACCTCAGGTGCACGGAGCTTTCCCTACAGTCATTTCTGCTTTCCAATCTTCTGGTAGTTTCCTTTGCGTCTTGGTATATAATTATATTCCTGTGCATCTACTTCTTGACTCCTTAGGTGTATAATCTTTCTTTCTGATTTGGTGCAATGTACAACACTCACACGTTTATCAACCTTTGAGTATCATTCGTTCCTGCTCCATGAATTATTAACAGGAAGTCTGGGGAAAGGACACACATAGTCATGTTTTCAGGGCTTGTTTGGAAGAACACAAAAATGTATTAAGGTTTCTGACCAAAGATCTAGTGTTCTAAGAACACCAACAGCAGGTAGCAGACAAGTTTTAATAGCTCACAAGTATATTAAAATGAGACAATTACTTAAAACATTTTACAGTAATTTTAAGTAAAATAAGGTTAGAATTGAAAAAGTTCTTTTCATGTCTGGTGCTAGCAAGACTTTATCTATTTGAAGGAACATATTGGTACCTCCTTAGGTACCAATTTCCTCTGAGTTCATTCACTTCCTCAGAGTACATTTCCTCTGAGTTCATTCGTCTGCACCAACGGCCATTCCATATGATATGGTAACCTCTCTAAAATGACCTGCTGGACCGGCTCATCTCTGCAAAGGCCCAGCAATGGCCAGTGTCAAAGCGACACCCTCACCTCCAAGCTGAGTCCACCAGAATGTGATGTGGGGACTGTGCCTTGTGGGGCTAGGACTGGAAGAGGGAGGCGATGCTCCTTAGACCAGGACTGAGGAGGATCAAAGGGCACCTTCCATGCCACACTTAAGGAGGCACTCATTCTTACGGTTGTGCCAGGCCAGGATGCTGCCTGCCCCTTCCTGGCCCAGCCCTGCCTCAACTTCTCCCTCCCCCCATCTGACTCTGCGTTTTATCCCAACACACTTAACTTTCCTTATTTTCCCTCAGCTGGGCTGACTGACACATGCAGCGCTACCACTTGTGTTTACCACCTAGTGCTATGTGCCTATCCTTCTGAGCCAGTTCTTACACATTAGGAATTGGCAAATGTTTTCCACAGGGGACAGGTGGTAAATATTTGGGGCTTTGGGGACCAGAGGGTCTCTGCCACAAGCACTCCTGATGCTGGGGTGCAGCTACAGATGCTGAACGAATGAGTGCCTGGCTGCGTGCCAACAGAACTCCACAAAGACAGGCAGCTGGCTGGATTCGACAGAAGGGCAGCCCATGCCCCGTAATTCTACTAAGTAACTGTGAGTGGCTCACAGAATTACAGTCTACAGATGTGTCAGCTTTACTGTGAAACGAATTTTTAGAATCCTATAGGTCTAGAGGTGATACATAGTTCATGAATGTATTAAATGCCACTGTTATACATTTAGAGTGATGAATTCTGCTGTGTGAATTTTACAATAAAAATGATAAGGTAAACCACACACACGGTTAAAATATTCAAATAGAAGAAAAATGTGTATTAAAAAATCAAATCTTTCCCTTTTCTTGTTTTTCTGATTTCACAGACGTGATCTCTTCTTTGGGAGTCATTTTAACAGCTGAGTTGCTTAGTTCTTTTTGTAGTTGCTAGATGCTTCAATAATACAGTTCAAATTCTTAATTTATTAATTAACTTTTGAAAAACTTTTCACTGTGAAATAATTTTAGACTTAAAAAGAGAAGTTACAAAAGCATGGAATAAAGAAAACCAGTGTTGCCTGGAACCAGTGTCCCCAGATGTTGCCCCTCCCATGGGGCCTCAGTGCGAGGCTCCAGCCCTGGACATGAACCCCTGACAACACTATTAACCAGTCATAGGGTTAGAATAACCAGTCATTAGAATGTGACAAATCACCCACTAGCACCCTTTCCTGGACCAGGATGCGACCCAACGTGACACTGCGATTGCTCTGTATCCAGGGTCACTGAAGAAAGTACCAGGAACAAAGAGCAGAAGAGTGGAAGGGGCTGATTAGATCAACAACCCACCTGCGCACCGTTGCATGTGACACGTGAAGTGGGTTCGATACTCTGAAGAGGAACAATGCCAACTTCGTGGTAAAGGGATCGAGGCTTTTCAGAGTAAGTCCAAGACTATTTTCCAACACGACATTGTTAATTTTGTCACTAATGGCAGCGCAGAGACTAAAATTTTAGGTGCATCTTTCAAGGGGCACTCCTGAACAAACACAGGTACTGCTCTCACCTATGCAGAGAAACTTGCAAAAGCAGCTTCCAAAGCGGTGACATCAAAACTTCACATTCCGGCAATTCACTTTTTAGATTTATAACAGTCATGACATTTTAACCAGAAATAAAGGCTCAGGAGAATTTGTCTTGGAAAGTCTAGAATCACCCTTTGCCTTTGTGAGGTGGGTCTTCAACCCCAGTCTTCATGCTCCGCTTTCAGGGTCAACTATAAAACCTCAAAACGCTGATATAAAAACCTGGCAGATGTCAAGCATCAGATGCAGGAGGCAGATTTTATTGTTGTTGCAATCTCATGCCCACTTCTGTTCCTGGCTCCTGGACAGTCCCTCAGATCCTGGGGGCGTTTTCGTGAGATGTTCCCAAGGCAAAAACAGCAGTTGGAGGCCAGCAATCAGATTCTCATGAATATAACTCCCTGGGAGCTTTCCGTGGGGTGAGCGGTGTGAAAACACAGCTCATTTGTGGATTTCCAATCAATTAAAAACTCAGCTCTTCGAAAGCAACCCACATGACAGGCCACAGGCACCGGCAGCCTGGGTCAGAGCTGCGCATTTACTTACAATGAGATGATGTGGACCGTGGAGAACGCTACCCTTTTCAGTGACTTTGTTCCCTTTGATTCTAGGATATTTACTATTACAAATTGATGCGCTTCGCTAACGTTGAACCTCATTTACATATGCATGAAATTTAATCAGATTCTAGAGAACACTTTCTGACCAATCACAATTCTAAATGTAGGTTCACCCAGTGAGTCCTGAGGGGGCATGCACGTTTGGTCACCTGGGGCTACGCCGTGTGGTGTGCATTGCTCTAAGGGACTAAGTGAGGTGCGGTCCAAGCTGGTGTAACTGGGTGAAGCCATGGGTGCTATCCACACTGTCATGGCCTCTCAAGGGCCCACCCTCAGTGCCCAGTCTAGGGAACACACTGGACATAGAGAGGGCAGTACGGGGCCTCTCTGATGTCAGGGTGACCCTGAAACACACCTGGAGAACAGAGACGAGGCTAGAATACCACTTTCTATTTTAAACTAGTCCCACACCAAATTACAAGTTATTTTCTAATTGACAGTCAGTTAATGTAATCCATCTTGTTAACGGTTTAAAGAAGGAAAACACACGAAGAAGAAAAGCGTCATATCAATAAAGAAAGAGCATTTGACAAGGCTCAACAAGTACTTAGGATAAAGAGTCTCAGAACTGGGAATAGAAGGAACCTCCTCAACCTGAAAAAGGGCATTTATGATAACTTCTAGTTATCATCATACTTAGCAATGAGATCTGGAGGTTCCCTCCTAAGACTGAGAGCAAGGCAAGGGTATCTTCTCCTACTGCCATTCCTATTTAACTACAAGCTACAAGAACTAGCCAGTGCAAAAAGGAAAAAGAAATAAAAGCCATAAAGGAGGAAACAAAATTATTCCTATTTGCAAAAGTTAGAAAAAGCTGCAGGATGTATGGTCAACAGCTAAATGTCATCTGTATCTCCATATGCTAGCAATGAACAACTGGAACCTGAAATTAAAATTAATATCACTTGTAATAACTCCAAAACCACAAAATAAATATCAGGAAATATAAATCTAACAAAATCAGGTACAGGCTCTGCATACTAAAAATTACAAAAGTTGATGAAAAAAATCAAAGATTTCTAAGTAAGTGGAGAGAACATATAATATTCATGGATAGAAACCCCAACATAGTGAAAATGTCAAGTATCCCCAAATTGAGGTAAAAGTTTAATAAAAATCCTACTAGGAATTTTTTTATAAATATAGGTAAACTGACCTAAAATTTATATATAGCAAATTCTAAATTTATGTAAATAGCCAACAAATTAGTGAAGAATAAAGTGAGAGTAACCACTTTATCCAATTTTAAGACTTATTATAAAGCAATGGGAATTAAGACAGTGTGGAACGGGTGAAGGGAGAGGCACATAGATCAATGGACAAAACGGAATGTACTAAGGTAGAACCACACACACTCGGGTCAGCCAATTTCTTTACAAAGGTGCAAAAGAAATCAAATGGAGAAAAAGGTTAGTACTTTTAACAAATGACTCTGGAACCACATGCATAAAAATAAGCCTTGACCTAACCCTTATATCTTATACAAAAGTGGAGCACAGTTAAACTGAAGTGCAAAACTATAATACTTTTCAAATAAAATGTAGGAGAATATCTTCATGACCTGGAGTTCTTTGGCACAACATCAAAAGCATGGTCCAAAAAAGAAAAAATTGATAAAATGGATGTGATCAAAATTATAAAAAAATTTTGTTTCCTCTGCAAAAGATATTCTTGAGAGAATGAAGTGACATGCTAAATAAGCCTGGGAGGAAGTATTTTCAAATTACCTATCTGATAGGAGGCTTATAATCAGGATATACATTAATCAGGATATACACAATAGTCTTAAAAGTCAATATTAAGAAAACAAATAACCCAGTTAAAAAAAATAGGCAAATGACATGAACTGACACTTTACTGAAGAACAGATACAAAAAGAAAATAATCACATGGAAAGCTGCTTACCATCACCAATGAGTAAGAAAATGCAAATCACAAAAATGAGATACTACGACACACCTATTAGAATGGCTAAAACAAAAAAATGCTGACAATACTAAGTGCTGACAACAAGGTAGAGCAATAGGAACTCTTATACATCATTGTGGGGGGGGATGCAAAATTAAACAACCACTTAGAGAATGGCTGCTGGTTTCTGATAAAGTTAAACACACTTACCACGGGAGTCAGCAATCCCACTCGTAGGTATTTATTCAAAAGAAAGGAAGACACAAGTACATACAAAAACCTGTATGTGAGTACTTATAGCAGCTTCATTCATGATCACCAAAACCTGAAAACCACCCAAATGGGCCTTATCTGGTGAATGGATAAGCAAATTGTAGTAAAATGGAATACTACTCAGCAGTGAAGAGAGAACCACTGGCTCATGCAACAGCTTGAATGGATCTCAAAGAAACCACATTGAATGAAAGAAGCAGGTCTCAGAGTTACCTATTGCATGATTCCACTTATATGACATTCCCAAAAGGTCAAAACCACAGTGACAAAGAATGGAGCAGCGGTTGCCAGAGGTTGTGGATAGGGGAAGGTCATGGCTACAAAGGAATCTCAGGAGAGAGCTTTTCAGGGGGTTGTACCCACCCTGAATCCTGAATGTGATTATAGTGACACAAACCTGTAAGTGTGTTGAAACTCACTGGGCCGTATATCACAAAAACTCAACCTTACTCATGTTCATTTAAAAAGTTAAACATGGGAAATAGGGTTTTAAAAGCAGATACATTTTCAAAAAGGTAAGTATAGCCATGCGCTCACTAACAATGTCAGTCAACAACAGGCTGCGTATACTGCAGGGGCCCCTACAGGCAGCACCACAGGGCCTCGGTGTGCAGTGGCTGTACCAGCTAGGTTGTGTAATTACACTGGTGACGTTTGTCCGAGGATGAAATCACCTGATGATCCACTTGTCACAAGGTGTTGTGTGACTAGTAACTGCTTTGGGTGGGAGCATGGAAGTCAGGATTTGATATCACTCTAAAGAGATATTTCCTCTTGTACAGTTCGCTCCAGTTTTCACATGGCTGGGCTGACAGAGGCCTCTATGTGGCTGACAGAAATGACAATGGTACCAAGGACGACAGCAGTGGCAGCTGCAGCACTGCCCAGCATGGAAAGGCTTTATTCCTACATAGTTTCCCAAGCGCCCCCTCTTTTAACCACTGGAGGAGCTGAGGTCCAAAGAGCTTTGCCTTGGGTCACACCACCCCACTGGAGCTGGCAGGGCTCCAGGCTGCCTTCTACTCACCATCCCTGCTGCTGTGGAGTCTACTGTGGGTCTAACCTGCTGCCCCCGGGAGCCTCGTACATACCGTAGCTGGTGATGACCGGGAAGTGTGGGCCAGGGAGTGTCTGGTGCTGTCCATCCCACCGTGGATGAGATAGGCTCCTGCGCTGGAGACGATGGGGCTCCCTCCAACATCCATGGTGATGCCCACCATGCTGTGGGAGGGGACTGCGGGTGGGGAGGAGCCTGCCACGGTCACCTGGGCACCGCCCGGGGCCTCAAAGTAAGAAGCTGCGCTGCTGGGGGCATACATCTGAGGCTCGGGGTTGTAGGTGTAGGCCGTCCGTCTGTCAGAAAGAGAGAAAGCACTTCTTCTGAGTCGCCAAGGAATCCAGCAGAGCTTCGTGGAGAAGCTGCAGCCCCGACACACTAGCACCTGGGGCGAGTCAGCTCTGAAACACCCAGGCAGTGCAGAGTGATTACCTCTGACATGCTCAGGGCTGCAGGCTGATCATGGAGAACTAACCTTTAAAAAATTCCAAGTGTGTAATGGGGCCACTTGGGGGAGCGCCTTCGTGGAGAGGGAACACTTGGGGGTCTTATGGGGGCTACCTGAAATCCACGCACGAGATAGAACAGCACACGCACAGTATACATGCACACACGCCCACAGAGACGCACAAAGACTGGTGACATGAACAAGGTCAGTAGCTAGTTAACATACTGCCCCATGTCAGTTTCCTGGCTTTGATGCTGTCCTACAGCCATCAATGTCGCCCACGAGAGGCTGAGTGAGGACACGAGGGACTCAGTGCTAAGCCTGTAGCTTCCTCTGAGTCTGGTTCTTTCAAAACAAAAAGTTGAAAAAAAGTGAAACCACATAATAAAAAGAATTTCTAAGCGATATCCAGAAACTTGTGTAACACAGACAGGCATACCTTGAAGAGTTCTAGGTCATCGCAATAAAGCGAATATGGCAATACAGCAAGTCACACCCACGTTTGGGTTTCCCAGTGCATAGAAAAGTCATGTTTACTCTCCGCTGAAGTCTATAGAGTGTACAACAGCATTGCATCTCAAAAAAAAAAACACAAACAAACCCCAACCAAACATCCAAACGAAACAACAACCACCCAACGCACATGCCTTAATTAAATGCGATCAAAGATAAGAGGTGAGCACAGGCCGCTGGGAAAATGGCCAGGACAGACCACTTGACACCGGTTGCCACAAACCTTTGGTTTGTAAAAAGTGCAACAAATCTGCAAAGTGAAAGAAAGCAAAACGCAATAAAATAAGGTATGTGTGTATTCCTTCAACACCTGGATCAAAGGCTGTGTCAGAGTTGGCCTTTCCTTAGTGGTAACTGAAGGTTAGTGATGTATCCTGAGGGGAGGCCCCTCTTGGTGGCCCAGGAGCCCCTGAGGTGTCTGGGAGGCAGGCACTCCTGTCCTGTGTAACTGCAGTAGGGTCGAACCCGGGAAGGAGACACCTGTCGACCTTGCCCAGTATGTGTGTGTGTGCGCGCGCACACGTGTGTGTATGTGCGCGTGCACACATGCACTGTAACTGTCCACGTTGTCCTATAGAAGCTCACACAACTCCAGCAATCACAACTCTTAAAATCCACACACCCAATCCCTGAATTTTTGAAGGGGAGGTCACTGAAGACAAACAAAAACCGGGACTCCTGTCTCAACTACCATGAACTCCAGGAGAAATGTAGTTGTCCTGAGCATCATATAAAAGCAGGGAACTCTAAAAGTTCTTGACAAACTGAAAAGCCAGTTTTTATCAACATCCTAAAAGCCAGAGGTTAAGTGAAAAAGCAGAGATGGATTTTCAAATTTAGAAGTTGGACTGGGGTTTTTGGGTTTTTTTTAAGACTACATTTTCTGGAAGTAAAAATGGTCTGTGACTTCTGAAATCTCCACAGGGGTGTGATGTCCTACTACCATTTTAATAGTTCCAACACATCCCCCAAAGGAGAAGGGAGGGGGACTTGTGCAAACAGAACCCCAAATGAACAAATTCTGGATGTGGCCTACGGGTCTCTGTGAGGATTCTTTCTGAGGGGAGAAGAAACCAACGTACAAGGCTCCATTTGTGTAGACGGCGTCTCCCCCTTCCACGTACTGTACTTGAGGGGGGTACACGTGCTGCACGGGTTGGACCTGAAACAACATCAGATACTTTGTGTTACACGCGGTTGTCTTCTTATTCATGATTGTCTGGTTATTCATGATGGAAAGAGTTCTATCTCCTGCTCTGAACATACCACATTATATCATACTTTTCCTACCCACAATTGGCCCTTCTAGAAAGAAACTGGGGGTCGCAGCTGATGACCCCCAAAGTTGCCTGCCCTCGTGGTGGAAAGCCCTGAGCTCTGGGGCAGAACTTCAAACTCACCACAGAGGGGGCCTTAATAGATGCGTTTGGGGTTTGAATGAAAATCCCTCTTTTGGGTTTTGAGATAATCCGGGGCGAGAGCTTGCTGAGGCCGCTCTCTAACGCTACGTGTAGAACAGCCAGAGGGACTGATTCCACCTGGAGGACAACCCAGCGTGGTGCACACGGGCACACAGTCCCCTGGAATAACTAGCGGTCCGCGGAGCTCTGGGGCTGATATGCTGGGTCTCCAGGGGAGGAGTCCGCGTGAAATGCAGAAGCCACGCTGAAACTGCCTGGAGGAAGAGAGATGGCAGGCCCAGCTCCATGACGAAGCTGCTGGAGTTATGACATTGGTCTGGTGTCCTCCCTGAGGTGCTAAGACAGTCACTGGCTCCCATGCTGGGCCTGCCCGATCCTTTGCTTCTTCCACAGGACTCCAGAAGGCCTTTCCAGTTCTCATCCACATGGCCACCTTGAAACACCACTGATCTGAGCAGGAGCCAGGGCTCGGCCATCTGCACTTCACTCATGATCCCCCTAAGGCAGGAGCCGGAACTAGTTTTAGCTCAGCAGCTCACAGAGCACAAGCTGACAGCTTTGACCAGTGGTTCAAATCCGACCCACCCGTTTTGTGAACAAAGTTTTATCCGCACAGGGTGAGTATACCCCCAGCTGTTTCTGTGAGATGAGGGCAGAGCTGAGTGACATGCCAGAGACTGGTCAGAAAAGGCTAAAGTACTCCAGTCACACACCATTAATGATGGGGACATGTTCTGAGAAATGTGTTGTTGTACGATTTCATCATTCAGAGACGTCACAGGGTGATAATTACACGAATGAGATGGTACAGCCCACTCCATGCCTGGGATCGATGGCGCCGCCTATTGAGACCCCATACATGCGTGGTTCCCCGCTGACTGAATCTTATCAAGCAGCACATGACTGTAATTGGCTTTTTACAGGAAAGATTTACCAACCAGGGCCTCCCTAGTGGCACAGCGGGGTTAGCACCTCACTGTGAAGCATCCGCGGCACAGCAGCGCAAGTTCAATCCCCGGCCAGGGAGCTGACCCACATGGCGCAGCAGACCTCTCCTGTCTCCTTGCTGCTTCCCTCAGCAAAGTACTTCAGTCGATCTGCCTGTTCTGCTCCCCACTTTGTCTCTGGTGAATTCTCTCACCCCCACACCTCTGGCTTGTACCCCTGCTCTTGCAGGCATAAATAAGAAATCTTTAAAAAAAAAAAAAGATTTATCAACCAATGTTTTACCTGATCAGTATGTTACTGTCTGGCTGGTGAGCCTACGCTTTCAAGTTTGTTCCCAGATAATTTAACTTTACAAAGAAGCGCCTCCTCTATCATGAAACTCCTGTGAGGTGACAACAGCCATGTGTAGGTGGGTTTCCTCCCCGGGAGGGTCCATGTTCCTCCAATCCGGAAACTTCTGTGTCCCTACCCCGCATCCCACACTCTGTGGAGGTGCTGGTTTGCATTCTAAATGCTTGCTGAATTTCTGAATGAATGAAAAGTTCGCCAGTTTTCTTAGCTCAGTGCACAACTATCTGTAGTAGTTTTTTGTTTTGTTTTGTTTTTTTAATATAGCTTCCAAGAAAACCTTCTAATAAGGAATGGAAGACTCAAGAAAGGAACAGCAATGACAGAAAAGGAGCGTCTTCAGAGAAGTTTGAGATGAATAACTGTGTCCCGTCGCCTGTGCTGTGTTACCTGCTGTGGCACCTGCTGGACTCTGGGGAGGGAGATTGGCTGCATCTGGGCCCCTTTGGGAGCCGACCCCGCTGCCTGGACCAGCACTCTCTGAAAGAGAAGGAGAGGAGGAAGTCAGGAGACAGAAGTTGTAGGAGATTTGGACTTAAAATGACACAGATCCCAACCAGAGAAACTCAGTGGCTAATTGATGGCATTTAATAAAGACACACTGGGTGTGCAGGAGGGGGCAGGAGGACTTGCCCATGTGTGTGCATGCGTGTGCACTTCCTTTTGGGGTGCTGGGGTATTACAGAACTAGATAGAGGTGGGGGTTGGACACCACTATGAATATATGAAATGCCACTGAATTGTACACTTTAATTTTATTATGTTAATTTATTTTAATAAACAAATAACGTTAAGGATTTACATTTACACACTCTAAACTGAGCTGTCTGATAGAGTAGTAACTTGCTGAATAGCCATGGGGCCATTTACATTTATTTCTTTTTATTATTTTATTTTATTATTTTTTAAAGATTTATTTATTTATGCATACAAGAGCTGGGGTACAGGCCAGAGGCACGGGAGGTGAAAGGATTCACCAGACAGAGCGGGGAGCAGAACAGACAGACTGACTGAAACACACTGCTGAGGGGAGCAGCGATGAGGCAGGAGAGGTCTGCTGCGCCCTGTGGGTCCCCTCCCTGGCTAGCGGCAGGGATCGAACTCGTGCTGCAGTGGCTGTAGTTTGCTTCATAGTGCGTTACTTAACCCACTGCACCACCAGGGAGGCCCCATTAATTTCTTTTTAAATAAATGTTAGGATTCAAGTCCTCAGGCCTGCCAGCCACACTGCAGGGCTTCAGTGATCACATGTGGCTGCTGGCAGAACATGCCCCCACCATGGAAAGTTCTGCTGGACAGTGCAGGACTGAGAGGTAGGGCAGGAAGAGCACACCACAGCAACCGAGCCGGCAAGAACTCCTGTTTTTTACAGTTTACAACACGGTCTGGGGGTCACACCTAAGACTTCCTCTTCCTGCCCAGGACACACTATGTGGAGGGGTGCAAGGAGGGGATGCTGCCACTAGGGCAGGACGCACCTCTAGGAGGGCCCAGAGCCAAGGAAGGACAAGGTGGCAGCGCAGGACCAGGACCCCGCCTGCTGCTGGGGAGGGCAGAGGTGATCGGGCACAGAGGTGCTTGAGTTTGGGGCTTTGTGACAAGGACCTGGGAAGCATGGGGTGCAGGGCTGACAAGCCAGGTTCAGGTAAGCAGGGAGAACGTCAGTCAGGCTACAACACTAGCTGACTGTGCCGTCTTAGCATCTATGCAGGGGTTGCCGTATTTGCAAGACATAAAAGCTTAACATGTCCAACCACACAGTCTAAATTGAATAAACGACTTCCGTGCTGCCTTCTTGGTTTTCTTGAATTGTGGGGTTTTGTTATTAATTGATTGATTTTCTTACATTGTGGTAATTTTTGGGTAGTATCTGACTTCTCCCCTTAGGAGGAGTCCCCGTAGTTCTCTCACCACCATGTCTCCTGGGAAACACCTCCCCCACCCCTTATGTGCTTCCCTCCCATTTGACACCTTGAATTGTGTTATTTTTTTAACCCTAATAAATTTTTTTTTAAAAAAATTGTGTTCCTAACTTTTATATTTGCAAATCGTGGTTGGCCAATACGGTCACAGGGCCCTCTGCGCATGCCCACAAGTTTCTGGTCTGTTTCACTGTCTTTGTTTGGTGTAGTGTTATGTTGTATCTGGATGTTTATGTCCATTTCATAGTGTATTTCAATCTATGGTGTAAATCCAGAACTTGGGAAAACCTTAACTCAAAGATTAAAGATTATTTCCACTCTAACGCTACATTCAATCTTGATCCAAACTCTAGGAATTCTGACTTATTTTCTGCCTTATCTGTAATGTCTTTCTGTGTAAAAGGTGCATGGAAACTTCCACTGAAGATAAGACCAGACTAAGCTGGGGTCAGGGAGTGGTTCCTTTCTCAGTCTATATCATCGACTCCTTGGCGGGACCGCTTTACCAAACAGCGAAAAAGCCAAATAACACGGCACGGGGAGACAGAATGGAGGTGCGGCCGCCTCAGCAGCAGCAGCCTGGGGCTGAGATGTCAAATCAAGAAAACAAGGCTTCTTCTCTCTGCCGTTAGCGTTTCTCAAAACCTGACACGGCAGCGGAGGGCTGGCCTGTCCGCACCTGCAGGTGGGTGGTGGTGGTGGTCTGCCCCGTGTGTGCTGGGGCATGGGGGGTGTTACCGAGGGGGCCTGGTCAGTTACCTGTGGGGAGGCTGGCACAGGCTGGGCCACGGGTGCCTGGGCTGCCGCTGAGGGACACAAAGCCACAGAAGCTGGCGAGTCCGAGCCACCCTCCGAATTCTGCATGCTCAGCTCTAAAGAAAGGTGGAGAGAGAGTGAGTGGGGGAGGGGTGCAATCCTGAAGCCCAAAGAGGCGAGGACGTTAGACATATACAGGGGGGGCAGTAACGACCTATAGGCTTCAACAGTCAAATACAGGAGCCTGGGCCATACTGGGTAAGTACAGGGGTAACCGGTGGCCCAACTGTATCTCTGAAAGGGAGGGGAAGGGGGCAGGGAATGCTTTCCCAAACATAAACCCTAAAGGCAGCCCCGCAGTTGTCATCACACGATGTAGGGATTCCCCAAGGACAAGCCAGAACCATTGCTTCTCCCTTTTCTAGTCTAACCAGGCTGAGCTACTCTGCAGGCCTATACAGCTGTTGACTCACTCACTGAACGGATCAAGACCCTCGACGCACGCTTGCCATCTGAGGAGCCACCACGCCGCAGACTGCACAAGTGTTCTCTAGGCAGGCCCCCACCCCTTGACGCTGCCACATGGGGGCAGGGTCACTCTCTGTGGGGTGTGACGCTGCATCCCTGGCCCCATCCACTCGACGCCAGGAGCACACCCCTTCCCAAAGTCCTGACAACTACAAGTATCTTGGGACATTGCTCAAGTCCTTGGGGACAAAACCACCCCCCAGATCAGAACTGCCCGCCCAGGGAGGAAAAAATGGATAAACAGAAGCAAAGAAATGGCACATTTCCTCTGGGGCTGGACAGGAGTCCTCAGCAATTTCAGCAGCAAGTGAAAACTGCCTCCTGTTCCTAGAGGTCTTTGCTCCTAAGGAGGCATGAAGTATATTCCTTGGCCAGACAGAGCATACATCTTTCAAATGGGCAGTTTAAAAATTCTACACAAAAACATCAGCACAAAGTGGCAGATGACACAAATTCATTCTATGCAAACGCTGGAACGACACTGTTTTCACTTTTAAACAACCAGCCACCTGGACACTGTTTTCACTTTTAAACAACCAGCCACCTGAGTACTGGAGAAGCGTGATGTGAAAACTGCAGGGCGCGGCGGCAGTGGGCTTGGGGGCAGGGACATCTGTCCCCATCCTCAGCATGTCCCCTCCAGGCCTGAGGTCTCCTGGTCCCCGTCTCGTGGGGGGAGCCCTGGGCAGCTGGGTGCTCACCACAGCAGCCGGGACACGGTGCCAGGACTTTTACATCATGTCTCTCTCACTCAAAGAGCTCCCACTTCCAGGGTGAGCAGGAATAAAAGGAAGACTTTTTTTTTTTTAATTCAAGGAAAAATTGATATAACGTAGTAATAAAGATGCTAATTTATAATGAACTATACCTGAAACCTATATAAACCTATATAATATTAACATTATAGACCAATGTCATTTCAATAACAAAATATTTTAATTAAAAAAGCTTTGTACTAATAACTGATATTTTAATTATTTAATATCACAAAAATAAATTATTAAAATATTTAAAGATTAGATGAGGGCCTCCCTGGTGGCACAGTGGGTTAAGCAACACACTATGAAGCAAACCGAAGCCACTGCAGCACGAGTTCGATTCCTGCTACTGCCCGGGAAGGTGACCCACATGGCGCAGGCAGACCTCTCCTGTATAGCCCGCTGCTCCCCTCAGCAGTGTGTTTCAGACAGTCTGCCTGTTCTGTTCCCTACTCTGTCTCTGGTGGATCCTCTCACCCCCCCGCACCTCTGGCCTGTACCCCAGCTCTTATTTGCATTAATAAAATAAATCTTTTTAAAAAATAAAGATTAGATGAAATCTCACTGATAATATTAAACATTTACTATTTTATTAAAATATTTAATTTAAGTCCTTAATGCTTAAGGAAAGCACCAGGGAATGTATGTTCAAATGGAGGGTGTTGGTTTAATCCTATCTTTACTGATGGGACTATTTCATGACTCCCAGATACCTCTGGCCCCCTGGCAGCTACTGAAGGACCAGGTCAGTGCCTGTGGCATTTTGTTTTCAGTGGCCTCGACTCAGTTTCACCACTAGATGTCCCCAGAGCTATGTGGGGAGGGGTACCCTTACTGTGCCTCTTTCAAAGGGGACGATTGTGAACTTCCAGTGGTGTATTTCCGAGCTCTCCAACTTTTTTTAAAAAAGATTTATTTATTTCTGCATACAAGAGCTGGGGTACAGGCCAGAGCTGCGGGAGGTGAGAGGACTCACCAGAGACAGAGTGGGGAGCAGAACAGGTGAGTCTACTGAAACACACTGCTGAGGGGAGCAGCGGGCCAGGCAGGAGCGGTCTGCTGCGCCATGTGGGTCCCCTTCCTGGTTGGGGATAGAACTCATGCTGCAGTGGCTGCTGATAGCTTTATAGCGCTGAGACTTAACCCCTTGTACCACCAGGGAGACCTCCCTAGGTCTCCAACTTTACCTGCCTTCCAGACCAAACTGACCTTTGGAATTATTCTGTTGGAAGTTGCTAATTTGAGGTATCTGTTTTACATTTTTCTCTGAATGTTTAAATCAGTTATTTACATTCTACACACCCTGTTTCCACCTGAAACCAAGAAGTAACAGGGGTGATCCCAGGAGGAAATAGCTGGACTAGAACTCTTCATGCAAAGAACCCACTAATGAAAACGTGACGGTCTGACTTCTCTAAGACCTGTACTGTTTCACGGGCACAATTTTTTTCTCTTAAGTTTTTGGTTTTATCTAAGCATGGAGAGCGCGTGAGATGGCATAGATGGCAGGCTCATGCTTGGCTTACTACGGCCTAAAGCATCTTCCCCTTGCAAGTAATTCATTATCATCCAGTTTTCGCGTTAATGTGTTCCCTTCATTTATTTTTTTTTTAAAGATTTATTTATTTATGCATACAAGCACTGGGGTACAGGCCAGAAGTGTGGGGGGGGGGGTGAGAGGATTCACCACAGAGAGCAGGG
>JAGFMF010011614.1:4679640-4822533 GCA_019455555.1 Galemys pyrenaicus | reverse complement strand
CCCCTCCCTGGCCGGCAGCAGGGATCGAACTCGTGCTGCAGTGACTGTGGTTTGCTTCATAGTGCGTTGCTTAATCCACTGCGCCACCAGGGAGGCCCTGTTCCCTTCATTTAACACACTATATGCACCGTCTGTAATTATGACACTGTTTGGCTTCCATTGTTTAGACCAAGGCTCGACAAAACCTCTCTGTAAAGGACCAGAGATTTTTTTGGCCCGTTGGTCACTATTGCAACTACTAGACTTTGTGACGAGGCCACTGCTAGCACCTGAAAATGATCCTAGTTGTGTCCTGATTAAAACTTTATTAACAAAAAACAGGGCCAGATTTGATCTGGGGTTGCTGCAACTTGGTCATATAATTTGGGCTTATAAATTGAGATTTAGAGGTGGGTAGAAAAACTACACTGTATTCAAAACCTTGAGGTCATAGACCCTTAGGTGCATAATCCTTGTGGCCTTGTCTCACCAACATGACAGGACTAGAGGGGGCCATAGAGAGTGACTCAAACTGTGAACAAGATAGAGCGGCCAACATTTAAAGACAAAATGATCCAATGGAATAAAATGGAAAAGGAAATGGTCTGAAAAAATGGTAGTGTACCTGAAGCAGATGAAGTCACAGATAAAACTGATTCACCAAACAGTGCAACCCCAGAAGCCAGGTGTAGCCCTTAAGTTATGGCAATTTGGGGACAATGGGAAGATCACTTTGGGGAGTTGTAGTAGACTGCATAGTGTCTGCCCCCAAATTCACAGCCACCTGGAATTTGAGAACATGACCTTATATGGAAATGTAGACCAAGCTAAGGGTGGAGATGAGCTCATACCAGAAGGCCTAAATCCAATGATAGTGTCCTAACAGCAGACAGAGAAAGACACACAGAGACAAAGTCCACATGCGTCTAGATGATGGCAGAGAATGGGGTGCTGCAGTTGCCAATTGAGGGACAGCATGGATTACTGGGAACCACCAGAAGCTGGAAGAGGCAGGAAGTAGCCTACCCAGAGAGAGCATGGTCCCTCTGACACTTTCTGGACTCCAGAGCTGTGACAGGAAAGATTCGTGTCTTTCTTAAACTGGCTTAAAAAAACATTAAACTTTGAATGGCAGCCTCAGAAAACTCACGGAGGAAACATATGGTGAGAAGTACAGGAAGACATGGGCACCTGGCAGGCAATTTCAGCGCAGTGCTGCAGTGCCATGCCCACCTCAGGCAGCTGGTACTAATTTATCAAACGGATGAATACTTTAGTGACCTCTTAGTATGACATCTGATACTGAATTATAGATGGAGTTGGTATTTCAACAAACAGTACAGTGGAAAACATAAGTAGGCCCATGATGCCTTCAGAAAAAAAAAATTTTTTTTTAAAGATTTATTTGTGCACACAAGAGCTGGGGTATAGGCCAGAGTCCAGGGAGGTGAGAGGATTCACCAGAGACAGAGTGGGGAGCAGAACAGGCAGATCCACTGAAACACACTGCTGAGGGCAGCAGCGGGCAAGGCAGGAGAGGCAGGAGAGGTCTGCTGCGCCATGTGGGTCCCCTCTCTGGCAAGAGGCAGGGATCGAACTCGTGCTGCAGTGGCTGTGGTTTGCTTCGTAGTGTGTTGCTTAACGCACTGCGCCACCAGAGAGGGCCCTTCAGAAAAATTTAAATTTACCTGGCTATTTTAGGGATACCTAGGACTATGCTGGGAATGTAATGACCTTTGGATGACAGTGGTCAGAAGCCTGACTTCTCTGAACGCATCCCTCGATGCTAGAATTGGACAGAGGGACTTCCAGAGAGGTGGACACGCGGTGGGGCAACCTGGCTATTGTAATATATCACTAGACAACATGTCCATCTGTAGAGCGTATGAACTCTTCCTTACCCATCTTAGATCACCAAATTATCAGCTGTGCATAACTATCTGAATATTTTTTAATTCAGTCCATTCATCACGGCTCTTAGCATATCAAAGTTGAGGTTTAAAAAACATTTCAAAAGGCAAGTGGCGGAGCACTGGCGTTCAGTAATGGTGGTGCCAGTTTGGCTGGACTGACCCTTCTGCCGATGGCAATTACAAAATGGGGGTAAAATATTTTTAAAAAACACAACTATTTAAAGATAGCAAATGACCAAGCAGGTGAACACTGCCAGGGAGTCCACCTGTCACAGGTAAGGCCACTGTCACAGGGGAGGCCACTGTCACAGGGGAGGCCACTGTTACAGGTGAGGATGGCGCTCTGACTTTTGGTCTGGGGTCATGCCCCAGCCCAGAGAGACCGAGAGGCAAAAAGCAGAATCTGGTTGGGGTGAAGAATCAGAGGAGGGAGCTCAGAATGATAGGGGGGAAATCCTAGGAGAGAGAGTGTTATAGTTGAAGTCCCCAAATCTGCTTCCCAACTGACAGAACCAAACACATTAGGGGAAACACTAGGGTATTGGGAAAAAAATAGCACCCTGAAGACAAAAAAGCAGAGATTTCAGCTGCTGTGTCCTGGAGGAGGAACGAAGTTTGGTTCAGCCAAGTAAAGTGCCCCTAGCTCCACACGGCACAGTCAGAGAGGCTCCACCCTAAAGTATTCACAGTGTCCAGGACCCAATAAAGACCATGGTCTGTGATAAGAAGCAGGAAATTGTGATCCATACTCAAAAAAAAAGTTAATTGTAATCAAACCAAGATTATCTAGATGATGTAGATAAAATAGATACTTAAAATAAACTCAAGAATTTAAAGGAAGTTATACGAATGATGAATGAACATATGGGAATCTCAGTTGAAGAACAGAAACTATAATAAAGAACCAAACAGAATTTCTGGAGGTGAACAGTTCAATGACCGAAATGAAAATTTCACCAGGGGTTTAACCGCTGATTAGAGACAGCAGAAGGAAGAGTTGGTGGACTTGAAAACAGATCAATAGAATCTACCCAGTCTGAAGAACAAAGATGCAAAAATGAAGAAAAACAAGTAGAAAAGCAGTTTAATATGTATGAAACTGGAGTTCCAGAAGAAAAGGACACACACACACACACACGATTAGCTGAGTATCTCTTAAATTTGGTGAGAGACATCAATGTAAATTTCCAAGAAGCTCGCAAACCCCAAGAAGGATAAAAACAAAGAAAACCAACTTAGGTGTGTCTTGGCTAAACAGCTAAAATAAAGAGTAATGCTAGAGAGACAATATTGAAAATGTCAGAACGAAACTACCTGCCATGTTCAGGTAACAGTGGCATGGAAGATGACAGATTTCTGCTTAGTAATAACAGTGATCAGAAGCAGTGTCATGACATCATCACATGTTGGGAGGGGGCTGGTTCTGTCAGGAACTTCTCAGAGTTCTCTATGGTGACTGGGTGTGCATACATGTAATATCCACTTGCCAAAATTTGCTAAGGTTTACGCATTGACTGTATATAAATTTCAACCTAGAAATTCTGGGAAAATATAGTAACAGTGGAAGATGGGAGTAGGGGTAGGTATCGATGGACAGGATGCTGGTAACTGTAGAGGTCGGTGGGTTCCTTATGCTGTGTGTCAATTTTGTAGACTTTTGACATTTTCATAATGAAAGGTGTAACCAATAAAATCCCTCTCGACTGGTTTCAGGGCCTCAGGATGGCCAATCAAAAGTAGAACACAAACACAACCCACCGCCCTGGCCCGATCCAACCTGGCCAGGTTGGCCCAAAGTTTCCCAAGGCTGGGCAACACACCCAGTGTACTGTTTATAAGTTGTTTCATTTTCCTTCTGGTCCAAGATAAGGAGAAGTAAAGTGGGAGGGAGGCCCAGTGCCATTTTCCCTCCTCAGCAGGGACCAGTGTTGGGAAGGCACTTCTGGATCTTCTGCCACCAAGTCCAGTTCACCGGTGGGAATACCTGCTGAGGTTTTTGCGTGTGTGAAGGACTGAGAGCAACTGTAAGCAGCCCTGGATTCCAGCCTGGATGAATGAATCTGCCCAGGCACAAAGGGAAGAGGCTTCTATTTACAGGAAAATACTCCGGTTACCTAGTAACCAGTAATGACAGGAAAGGAAATGCAGAAAAAGCTGACAGCAATTTCTGGGCCCTGTTCCTGGCCAGGCGCTGACTCACCCCGACCTTAAGCAATCCTCTTTCTATTCCTGTTCCCCCGTATGCCAAGCAGAGGGATCACCTACCTTACGTAGGTCTGATGAATATTTAGAAGACATTTTGTCATCTTTGGGGTCACTGGGGAAGGGCAAGCAAGGCAGTCTTAGTTACCTGTGTTCTGACTGGCTAACTAATTAGCTTTGGGGAGACACAGAGCCTTGTACTTTGGGGAAATATAGATGTTCTCAGGCCATCAGGTGATCCACTCCTGGTACCTGGGGGCACTCAGATAGCACCAGGCTCACTGACACCAAGAAGCAATTAACTTCTTCCCTGTGAACAAGAAACAGCAAGCCCAGGAGAGTCTCAAGAGAGCTGGTTGTTCTAAACCCCGACGCTTCTGTTTGACGCTGAGTATTATCATGGTGACCCGAAGTATCAAGTCCACTTCCTTCTCATGGATCCCTTCAGTCTGGGGCCTGCCACAGGAACAAGCCTTGTGAGGTTTGGATTCTGTGTCAACTCTCCTCGCCGGTATGCGGCCCCCACTTGGCCCTGCTTGGCCCCTGCCACCAAAAGGAAACTGACAGTTTGGAGAAACTAATTGCTTGTCTCCCCCTTCCTGGAAGTTAGATTCTTGAACACTCCACAACTCCACATCCTTCTTCGGTTCCAGATCCTTCCCAGGACACTTACTCTAGAGGCACTAATGTGGGGCTTGGACTAGGGCACCCTCTATGGGGGACAGAGTGGCACCTCTGGTCCCCACCCACTTGATGCCAGGTGCACCCCTACTCCTGCCCTCCTGAGACATTGCCGAGTGTCCCCAGTTGAAAGTTACTGTTCTAAGAAGCCCTTGAATAAAATAAACTTGAGGACAGCTTCAGAGCAGGAAGAATAACAGTGGGCACCCCAAGGGTCTGGGCACGAAATTGTTCCAATCCTGCCAGCCAGCGGGAGAAGAGCGTGGAGTTAGCTGGGAGAAACAACAGGACCCTTGAAAGGCGCCCCGCTATTTCCAAGAGTATCAGATTTCAAGGGCAAACCATTATTCCTGCTTTGCCTAAACCTTCTGGGCACCCTGTCATTCCTCAGTCCACTTTTAAACTTTTTCTTCTGCAGCAATGGACTTTGAAGCATCAGAGCTGGCTCCAAGTTTCTCTGGAATAAAGTATCTCCAGAATTCAAATTCCTTTTTCTTTTGGTAAGAACTGGGCTTCTGTTCCTGTTTTCTTTTTAATAGCCAAACCTTCCTTCTTTCTCCAGCAGAGGAGCAGGGCTGAGTCTGAGAAACTGGACGCCCAAAGGGCTCTAGGCAGGGTGCTGGGGTGGGAGGCGGCCAGCACCCAGCTGTCCCCTGCAGTCGAGGGCACACGTCCTCAGTGACATGGGACAGGCTGCGCTGAACGGCCTCCTCTCGCCTGGGAGAACACACAGCCACTTCCCCTCAAACAGACGCAGTTGACTCCTAACTGAAGAATTGTCTACACTGAGGTATGGTTCCCTTGACTCGGATGGGGTCTGATCGTAGTGACCACTGACACGGCTGTAAATTCAGGGGAGAATGTGAGTTACAAAACCATTCGACCTTCACTGACATTTTCACCCAGCAAATACCAGCAAATACTATTGCTTTTGGCAGGCAACCCGATTTCATCGCTTATTAGTAATAACTGAAACATCACAAAACTTGGTTTCCAAGAAATGGGAATTCTTCCATGTTGGGGGGGTTGCCCTGCAGTTCATCCCATCAGAGGGACTGGAAACGGGATACGGAGCAGGAGACTGATGTCAGCTGCTTATCTGTCCTGGGAGAGCGGGAAAGGGGAGTGTTGGACACTCACCCATGTGCACACAGAAACATATACACAGCTGCACGCACGACACACCAACACACACAGCACACACCACAGAAACACACAAACCTATATTCACAAATACACACGTACATGCACGTGTCCACACATGAACAAGGAAAGCCGTAAAACACACACATCTATAAACACACCAATGTACAAATACCCACATGTACACAAAACATGTGGGCATACACACATGTGATGCAGGCTAATGGGAGAAAATGGCCAAAATCACCCATGAAACACTCGTTATTTTCTTACTCCAGGTATTTTTCTAATAAACTGAAAGTTGACCACTCCCAATAGAGAAACAGCAATGATTCTTACAGCAAAAAAAAAAAAAAAGCAGAGAGAGAAATTTAACATTTGCACAGGTGCACATGGGAGAAAATCTCAAAATACGGGTTTTTCTCCCTAGATAATTTCCTCACACCAGGACTCTGCTCTGAAATTGTAGCCCTGTTCCCCACTTTCTTTTTATTTTTAAAGATTTATTTATTTATGCATTCAAGAACTGGGGTACAGGCCAGCAGTGCGGTGGGTGAGAGGGTTACCAGAGACAGAGAGGCTGTCCCCCACTTTCTGACGCACCCCTTAGCCTGGTGAAAGGCCTTTAGAGCCTAAGTATCTCCTCCAAGCCCCTCGCAGAGCAGGGAGCCGGCCAGCTCCAGGTGTGGGGCTGTGCTGGCGCCTCCATCTCCCCGAGGCACAGCGACTGGCCGCCGGCCCCCGCCTTTTACCCAGAGTCGCTCCACCACAGCAAGGCCCCAGTCCTTAGCTTCTCTGCTGGGCTGGCGTCTTGTGGGGAGAACCTGTGCGCCTTCATCTGCCTCTCAGACCTGCCCCTGGCTGCACCCCGAGGTCAAGCACGGTTCTGCCTGAGGTCTTCACGGACAGTTTCAGGGCTGTCAGCTTGACCTCTTCATAGTGTTTGCTGTGGCCCATGAGATACTGTCCCCCTAGTTTGTGGTCTTTTCCTCCCCTGATGGTGCCTTCTCAGCTCTTTGTCCCATGTCCTACCTTTGGTCCTCTCCTCCCATCACACCCAGTGATGTCACCGTAATTTCTAATGCTGCCCAGTCACCGGCTCCAGATTCCCATTTCTAGCCATACCCCAGGCCCTCAGATGCCTCCACAAATCCAAAAGGGAACTTCCCCCTCAAACTGCTTCTTCTGTGTTTCTTTAGCCAGTGGGCAAGTCCCTCAGCATCAGGGCCCGCGCTAACTGCTGTCCCACCAGGTGCCACCTGTCAGGACCGAGGGGTGCCGTCGCGTCCCTGGGGATTCCAGTGTTCCCCTCAACGGGCATCAAGGGCTGCTAAAAATCTAGCTGCCAAAATAGGGGTCAGGAACACTTCGTCCAGACAGCTAGAGGTGTGGCTCAGTCTGGGAGACCCACACCTTCTGACCTGAAGACCGGGCACTCAGCTACCCAGAGAGCCCTGCTCTGTGCAGCACTTCACTGGAAACAGACACCTGCGCCCTTCCCACCTCCCGACCTGCCGCTGCTCCCTGCTACACCTCCCAGAGCAGCTACTGCTACCTCCACCAGGAAGAGACTTGACAGTCTTTGTGATATAAATAAGAAATGTGCAGCTTCTGGACAAATGCTGAGCGCGCCCGGGCAGGCTGGGGAGAGGGGGCGCAGCACACATTTTGGGCTCAGACACGATCAAGTTCACATCTCAGTTTTGTCACTGGCCGTGGCCATAACCATGGCCTCGAGGGCGGAGGACGAGGTAGAATGATGCACAGTCCTGTGTCACTTAAGGAGGCTACATTCTGAGAAATGTGTCACTAAATGTTCTGTTGTGCGAACCTCACAGAGCTGTACTTACATGAACCTAGATGGCACAGTCTACTACCCATCTAGAATTCTCTATGCTTTGGGACCATGTGAGAACACAGTGAGAGAGGTGAAGTCAAGCACAAGCGAAAATGTTACCATCAAGAGGTTTGGTACACAGGTGCTGCAGGATAGGCAGTCAAGAGTTAGGATAGCTACAATGTCACCAGGCAGTAAGACTCTGACATTGCACATGGCTCAGCTGTTGACTGAAATGTTACTAAGTGGCCTTGGCTGCAGGGATGGATGTCCCCGCTGCCCTGGACAGACCGCTGGACAGACCGAGTAGAAAGGAAGAGGGGTGAGAACCCAAGATGCTAACAGCAGCAGCAGCCACTACGCCCCTCAGCAGGGACTGTGGACCAGAAGGCCCACCTGGGCAGGCGTTACACGTGCTGTCTTACTTGTGAGGAGCTCCTCCATCATCGTCCCTGCTTTAGAAATGACAACAGACTAGGGCTCAGAGAGATCATTTGATGAGCCTAAGCCCACACAGCGAAAGGAGGCAGAGCGGGGCTGAGGTGGGTCGTCCCTTTAATGGAGAAGGCACACGTTTGTGAACACCCCGGGGCCCCCCACTGTCTACATCACCTTTTCCTTCCCAGATAAACTGCTTCCTCACTCCATGCCAAAGAGAACTTGAAATAACAGCACGAATTCAGCTTTTCAACTTCAGAAGTTTTTATATTTTAGCTTGTTTTTGAGGTTAGGAACTGACTGATGTGATTCCTATGAATGCATTACACGAACCTGGCTTGGACTTATCGCTTTGCCTCTGTGGGTTAAGTTAAGAAGTAACTCTTGATTCGTTCTACCTGACTGGAAGGAACTTGTAAACAACGACGGCTTCACTCTTCCCATAAGCGGCTTCCTGTGCAATAAAGCAGCGGGTACTTCAGAATTTATAACGCCCAACTCGCTCCCAGACCAACTATGCACACGCAGTGGCTACTCTTGCTCCCACCCCCAGACCAACACCATCTGTTTTCCATCCTGTTTCCCTGCCCCGCCCTGTGCTCTTCTGACCTCACGCGCTCACTCGCCCACATTCCCTCTGTGCGTGGGCATGCCGCGCCCGCCACCACCGCCCCGTGCTGGCCTCTGCGGAGTATACATTTCCCCTGTGCTTCTGTGGAGAAAACCGTCTTCCCCTGGCTTCTGAGAGGGTGTGTTCATGGGATGACCTACACATCCCCTGTGGGTCCCCAGTTGAATCCAGATAGGATTCCCTATGCAGACCTGGAGCCCGGCTTGGTGGGACTGCAAGCCTGAGCTCGGGCCTCTGCACTGAGCCGCCTCCTGCGAGCTTTCGTCTCTGTGGAACAACGGCCATTGGCCATCGTGGTGGAGTATCTGGACCTACAGGGTCGAGGCGAGGGGGCGGCTGCGTGGCTAGTGACGGTCACGACCGTGGGGAAAGGTGCGCCTGGCACTGAGTGTGTGGGGTCAGGGCTGCTGCTCAACACCCTGTGGTGCCTGGGACAGCCCCCTCAGAGCATGAGCCAGCCCAGAATCTAGAGCGCTGAGGCTAAGAGACTCTGAGTTAGAGTGGTGCACCTCAAACTTTAATTTCTCCCAGGAACCGTTAGGATGTGAGTTCTACTTCACAAGCAGTTCCAGGAAAGGCCCGGCAATGCCTCTTACCCACATCTGACTGCGGCCCAGGGGACAGCGGGAGATGTCTGCAGGCACTGTGATGTCTGCAGGTCCTCCTGACACTGCATGGGCGCAGGCCAGGGGTGCCGCTCAACATCCCACAGTGCCCAGAGCAGACCCCACAACCAAGGGTGAGCCCGCCCAAGTGTCCACAGAGCGCAGGGCCCCAAACCCTGCACCTACAGGCTTTAATTGCTAGCCACCATGATACAGCCGGCCCTGGAGTAACTCCATTCCATTCAGTCATTTCGTTAGCAACACTGAGGAGAAAAAAGACAAATCTACCAACACTGACCAAAAGGACTTGGTTTGTTATGTCGCTTTGCTTCCTTAGAAGTCACAGCCCCAGGATGTGGCCCAGGCCTCCAGCCATGCCTGGAAGTGAAGAGGCGGACAAGGGTCCTGCTGCTCGCGCTGCTCACCCCACTGCCTGCCACCACAGGC
Organism: Galemys pyrenaicus; assembly: GCA_019455555.1. Lineage (NCBI taxonomy): Eukaryota > Metazoa > Chordata > Mammalia > Eulipotyphla > Talpidae > Galemys > Galemys pyrenaicus. Next base: position 4,812,657 of record JAGFMF010011614.1, on the reverse strand, counting down.
CTCGTCTCTTGCTGCCCCTGGGCTCTCTTCTTCCTAGAGAGCACCAGCCACTCCAGGACCCTGTACTGTGGGGAGCAGCGGTTAAAAAGCTGCCTCTGGTACAGGGTTTCCCAGCCCTGGCACTGTGGTCACTGGGCTGACTCACCCTTGGTTGTGGGGTCTGCTCTGGGTTGTGGGTTCCGAGCCTGGTGAGTCAATCTTGCCCAGGGCAGTGTTGATTGATGACAGGAATCTCGTCCTACCCCAGTGTCACTTCCTGTCACCACAGCTGTCCCAGGAGCCAGTAGTCATGGGAGACAGCAGCACCTCCTTGACTGGTTCAGGCAGAAGAGACTGGCTTCTTTAGCCCACTGACACCACACATGGGGTCTTCTCTCCAGTGGGACCCTGCCCACTCCTGCCCATCATCACTTTCCTCCAGAATTTAAAAAGCAGAGAAATGGCCTCGATAAAAAAAAAAACCTGAAACCACAGCACTGGGTGTGTGTGTGGGGGGAGGGGCTTAAAAATCTGCCATCTCAGCTCTTTCAGTCTAAGGATGAGGATCTTATAAAAAGATGTTCAGTGGTTCACCCAGATTACAAAGCCTAGAGCAGAAGGTATTTCCATGGAAAGCCTTTCAAAAAGATTTAATGAAAAATTTTAAATGAGATTATAATTCCTAAAAGATAACTTGCTTAAACTGGGACTGGGGCTAAAATAATTTTCTGAAATGCAGGCAGTATCGCTCTCGTAAGGTTCCATTTTTTCTTGTAATTGTCTACAACTATCTTGCTGCAACAGGTTGCAGGAAGAATCAGTACTCCAATTAATCTTTTGGGGAATCTTCATGTATGTCAAAACGTAATCATTCTGAATCTAGCAACAGTCACTAAGTTGTATCTTAATTATTGTATCTAACAGTGCTGGGGCTAACAAACTTACTTTTATTTGTTCTAGAACACAAAGGGTAGCCCATGATAAATTTTGGTTGCAAAAAGAAGTTGGGAAACTTGCTCAGATACTTTAAATCACCCCAAGACATAAGCTGGAATGGAGCTACAACAGTGCAATGGACATCTCCTGGGGCATTCAGGTACAAAGTGAGTCACCATTAAAAAACAAATATACAACTAAAGTAAGTCTCCCTGAGAGAGGTGTTGTACTGACCACGGTTCTGGTGTGTTCTGATACAGGCGGCTTTTGTGGTTGTTGCTGCATAAATCAGACTGAGATGAATAAGGAAGGAGCAAGTCCTTACTAAAATCCTACACTACTAACATTTCTCAATTTATAGCCCTGGTTGGTGGGTGGGGGCAGGGGCGGGCACGGAGGAGGGAAAGAAATGTGTCACCAGTTTTGAATGAAGTGCAGGCGCAGTGTTTACCTAAGCAACCGACCCTGGTAAACAGTCCCTATCTCTGGCTCCACCAAGGAGGAGGTGGGGGAATGATACTATTTTTGATCAAAATCTATCCTGTGGCTGCGAAGTGCCCATCACAGACTGAGCGTTTTCCACTCCTGCTGGAGGGAGCACACTGCTCCCCTCATGAGCGCACTATACGCATCCCCCGAGGGTCACCTGAGTCCCTGACTTAACAGGAACATCTAGGAATATTAAGAACAGAAGGTTCTGGGTTCAGTTTCCATCACCAGCCAACCTTACGGGTGAGCTTTCAGGTCCGACTCCTGCCTTTTCGGATATTCTCGAGCTGCAGGAGTGAAAATATTGTGATGAGTTGGAGAAGCTGTGGGTTCTCAATGAAGACGGGTGTCGGCCGCCCAGGTGATGATTTTATAAACATGAGGAACTGGATCAGACAAAAAAATTCCACTTAAGACCGAAATAGGTCTCTGGTTGAGAGCAGTCTGGGACACATTCAAATGGCTAAAAGTTTTTTTCTCCAACAGCTTCTCTTCCTTTATGCAAGATGAGCTCGCACATAACAATTCACTTTCTTCTAAGCCGATCCCAGGTGGGCACTGTCTACCTGACATGGCAAATCCAAGTACAAACCTAATTTCATAGGAGGAAAATATATGCAGATGTTCAATTAAATCCTGGAGTCCACAATCTTCGAGCTGTTTGCAGGCCCTCATTGTTTGCTAAGTAACAACGGTTGCCAGGGGCGACGCAGTCCACTCCTGTCTCCAAGAGCCTGTTGCTGGGCAACCTGGAGAATACTTCCCAAACCAAACAATGTCATCCCGGGAGCAATCCCCTCTATCTCACATTAACCAGATCTAAAAAAAAACCCTCCCAAATATGTAATCTATTATTTTCAGAAGCCCTAAGAGAAAGGCAAATAATCTCTTCTCTATAGTAACCAAGGGGAAAACAGTTTACCATATTTGTTCTGAAATAACAAAACCCAAGAAGGATCAACTCTCTCTGCACTAAGCATCACAGGAGGGGTTTCTTCAATCCTTCCTAGTGCTGGGAGGAGAAAGTGTGTTTTTCTCCAAGAGGAAAGAATTTATTTATCATCAAGCAAACAACGTGAGATGCTTCATAGTTGCACATGGGTTTTCTGGGCAGTGACTATGCTAACCAAAATGAGTCAGGGATTAAGCTATTTGAAAAATAGCTGCAAACAGAGCAACAAATACTTCATTAAAAAAAAAAAGAAGAACTTTTGAAAACGTCACGGATATTTGAGGTAGGGACAGACCAAATGTTGACTCAGCATTAGAAAAGCCTCCTGGGTCTTTGCCGGAAGAACTCAGAGCATTTGGTCTCGTGCCTGTTCTTCCTGCACAATCCCCGCCCTTAGCTAGAAGAAAACTCTTGGAAGAGGAAGCCAGGCCTCATCAGAGGCTCCCACATGACAGGAAGCAAAGGGACACAGAGATCCAAAAAGAGGCGGCAGGGACATCCCTAGCATTAGTAAATCTTGACCACGATTGGGAAAAAAATGGGTTAAAACTCACAGCCAGCATGACCTTTCTGGAGCAGTGCAGGCTGAGCATGGACTTCCTGTGGCTTTGGAACTGGGAAAGGAAGGAGGCAGCACCTCCGTCTTACAAGGGAGTGTAGAGTTCTAAGCAGATGGTCTTACTTGGTCAGGGAAGCACAGCGGAGAATCTTAAAACACTGATCGGGAAGCATGTGGTTCCAATGCAATAGGTTTATGTTTTAGACTATAAAAACACAAGATGCTAATAGAATTGTGTATGATTAAGACATACCCACTAGCTCTCGGCTGAGCTCTGACAACACAGGGCCTTTGAGATAGACGCGATCATATTCAGAAACTTTGTTTTCTTAAGATATCACCCAGGGGCCTCCCTGGTGGCACAAAGGGTTAAGCACCACACTGTGAAGCAGATGCAGCCACTGCAGCAAGAGTTTGATCTCCAGCTGGGGAGCTAACCCACATGGTGCATTAGACCTCCTGTCTCCCCGCTGCTCTTCTCAGCAGTGTATTTCAGTCAGTCTACCTGTTCTGCTTCCTACTGTCTCTGGTGAATCCTCTCACCCCCTGCACCTCTGGCCTGTACCCCAGCTCTTATATGCATAAGTAAACCTTTTTTGAAAAAAGATACTGCTCTGGAATTGCCCATTAAATAAGTAGGATGGAATCTACGTGTCGCTCTGAGAAGGGCTGGCAGAGTCCGTACTGTCGGAATCAGAGCCCGGGCTGCAGGGATAAGGAATCTGAAGCCAGATTCTTGGGGTGTTAACCTGGGGCTGAGCGCTAATGGGGAGAGGACCCTGTGCATTCCGGTCCTGGAGGTGAGAAACCAGCAGCGACATTGCAGCAGTCACTGCTCGGGCACTGCCCAGGGCATGCTGATCTCCCTGGACTCTCCATCTGGAAGGAGGTTCCAACACACAGATGTGAGGACCTCAAACCCTGTCTGCAAAAAAGAGAATCGACACAGGGGTCCTAGTGATGTTAGTTGTGGATTTCAATATAAAAAAAAATTATTGAATGACTAGCACGGGCCAGATGTTGATCAGTCAAAACAGGTAAAATTGCTTTCCCTCTCACTGTTCACATTCTAGCAGGCTTTCCTGGGGAGTGGGGTCCGGGCAGCAAGGAAACAAACAAGAAAAACGGCGTGTCTGATGGTGAAGGGGAAAATGGAGCAGAGAGAGGGAGGGCGGGGGAGGGCGGCAATTTTTAACAGGTTGCCAAATGCCTCCCTGAGAAGATTCATTAGAGTAAAAGGACAAGAAAAAACGAGGAACAGAGTCATTCAGATATCTGGGGGCGAGAGTTCCTGTGGAGGGAACGACCAGAGCAAAGACCCTGAGGTGGGAACCTTGCCTGGCTAGTGACTGGAATCGAGTGAACCAGGAAGTGAAGGGGAGAAAAGACCCACACAGGCAATCGCATGGGCTTTGGCTTTTGCTCAGGGTGAAATGGAAGTGATTATAGGATTTAAGCCAGGAAGGCCCAGATTTGACTTCTAACTAGGTCCCTCAGGTTCCTGGGTTGAGAAGAGACAAAGAAGGAAAAGGATGGAAGCAGAGAGAGTCATTAAGAGGCTAATGTAATAATCTAGGTCTGGCCTGGACAATAGCAGGGAGAGGTACAGAGCAATCGGGTTCTGTTGGAGGTGGAAACAATAGAATTTTCTGAAGTGTTGGATGTGGAACATGAGAAAAGGAGCAAGATTTTCTCAAAAGTTTTTGATAACTGAAAGGATGAGATCAGGAAAATCACAGAAATAGGCCTGGGGTGCATTCAGAGAAGTGTTATAAAAGTGGGCAATGGGAGTGGCTGTTAGACACCCAAGTTGGGATGCTGAGAAAACAGGGGCAATATGGCGCCATCATTGTATAGATGACATGGATTGGAGCCATTAGTATATGAGAATGTGATTGTGATTGTGGCCATTGGTGTATAGAAGATGTAGACTGCAACCATCAGTTATACAGGTGACTGGGCTGGAGCCAGCAGTGTACAGGTGATTTGGGTCGGAGCCAACAGTTATACAGATGATGTGGGCTGGAGCCATCAGTGTCAGTGTATAGATTGCCCATTTAAAATCACGAGATTGGCTAGGTTTACCAAGGGAGAGCAGAGAAGAGGCCCAGGTCTTGGCTCCACAACTCCCAAGCATTTAGAGATCCTAAGGAGGAGGGAACCCAAGAAAGGAGCCTAAAAATAGGAAGTCAAAGAAGTATGAGCAAGTGGTACCCTGAGCACTGAGTGATGTGGGGTTAAGAATTGACAACTGAGTTGCGTGAAGCAAGTGGTTTTAGGGGATAATGTGGGTGGAAGTCACAGAGACTGGAGTGGGTTCAAGAGACTAGAGTTGTGATACTAAAGATCCCAGGCATAATTCTTTTGGGAATTTCTGTGGTAAAGAGAAGAGGAAGGGAAATCTGGTTGAGAAAGGGTTTTAGAAAGTAACAAATAACAGCAGGTATGTGTTTCGATGGGCAGGACTCAAATGGAGGGAACTGGCACGGGAGAGGGAAGAGCTAGCTAAGGCAGGATGTGAAGGGGGGTTGGCCAGAGGTAGGTGTGTGGACCTTTGTCCTCCAGCCCAGAAGAAAAGGAAGCCTCTTCCCAGGGGCAGGGAGGAAGGATGTTACTGAGTCATAGGTGGTTACTCAAAACCTGTAAGTTCCTACAGGGAGAGCTGTCCCAATCCCACCCTGTGCCACAATTCGACGGCTTTCCCAAGTCAACTCCAGCCCCTGACAGCCAAGAGCACTGGCCCCTGCAGGGCTGGTAGGCCTCCATCCTTACTGAGGAGGAAGGCCTTGGAGCCATGAGCAGGAGCTGGGCATTTCGAGTGACAAGCAGGTGCAGAGAAATCACATCAGGCTCTCCAGCAGACACTGGTCTTACAAGGGTGAGCTGCAGGTGGGATGGGCACACAGTCTCTCTGTACCCCAGGCTGCAGGGCTCCATATGGCTCTGCTAGCACCTGAATGTCTGTCCTCAAAACTCATCTGTGGAAAAGCTAATGCCCAGAGGATGGAATCAGGTGGTGTCTAGGTCATGAGCACAGGGCTCCATGAGTGCATTAGTTCTTTTACAGAGAGGCCCCAGGAGGCAGCTCACGCCTTCCTCATTCCTTCTACCATGGGACGGGGGAAGTCTGTAATCTAGGCACTCACTGCCATGAACTTCCAGCCTCCAGAACCGTGAGCGGTCTGTGGTATGAAGTTAGAGCAGCCTGAGTAGCTAAGACATTGGTCTAAGAGAGTCACCCCCACCACCTCCAGCCCCACCTTCTACCCCGAGTTTCCCCCATAACATGTAGCAGAAGCCCATCATCCATGTTTACAGCCCGCACATAATCTACTCGCTTTCTTCTTTTTTTACTTTCGAATAGAAGAGCTGCGGTGTAGGCCAGAGGTGCGGCAGTGAGAGGACTCACCAGAGACAGAGTGGGGGGCAGAACAGGCAGATTGACTGAAATACACTGCTGAGGGGAGCGGCGGGCGAGGCAGGAGAGGTATCGCCATGTGGGTTAGCTCCTTGGGCGGGGACTGACTCAGGCCTTTGAGGTGATAGAGCTGAGTCTTAACTAACCCTAGGCCACAAGGGAGGCCCTTTTTTTTAACCACTTTCTTTATGGTTACCACACACCTCTTAACAAATTCATCAACATGTCTGTCTGATCTTTCTAGATCCACATATGATATAGAAATTAGTTTTAATACACCTGTTTTTTTTTGTTTTTTCCATGTCAATGTACAAAGACAAGCTTTTCCATAAGGAAAAGTTCTAGAGTCACATAGAAAAAAACCCAAAAATGTATTTTTTGCTAAGCCATGCTAAAACTATGCACAATTACCAAGAAATTGAATGTAAGGTAAACAAATGGGCCAGGAACCTTTTTGTGAGAATTTCAAAAGCAGAGTTCTCGTGCTGTGGACAGTGGGTGGATGTGGGCTAGCTGCAGGAGCCTCGCCTGGCCTAGGGAGGGAAGAAACGTCCCTGGTGCTAGTGGCCATCAGACTCTGGGGTGCAGATATATCTCCACTGGCCCAGCACCGGACATTTAGTCAAAGATCCTGTCAGCCACACTGAGGGATCGCTGAAGAAATAAAAGTAAGTAACAAAGGCAAAATTAGAAATATTTATCCCATCTGTCATCTATCCTCCTCATCTCCACCCTGCCATCCAATCCTGCAAGAACAAAAGGACATTCTATTTCTGTCCACATGACAGTTTCACCCCCGAAGCAAAACTTCAGCATACTTCAACAAAATGGAGCAAATGGGGTTTTCACTGTTGCTGTTCAAATCGTTATTTTGATTAACCCCAAAGAGAGAATTCTTGGAGGTATTTGCAACTAATCAATCCTAATTAACTGTAAGAAGATATGCTAAAATGGATTCCATTTTAGAAGGGCATTCTCGTCAAAAGCCTGAGGAGAACATTATTATTATTATTACTATTTTTAGTTAGAAAGTCACCATGGGGCCTCAGGCTACCAGCAGCCACTGTGCCATGAGTTCGATCCCCTGTCAGGGAGCTGACCCACATGGGGCAGCAGACCTCTCCCGCCTCACCCACTGCTCCCCTCAGCAGTGTATCTCTGAATAGATCCACCTGCTCTTCCCCCCACTCTGTCTCTGGTGGGTCCTCTCACCCACACCCGCACCTCTGCCTACACACTAGTTCCTGCATGCATCAATAAATTAAAAATATGTATTTTTAAAGTCACCATAAAACCTTGAAAATACTTTAAATGACTTTCTTATCACTTGAAGATTTGAGATGTCACTTTTCTCAACAAACACTTCCTCCCAGCGTGCAGAGCCAGCAGCAGTGCGCGGTGCCCGGACAAACGCCAGCTTTGTCTAGTTCTGTTTTGGGTGTTCCATTCACAGCTCCCTATTAAGTCAGCAACTAAAGCAGAGCAAAAGATAACTTTGGGAAAAAAGTGGAATAAAGTGTTCTAGTGCTGCTTGACATGTGGAAAGAGAAACAGATATGGATAATCTGACATAATTCGGGTAGCGGTACTGCGGGTTTCCAGCCCCTCTCCCAAACCACCATTCTCTCTCTTTCAAAATGCCAACTTGAGGGCCTCCCTGGTGGTGCAGTGGGTTAAGCAACGCACTATGAAGCAAACCGCAGCCACTGCAGCACGAGTTCAATCCCTGCCGCCGGGCAGGGAGAGGACCCACATGGCACAGCAGACCTCCTGCCTCGCCCACTGCTCCCCTCAGCAGTACGTTTCAGTCAGTCTGCCTGTTCTGTTCCCGGCTCTGTCTGGTGAATTCTCTCACCGCCCTGGACTCTGGCCTGTACCCCAGCTCTTGTATGCATAAATAAATAAAAATCTTAAAAAAAAATAAAAAACCAAAATGCCAACTTGCACAAGCAGCTACCTCCAAACCTGCCATGTGCCAGTCTTCCTTCCAGTTCTCCTTGCTTCCAGAAGCCTCTGGGCCACTCTACTCTATATGTACAGCATTACATTTCAAAAATATTATAACTTTAAAAAAGATAAACATGTGAATGATTTCCAACCAAATGGAATTTGAAACCATCCAACTGAGGAAAATTGTAAAGTTAAACTGACAAAAGCCCTCAATAGCTTACTGTAGACTTAAGTCGAGTCTTTTTCACAATGCAAATTTCATGCTTATGATTAGATTAAAATTACATCTCAGTAATTCAGGCTCAACACTCCTCTCTGGAAAGTCTGCTCATGCTATTTATTTACGTGGCCTGGCTGACGAGGAGAGCACTAGTGAGGGTGCAAGACCCCAGCAGAACGTCACCCAGTTTTTTTCTTTCTAGTAAATAAAAAGCGTGCACTCTCCTTACATCCAGATGACAGTGCGCAAGCACACGAGGCCCTCCCGGCTGCCACCAGACAGGTCTGTCCTGTCGGAAAGTCTCACTGCAGGGACTCTGGGGCGTGACTGGCCAAGGTCAACATCCAGGAAGCTGAACACAGTGAGGGCAGCCGTCAGCCTTCGCTGGCACACAGTGGCCATGGGCTTGAACCTGGTGAACCTGGTGGCCAGGGTGCGCCCGGCGCAAGGGTGGACACTGGGGGAAGCAGAGAGAGACCAGCGCCCTTGCTGCACCCTTTCTTCTCGCTCCTTCTCTCATCCCAGACTAGTGCCTTTCTATCCCAGAGGGGAGAGCATTGAGGGCCTGGATCTTCCTCTTGACACCCACACAAGTGAGTCAGTGACTCTGCACGGATGCAATGCGACAGCTGGCGGCGGGTGCCTGGATCCAAACCCCGATCCTCTGTTTTCTAGTTGGGTGACCTTCAGCTACTGACTTAACTCTTTTGGAGTTTCAGTTTCTTTATCTGTAAATGGAGAAAGCAATTCTGCCTGCCTCTGTGGATTGTTGTATTAAATAAAATGAAGTGTGCAAAGCCTGGGGTTGAATTGCCAGTCCCACACATAGGAAGTGTTTAAAGGTTAATTAATGTCAGTGTCGTAATTCACTCTACTATAGTGGAACCAAGATCATCTGCTAATTTTTGCCCATTTAAGTATCTGAAACTCTAAAAGCAGGTATGAACTTTGTTATTTGTGACTTCAGAAACAAATACATGTGATAAGCTCTTCAAGGAGCACGCGGTGCAGGCACTCTATTCATCCTGGAGTATATCTGGACTGTGTCATTAATTCCCTCTCTCTCCCAGAATTGTGCCAAATGCAGCAGCTCTCCTTCCAAATTACAGCGCTGCACTACGTTAGAAAAATAACATTTGGTTATCAGTCCTCTTCCCCCTTCTCAGAAATCCCATTTTTCCCTGGGATCTCAGAGCATTTTCCATGGCTGGGTGTCTCATAAGTCACTAGACAAATGGTGATTGATGTGGAGTATTTTAGGGCCATCCTCCCACTGAGAAAGAACTGGTGAGTTTAATTCCCCATAAGGAAATCCTATTTGCTGTCTCTCCTTTGCTACACGTTTCTGGGTTTGCATCATTAAACTGGTGGCTTTGCCAATCCTTCTCCAGAGCTAATTCAAAGGTGACAGCATCTGCAGAGTTTTCCATGCAGAACCAGGCAGTGCAGGCTTCTGGGAGGTGGGGGATGACCCCTCGCCCAGAGCATGTACGCTTCGGTAGAAAATGACCTTCAAGCAACTCTCAAGATTCAGAAAACCACAATGCGGATGAAGAGCTAGTGGAAACGGTACTTTTTCTCCCCTACTCAGAATTTTCCTCTAGACCAACAAGTGTCCAAAAAGGTCCACAGGAACTCAAATACTTGCATACCAGTGTTCATAACAGCACAGTTCACAGTGGCCCCAATGTACAAACAACATTAAGTGTCCATCAGCTGATCAAATAAAATGTAGTACATTCGTTCAGTGGAATACTATTCAGTCATAACATGTATATGCCCCGCACATACATGTTACTACATGGGTGGACCTTGAAAACATGACGCTCAGTGAAAGAAATCAGATGCAGGTCACATGGTACATGGTTCTGTTTCTCTTCAATGTCCAGAAGAGCAAGGCCACAGGGACAGAACGTGAGTTCAAGGGTGCCAGGGGCTGTGAGGTGGGGAGTGACAGCTAACGGCATGGTTATATGGTATGATAACATATTCTGGTGATTGTTGAACAACCTTGCAAATATATTAAAAATCAGTGAACTAGATGCACATTTTAAATAAGTAATTTTTATGGTATGTGAAATATATCTCAATAAAACTATATTAAAAAAAAAGATAATTAGGCAAAATGTCCCTGGTGGCATTCTTTGCATCACAAAAAACTGGAAACAACTTAAATGTGTATCCATAGGACTATTGCTAAATAAATTACAGTGCATTCTTACTATAAAACAATGCCATTAAAAAGAATGAGATACATTCTCCAAGACAGATTTCTAAGTCATGTAGTACCTGGCATACAGTGGGCTCTCACATACTTATAGAATAACTTTTTTAAAAAAATATTTATTTATTTATGCATATAAGAACTGGGATACAGGCCAGAGGTGTGGGGGGGGGGTGTGGGGGTGGGTGAGAGGATTCACCAGAGACAGAGTGGGGAGCAAACAGGCAGATTGACTGAAATACACTGCTGAGGGGAACAAGACAGGAGAGGTCTGCTGAGCTAAATGGGTCAGCTCCCTGGCTGAGGCTCAAACTCGCGCTGCAGTGGCTGCAGATGCTTCATAGTGCAGTGTTTAACCCCTTGCACCACCAGGAAGGGCCTTATAGAATAACTATGTTAAAAAAATTGATGTAAAACTTTATATATACTATAGAATAGGTAAACTCCTTAAAAAGATTTTGACGGGCACAGATTGTATTGCGGTTGTGTGCTGCTTAAGGACAGGAGAAGGAGAATTGTTAGGCAATTTGCTGCTGTGTGAACATCACAAGAGTGTAATTACACAGCCTAGGAGGTACAGCGATGGCCCGCCAGGCTAGAGGGGAAGCCCTGCAGTATCCCTGCTGCATATGAGGCCCATCCTGATAGAAACGTCTAGAAGGCACCGGGGGATGTATTGACAGGGCTTAGCTCATGGGAGATGAGAGAGAAACTTTGAATCAACTTTTGTAGGTGAAGGTCTCTTACAGGAACATGACTCCTATCTTTACAACTCATTTTAAAAATGACAATACATTTGTAAGCACATCACTCTGTAGCTGCTCAGGTTGTCTCTACACAAAGCTGTTTGTGCAGAGAATCACACTGTTCTTCATCTCCCTTGCTTTAGCTATGCTGCCGCTTTCATAACCAGAGGCTCTGACATGCATTCAACACTGAACATCAAAGGAAAACGCACTGGTAAGCCAATGGCGGTACACTCTGAAGCATGACTCGGTAATAAAAAGGAAACACATCAGCATTATGAATCTCAAATGCAACACGCTGAGGGCAAGAAGCCAGTCTCAAAAGTCACACCTGTATGCCTCCACTCACAAGATACTCCGGAGAGGGCGAAACCATATAGTTGGGACCGGGGGTCAAGGGAGGGCTGGGGGCCTGGCTGCAGAGGAGCAGCCCAAGAAGAAAGTGCTGGGTATTGGAACGGCGCTCTACCCTTGAGTGATGTTACAAGAACCTACACATGCGCAAAATTCGTACACCTCAAGGTGATCTTGACTGTTCACCTTCAAACTATAAATAAATAAAAAGGAACTAAGTGAATCTGCTGAGTGCCAGGTACTATTCTAGGCTCTGAGGTCAAAAGGTGAACAAGTAGATGGATATCCTGCTCTTGAGGAGGGGGGAAGGATTAACATTCCTGTTCAGAGGAGTCAGACAAAGAGCAAGGCACCATATCACACAGTTATTTCAGCAAGATCTGGGGTAGGAAAAAGGGAGACAGGAAGGAGACAGCTGGGGGTGATGGTGGAGAGGGGCTCAACTCTTGAGAGAACAGTTAGGGGCATCACAGAAGATGGTATTTAGCAAAACATAATGACCCTTGAGAAAGGGTCAGATGGGGTGTTTGGGGGCATGTGGAAGTGAGCACTCTAGGCACAAAGACTAGCAGGTGCAAAGGCCATGTGGCAGAGAAGGGCAGTGGCCTGGAGCGACCAGTAGTGGTCCCAAGGGCATAGCCAGAGTATGGGTTTTATTCCAGTTGCTGAGGGAAGCCCCAGGTAGGATCTGACTAATGTTTTTTAAAGAGCACTCTTTTCAGACTAATGGGAGAAAGAGGGAAAGTAGGAAAACTAAGGAAGACACTTCCATATGTCTACTATTTAAAAATTTTAGTAATGATTAATTCTTAATGATTAATTCTTCTTAAGAACCGTATGAAAGTTGGGCAGAAAATGCGTCATGTTGTGAAAAAGCCAAGGGTCATTAAGCTCAGTAAAGGAAAGGTTAACTAATTATTTAGTTAATAGGAAAGTAATTGATACCTTCCATCATTTAAGTGTAGATAATTATACATTCAGTAAATCATCATAACCCCAAGTATCAATTTGCTTGTTAATTCAGTGTTCATTGTCCCTATTGAGAAAATACTCCCCATTGACTTATAAATGGCACTATACAAAAATTAAATAATTTGAGTATATACTCACTTTAAAAAAAAGAAAGATAAACAGACCTTCAGATAGCCAATAGTCATATGAAAAGATGTTCATCATCACTTGATTTAGGGAACTAAAAATCAAGACCACAATGACATATCATTTTAGATAAAAAAGACAGGAAACTAGAGTTGGAGAGGACATTGAGAGAGGGGAACCCTCACACACTGAAGGTGAAAATGTAAACTACTGTAGCCTCTTTGGAAAACAGTATGAAGAGTACTCAAAAAATTGAGAATAGAACTATATGATACAGCTAACTCACTTCTTGGTATTTATTCAAGAATATGAACACACTAATTCGAAAAGCATCCCATGTTCATCACACATTATTCATGATAAACAACGTAAAGAAATAAAACCTAAATGCCCATGGATGGATAAATAGACAAAGTAGATGTGGTGCATATAAATAATGGAATACTACTCAGCTCTAGAAAAGGATGAAATCCTGCCATTGGTGACAACATGGCTAGACCTCTAGGGTATTATGCATAATGAAGTATGTTAGAGAAATACAAACACCGTATGATCTCACTCATGTGTGGGAAATAAAGAAATACAACAAACAAAAAAAGATGAAAACAAACTTGCAAAATTATAAACAGAATGATGGTTATCAAAAAGGAAAGGTTTGGGGGAACTAGTCAATTGGATAAAGGGGGTTAACTGTATGGTAAAGGATGGAAACTAGACTTTTGAAGTCAGACTTAAATATTATATACAGATTTTGAACTATAATGTTGTATATCTTAAACCTATGTCAATGTTACCTTAATGATTTTTTTAAAAAGAAAGCAAAAGAAAGAGGCAACTCAGGAAATTTGTACTCCAGTTAAAGTCACTTCCCTGGCATCCACCATCCTCACTATCTCTATGGATCTGACTACTCTGGGGATTGCCTATGAGTGAAATCATGCAACATTTGTCTTTTTGTGATTACCTGATTTCGCTGAGCATAATGTCCCCCAGATTCATCCATATTGTAGCATGTGTCAGAATTTTCTTCCTTTTTAAGGCTGCGTAATATTCCACTGTATGGATGAACCACACTGTGGTTAGCCATTCATCTGTTGATGGACACCAGGGTTGTTTTCACACTTTAGTTACTGTGAATAATGCTGCTATGAACATGGATGTGCATATATCTTTAAGTCTTTAGGTATATACCCAGAAGTGAAACTGCAAAATCACATTGTAATTCTACGCTGAAGTGTTTGAGAAACAGTCATACTGGTTTCCACGGCAACCACATAATTTTACATTCCCACTAGCAGTGCACAATTTCTCTACATTCTCACCAATATTTGTTCTTTTCTTTTTTTTAAGTAATGGTGTCTTAATGGTGTAAAGTGATATCTTGTGGTTCTGATTTGTATTTACCTAATGATTAGTAATGTTGAATATCTTTTCATGTGCTTATTGGCCCTTTTGTATAACTTCTTTGGTGAGTAAGAGGAGAAACATTTGCCTATTTATTTTTTTAAAAGATTTGTTTTTATTTATTTATGTGTATAAGAACTGGGGTCTAGGCCAGAGGAAAAGGGGGTGAGAAGATTTACTAGACGTAGAGTGGGGAGCAGAACAAGTGGATCTACTGAAACACACTGCTGAGGGGAGCAGCAGGCGAGATAGGAAAGGTCTGCTGTGCCTTGTGGGTCTGCTCTCTGCCCGGGCATTGAACGCAGGCCACAGTGGCTGGCAATAGCTTGACAGCACTGAGACTTCAACCCCTAGGCCACCAGGGAGGCCCAATATTTGTCTATTTCTTAATCAAGTTGTTTTTTGTTGCTGAGTTGCAGGAGCTCGGTGCGCAGGCTGATACCCAGGATATCAACCTCTTATCAGATATATTATTTGTAAACAGTTTTTCCTTGGTATACTTTGGGGAGTCGGTGAACTTGGACTTGAGCAGAATTCAAATGGAGAGTGCTGTGTCTATGGCAGTTCTTTTAAGGAGAACTTCTCAACTTTTAGCAGAACTGCCGGGCTAGAGTGATGTCATTTTTTAAAATTTAAGTTCATAGATTCAAGGACGTACAGATGAGACTCATTGTATAACCGGAGGGGTCTGCAGTCTTGGGAAGAAAGTGCTGTCATTAGCTCACTCTCTGGAGGGGAGGAGAACGGCTGGGTGGTGCCATGCCCGGAGGCAGAGAGGTGGGCTAGGACCAGAGGGCCTGCCCTGTCTCCAGCAGGAGCGCACAGCCTGACGGTGGCTCGTCTTTCTTCCCACACAGCACACGCAGCAGGTCCTCACAGAACATCACTCTGTTCAAAGTCATTTGGTTACACCATTGATGAGAGTAAAAAGAAGCCCAGCCAACAGAAAACAAAATGAAAAAGCGACCCTGGTTTGTTATGTTATTTCACTTACAAAGTTGCAGTTTCCAAGAACCTATCAGTGTCATTAAGTGAGAACTGACTGTTACTTGGACTGGATTCCTGAATTGGAACAATTCAAGAAGGACTCTTAATTGCTTAAGCTCACAAAATTGAAGACTTTGGTGTAGATGAACCTCATTCTATAACCCAGTATACACTGATAATTAGACCCTTTGGCGATGATTCACTACAGAGACTACCAAGCTCGGGAATGCTGCAATCTTAAGGACACCTGCAACAGAAACATCTGCTGGTACAGAATAATGAGAAGGAAGAAGTCATGGCTTCTATAGCATCCACTCCACCCGATCCACATACATGTACCTACTTTGTGCCTCTGGTAGCCAATGCTGACCGGCCCTGTGACAAGGGGATTAAGGCGAATCCTACTGACACTTATCCCACTTATCCCAAAGAAGTCCCACACCAGTTCTGGTTCTTCCCTGGGTCTAGCAGCGGTTGCTAGCAATGTCCTAATTCTAAGAAAAAATCAGCTACAACAAACAATTTTGAAGTCATGCAAAATTCATGGTGAATGGGATTTGACCGTCTATCAAAGCGCTGAAATGATGGAAATAGTTTTTTTGATTTCTAAACATGAATGTTTTTCCTTGTTGATTGGCCCTTACAGATTCTGGCTTCTTAGGTGTCACTGTTCCAGTGTGTTTCAACACAAAGACAAGCGGGTGTAGATGTTGGTTTTCCCACACGGGAGCCTGGGTCCGTGCAGTGGCACCTACAGCAGCGACTCGTGTCAGGAGTCACTCCTGCGTGCCATGGCTTGCACACCAAGGCACACAGCGGTGCCGCCTGTCTCTCTCCAGGAGACACAGCTACCAAGAAGGGAGTGTTGGTGAGTCTACACTTCCCGATTACAGGCCGAAAACCCTCCCCCCATTTTTCCTCCTTCCTTCCTCCCCTCCAAGGGTTGGTCTCAACCCAAAAGGCTGGTTTCCTGGGGCCTAAAAGTCAAAGAAGAAAGGTCACAGGGAGAAAGACCAGGATGCTGCAGAATTTTATTTAAAAAAGGTGGAGTCTCACAGAAGAAAGAGGTACTGTGACATCAGCCTGTAAGATGAACAGGATCCAGCAAAGACCCCTTGAATTATAGTAAACAGGAGATAATAAAGCAAACATTATTCCTCTCTCCTTTAAGGAAACGAACAATAATGTTAAACACTACTGAAGGGGTTTCATAAACCTTCGAGTTGGCACGGGACCCAGGTCTGCGTGACGTGGGTGGGAGAGCTGGCCCCACACCGGTGCCGTGAGCAAGACCAGTGCTCCTGAACATCTTCTGGAAAGGGTCTGACAGCAAAAGTCTTAGGTGTTGTCCACTGACTGATGATTCTGAGCCCAAACTTTAAACCTTGGTTTTGAACAGTTGAAACTTGTTCTGAACATTGTTTTAAACGAAGTTGCTTTACCGTCGGGTGTGAGGACTTTCTTATCAGAGGAACCTGGGCAGGATAACATCAGCTAACTGAGGGCCAGCAGCACACAGGGGATGCCGGCAGTATTGTGCTCATCGGCAGACACTTCAGGGGCACGGAGCCCTCGGTAACCACAGGAGCGTCTACCACGTAGCGGATGCCAACTTAACTCTGTGAGCACTTACTAGAGTGTTCGGTCTGGGTCAGGTGATGCTCTGCTGATCTAAACAGCTCTCCAAAGATGTTGGAGCATTAGCTGCTGCCAAGATAAAGGCTAATCTTTGCCAGCGAAGGTGGAAATCATGCATAGGTCCCTGTAGAAGCTTCACTTGCTGCCAAGACCAGCATCTTCGCTCTGCTAGCATTGAACTCTTTCAACAGGGACTTCTACTTTTCATCAGGGGTCCTGAATGGCTAAGCTGACACTCCAGAGAACCAACTGGTAGAAAAGTAGACTTCAACTAAATTTGGACTTTGTTTCTTTCATTCCTCCCTTACCTGGAATAATAGTGTAATTGATATGTTAGTCCAAGCATGATATTTCTCTATTGGCTTATTAACAGTTATTATCCTGTATGCAAGTTACATGGGCTATTTATCATTAGTTACATCCCACAGTAAAACTGTCCTGCATAAAATACTGGCAAAGACAACCGTCATGTCTGAGCAATAATTTTGCTTCCCCTTGCAAACAAAACAGAATACAACTGACTTTTAAACAATGACGGCTTAAACTACACGATCTACTTAGACGTGATGGGAACATGTCTAAACAGATCACATAAACTGACAGTACCAACAAATAGAGTACAGTACTATCAGTGTATTTTCCCTTCCATGGTTTTCTTAATAACTTTCTCTCTAGCTTACTTTTTTGTAATAATACACAAAATATATGTTAGCTGACTTTATTATTGACAAGGCTTCCAGTCAATAGTAGACAGTAGTTTGGGGGGAGTCAAAGGTATACTCAGATTTTTGAGTGCAAGGGCGATCGACACCCCTGACCCCCAAGGACAGTGTCAACTGTGTTAGGATTTGTGGGTCAGATGACGTCTACTGGATTATGTAACAATGCCCACTCTAGACCAAAAGTTACCTTAGACACTACGTACATGGATGAGTGTGACCATGTGCAATAAAACTTTTTACTCTGAAGTATGAATTTCATATGGCTTCTCATTTCCACAATATTATTCTTTCACCTAATTTCTCCCTAACCATTTAAAAATATAAAAACCATTCTTAGCACTTGGCCATGCAAAAACACGTGGTGGATTACATTCAGCCTGTGGGGTAATGTGCTGACCCAGTTCTAGACTCATGTCTCTATAAGGGAGTCCAAGATAATTCTGGGTAAATAACACTCAAAAAATCTCAGTGCTCTGGTGCAAAGACTCTGAGTGTGAGGACCAACATCCGAGCACTGTTTCCCTCCTGGAGGAGGAGGATGCAGGATTTCTGAAAAGCGTATGTCCACAGACCAGCGCTAGAGCTGTATTGCAAGGGAGAGGGCATTCTCTTGTCTTGTTCATGTTAACCCCTCCCCCCCCGAGATTCCCCAAAGCAGCTTTTATGTGGCCACTAGCCTTTCATGCTTAATGTTTTGGGGAACTTCAAGAAAAGTATAAGAGATGCCACCTTGGAATAGACATTTCTCTAAAGAAGATACAGTCATGCATTGCTTAGCTAAGTTCCAGTCAGTGATGGATTGACTACGAGACTGTGGTCCCAGTAGACCCACTAGAGTCTAGTATGTAGTGGACTGTACCCTCTGGATTTATGTCATTACACTCTATGACATTCCCACAATGAAGAAATCTCCCAACACACTTCTCAGAACACGCCTGAGTAGTTAAGCAACAAACGACTGCGTAGAATGGCCAAGAAACACATGAAAAGATGGTCAACATCATTAGTCATTTGGAAAATTAAAATAAAAACACAAGATACCACTTCACACTTATTGGGTTGACTCTAAGAAAAACAAGAAAAACGACAAGGGTTGGTGAGGAGTGGAGAATTCGGAGCCCCCCCTTCCTATACTGCTGAGGGGGATGACAAGTGGCACAGCCCCTGTGGAAAACAACATGGCAGCTCAAGAAGCTAAATGTGGAGTTAGCACGTGACTCAGCAATCCCATTCTTAAGTATCTCACCAAGAGAGATGAAAATATTGTTCACACAAAAAATTGTCCACAAAAATTCATAGAGGCATAATTCTTAAGAGCCCAAAGTGAGAACAACCCATATGGCTACCAACAGATGAACAGACACAGTGTGTCCAATCTGTTCCATGGACTATATCCTCACACATTAAAAGGTATGAAGCACTGACACATACTACAACATGGATAAGCCACAGTGCGCTCATGGAAGAAGCCAGTGCAAGAGACATAGTATATGATAATTCCACTTATAAGTCCAGAAGAGGCAAATCCATAAAAAGCAGATGCCAGGGAGTGGGGCAGGGAAAAAGTTGAGTGACTGCTAATGTGCAAAGGCTTGTTTTGGGAGTGATAGAAATGTTCTAGAATTACTGATGATGATCATTATATAACATTTTTGGATAGCCTAAAAACCACTGAATTGTTTTTGGATATCCTAAAAACCACTGAATTGTATTTTGAACTGCTGCATTTTATTTTAAGTGAATTTTAATCTAAAGACAAAAGACAGATGCCAGACAAGAAGAAAAATAGGTAATAATTAAACTAAAATTGTTTTTATATTCTTTACCTTGGGAGAAATGAAATGCGGTATTACTCATAAAAATGAGAAAGATGAGCCTGAGCACTGAAGGTCAAAAACACCCCACAACTACCCCTAAGAGACTTTCAGCTTGAAAACCAGTGTGTGTGTGTGTGTGTGTGTGTGTGTGTGTGTGAAGAAGTTTCTTTTAGAAAAGCGACAACATTCAGTTAGACATGTCCCTTAAATAGAACTAATCAAAGAGGATGACTAAAAAGTGAACAGCTAGAGGTAGGCATTTCACCAGCAGGAATCTAAAACGAGAATATGTCCCATTTTGGGAATTAAGAAAATTAGAGTTTTCCAGTCCACGTCACTGGTGAACATCACCACTGGGGAATTAAGGAGTTGGTAGTTTCTAGGAGATAATACATTCATGAAAACCAGATTAAGTTAGTTTCTCAGAAGTCTTAAAGGATGTTAAAAAGAAAAATATGATGCATTGAAATTAAAGTGGCAGAAAAGCTCCGATTAAGAATGAGTGACTCTGGGAGTGCGTCATCGCAGCTCTGTTTGGTCTGCGTGCAGCCAGAGTCTGGGTTGGGGCAGAATTTCCCTACTCTACTTGAGCTGGAGCTGCAACCCCAGGAGGACAGGTCCTTTATCTGGCGCTGGAGGGCAATGACTGACCCAGTGTCGAGTTGCAACAGGGGGAGGCCCAGAGGGTGGAGGGTGGCTCCAGTTGCCCACTGGACACTGGAGTGGGCCTTGGTTGGGAAAGCAGCAGCAGGAGTGCTCAGTGTGGTATCATCAAGGTAGCAGAGAGCTGGAAACTACACGCCAGCAGGGCATTTGGAGGGGCGGGGCAATGCCGTTGCTATGTGAGAGTCAGCTCAGAGTCGCGGCAACAAGTGTGGACTTGTGTGGCACACAAACTGGCAGAGCGGCCGGGCCTCTGTCAGAGGCACATGAGGGCATGGGTGCAGCTCCTGGTGACAGACCGGGGCTGAGTCAGTCACCAGTGGGTTTTGAAACGGATAGAGTAGAACTGACAGGGAACATGTTCCTGAAGTCGAGGCTGGTCTAGTGAGAGGTGGCGCTGGTCCAAGAGTCTAAGTCACAGGCCGAATATGCTCGGTGTGTTCACCGTGCATTTTCCGGGGAGGAGGATACTTCATTCACCTGGTTGTCAAAAGATCTGGGACCTGCTATTTTGTGAATGGGACCTAAACCTAAAGGTAAATCATAGACATCCAGGCGGGAGGGGAGGAGGCACCAGCGGTCACAGTGCAGGTGGTGCAGGCAAGAACAAATTGTAAAATTCTTCACTTCAGAATGGAGTGTGACTGTGAGGGAAAGAAATCCAAAAGGGAAGGAAGTTCCTTCCACCCAGTAACTCCCCCTCTGGGGATCTGCAAACATCTCACATGCACAAATAGGATGTTTACTGCAGCATCATTGGTAGGGTGGAAGAGTATAAGCGAAATGCCCCTCGATACAGAGCTAATACCTTAGGACTCATGCACACAGTGCAGCCTCATGCAGTTATGTAGAAACACTGACGTAGACGCACAACTTAGATAAGGAAGGAACTATACAGACTAAATACTGGCTATGAGAAGTAGGTTGCAGAGAAGTGGACATAGTATGATCCCTTTTTTGGCAAAAAGAAAATCTGTTAGTTTAGCCATAAACAAGATAAAGCGCTGATATACACAACCACGGAGTGGGGGGACTGAAAACGGGATGCTCAGGGACACAGATGTGCCCTTGATGAGAAATGTCCAGAACAGGCACCTCCAGAGGCAGAAAGCAGTTGTGGGGATGTGCCTGGTGATGGGGAAGGGATTTCTTTTGGGGGGGTGGTGGTGGTGATAGAATATTAGAATATTCAGGAACTAGACAGAAATGGACACTCAGCCTTGTGAAACTAAAGCCCATTAAGTTGCATACATTAAAAGGTAAATTATACCACAATGAAAAAAATAAAGTTCAAATGTGTATGCTTCACCTGCATACAAAATATCTGAAAGAATCCATAGTAACTTAATTAGTGGTGAGAGGGGCAGGTGGAGCGGAAGAGGAGAGAGCCAGATTCCTTCTTCCTTTACATTTTTCATACTATTTGAAATATTTACAATGAAAACATACAACTTTTATGATGCAAGAGAGGAAGTAAGCAGATTTGTGGGGAATGCCCTTGGGATCACCAAATCGGGAAATGGTCATTAGGAAATGTGGGGTCAAACCACTGAGGAGCCTGGAGTGGGCATCTGTTTGCAAAACCCAACAATGATGGATCACTTTAGAAAATAGGAACCATCTCAGTCAGCTGACTTGTGCGGCTCACACCTGCAAGTGACCTGAAACTGCAGAGCTGTGGACACCAGCGAGTCACTCAGACGTGGCCATCAGTCATGTAACGATGGGACATGTTCTGAAAAATATGTCATCGGCGATTTTGTTGTGTGACCATTGTCAGGTGCAGGGGCACAAACCACGATGGCACAGCCCACGGCACACCTAGATCGCAAAGTACAGCCAGTGGGGACCCCCACCACATATTCAGTGTCTCTAGTCATTATGGGTGTGGCTGTGGTAATTGCCTTTTAAAAAGAATAGGGATGGCGCAGCGGGTTGAGCGCCGCACTGTGAAGCATTCACTGCATAGCAGCGCGAGTTCAATCCCCAGCCAGGGAGGGGACCCACATGGAGCAGCAGACCTCTCCTGCCTCGCCCACTGCTCCGCTCAGCAGTGTATTTCCGTCGATCTGCCTGTTCTGCTCCCCACTTTGTCTCTGGTGAATCCTCTCACCTCCCACGCCTCTGGTCTGTATCCCAGCTCTTGTGTGAATAAATAAAAATCTTAAAAAAAAAAAAAAGGAATAGGGATGATCTAAAAGTTGTGCCTAGCTTCGTTAACTTTTATCTGCATTGTCTTAATGCACCGCGGCTGGTGGCAAGGGGCTGCTGAGCATCTGATTGGCCAGTCCAAACTAACGCACGCTGTAGGGGGAAAATACACACTGAATTCAGAGATTTAGCATGTCAAAAGAATATGAAATAGTTGATAAATTTTTTTCATATAGATTTCACATTGTAATAGCAATATTTTGGATATATTGGATTAGATGAAATAACTTTTCATTTTACTTTTACTTTTTAAAATGTGACTTTTAGAATATTTAAAATTAAACATAAGCATGCATGGTGTTTCAATTGGACAATCATGACTCCGCAGACTCCTTGAATGAGCCATCAAGCTCTTAATTCACAAATACCTCACATGATCTTATTTTGTTAGAAAGGAAGCAAAGTGATATTTAGAGCTAGGTAAGATTTCCAAGTTCTAGTGAGAACTCAAGTCATTTCAACAAATAATGGTTCTATTTAGTGTCCCACAAAGACAGAGTCTCTGTTGTCAGGCTTTATGTTGTGTCAGAGACACACACAAGTAACGCATTAGGTGGCAAAGGGTGGCAGATGCAGACCCAGGTGGGACATGGTACCAAAAGTTAAGGGGAAAGGAAGCTGAGATCCCATCCTGGAACCTGGGGGTAGGGGAACATAACCACTATGGTGGGGTGGGGCAGAAAGGGGGAGGATGCACTCAAGCGAGAGCAGAAGCTGGCGTGGCAGGGCATAGAGAAGGGCAGAGACTGAGCTGGCTGGAGCAGAGGGCATGGGCTGGGGGCCAGAGGGGAAAGGCTATGAGTGCTGGACAGAATGCTCCACCCTTTAGGGCAGAGGTTAGGAAACCACAGCCCACAGATCAAGTCTGCCCCAGTCTCAGTCCACACCCCGGTTTTATATGGCCCATAAGCTAAGAATCATTTTACATTTCTAAACGGTTGGAAAAAAAATCAGTCAAAATATTTTGTGACACATGAAATTCACATTTCAGTGCCCACAAATTTTTACTGGCACATCAGCACACCTACTTGTTCATGTGTTGTCAACAACAGAGTTGAGTAGCTGCAATTAGAGACTGTCTGGCCTACAAAGCATAAAATATGTATGATCTGACCCTTTCTGGAGATGCTTGCCAACCCTCTACTTCCTGGAAATACTTAAATGTTCTGTGGACTTTATGCAAAAAACCTGGCACTTTGCCAATTTGCAGGAAAATATGTAATGTACATATTTCACAAATTAAAAGCAATTTGCCCAACAAATATTTCTTAAGCCATTGATAGATTTCCTCTTATCAACTAATAATCAACATAATAATGGCTGAACAAAACAAATTCCCCACAAGTATGTGCTATTGGGAAACACTAGGCCAGCCCCTCATGCCTGACTGGAAGGCAGACAAGTTTTCAAGGACATATTGTGTAGTCACACCGGAGAGAGCACCAGCATATTTTATAATTTAATCATGTTTATTAATAAGTGCTATAGAGTTGAATGATTTCATTAAATGTACCAGTATTCCATGGGCTCCATAGAGACACATATGCCACCCACCTCCCCCCTTATACCCCCCACCACCAGCTTAAGGTAACTGTTGAGGGCAATGGGGCATTTAAGATTCTGAAGAAGGCAGAACTTGGGATCTGTGGCTCCCCTTCGTGCAAGGGGAGAAATCAGGAGGTTATGCCCACAGTGAGGGACTAGAACAGCACAAACAGGATCTGACAAGAAGTACTTCAGAAATTTCTGACTAGAATAGAAAAGGGAGCAGTGGGTTAGTGGGATGAAGAGTGGGGAGAAGATGAGGTAATCCCATCCTTCAAGTCGGTGCCTTAGATAGCTGCCACCAAGATAATCAAGAACGGACCTTGAATGGGCAAGGAGTGGAGTTCCCAGCAGCCTAACTTTCTGGCTCAGGCTGGTGCCCACATTACATTTCTTCACTGACAGTCTTACAGCAAAGGATCGAGACTGAGACAACACCCGGGTGAGAAACGAGTTGGGTTGGGCTGAGCAAGCAGGGGGTTTTTCTCGGCAACCCGCCCAGAGGATCTTATGAGGCATCCATACCTTTTCCAGGGTCTGAAACACAAGGGGACTCTCACATTTCTGAGAACTTCTGGAATGCTGGTCCTTCCCACCAGGTGTAGAAGGCAGTTTCTCCCCTTGAACTCTTAAGAACCAGTTAAGAAGTTTTCACAGGAGCATAATAATAATAATGGCTGACAAGAATTATGTTTCCATGTCCAGATGTCTCCAGTTCCCTTATACAAAAATTCCTACAGGCCCAGAAGGCCTTCTATGGCCCAGAGTGGTGACATAGCTCCATAAATGATGGTCTGTGTCTTATGTCATTTTGCCTCAGAGCCTTATAACAAGGCAAATGAACATACAATTATTTCAGGGTTTCTACAGGAAAACAATAAGGGAACTTTGCCACCTATGAAGTTCCTCAGTCCCTCTAACTGACTTACATTAATAATTACCTCTGTGGAAATCACCTAAGTACCCGTTTTATACCTAAGGCAAATGAATCGATAAAGCAAACGTGGTACATATATCCAGTAGGACAGTCGATCATAAAATCCTGCCGCCTACAGCAATATGGAGGGGTCTTGAAGGCATTATACAAATGAAATGAGCCAGACCGAGGATGACAAATACCATAGTATCTTTTATATATGTGAAATCTGAAAGAAATAATGACTTAGTAGACATGGAGCACAGAGGCAGAGGTAAAAGGGTGGGAAAATTGGGTGAACTGCTCAAATCACTAAACCCTGGGGCTGTAATATACCACAAGGTGACTCTAGCCAATACCTGTGTATTGTTTGAAAGTTGCTAATGAGGAGGCTTTCTTGAAAGCTCAGTACAGAAAAAAAATGTTACTGTAAACTGTTACTGTATATAGTACTGGAGGTTAACTAGAGTCTTCTTGAGATCTTATATACAATGTACACATATACTGGATCATTATGTCAAATGTCTGAAACTAATATAATGTATCAATTATATCTAAAAACATAAAACAAAAGTAGGCATGAGACAAAAACCCCAGGTAGACCCAGATTTTGGATTTTCTGACACAGACTTTAAAGCAACTATAACTAAAACGTTTAAAAAATAGATGGTAAGAGTTACCGTAGAGAGGGGCCTCCCTGGTGGCGCAGCGGGTTAAGCAATGCACTATGAAGCAAACCACAGCCACTGCAGCACGAGTTTAAACCCTGCTGCAGCCGGGGAGGGGACCCACATGGTGCAGCAGACCTCTCCTGCCTCGCCCGCTGCTGACCTCAGCAGTGTGTTTCAGTCCATCTGCCTGTTCTGCCCCCTGCTCTGTCTGGTGGATTCTCTCACCTCCCGCGACTCTGGCCTGTATCCCAGCTCTTATATGCATAAATAAATAAGTCTTAAAAAAAAAAGAGTTACAGCAGAGAGCTATAATCTATAAAAATGAGTCAAACAGGCAGAATAAAAATGAAAATACAATTTTAAAAACTTCTCATCCCGGTAAGACTCACGGTAGTCTAACTAGAATGTGGGACTCAAATTTCAGAGATGGGGGCTCCCCACAAACCTCAGCTAGGTACTTAGCCAATAATGTTCTTAAAGAGTAAAGGAAAACGGAGGGGGAGTGATCCCAACATAAGAGTTTCCCTCTCAGCCCACTCCACATTCATCCACCAAAGCTGCCTGGGTCACCTTGAACCAGCAGCTCTTCTGGGCAGCTCCAAAGTTGGGAACAGCGCTGGGGAAAGTGTTCTTTCCCAGTGGGAACCAGGGTTAGAATTGTTACCCACCAGTGAATAAATTTCACTTCACTTGTCCTTCCTCTGTAACTAGTTCCTCCAGCACAGGTCAGTGGGCTTCAAACCTTCCACAAATTGCCAGAGTCACAGCAAAAGCTAAGGTTTTCAATATAAACAAGTTATCCCATACATTTGCAAGAAAGGAGAATTTGTTCATCTGTTCGACAATTTGGAGGGCCGCATTTTATTGACAAATCAAATGTAATAGACATAGCTGTATTTGTTTCAAACAGACTTTTTAGCTGAGTGAAATCCTTGAAAAATTCCAAAGCAAAGCAAGAGATGAATCAATGCGTTGCAAATGGCTTAGATACAGAATTGGGGATTTAAGGTCCTCCGCTGCACTGCGTACACCGCTTCCAGAAGTGAGGCCTGGCAGCAGTTTGGTGATAAAACACCTATTTCCCTGAAAGACCCCTGAACTTTCTAGAAAGGAGCTTGATTTGCAATTTTGGTGGGGCAAAAAAGGAAGTCAGTAAACAGTAGGGGTCTTTGGTTACAATTTCTTCTGGAATTTGGTATGTAGGAAAGAATTGGAATGTTCATCTGGACTGAATTAAAAAATAAGGAGTTTTTAAGTGAGGAGCTATCAGGAAGGGCTTCTTGGGTTTTGCTTTTTGTTAAGACCAAAGACTACCATTACTTGATGTCGGTCTTGCGCCTGAAGAACAGGGAGGGCTCAAGCCTTTATTTGCTCAAGTATTGAATATGAAGCCTGTGGGAAGTGTGGCAGGGACAGCTGTGCCTGTCTTCTGGGAGTTTACATCTGAGAGCAGAAAATAAACACTCAATCGCTTCTTCGTGTCCAAGTAGCCAAATAATGCTGAATCTCTGTGTTGTGGCAATTCGGGAGTTCTTGTTAAGTCTGGCAGATTGGTCCTGTGATCCCTGGTTAGGGGGTGACTTCGCACCCCAGGGGACAGTACATCATGCCTAGAGACATAGTGGTTGTCCTGACTTGGGGGCAGAGGGTGTCCCAGCAGGTGGGGCCAGAATGTGTCCCATATCTTACAAGGCACAGGACCACCTCCTTCCCTCCAAGGAGATTCCACCTTGGAATATGTTTTCTCACTCCACTCACCAAGGTTCCTAGGCGAGAGTTTTGGAGAGGGTCTTGAGAAAAGACTAAGATTTTTGTCAGCAGCAATGGCATTTCAGAGGGGGAGGAGACACAGGTATAGGACCTGCTGAAGGCACAGCAAGTCCACTCAGAGCAGTCGTGCCGTGCTTGATGACACTGAGGCCAAGGAGGGTCTACATATACAAGGTCCCAATAGGCTCTACCACATAGCCTACGAGTGTCGCAGGCTGTCCTATCTAGGTTGGTGTCATTATGCTTGACAATGTCCACACAACAAAGTCATCTAACAGTGACTTCTCAGAACATGTCCCTGTAGTTAAGCGATACATCACTGCAGTGAAAGATGATGCATGAAAGGGAGGTGGGGATGGAGATAAGCCTTGAACTAGGGTAGTTGCAAGAAAGGGTAGGGGCAGTTTGGCCAACAGTGAAAAGAAAGTGTCCCTGTGTCCTCCTGACATAGCCCAGGAGAGGCGTGGCAAGTGACTGGGAGGAGAGATAAGGAAAAAGAATCGCAAGGTCTCTTCTGGGAGACACAAGGAGATAACACGGGAGTGGTTATGGATTGCACTCATTAGTGCTGAGTTGCAGGCTGGAGAAATGTTGCTTCTAGAACAGGAGAGAATGTTGCCAGCAGAAGGACAAAGAACCGCAGTGGCCACTGGAACTAGAACGAGGAAAGAAGCTGGGCTTGCGCAGACTGCACGCATGGACAGCAATGAAATCTCGGTGGGACACCTGCCTGCCACTTGAACGTCACTGTCAAATTAGTAACGACCAACTCAGATCTCTTTATTTCTACACGAGTCTCCCAATGAGCACAGCTGAGTTGACAAATGCATGCTCAGTTGCGAATAAGACTGACAATTAATTGAGCCATACAGCACTTCTAGAACTACTTTCTATTCACTCCTGTTTGTCACTTGAAGAGCTGGATGTATGACCGACCAAAATTAACAGAATTGACAAGTCCCTGAAATATTTCCAATTCATGATTTAACTTTGGGTCTCAATGGCAGTGACCAATGGTTTAAATAGTTCTAGCACCTTCTCCCTCATAACTTTCCATGTGGTGACACATTAATACATTTAAGTATTGAACTAATTATAAGCTACTCAGATGGTTGCTATTTTGGGCCTACAAATATTTGCTAAATGGATGAGAGCAGAGAGCAACACATGTAAATAAGTCCCTACTTGAAGGTGACTTCTAGAAAATAAAAAAGTCTTTGAAAACTGGGAGCACATCATTTGAGCTGCTTTATGAATTCCAAATATATTTTTTCTCAAAGCAGGCTACATCTTTCCATAAGTATTCTGACAACAAGGGAGAGGTAGGGGGAAACTGTGTGCTGTTTTGTGGTGTGTGTGTATGTGTGTGTGTGTGGTGGGGGTTCTCACTGGCAGTGTAGAACAGGAACTCATTTCTGTGGGCTGGTAATTTTGAAGAAATAGCTTCTAAGGCCTTGCCCCACAGATCACCTTTTGGACAGAAATGTATCCTGGAAACATGCAATGTTTTTAAAAGATAAACAGCTTGCATTTTAAAATATTAGCAGAATGAAGTGCCATTGTGACTTTAGGAATGGTCTTCTATATCATTAATATGATTTCAACAGCTTTCCACACAGACGTGCTCGTGAGTTGAGCCTGCTGTCTTTCAAGTTCAGTCTCTTTGGTCTTCACCAGGGCTCATTCTTCCCCTTGCTCAGTCCTTGCATTCTTTCCTTCATCTTCACAGCCTTTCCTCAGGTTATCTCTCCACCTAAGACTTCTTTACAAACCTTCTCCGTTTAGCATGACTCAGAGGCCAAAGGGTGGAAGCAATACAAGCATTCAAGGGACAAATGGATAACCACAATGTTATTCATCTAAGCAATGGAATATTATTCAGCTGTAAAAAGGAAGGAAATTCTGACATGTGTTACAAACTGGGGACATGATACTCAGTGAAATAAATGGACGAGAAATAACAACACCGTGTGATTCTATTTATATGAAGTCCCTAGAGGAGTGAAATCCACAGAGACAGGAAGTAAATGGTGGGGACCAAGGGTTAGGGAATGGGGAATGGGAGTGTTTAATGGGGACAGAATTTCAGTTTGGGAAAATGAGAAAGTTCTGAATATGGGTGGTTGGATGATTGAAGAATTATACAAATTACTTAATTCCACTGAGTCGTATACTTAAAAAGCTCAAAATATTTAAAAGTGTATATTTTCCACAATTTAAAATAACCGCTTTTCTCTTTGAATCCTGCTCCCTGAATCTTGATGGCTCTGCCCTGGTTTTCTCTTCTCACTCCCCACCATCTTGGGGGATACGCTGTCAGCGTCATACGGTACAGTTCCAGGTGCTGACTGCCGGCCTAGACCGCCCTTCTCAGCCCAGGCCCAAAACCCAGCTGCCCCACTTGGACACCCACAGACACCTCGAGCTCAGCAAACCTCTCTACTCTTCTCTCCCGTGGTCCCCGACTCACCGAAGTGACAAGTCCCACCCCAAGTCTGATGACTGGGAGTCACCCTCGGCTCCTCCCTGCCTCTCCCCGACAGCAAGTCACCAGGTCCCTGGAGGCCCTGTGACCCTTGAAGCTTCATCTTGCTTGGAGAGTAAATACTTCAGGCCGAGGAGGCCACATTCTATCTCTGTGGCAAATACTCGACTCTGCTGCTGCCTTGAAAAAGCAGAGACAGCCTGCAAAGGAACGGCTGTGGCAACGTTCCAGCAAAACTTTTACTTACAAAAACAGACTGGTGGCTGCAGGCTGGATTTGACCCATGGGCCACGGTATGGGAAACCCACTCTCTTTGCTGCCTCTGCTCTGCTGGCAGGAGCTGCTCGCAGGTTCCTGAAAACACAGACACACCACTACTCTCCACACTTGACTACTCTTAAGAGTTGGATCAAGTTCATCCTGCTGGACACCTTTTCTGGTCCCTCTGGGGAAAGATGACTCTTTCCTCCTCAGACTCACTGTTCCCTACAGAGACAGCCAGAACCAGCCCCTTTTGTAAATATCTCCCTGTCCTTGTTGGGTTTTGGTCTTTGTAACCTCATAGGACAGTGTTCGTTCTCTCTCTCTCTCTCTCCTCTCCTCTCTCTCCTCTTCTCTCTCTCTCTCTCTCTGAGCTCTCTCAAAAACTGTCAGATGTCCAGAAAGGGCACTTTCCAGCAAATGGCTGGACACCATGGTTCTGACAGCTACAGAACGAGGTGAAATCTATTGATGACCTAAATTATAGTTAGAATTCAGATTCCTCCCATGGCCGCTGGGTCTTCTGCCTTTTGTTCATTAGGCACCAGTCACATGTCAGCCTTTCCCTGACTTGAGCACCCTAGCTGGCTCCTCCTACCCCAGGACCTTTGCATCTGCTTCCCCCCTCCCCCCACCTGACAGACTCTGAACTCCACAGGGCCGGCTCCCTCTCATCATTTCAGTTTCAGCTTAATGGTCACCTTTTGAAGAGTTTCACCTTTTAAAGAGAATACCCGTAGCCCCGTTCTTAAACACTCATACATGACACACACAAACACGCACCTGCCTACAAGAACTGCAGAGACCTTTGTAGACATAGGCTTACTGTATTCAGCACTCCTGGGCTTCATTGCTTACTATATAATAAATAACCAATAGTATATAATAAATAATTACATGTAATGTCTACATACAATTGACCCTTAAACAACTCTGGGGTTAAGGACACTGAACCCCCTCACAGTGAAAAAAAATCTGCATCTAGCTTTTGACTCCCCCAAAGCTAAACCACTGATAGCCTGCTGTTGACAGGAAGTCTTATCAACTGTGAATGGTATCAGAGTATATATAGTGTTTGTGTATGTGTGTTGATAAATTTTAACTCCTCATAGTGGATTTGTATATATTTTATGATAGTAAATGATAACAATAGATTACGCACATAGTCATAGCATATTTAATGTTTTCTTTTTATTTCTAGGCTATGTGCTATGAACTTTTTTCAAATTGTCATAACTCTCCATAAATGTTTTCCAGTATATTTACTGGAAAAAACACAAAAGTGGACCTGTGCAGTTATTCAAGACCAACCATATTTTTAATGGCTTTCTAGTTTGTTTGTTTGGTTTTTTTTGCAGACGTGGCTTCTGGCAGGTGGAGTCTGAGTCACAGCTTCTGATAGCCACATGCAGTATGTTTCACCTACAGGTTTGCAAAGTCAATTTGATTTTTTGGAAAGTCATAGAATTTGCAAAAGCTAAAAATAAAGAGTTGCCACGGCACAAAACTGGGTTTTGAAACATACGAAACATCATGAAACAGGAATGCATTTCAGGAAAAGGGAGTGAGATGCAGCCAGGAGCGGGCAGCAGTGGACTGCAAGGGCCTCACTCGCGTTCTGGCAGGAAGAGCCGGTCCGCTTTCAACTAAGAGCTTTGACTGTACTGGCACCTCCGAGCCAGTGATAACAGGGAGAGAAACAGGTTTTCAAATGTTCTCAGCTCTGAATTCTTTCTGCAGAGCTGGTCACTCAAAAAAGCCCATTTGAAAGGGTGACTCGGGAGGACTAATTTCAGAGGAATCTTAACCACAGCCAAGATGTGGGACTTTCCATTGCTTTGGTTGCTTTTTCTAAGCCCTTGTGCTTACAGGGTGACATACTTGGACCAGTGAATTTCTACACTAGTTAAAGGGCATCTCACACCCTAAAACAAATAGGGTAGGGCTCACTCACTCAATCTTGCAAGACACATTTATTGAAAGTCTCTAGCATTTGGTACTAGTCAGAGAACTAAAATAAAAAGTTCCAAGTCACTCTGCTTACTTGCTTCTTAATGACACTGATGATAATAATAATAGCTACTCTTTATGGAATACCTATTATTTGCCAGGTCCTGTGCTAAATAGTTTATAGATACTATTTCTCATACACTGATCATGCCAGATATTATTGTCTATTTCAGATACCAACCCTTCCTTGCAGTCACTAAGCTAATAGAGATATCACACTTGAATGCCAAAGCCCATGTTTGCAGCATCCAACACGAGGGTCTGAATTTTTTCTTCTCCTCTTCCCCTCTGCCCCCATTCAGCCCACTGGAGCTGTTCCGAGTCACATAGATGGCAACATGTGGTAGATATGAAACAACTCTTAATTTCTACATATTGCATAGCTGTGCAGGAAACCATTTATTTATTCCTTTAACAAATATTTATCAAGTGTCTATTCAGTGCCAGAATTATTCTCAGTTCCAGGGATACAAAAGTTAATCAGACACAGAGCTCTCTCCCCTTATGAAGCTGACATTCAAAGAGGGGACAGAGATTATAAAACAAATACAAATAGCATGTTCTGTGCTAGATTGTGGTAAATGCTGAGGAGACAAGAAGGCTAAGCGTGGGTGGCCTGAGAAGGTAACGTATGAGAAAAGCCCTAAAGGTAGTAAGTAGTCCCCCAAGTGCCTGGGCCAAGATCTAAGACCCTGAGGTTTGAGGCCAGAAGGGCTGAAGTGGAACGAAGGCACAGGATGATGGTGGAGATGAGGCAGAAAAGAGGTGCTGGATTGGGGAGCTTGGAATGAGGGGGAGACCTTGGTTTTTGCTCTAAGTAAGATGGAAGCCACCTGTTCTGGCCTGAGGAATACAAATGGGATAAAATGTGACACCGCAGGTTAAAAGACAAGTGGGACCTGTGGCTTGGACTAGGGGCTGGCGGTGGAGGTGGCTAGGAATCGTCAGATTCTAGATATGGATCAAAGAAGGATCATCAGGATTTGCTGATGATTTGAAAGAAAGAGGGGAATCGGGTCAACTCCAACATTTTAGCTTGAGCAGCCAGAGAGAGACTGGAGGATATTTACTAAGGGAGGGTGGCGCCTAGGAAAGCAGGTTTGGGGGATTACCATCCTGCCTTGATTACTGAAGCTGCCTCTGAGGATGCACCTAGGTGATCGCCTGCTCCCCAGGCAGCTGGCAGACTCCTCCGCTAGGAAGATCTTAGACCCCTATTCCTCACTCCACACCTTAGCCTATTCTGGAAGCTTCCAGATACAAATTCCCATTTGGGTTCTTCCTGGCTCTCTTCCCCCATTCCCTGACCCCTGCCTTATCCCCACACCCTCTTGATTCTGGTTCTCATTTTTTTCTCTGTAGGAATTCCTTTGCTGATCGTGGGGTTCTTAGAAACATGCAGGTGGTTTTCAGTTTTCTTTCTAATCCCAACATACATTTCATTCACTGATTACACAAATTAAGTACATGCTCTGTGCCAGGCAAAGGTCTAAGAGAACAAAGCCTGTGACCGAGCTAACTGCCACTCAAATTCTAGAAGGTAATCAAGGTGCCTTTTTTTTATACATAAGTCCACACAAATCCAAAAAGGTCTGCAAACTGGAAGTTTTAAATTTGGCACAAACATATAAATTTGGCACAAACTCACTTAGAGACAAGGTGGGACCTTGCTTGTGGTCTGTCTGTACCCCCACTTAGTGTGAATACTCATTCAGTTCAGTGAGAAATACCAATATATTTACAGGGTGTGCCCCAGACTGAGTTTCAGACCCTGGACCATGACTACTGCTGCCCTTGCCCCCCTCATCCAGGAAGGTGCCCAATATGTACCACAGTTTCTCCAAGAACTTCCCCTGCTTTTAAAAAAGTTTCATATTTTACAAATAAGTAGGTGTGTACAGGAGGGAGCAAGCTATTTAAAGAAAAGTCCAACCTGCAGTTAATTTTTTAAAAAGCTAAATATGTTATAAGATCTGGTTCCTTGTAGCCCTGCAATTTTATAAGCAAAATAATCTCAAGTACTATAAAAATCCCACAAGTACATTCAAAGTTGTGACTACAGCATATTAATTACAGTTAAATTAATTAATTAGAACATAAACTCTGAAACTAAAACTCAGACCAAGGGGTGCGACACAGCCGTCTTTCCAGCACCTGCAGTTCTGGTACATCACTCCATCCCAGTGGCATTTTAGTGAAAATGCTGTTCAAAGGCCAATATCAACACTATGAACTCATATTAAAGTAATATGTGCCCTGTAGCCAGAAAGCAAATACCAAGTGAATTTCCAAGGACTTATTTTGTTTCTTGGGGTAATTAATAACTCTGTCCCCTGCTCCCAGATTCCTGTGGGGTGGGGGGAAGGAGGAGTTAATTGGAACAAGAGAAGACTCCAAAAGGCCAAATAATTCAGTATTGCTTTTTCTGAACTTGTGCCAACTATCTTTTCCATCATATATTATTATGGGATTTCTTGTCCCTTCCAACGTTTTATAAAACCTTCAAAGGTGAAGAAGTGCTGGTGATTAAGGAAATTAAATTCCTTTCCTGAGGGGCTTCTCATACACTCTGGTAGGATCAGAACAGGTGAGCAGCTATTTCTAAGGTTATTTTCGAGTTGAAGATCAAGTCTTTAAACTTGAGTTCCAGAAAGAACAGGACTCCCCAGGACAGAGGGTGAGGGTCTTTATATAAGCAAAGAACAATGATTCAGAGCAGGAAGCAAAAAGATAAAAACATGTTGGCAATATATGTGCGGGCAAAAAAAGAAAGGGGGGGGAGTCTTCACTGAAACTGAGTCTTGTTGAAGTTCGATATTTTGGATTTACAGAGATTAAGTTGGTCAGGAGGGGGAACCTCACAGAAGTCCTCACTGCCGTTGACTGCACAAGCACGAAAATGACAGAGCCCAGCGGTGGCGGTGGCGGTGCTGAGGGGTGCTGGGGGCGGGGGAGTTGTCATAATAAAATACCAAGATGCAGGAATGAGATCTGCAGGGAAAGGGCAGCCCTGGACTGGCTCTGCATCCTGCCTGCCCTTCTTCATTCCTGTGGGGCAACCAGGAGGTTAAAATTAGGACGATGAACCACCCCCGCCGCTGGAATGGCCCGGGCACTTCGGCCGGGGCCCCTTAAATAGCCACTAGGATCTGGAAACCCAACGTTCCTAGCGCAGCTGAGAGAAAAACCAATAAGCACGGAGCCGGGGGAGGGAAAGTCTTGGTTTCTCCTAGAGCGAAAATGAAAGAAATAAAGGGGGATGGGGGGGGGGGGGGGGGGGGTAAGGGGGGGGGGTNGGGGGGGGAGGGAGGTTAAGGGGTGGGGTTTAAATTCGCAAATACACTCACGCTCTCGCATAACCTCAGGAGAAAATGCCACCCAGCAGTTTGGGCCATGTAACAAAGTAATAAATTAATGAATTAAACAAGAAACCCTTTGGTTAAACTTTCCTCGCTTCTCCATCCGTCCAAATAGGGAGTGAGGGCGTGAGAGGGGCTTCCTGAGGGGTGTGGGAGGGCTGGCAGACTCAGGATCCCCTAAGCGCCGGAAAAAAGAAGTGGGGGGAGTGTCCGAGGAGCCTTAAGCGTGAAGATTTCGAGCGAAAAGGTGAGAAACTGCTCCCCGGGAAGCCTCGTCTTTGCGGAGTTTGTGGTGAAAACGTGGGAAGGAGGGGGTTCTCCACGAGACTAGCGCACCGACTTCTGGTTAAAGAGAAAGGGGTTGCAGGGGCGCCCTCAAATTCAGTACGTTTGGGAGTCAAGAAAAATGTCCCGGAACACCCCAAGATGAGGAATTTGGGGTAAAGGTGAGAAGGGAGGCTTCCGGGCCATCCCAATTCTGGAGTTTAAGGTTAAGAGAAGGATCCTCGGGGTGTTCCAATTGCAGAGATTTCGAGAGTAAGAGGGAGAAAAGAAGGTTCCCAGGTGCCACCAATTCAAAGAGTTTGAGAGGGGTTCCGGGGCACTCCCATTTTAGGGAGTTCGAGGGAGAGGGAGAGAGGGATCCCGAGCGTCCCCAACTTAAGGATTTGAGGAAAAAAGGTGTTAGGAGCTCCCCACAAGTCCCCAAGTCAGGAAGTTCGGAGGTAAAAGTTTTAGACGGGTTTCTCGGGCGCCCCCAATTCAGGGAATTTGAGGGTAAGCGAGAGGGGGGATCCCCTGGCACCCGCAACTCAGGAAGTTTTGTAAAAAAGTGAGTCAGGGGCCCCCATCTCCCCCTGGACTTGGTCGAAAGGAGGGAAGGGTGCCCGGGAGCCCCCAAACTCTGCGGCGACTGCGGGACTGGGAATACGAAGACGGGTCCCACCGGCGCACCATCCCGGACGTTTGGGGTGAACGGCTGGGGCTGCGCTGACGGCCCCTGACCCCCACGTCGGGGTCCCTGCCGCCCCCCTCACTCCCCGGTCGGGCCGGGCCCGGGTCGGTCGCATCGGTCACCTGGAGTTCGGGCCGGGAGTTCGGGCAGCGGCTCCCGCGGCGGCGGCGGCGGCTGCTGCGTGTTGCTCCCCGTTGGTAAGTAACAGTCTCCACGGCTACAGTCTCTATGGCGGCGGCGGTGGCGGCGGCAGCCGCTCCTCCTCCGGCTCCCGCCGCCAGCCTCGCGCCGCCCGCCCGCTCGCCCGCCCGCAGCGACAGGGCGGGGCGTTGTTATCGGCAACGGTTACCAAGCTCCACGCCCCACCCCCTCAACGGCCCGCCCACGCCCGCCTCCAACGGGCGCGCAGGGGGCGGGGCTCCGGGCCCCGCGAAGTCCAATTGCTTGCCAGGGGTGCTTGTCAGAGAGGGGCATTCCCTGGCCAATCACCGCGAACGAGAGGTAGGCTTCGCTGCCGGCGCGCGCCTCTCGGCGGGTTGGGGAGCGGGAGGTGCGCGGCTGGCGGGTTGGAGTCTTGGATGCGAGAAGGCCGAGTTTGGGGTATCCAGGGACCCTCGCTTAGTCCAGAGAGGACCACCAGACGCCTGGCACAGTCTGAGTTCATGATGGGCAAACTAGGACCTGTGGGCCAACTCCGGCCCATTGCCTCTTTTTCATGCCCCACAAGTTGAGAGTTTTAGAAGTATCCTTAATGGTTCTTAAAAAGAAAGAGAGGGCTCCTCGTAACATGAGTAAACTCAAACGCTGTTTTATTTTATGGAATTTATTCAGCTTCTTGAAGTACTGGCAAACTGGCCTATGGACCATAAACCCGCATGTGTTTGTAAATAAAGTTTTATTGGAACACAGTCTAGCTACAAGGACTGCGTCTTGGATTAGGTGCCTGGTAGTGGAGGTGGAGATGAGTGGGTGGGTTGGAGGGACCTTTTGGAGAACATTCTGATGGACTGGATGTGGGGAAGTGAGGGATCAAGTTTTAGGATGTCATGGGAGGTGCCTTTTAGCCACTTTGTACAGTCCATGTGCTACAACTTTTGAAAACATGAATTTGTTCCAACTTGGTGCCATAGTTATAATAGTATTTGTGTATTTTTTAACTATTTGTCAATGTAAAACTGCTGTCTCAAAGAAGAAATCACAAGGGAAAAAATTAGAAAATACTGTGAGATAAATGAAAATGAAACATCAAAAATTTACAGGATGTAGCTCAAGTAGAGGAAAGTGTATAGCTCTAACCTGTGTTACAGAGCAAAACAGAGAGAAAGAAAGATTAAAACCAATAATCTAAACTTTCACTTTCAGAAACTGGAAAGCAAGGGTAAATTAAACTGAAGCTAGCAGAAGGAAAAAATAATAAAGACTAGGAGAGGAATACATGAAAAGTCAATAGAATTATCAAAACCACAAGTCAGTTCATTAAAAAGGTCAACAAAATTGACAAATCTTTAACCCGATTAAGCAAGATTAAAACAGAGAAGACTCACATAACTGAAATCAGGAATGAAAGAGGAAGACGTTACAACCAACCTTACAGAGACAGAAAAGATGGGAAAATAGCCTTATGAAAGATGGTATACTGACAAATTAGATTTCCTACATAAAAACACAAATTCCTAGAAAGATGCAAACTACAAACACAGGGATATAAACTGATTCAAGAAGAAAAAAGAAAATCTAAATGGACCAGTAACAAGTAAAGAAATTAATAATAAAAAAATTTCCCACAAAGAAAAGGCCAAAACCAGAGAGTTTCACTGATGAATTCTACCAAATCTTTAAAGAAGAATTAACACCAACTTCTTCATTTTTTTTTAAATAGTAGAAACTGCTAGGCTTTTATTTATATTTTTTAAAATCAAGGGTTGGTTTACAACACTATATATACTTTATAACACTATATATGTTCACATCTCTTCAGATGTATTTTACCACACCAACCCAGGGCACCCACAGTCTTCCACCATAGTCCACTAGGACCTCCTCCCCCTTTCCCATTCTATATCCTCCTCCTATCCTCCCCCTCCAGGGCCCTCAATTTTACAGTCAGATCTCTAAGGTTTGTTTTGGTTTGGTTTTGTCTGTCCCTTTTTCTTCTTTATAGTCCACATATGAGTAAAATCATCTGCTATTTGTTTTTCTCCTCCTGACTTAATTTTCTTAGCATAATCCAGTTCCATCCATATTGTTCCAAATGGCAACAGTTCATGTGTGTGTGTGTGTGTGTATTAATGACTTGATATCTCTATATCTATATATTAACTATCAGGGAATTGCAAGTCCAAGCTACAATGAGATGCCACCTCACATTCTTGAGGATGACTATAATAATAATAATAAAAAGGCAGATAATAAGAAGACTTGGCAAGGATTTGGAGAAATAAGAACCATGTACACTGCTAGTGGTAATGAAAATGGTGCAGTCATTTTACATTAAACAGTCTGACAGTTCCTCCAAAAGTTAAACAATAGATAGAGTGATCCTAAGACCCAGCAATATCATTCCTAAGCATCTACTCCCAGAGAAATGAAAACAAACACACATAAATTTTCACTGTGGCATTAGTCATCATAGTCGAGTAGAAACAATTCAAATATCCATCAATCAGTGGGTGAAAAATATGGTGAATCTATACAATGAATATACAATGGAATATTACTGAGCAATAAAAAGGAATGGTGGACTAATACATGCCACAACATGACCCTTAAAAACATCATGCCCAGTGGAAGATTCCAGTCACACACAATCACCTATTGTATGATTCCACTTACACGAAACGTTCAGAACAGGAAAATCTACAGAGACAGGAAGTAGATTGGCATTTGCCAGTTGCTGGAAGAGGAGAATAGGAAGCAGATGCTAAAGTATATGAAGTTTCGTTTGGGAGATGATAAAAATGGTATAAAATTCGTTATGGTCATATTGCACAACTTTGTGCCTACTCAAAAAACCACCAAATTATTTACTTTAAAAGGACTAATTTCACAGTATGAGAATCCTATCTCAATAAAGTTATTTTTAAAACTCTGTTACCATCTTAATAAAGTTCCTTTTTTTAAAAGTGTGTAATCAGGGCCTCCCTGGTGGCGCAGTGGGTTAAGCAACGCACTATGAAGCAAACCGCAGCCACTGCAGCACGAGTTTAATCCCTGCTGCCAGCCAGGGAGGGGACCCACATGGTACGGCTGACCTCTCCTGCTGTACCCACTGCTCCCCTCAGCAGTGTACTTCCGTTGATCTGCCTGTTCTGGTCCCCGCTCTGTCTGTGGTGAATCCTCTCACCCCCCCACACCTCTGGCCTGTACCCCAGTGCTTGTATGCATAAATAAATGAATCTTTAAAAAAATTAAAAAAAAAGAAGTGTGTAATCCACTAAAGCTTTTGAGTGTTGTTCCCTTAACTCAATTTTACCACAAGTCCTGTGTTTGTCCTTGCATAATTTTGCCCAAGGCATTGGTTTTTCAGGAAAGCATCTATGACATATAACAAAGATGACTGTATAGAGTAAGATATTTCAGACTGATGTTAGTAAGCAGGAGGTTTAGGCTGGTTGAGTGACAGTTCCTTGATAGAAGGTTAAGACAGGGCAGGACTGGGTGGGGGGCTTGCCTGTCACTTTCCCAAGGAAATCCAAATACCCTTAGCTGTTAAAGGGAACCACCTCGGAAGTTTCGCAGGAACCCATAACATCTCAACACTTCAACACACAGACCTGCTTTCCAGGGCAAACACTACTGCACATTTCATCTCTTCTTGCTCAGTCCCTGGAAGAAGAAGGTGAAGATGGAATTCTGAACTGCACGCTGTCTGGCAGCCCATGGTGGAGAAGGTTTTATGTTTAAAACTTAAGAATTTCAAGATGGCGACAGCAGAGCATTAGACCAATCACAGGAGACCTGGCAAAGCTTCCCTGTGTCCCTGATTACCACCCCCCAAAACACACACACACACACACACACACACGTTGGCCTAGCATGTGTTATTCGTTTTACCTGCCCAAATGCACCAAGCGACCATCACTTCCTGTTCTAGTCTTCAGGAATTCGGGAACCACCTCCTGTTTTCTGAAGAGGAGAGCCAGCATGGGCTTAAGGATAAGATCCAAGCACTCCCAGCCTCTCTCTGCCAGCTCGCCTAGTCCTAAGCCCGACTAGCCCCTGAGAAACACATGCCTCTTTGCAAACACACCAAGCATTTGCAAGCCTATCCTGATTCTGCAGCAAGTTGCATTTGCTCAAGTGCCAAAACAGACAAGAAATTCATCTCTGGTCTTACAGTTTCTGGCAGGAAGCAGCCAGCACGCCTCTCCCCAACTGCAGTGTCTTACCATCCCACTTCTAAGGGC
Organism: Galemys pyrenaicus; assembly: GCA_019455555.1. NCBI lineage: Eukaryota > Metazoa > Chordata > Mammalia > Eulipotyphla > Talpidae > Galemys > Galemys pyrenaicus. Next base: position 4,771,912 of record JAGFMF010011614.1, on the reverse strand, counting down.
CCTCAGCAGAGATGGGGTGTGCACTTAAGTCCTCCTCCAACTGGATTAGGGTGAGGGGCAATCAGACCCCTCTGGCCCCGGGGGAGTTCTCTGCTGAGATGTTCTCTTAAGAAGCACCTGTCTCTGTCCACTCACCCCTTCCGTACTTTGACGGTAAGGAGCAGACTTTAGAATTGGGAGCATTTCTCGGTGATTTCCTCTGAACGCCTACCATCAGCTGGCACCTCACTGGCAGACTTCCATACCCTTGGTGTCTTGGTGCCCTGACAGAAGTTTCAGATTTTCATTTTGCTTCATTTGCCTTCCTGCACGTCGCCACTCCCCGGACCGTCAGCCCAAGGATGCCGCAGTAAGGCGAGGACCTTTCCTTCCGACTCACATGGACTCCCATGCTCCAGAGCAGGTGTCTAACCCAGCGTGACTCCGCCCTGTAGGGGACACCTGGCAACGTCAGGGACATTTTCAGTAACCACAACTGAGGATTGCTCCAGGTAGCCAGTGGGGGAGGGGGGCAGGGTGCTGCTCCACAGAGCCCCCGATCCCCATCCTTCGCTTTTCATTGTCATTTCAAGATTTCTCACTTTTTAAAGGTCATATGATGTTAAATGATGTTAGAGCAGGAGGAAGCAGGCCTGAATTTCTGCAAAAAACTTCAGTTCAGGACTCCTATTCTGCTAGGTCCCTGTGCCCCCTATCTGACCCAGGTAATCCCTTATCAAAGAAGTCCTGGTTCGGCTGACAAAGAACGCCAGGAGCAGAAGGAGAGACAGATGAATCTCTGTTTCCTCTAGAAGTTGCTCTAGTGGATTCCACTTCCATCTGTCCCAGAGAGAAAGTTCTACCTGTCTAAAGAAGCTGCTGGAATCACATGGCATCTTTGGGGGGCCAGGTAGGACACAGTGCGGAGGGAAATAGCAGAGCCAGAACAGGAGGTAACAGGATCAGAAAAGCTGGGTAGCAGTGGAGGGAAGGGGGTGGACAGGAGGAGATTCTGGCTTTGTTTTTGCTTTGCCGTCTTATCTAAGGCTACAGAGCAAGTGACATCAGAAGCGCCATTCCCAGAGTGGGGACACCTCAACCGGTTTCCCTGGAACTCTCTCACTGTTGAAACAAAAGATCCGGTTCCCCCAAAAGCTTAACAGGGTTACCAAGTACCCAGTGATTCTACCACCAGGCGTTGCTTGGCGATGAGCGACAACACGGCGGGGGTCCCAAAACACTGTCTAGGTGTGTGTAATTACACCCCCACACTCCAGGATGAAATCACCTGATGACACATTTCTCTGAACGTATTCCTGTCGTGAATCTGCACGTGACTGTACTAGGTTTACACCCCAAAGCGTCAGACACATTTTTCCACACATAAACTTGCCAACAAGTGAATGTTTGGAGCAGCGTGACTCACTGCAGTCAAAAGTGGAAATGATCCAAACATCCATCAACAGACGGGCAGATAAACAAAATATGTATGTTTACAATGGAATATTAATCAGAAATGAAATGGAGAGAGTGTCTGACAGTTGCTACCAAGAGGAGGGGCTTTGAACACATGACGCTCACAGAGAGAAGCCAGATACACAAGGTAACACGGTGTGTGAGTCCACTGGTGAGACATGTCCAGGACAGGCACAGGCACAGAGACAGAGAGTGGGTTCGTGGTACCGGGGGAGGGGATGGGTTGCTTTCTGACAGGGATGTGGTTCCTTTTTTGGATGATGAAAATGTTCTGGAATTAAATTTGGGGATGGTTGCACAACACTTTATACTAAAAAAACTGAATTCTACACTTTCATATGATAAAGGTGATGTTGTATGAATTATACAGGGCAATTTTAATGTCTTTAAAAAAAACCCAGAAAGTTCCATGTCCCAGGAACCACTTCAGCCCTAAGAAAACCAGACAGATGATAAAGAAAAGGCTCAGTAACCAAGTGATGAAGAAGCCCAACAGCTTCTTAAAGGCCCGGAGAAGTCCTGTAACCATGACAAAGTTGTGATCACTGGTTCTGGAATTGTTCAAACTCGATTTGGATCTGCTGCAAGCTAGCTTTGGGCTCTTGGCAAATCATGTGACCCTATAAATCATAATTTCCTCTTCTGCAGAAAAGGCTTTCAATTAATAAATACCTCATGGGACTGTCAGGAGGATTAATTAGGATGAGCTCTGTAATGTGCTTGGGATACTGAAAGCACCCAAGAGAGGTTCCTATTATTAGTAAATGAATCTAGTTAATCCTGTTTAACTGCATTTCCCAAACCTATTTAACAGCATGTTCTATTTTCCCCTTCTAACACCTATTAGCACCCTTTACCTTGGGAAATGCATTTTACTATTAGGAATTATCCCAATAATTCCCTGCTGTATTCCCAAAGAGTTGTCTGTCGTGTGAATTTCTTTGCCTCAAATATCCCACAACAGAGTTTAGGATTGTTCCCTTGGAAGGTTTGTGAGATATGGAGCAGACACTAAATTAGGTGTCTGTAGACCTGAGTTTGGGGTCAAATAAATGAACAGAACAATTCTGATTAAAGACAGGAACACCACAGAGAACCTGGCTAGAACCAGTTTGAAACCTCAGCACCAAAAGACTCCGAAGATGGGTCCCTTTCACCTTGAACAGTTCATAAATAAGGAAAATTTAAGATGGGGAATTAAGATAAAATGAACAACAACCAAAAATAGGGAATATCACAAATAGCCATCATAAATGACTGATTAAATAAAGTAGAATTTCCCTAAACAATAGAATATTATACAGCTATGAAAAAGAATTAGATGAATTTACATGGCTATGGTCTATGCGTTAAGCAATAAGCAAAGTAAATGAATAATAATGTCTGTAGTGTTCTGATTTGTATTTTTAGAGGAGGATATGTTTCAAGAGGATCAACACACATACACACTCACACACACAGTCATGTGTAAATCAATAGCATTCTTGTCATTGAAGGACTGAATCATGACAGTGGCTCCAAGGGGCTGTATTTAGGTAGGCTGTACCATTCATATTTGTGTAATGACACTGACATTTTGCCCAACAGACAGATTTCTCAGAACGTGTCCCCATCATTAATTGATGTATAACTACAATGCCCTTTTAAATAAACACATTAACACTTATTACGTGCTTACTATGTGCTGGGTAATTTTTCCACCATTTTGTCAACATTATTTCATCTTCCCAATAACTCTTGCATTATTAATCTTGTTTTACATATACAGGGACTGAGTATAGTAGTTATCTAGTACTGTATAACATTGTCCCTAAATTGAACATTCTTTATCTCAAATGGTTTCTGTGAGCTAGGAATCTGGTGAAGCTTAACTGGGTGATTCTAGCCCAAGGTCTGTCATTCATGAGGTTGTGAGCAAACTGGGGATGTGGTCTCATCTGAAGGCTCTATGAGGGAAAAGATTTACCTATTTTTCCTTTTCTTTTTTAAGTTATGGTAAAGACACTTAATATGAAAAATATAAAATTTTACATGCACAATACAAATTGTCAGCTGGGGTAGACAGTGTCAGCTCAAATACGGAAATATTCACATCTTTGTCCTTTCTCTCCCCACCCTCTATCTTCCTACCTCCTTCCCTATCTTCCTCCCTCCTTTCCTTCCTGAATTTCTTTCTAAAATTGTGGTGAGAACACTTAATATCAGATACACTTGTAACAAAATTTTAAGTAAACAATGTAGCATATTATTTATTTATGCATACAAGAGCTGGCGTACAAGCCAGAGTGGTAGGAGTTGAGAGGAGTCACCAGAAACAGAGTGCGGAACAGAACAGGGAGATGGACTAAAACACATGCTGAGCGGAACAGCAGGCAAGGCAGGAGAGGTCTGCCATGATATGTGGGTTCCCTCCCTGGCCGGGGATTGAACTGATGATGCTATGCCGAGGATGCTTCACAGTGCGGTGCTCAACCCGCTGCACCAACCAGAGAGGCCCCAGAAGCCATCATCTTTTTATAACCTAATCTCAGTGGAATTGATATCTCACCAATGCTGACAGCCTGTGAATTCTAACAACTCTATTAGAAGAGAATCAACAGGTTTAGCACATACTTGGGAGGGAGATTACATAAGGGTGTGAAAACAAGGAAATAGAGATCATCAGTAACCACCTTCTAGAGAGGCATCTTAGAGGCTGCCTACCCATTTGGGGATACAGAAGAGTTCTGCCACTTGCCTCGCTAGCAAGTTCAGAGCTGGGATTTGAATCCAGGAAGTCTGCTCAGTACATCTCCTTGGTGATCTTTTGAGACATCCCTGTCCATGCAGAGAAAACCCATGGAAAAAATCATAGGTATAAACTGAAAATATTCATAGATGGATATAACAGGCTTAGCTTCTTGTTATCTATCTGGCCACTCTTTTCAGACCATATATCTGCATGTTTTTGTGTATATTTACCAAGAACAAGCATACTTTTCTAATCAATTTTTTTGTCAACTTCCCCCAAGCACAGTAAAATGAAAAGCTATATAGTCTACTAAAATATAAAATAAAAATGGAACAAAAAATTTAACTCTGTGTTTCCAAGGGAAGAAATAGCCAGTAACGCCACAGAACCACTGAAAGAAAGAGTCTGAGTACAAGAATGGTACAAAAACACATGCTTCTGGGAGTCTTCCAAATTTCCTTGAGGGGATTTACCCCCGGTGGGTATTAAAACTTTTTTCTTCTTCCTGGACAGGCTCTCTCCTAATTGACTGTTTTTATTTAACTAATAACTGTTAATTAACCAGTGCTATTAGAACTGGAAAGGCCATTTATGCATTGGGCCACAATTTTAAGAACCACTTATCTGGCCTGGATCTGAGTGTGAGGGTAGCATAAAAAGACAATTTCCATGATGATAGGGCTGCTGAATAGTGGATTTTCTGTGGAAAGCACCTGTGTGCCCCAAGATCTTTATTTTTCTCATGGTTTTCTCGCCATCCGCTGCCACATTTTTCGGCGACACCGAATCATTTCCATAGCAAACTGTTGTGACCTCGGACAGCCTTGGAAGCGGCAGGCTGAATACATGTCAAACACATTTTTTTTAATCCCATTTTTTCAGCCAAATGTATTAACCACTTCTAGGCAACCAGGCAGCGGGGGATTAGAATGGCCGTGCGTATGTTTTATATCGACTGCAAATGAAAGGAAAAGGGAAGGAAAGAGGGAAACGCGAAAAAGGAGAATTAGAGCGAAATGAAAGAGAGGAAAGAGAAGGAAAGGTTTTGTTGTTCTTGTTAAAGCAGGAAGAGAAAGAATTCAACCACAGAGACTGGCAAGCCATCTTACTGGTCGCTTTACAAGAATGAAGTTCGGAATGTCTGATTCTTTATCATGGTGATGGGCACTGCCTGGTCTCGACCCACACGACATTTAGGGACTGTAGCAGTTTTCAGGGTGCTGCCCCACACTCTAGCATCACCCTGGGTGCTGCCCCACACTCTAGCATCACCCTGGAGGGCGACCAGCCCCAGCTCGGCCTCATCTTTACTAAGGATGCATCCAAGTTATTCACCAGGTGACCTCTGCCACTGTCATTATTCATTGGAGAAAACCCCAAATAGGAAAAAGAATAAGGAATATCACAAACTATGCAAATGGGTTTATGGAAGGCGCTGACCATGTGGATTTGGCTTTCCTCACTCAGCATCTGCTTAGGCACAGCCCTGTTTGTTTCTTTGCTTTTCCAGACCACGGTGGTTCCAGAATACTCTCTTCATTCGAAAGGACATCCACCTTGCAGAGGTGACATGGGAAAACATGAGTTCCTTCTACCCACCACCATGCGTTTAATGGCTCCATTGAGGGGACTTTAAACATCTACCCTGGGCTTGAAACACAGAAGAAATTTCCTAAAATTGTTAGATTATGGTGATTCTGGTTTATCTGAAACATTCAGCTTATGAAGTGGACAAGTAGAGGGGGAAAGAAGCTGCTCTCTCAACACTTATGCTATTGTGAGGCTAAGCAATAAAAATATTAACAAATACAGGGCCTCTCTGGTGGCGCAGTGGGTTGAGCGCCACACTGTGAAGCATCCACTGCCCTGCAGCACAAGTTCCATCCCTGGTCAGGGAGGGGACCCACATGGCGCAGCAGACCTCTCCTGGCTCACCTGCTGCTCCCCTCAGCAGTGGATTTCAGTCCATCTGCCTGTTCTGCTTCTCACTCTGTCTCTGGTGAATCCTATCACCTCCTGCAACTCTGACCTGTACCCCAGTTCTTGTGTGCATAAATAAATAAATCTTTAAAAAAATATATTAACAAATACAAAGGTATGGATTAAAACATGAAACTCAGCCTTGAAAAACTTGGTCCAGGGCTTGTCCATCATTTTTCCTGCAAGGTGCATGCAGAAAATAATAATATCCATATAGTTCATTAAATGTCCTCATAAATTATTTTTCAAAATTTTAATAAAAACATGAACTTTTCTGCATGATTATGACTTTTTAAATTAACTTTTGCTTATAACCACCATAAGCAACTTCTGATTGAGAACTTTTGCTAGCGGTGTCTTCAAATGCCTTTTTAATGTTATGAAATGCTTTTGAAACATTTCCATGATATTTTTCTTTTATTGAACTATCATATATATCAAAGTAAAAAAAAATACATACGTATTACTTTTCACGTATGTCTGAACCATCACCATCTACACCTAGATCAAAAAAAGATCTAGATTTTTTATATTATCACTACGTATCACTGACTTGTAGCACATTTTGCTTATTCTTGAACTTCACATTGATGAAATGAGACAGAACATACTCTTCTGTGTCTAACTTGTCTTGTATAGTAGCTTTCTGTGAGGTTTATCCATAGTGTGCAGCACCCCTTCATTCTTTAATTGTTGAGTACTGTTCTTCCCTATCCCTTCTCTTGTTAAGGGGCATTTGGTGTTGTTTCCAATTTCCTCAAAATTTAGGATGCACACCATCCTAAAATGACAGCCAGCAAGATGATATTTGCAGGTGATAGGAAATTAAAAATCACTTTTTATAAACCATTCACAAATATTGAGTGATGTTACATTTCCTTTTTTTTCATCGACAAAAATAAGCTTAAAAGGATGTGAGTGGATTTTGTATCCAGTTAAACATTTTACCAGGCATTTCAAATCATCATGGTGCCTTCATCTCTAGGATGCGCTTGTATTGTTTGAGTTGTCACTCAGCTGTTGGCGTGTTCTCCACCAAAAGGGCACACCAGCTGCATAGTGACAGAAGAATCTGATACATAAAGATGGGGGCTTGGGCATCTTTGCAGCTGTCTCCAGCAGGAACCCCCTCCTGGTTCCCTGTGTGTTTGTCACTCCCCAGTTTAGGGCCCACCCATATCCAATATGATCTCTTCTTAATATATCTAGTGCCATTTACACAGACTTTATTTCCAAAGGAGGTCACACTGTGAGATTCTCAGTGGATGTGACCATTGGGGAGGGTGCCATTCAACCAGTACAGTATCTTTGCAAACCTTGGAGCACTACATACTGTTAGAATGAAATAACATTTCATTTGGATGTAGCTGTAGCCCTGGTATAAAGAACAACCAGGGTGAAGGACCTGAACTGGGAAGACAGAAAGCTCAGAGATCTTTCTGGAAGGAGAAGAAACATAGATTTTCCTATGTCAGCGGCTAGCAAAGTTTTCATGTACAGGGCAGATAGTTTTGGTTCGGTGGTTTCATATGCTCTCTGTCCCGACTAAGCAGTGCTGCAGTTACAGCATAAAAGCTGCCTGAGACAGTGGCACACAATGGTATGTGCACCAGTGAAACTTTATAAAACACATGGCATGGGGTATAGTTAGTTGGCCATTCCTTGTCCTGTATGTTTGAGCACATGGGGAGGAAAAGTACTGGTAGGACTATGGCAAATGTAATGGGAAAATATTTTTTCTTTATTTATATCTATTTGACATCAATTGTAATCCCTATGTATTCCCCATCACCATCTCACCAGTGCACCATCACCTCAGTCCCTCGTGCTCTTATCTGCCCTCAATCCTCTCCCACCCCCCTCCCCACCAAGTGTCCCCAATTTGTCCTTGCCTCTTTGTTTTTGTTGTTTTTATTATTATTGTTGTTATTATTCTTTTCCTTGATCATTATTTGGTTCCCTTATATTCCTCCTAGGGGGGAAACCATCCAGTATTTTTCTTTTGCCTTCTGACTTACTTCGCTGAGCATAATCCCTTCCAGCTCCATTCATGTTCCTTTGAATGACTCTAGTTTATCTTTTTTGATTGCTGAGTAGTGTTCCATTGTGTATATGTACCACAGCTTCCTAATCCACTCATCTGTTTTTGGGCATTTAGGTTGTTTCCATGTCTTACCTATTGTAAAGAGTGCTGCTATAAACATAGGGGTGCAGATATTCTTTTGAATCAGTGTTTTTGTGTCTTTTGGGTATATTCCTAGGAGTGGGATTGCTGGATCATATGGAAGTTCCATTCTTAGATTGAGGAACCGCCATACTGCTTTCCATAATGGCTGGACCAGCCTGCATTCCCACCAGCAATGTAGTAGAGTTCCTTTTTCTCCACATCCTTGCCAACATTTGTTGTTGCTACTTTTTCTAATATGTGCCATTCTCACTGGTGTAAGTGGTAGCTCATAGTGGTTTTGATTTGCAGTTCTCTGATGACAAGAGAAGTTGAGCATTTTTTCATATGCCTGTTGGCCATTTGCATGTCCTCTTTGGAGAACTGCCTTTTTAGCTATTTTGCCCATTTTTGGACTGGATTGTTTACTTTGTTTTTGTTTAGTCTGGTTAGTTATTTGTGGATCTTTGTGATAAGTTCTTTGTCAGTAGTGTTGTGTGCAAAGATTTTCTCCCAGTCAATGGGTTGTCATTTTGTTTTGGTTAGCATGTCTTTTGGGTACAGAAGCTTTTAAGTTTGATGTAGTCGATGGGAAAAATATTAAAGCATGTAGGAAATCATCAGAGAGCAAAGCCATAGCAGGAAGCCAAAAGATAATGTCTAAAATTGGGCTTAATGCCAGAGGAAATTATCAGTGTCGTAATGGTTGGCTCTGTAGAAAGGATATTCTTGGTAGAGATCAGACAGAAGATTATTACATTCTTATAATCCTTTCTGACCTTTTAGATACTCAAAGAGCAACACGGTAACCATGTTGTATATATGACCTTAATAAAAAAATATAAACTAAAAAAACAAAACCCATTAATGTCATAGGCTTCATCTTCGCTGCCTGGTCATGTAGAGACCCCAGAAGCTGCACTGCACTCATGGCCCATGTAAGAGATGGAAGGTCCCACCAGGGGGCGCTGTGAGAAAAGTTATAGCTCTGCAGGATTAAAAAATGTAAACCACCCTCCCCAGTCTACAGTGGGAAACGCCAAATTAGCACCCTGTGATCCAGCCTAGCCCACTGTATTGTCTTTGCGCATTTGTTTCTTGCTCTGTTGTTTTTTCAATGAGATTATAACTGACATAATATTAGTTTCCGGTGTACAGTGTGAGTCAATATTTGTAAATATTGCACAATGATCTCCACATCAAGTATAGTTAATGTCTATCAATACATGTAATTACACTTTTTTTTTCTTGTGATAAGAACTTTTAAGATCTCTTGTAGACACCTGGAAAGATACAGATCTGCCCCAACGGCTGCACTATGAATCGCAAATACCTATCAGGGACCAAGTGCTTTTGTGTGGTTTCTGATTTTTCTAACAACCTCAACTGGAATCATTCTATTTCCAGGAAAGGAACTTGAAGGGCTCACTTCAACTGTCCCAGGTTGGCATGAACGCTGAGACTCAAGCCCCATTTCTCTCTCTCGAATTATGTGAAACATCTTTCTAGAGATACGTGATTCCCTTTCTAGAATTATAGTGTTATTGACTATAGTCACCACGCTTCGCATTATGTCCCCAGGACTGACTTATTTTATAGCTGGAAGCTTGTATCTTTTGACCAACTTACCCATTTTACTTCTCCCTGCGAGGGCCGAGGTCTGAGCCCTGCCCTCACATCCCCAGTGAGGGGGTTGCTGGGAAGGGCGCCCAGCTGAGGGGCCATTTTTGAAGGGAGCCTTTAAAAGGGATAGAGGCAGGTGGGCTTGCTCTTTTCCATCAGAGTTGCTGTGGAAGGCTGCCCTGCTGGCCTGGGAGGTGGGCCCCCCACACCGCTCCCCTCCCCAGGCCTCCCCTACTTTCTCCACCCCACCCTTTCTCTATTCACCCCATTCCAACCTCCCCTCCTCTCCCTGCCCTTAACTTTCCCAGCACACCCCACCTCAGCATGCCCTTCCCCCCTCTCCCTGCCCCTTCTTCCCCTGCCCACCTCACCTCACCCCACCGGGCCCCAGAGCACTGCCCTTGGCAGCATCAAGCCTCTGTACACCCTGCAGCTTCTGTGGCTGAAACTCCTTCACACCATCTATGGCTACCTGGCCCTCCTTCCTCTCTACCTCCACCCTGCTAGTTCTGCTAGTTCTTAGAATAAATTGGCTTTTGCCTTGTTTAGTGCTGCACCAAAGTCCCTTCTGTTTGGATTTGTGGCTCTGGCTGGCCAGACCCAGAACCAGTGAGAAGTCCCCACCCAGCGACAGTTTTCAGACCCTCTGGCCAGTGACAGTAGCCACTGTGGTTCTGATTTGCATTTCCCGAAGGTCTCAGAGGTGGCTCTGAGTGCCTTTCAGGGACCCACTGGCCATCTGTACGTCACTTTTGGGAAAACATCTGTTCGGTTCCTCGGCCCATCTTTCAATTGTCTTTTTGGTTTCTTCTGAACCCTTCCCACCCACTACATGAAGGAGCCTCCGGATCTCGCTGGCTAGGTCAGAGCGGCCATCAACCCTTCCCAACACACCTGGGGTCCTTCTGCCTCATTCTTCGCCAATGGTTTGCACGATTCTAGCTGCCTCACTGTCTCCCTGAATAGACCTCTTATCTGGTTTTGCTCATCTTTATGTCCCCAACATCGAACAAGCGCCAACAGTGGCTGTGGCTACGGACACATTCTAGGAGCATGTGCAGGAGCGCAGTGCCTGCTGATGCCCCATGGAAGGACTGTCCTGCCCTGGAAGCAGTTTACGCCAGGGGTGGGGGTGGGGTAGGGACAGCTCGTGATGTCATAGAGGTGACTGGGACAGAAGGTTCTGGAAGGTTGAGTGGGGTATTAGGCCGGTCGGGGAGGTAAACTGCTCATCTCCCTGCTTTCCATCACCCCCACCATCCAGGCAGACAGTGACAAGAGCTGGGAAGGAGCGGCACGTGCTCCGTTTTCTAGGAGGGGTCATTTGTTTATCACCTTTGTGGAAGAACAAAACATCTCAAGCACCAGATGTCTCAGCTCCCAGAGCCTCGCTGTGATGGCCAGAACCACACCTTCTGGATAGTAGGCAGGTGCCAGTGTTGGGGAGGGGGGTGTGGGGGGCCAGACTCTGAGTGTCATTCGACAGCATCTTCCACCAAGAGACGGACTCACCATAGACACACATCTTGGACTTGAACTAGACGCTCTGTATCTTTCTTTGTTGCATTTTCTGTTGGTGGCAGCTATTGTACAGAGTTACTGGTTTCTGAAGACTGATCATTGAGCTAGTCACCTTATGCAACTATTTTGTTTCCAGCAGCTTTTCAGTTGGTTCATATAGTTTAGGTCATCAATCATGTTGTCTGGAAGCTGACAATGTTGTCTCTTCTGATCCTTTCTCTCTCTTTTTTCTTATCTTATTTCATCGGCTAAGAAACTCTGGATGAATGTTGACGGTCAGCAGTGACAGCTGATGTTTCTTATTCCTGATTTCATGGGGGAATGTTCACTGTGTTTGCTGCTATTATTATAGTATTTTTGTATATTTGTGGTAGAGAGCCTTGATCGAGTTAGGGAAATGGCTTCCATTTCTTATTTGCTAGAGATTTTCATTGCAAAGGGAAATTATTACAGCAGATGCTCAAGAAACACCAAGAGAAAGGCTGAGAGCCAGCACTGAGAACAGGGTTTCCTTCTGAGGTGGTAAAGATGCTTGGGAGCTAAATAGAAGTGATGGTTGCACAAGACTGTAAATGTAATAAATGCTACTGAGTTGCTCACTTTAGAATGGTTAATTTTATGTTATATGAATCTTATCTCAATTAGGAAAAAACAAACACCCGATTTGTTACAGTTTCAAGGTAATATTTGCGCAGGGTTAGAGAATGTTCTCTAAGCCATAATGTTCAATTGAAAAAGTGAGAAGAAGGATAACATAAAAAAGGTGACCACTTGTGAAGGTAAATGGACATGTTTGTGACTCAAAAAAAAAAATGTCTGGTCATCTCAGTTGTTTCCAGCTTGGGGAAACCATGATTAGCGCTGCTCTAGACATGTGCATGAAGGTTTTTGTGTGACTGTAAGTTTTTATTTCTTTTTTTAAAGGGTAGACCATTCTGTGTTTTGTATTTGTATAAAATACTCCTCTTCTCCCTCAACAAAAGTATCCCCATAAAGTATCCATGTCCGTTAGGACTGAGATACAGAAATGATATTTCCATGTAAGTTTGGGCCAAGGTTAAGACAATCTTTAGGTGCTAATTTTAAGGAAGCACTAATGAACTCAGTCATCAAGGCCAGTCATATAGTTTTTAAAAAATGAGATGAAACGCATATACCTTTAAACTAACCATTTTAAAACGCACAATTTAGTAGAATTTAGAAGATTCACAAGGTTATGCAACTACCACTTCTCTCTAGTTCCAAGGCATTTTCATCACCCGAAAAGGAACTCCTGTACCCATTTGCAGTCACCTCTGATTTCCTCTTCCCTCCAGTGCCTGGAAATCACCAATCAGCATTCTGTTTCTATGGATTCCATTATTTCAAACTGAATCACACTCTATGTGGCCTGCTCTATCTGTCTTCTCTTACTGAGCATTACGTCTTCAAGGTTAGTTCACATTTTAGTATATGTCAGTGCTTCTCTCCTTTTTCTGGCCAAATAATATTCCACCGTGTGGACAGGCCACAGTTTGTTTATCCATTCATCCATAGATGAATACTAGGACCATTTTCACTTTTAGGCTATTGTAAATAATGCTGCTGTGAGCATGAAAGTGGATGTATTTGTCTGAATATTCGTTTTGAATTTTTTGGCTACCTACCAAGTAGTGGAATTGCTCATATTTTTGTGCAATATTTTGTGTAAAATTGAAGCAAAAAATCCATAGTGAACAATATATAAAAGTTTAAAATCAAGACAGACTTGTTATTTGGCTCCTTGATAAATTCTACATTATTGTGCCAGGGGAACAATTATTTTCCCATGTGGTCACAGAGTCCCCACTGGGTGGATTTATGGGGATTGATAACAAGAGAACAGAATGGGTGACATGTAGTATTATACACAGGTGTGTTTGACGAGTTGTATTTTTTTAATATTTATTTATGCATATAAGAATTGAAATGTAGGCCAGAGGTGCAGGGACTGAGATGATTCACCAGAGACAGTGGGGAGCAGAACAGGAGGATCTACTAAAATACACAGCTGAGGGGAGCAGTGAGACAGGAGAGGTCTGCTGCGCCATGTGGGTCAGCTCCCTGGCAAGGGATTGAACTCAGGTGGCCAGGCCTTTAACATGACAGCACTGAAACTTAACCCCTAAGCCACCAGGACACCCCCTGAAGGGCTTTTTATTAACATTCTCCACTTGGTTCAAAATACAGGAGTACATTCTATAAGTGCAGGTAGGACGCATAATTTTCCTTTGCCTTACGTTACAACACGGCTCAGCATGGTAACATAGGGCTGATAACATCGGGCATTCGTTCATTCCATTAACGCCAACTGAGTCCTTCCTCCATGCCAGCTACTATTCTAAGTGCTGGAGAGTCAGCCTTAAGAAAAGGAAGCAGCGCAGCCTCTACCCTCCTGCAGCTGCATCTTGTAGGGGAGCCTGACTGCAACTAAGAAGCACAGATAGTGAAGTCGGAGTGTGCAGGGTGACATACCTCATTTTAAAATGCATTAGGCTGGAGATCTGAGAAATCTGTTGGAGGACGTAGGGAAGGAAGGCTCCAGGTAAGATAGGTGTCCAGAAGTGACATTTGAAGGAGGTGAGGAAGAAGGAGCTCTGTGCATATCTGAGGGAAAAGGTGGTCTGGGAAGAGGGAACAGCATGTGCAAAGACCCTGGAACAGGACCATATCTGGCTTGATAACCAGTGAGGAGACCTGGTGACTGGAGCAGAGAGAACGAGGAGGAGAGAGGGAAGAGTTGAGAGCAGGGAAGAGGTGAGGGTAGGAACTGCAGATGCAGGGTGGGCTGGGCCTCTTATCTTGAGAGAAGGCTGTGGGCAAAGGAGGGATGGGTTGGACACATATTTCATTTTTTTAAATGTTATTATGGAACATTTCAAACACAAAAATAGAGCTGGTCATGTAAGGACACCTCAACACACCTACTACTTGAAGCCAACTATTGCCAGTCGACACGGAGCTGACCTTGTTTATCTTCACGTTGCCATGCCCCCGCGAGACGGTGTAAAAGCAAACCCAGATCACATATTACTGTGAATGTTTTAGCAACAAGGATTCTTTAACCTAGTCCAACTAGCACACTTTAAAAAGCCGTTATCCTTCCTTCATGTCATCTGGGACTCAGTCAGTGTTCGGGTCCCCACCTGCCTGGCAATCATCTTATTTGCATTGGGAACCCACATAATGTGTGTGCCTGATGGGACCCACCTTTAACCTGGGTGCCTCTGGCTCATGGTTCCAGGCAGCCACACCCATTCAGGTGACCAGTGGGGTTTGGTGGTTGAACTGATGGAATTTGCTGATGAATCAAATGTGGAGGAGGGAGAGAAAGGGGGAGAGGGGCCAGAGAGACAGGAGAGTAGATGGAAGACAGAAAGGAACAGGAAGGAAGGAGGAAAGAAGGGAACAATAGGTGGATGACTGTAAAGAAAGATGGATGGATGGATGGATGGTTGGATGGATGGACAAAAGGAAGGAATGAAGAAAAGGCGGGAAGTCAAAAATAAATCAAGGTGCCCCCCAAGATTCTGGGCCAGATCCAGTTGCCCCAGCAAGACCTTGGGCCTCCTAGTTTTCCACTCATTTATATCTTTGCATATGCTTTTATGCATGTTTATACCTTCATCCAACAGTTGTAATTGGTGGCTTGCTCTCTTCTGTGTACATAAATTTCATTGAGATGCATTCAAATTCATTTTCAAACATGCCTTCCTAGCTACCTGTTTTTACTGAAATACAAAACCAGTGTCCACTAGCATAGACCCGGGTACACACTGTAAAACTGCGTTCACCAGAGTACTAACTATTGTCAGGGTTTCGCTGTATGCCTGATTCAGACAGAAACATTTGGTATGGTAGAGCATCACTGCAAATCTAGAATTTAGAGCAATTGATGGTTGCTTGCATTATGTACATCGTTCATCGGAAGGAACAAATTCAGTTTTCCTCTATGAAAACTACTGAAGCATTTTTAATCAAAGTCAAATAGCAATTTTGTCCCCTAGAGGAACAGTTGACAATGTCTGGAGACATCTTTGATTGGAATGAACTTGGATTTGTGCTTTTAGTTATATACTTAGGAGAATTTGATGAAGGAAATATGACTGACCAATGTTTAAATGTTTGGGAAGATGGATTTTTTACATTCACAAACTTATTAAACAACATTCTTCTAAATATTTACATAACTGTATTAATTTACTTAGGGCCGTCAGAGCAAAATATCCCACAGAAGATGACTTAATAGCTACTCATTTTCTCTCAGTTCTGGAGACTGAGTCCAAGGTCAAGGTCATCAGGGGTTGGTGCCTGGTGACTCTTTCCATTTGCAGGTGTTTGCCCTGCTCTGTCCTCACGTGGCAGAGGGAAGCAGGACGCTGGTTCTTTACCTCCTCCTATAAGTTCACTAACCCTATTGAATTAGGGCCCCACCCTCATAGCTCATCAAACCTTATTTACCTCTCTAGAGACCCCGACGGCAAATACTGTCATAGTGTATGTTAGGACTTCAACATATCACTGTGGGCAGGCACAACTTAGTCCACGATGATTACTATTAATTTATGTTATGTCAATTTTTAGAGGGCTGTTACTTAAGGATTAACATACTGGAACTCAAACTAAGTTCAGGAGTAGTGGCTGCCCTCACCACACTCAAAGGCCTCGAACAGGAACGTGTCCAGTTAATTAGGGTGCAAGGACCCAGGAGCCAAGAATAGACAGTGTCCCCTACGGATGGGCTAATGACCATGTGATATTACATCTGATTACACACTGACAAAAAAGTCCTCCAAGGGGCTGCGTTTGTTTTTATTACAATATGTGAGAATGTACATTTCCCCCACCTATGTATTTTATTTTATTTTTTTTTAAAGATTTATTTATTTATGCGTACAAGCACTGGGGTACAGGCCAGAGGTGTGGGGGGTGAGAGGATTCACCAAAGAGAGCGGGAGCAGAACAGGCAGATCAACGGAAGTACACTGCTGAGGGGAGCAGCGGGCACAGCAGGAGAGGTCTGCCGCGCCATGTGGGTCCCCTCCCTGGCCGGTGGCAGGGACCGAACTCGTGCTGCAGCGGCTGCGGTTTGCTTCATAGTGTGTTGCTTAACCCACTGCGCCACCGGGGAGGCCCCCACCTATGTATTTTAAAGTCTTCTTTATCTTAATCTGACAGGTGAAAACTGCATCATAATATTTCCTATTGTATTTCTCTCATGACTGAGATGGGGCATGTTTTCCTGCTTTTGAAAGTCATTTAAAATTTTCTTCTCAGAGAACTATCTATTCATGCCTTGCCCACTTTCCGACAGGGTTACTGATCTTCTTTTTATTGGTTCATTGGAATTCTTTACATATTAAGGAAGTCATATCTTAATCTGCCAGATGGGTTTCCCCTATTTTCGTTAATGGGTTTTCTCATATTTTCATTGTACCTCGTCTTTTGACTCTATTTTTAGTATGCTCTGCCATGAGGGAAATAATATAACCAGATTTACTCTCTTTTTGCTTTATTTTCTTTGTGTTTTCCTAGTATAGTATGTTTAAGGCAAGTAAGCCAGATAAGAAGTCTCCTCTGAGAGTTTCTTTTCTTTGGGACACTTCAAAATATTTTCTCACCCATAGGAGAACATAAAGGCCCCTATTTTCTATCCATTTAAGAGACTCTTGGAAACTCACAGACTGAAAGACCTCTGGACTGTATGTCCAGCCTATGAATCACTCTTCTCTACGCTGAGGCCCAGGACAGGAGTGATTCATCAAGCCCAGGGTTGTAAGCAGACATGCCGGGGGGATGGGAGTCGACCTCAGCCCTGTGATGTTTGTGCCAACCCTGCTAAGTCCCTGCTTTGTGCTTTCCAGTACTGTGAAGTATGGTCTCTGCCGCCCTGGAAGAGCTGATCCCCAACAATTCAAGAAGAGGTGGCTGAGGACCTTGAAGTAGATATGAGTGAAATAAAAGGTATGTTACGGGTGAGAGAACTGGACACCGACTTGGCCATGGTTTTCCATAACCTGGACCCAGAGAGTCACTGCTCAGTCATTCTTTGACTGAGGAGTCTGAACCCAAGGGGGTGGGTGATGAGAGGGTGTTTCTACACCTGCTAGGGAGTGGAGGTGGCACAGGCAAGCAGTTGACAGGTCATTTAACTCAGAACTGAGCTCTGTTAGCTACGTGACATTGGGCAAGCCACTTGTTCCTTCAAAGGTGCATTTATATTATTTGAAATGTGGGCATAACAGCACTTCTCTATTATGATGGGAAGGCTGGATGGGTTACATGCCCAGGAACCACACACCAATACAGTGCAGATGTCATTTCAAGGTTGAAAGGACAGGCAGATGCAGCTTACTCTGAAATGCATCAAGAAGTCAGATGGAGGGATGGATGGCTGGATGGATGGATGGATGGATGGATAGATGGATGGATGGATGGATAGATGGATGGATGGATGGATGGAGGAGGACGGTAGAGATGCAATAAGTAAAGACAGCAAAATGCTAGAAGGTGTGGGATCTCGGTGGTAAGAGGGTATTTTCCAATCAGTCTGTTCAACTTTTGTATGCTTGGAATTTTTTCATAACAAGTTATTGACAAAGGGATAAGAGCAAAAGAAGAAAAACGAGCTGGAAAAGATGAGTGTCGAGCATGTGGTTTCACCCAAGAACGAGAGGCACTCAACTTTTAGCACTTTAGGTCCAAAGAGACACCCTCCAAGTTATGAAATGAATAAAAACATCTTCCACCCAAACTTGCTGCCTGTTTGCAGTTACTCCTGGGCTGTGGACCATTCATCGAGATGGGGAAGTTCTTCTGAGGCTGTCAAAACACGGGCCAGGCCATGAGACCCCAGTGACTGTGCCAGAACTTTTCCTACAGTCAGTGAAACGATTTGGGGCTTTTCCAGCCCTTGCGACAAAGAAGAGCGGGAAGTGGGACGTTCTGAGTTTCAGCCAATACTATGAGGCTTGTCGGAAGGCTGCAAGGGCCTTGATTAAGGTAAATGAGTCTTCCTTCCTTCTCTTCTCTCCCTCCACGCTTTTCTCTCCTTCCCTTTTTCATCAGTTATTATTCATTCTACAAATACATAGTTATGATACAAAATATATAAGGTACCACAAGATACAAAGGTTAATTGGTGAACTTTTTCCCTCCGATCTTTAATTCCTCTCTTATGGAGGAAAAGTCATTGGTGCTAGTTTTTTGTATGTCTATCTAGGAAATAACAATTATGCATAAGCTAACCAGTCTCCCAATAATCCAAAATGTATCACACCCCCGATGTCAGTCTAGTACCAGCTTTCCCCGTCTCTCCTCTGGGCTTTGGTGTCTGCTTTCACACAGCCCCATGACTAGCCCCCGCCAGAAACAAAATAGCTCCTAATTTCTCTTTCCAGTTTATCTGTTTGTTTTTTTGCCTTCCCAGCTGGGCTTGCAGCGTTTCCACGGAGTCGGCATCCTGGGCTTTAACTCCAAGGAGTGGCTCATTGCTTACCTGGGCGCCATCCTCGCTGGGTAAGGCCACGCACTGGCTTGCTGGGAAGCTGGCAGCCTGGGCCGGTTCCAATGGGGTTTCGGAAGCAGCCTCTGGTTAACAGGCTCCACAGACCACAAACCAATCAACCTGACAAAGGAGCAGTAACTTCAATACGATACGCAGGGGCTAGTAGCTCAAACACGTGAGGCATTACTATAACCCAGTAACAACGAGACGAGCAGGTTCGAAATGAGCAAAAAGCGCAGACAGAACTGTGAGCAAGGAAGCAGCCAGCGAGCCCTTGAAGAGACGCTGTCTGTCGCTGTCCAGCGGGGGAATGCACACGGCGACCAGGACAGAGGCTCAGAGAAGGCAACAGCCGTGGATGCGGGCACAGGAGCTTGAGTGGGGACCCCAAATCCCGTTGTCGTTTATTGGCTGTGGGACCTGAACGAGAGAGCTCCCTGCACTGAGTCCCCTTTCTGCCACCTGTAAACGGGGCCACGGCGGGTCCCGCGATTCAGTGTCTGGGTGACGTGTGACGGTGACATCACGCTCTCATCGCTCTTGTTCTTCTGCTGTTGTATGAGGTTGTGACGGGAGGGAGTTGGGACCGAGGCTTGCCTGAGCCCGTCCCCTCCCCCCACCTTCCAGGGCACGCTAACCTTAAGTGTGTGTCTTCTTTTCCCAGGGGAATTAGTGTCGGCATTTACGCCACCAACTCTGCAGATGCTTGTCAGTACGTCATCACCCAGAGCAAGGTGGACATCCTGCTGGTTGAAAATGACCTGCAGCTGAGGAAAATCCTCTCGGTAACTCCCGACCCAGAGCTCCCCTCCAGCTGCCGGGCTGGCCCCTGGGCTCTGATGAGGTGTCTTCTTGCTAATGATAAGCTGGGTTATGGGCCTGCCCAGGCACAGGTTAAGAGTTCTCCAAGGAGCAGAGTCCAGCAGGGTGGTGGGGGTGGTGGCAGAGCGGAGACCCTGGGCGGTCTCCACCACCTACTTACAACTCCACTGCACCCGGACAATGGCAGTGACCCCGAGAGGAACAGGATGCGCGCGCTGCGTGTCAGGACCGAGTCTGATGGGGAAGCGGGGAGAGAGTTTAACTGAGCCGTGTTTACAGCGGTCCTGCAGCGCAGCCCGCGGGAGGGGGTACTGCCGCACAGAACCCCACAGCTGTTGGCTCTGGGCACACGCCGTATCAGACACGCCGAGACACGCCGTGCTGGACGCGGGGTGGGGGCGCACAGAGCCGGCATCCGCGGCAGAGGGGGCGTCCTGAGAACGGCAGGAGCAGGGTGCAGCGTGAGGACTGCTGGCCTGCGCCTAAAGCTCCCCATATGGAACCGCCAGAGCGCGCACCCGTCGGGGAACCAGGTCGGGCACTCGTGTCTGCTCACGGAAGAGGCTGCTACTTGCAGTGCAGGGCTGCGAAACTCTGAACAGCCATCACCTCGCGCCGTAAGGCTAACCCGAGACCACGAATGAACGCTACCGTCAGCTAGAGTCTAAGCACCTGTTACCAACAGGCGCCGGCACTCAGGATGAGGCTCGGCTTGGAAAGAGAATACACCCAGCTTCAGTCCTGTCCAGCTGCCGCCGCGCCCAGCACCGCATCATACGCAGCCCAGTGGGGGAGCTGGCGAGAGACTCCATGAGACACTTATGCCAAGGAGCGAGTCTAGAGAGGGGCCCACTCTGGGTCCCCAGTACACAGCCGGCACCCACAGTGCAGTGGGAAATTGAATCCCTAATTGAATCCCTAATGCTCTCTGCAGGCGACCCTCCAGTACCTCCTGCCCTAGTTCCTTTCTATCTGTTACTTCTTGCTGGCACCAGCTCTCTAAACACTTGAGCAGGTGCGAAAGCAGCAGTCTGGGGACTTCCCTGGTGGCGCAGGGGGTTGAGCACTGCACTATGACGCATCCACCATCACTGCAGACCTATTTAGAAATAAAATATATTTTAAAAAATATTGGTGCTATGTCCCATGACATCAGTGATAAAGATACTTTTGGAGACTTGACCCCTATGTCAAGGGAAATAAAAGCAAAATAAACAACTGACATCACCTCAAGTTTCAAAAGTTCTACACAGCACAAGAAAATATAAGAAGATTAAAAAGACATCCTACTGAATAGGAGAAAATACTCAATATATAGCTGACAAGTAGTTAATATCTGAAATATATATGAAAAGTCACACAATTCACTGGGCAAGGGAGAGAAAAGAGGTCAGGTTGCTGAGGACATGCATCCCGCTTTAGTATTTCCCAGGGCTGAGTTGCTGTGACAACCACGCAAAACTTTCTTTCAGATTGAGCACATGATGCAGACCCTAAAAGCAGTCATCCAGTACAAGAACCCGCTGAATGAAAACATGATGAACCTGTACAATGTAAGTCAGCATGGGAGGGGCGGGGTGAGCAAAGTGGGAGGGGAGCTAAGGGAGGGGGCGGGGCTTCACAAGGGAAGTGGGTGGGGCTTTGGAATGTGGGTGGAGCCTGTCAAGGAAAGTGAGCCTGGCCATCTGGAAGGCATTTTCAAGTAATCTGGAAAGATATCTGCTCTGGTTATTCATTGCTGTGTAACAAATCACCCCCAAGATCAATGTCATAACAATCATCATTTTTTTCAGAACATTAAAGGTAATCATGATGAAATACTGCATTCTTGAAAATTAGGGGTGTTAAAACTCACACTTTATTTATATCCACAACAAAAGTATTATCTTACTTTTGGTTTAGACTCGTAGCCATCTTTAATATGTATAAATATAAAGGCGCACATTTCTGTTATGACTTGGAAGGATTATTGGAGCTGGTCTTTATTTTAAATTGTGATACTTCATTCATCATGGATTTTTTTCTTTGATAGCAACTTAAAATATCATGCTAAATCTTCTTTGCCTTGATCACATTTTGGTTGCTGTTTCTCCATCTCGGCATGTCCTTCAGTCTGGCACAGAGGTGGTCCCTAGTCCTCATTCTGGTCTGCAGCTGGGGCTCCTCTGGCATCCTTATCTCTGTGAGGAGAGGACTCTGCCATAGGCGGCCCAGATCTTCGGAAGGAACGGCGTAGATGGACGCAGGCTTCACCTGTGACCGGAGGGGGCGCTCCTGGGAGAGCGAGTCGCCATAAACGTTGCAGTGGCGTTTTGAAGACACACTCGTGGGGTGGAGAAGGTTCATGCATAAGCAACAGAAGCGCACTTCAGACAAAGGAAGTTTTCGGGTTTGTGTTTAGGATTATTGCTATTTCTCAGAAGCCAGGACAAGCGGCTTGAGAGGAACCAGGACAAGCTCATGTTAACCGCCATGAAGTTAGAACCGCAAACCCATCCCATCAGCGAAACCCTAAAAGGTCCTGGCGGTCCGCGCCAGGGGGAGAAGTCGTCGGTGGTGCCTTCTGGCTTCACCACGCCCTCGCCTGCGTCTCCAGCTTCCAGAAAACACTGAACTATGAGACCGGGAAGATGGCTCCTGACGAAAGACAACGGAGCCGACCAGAGGCTTTGAAAAAGTTAAAAGAGACCGGCACAGCAGCAGTACCTTCTTCCGCGACCTTCGCCGGAGGCCTTGGGGCTGGTGGCCGGGGAGATGGGTGGAAACCACGGCTGTCAAACCTGAATTGGGGTCTCAGACACCGATATCCAGGAACCCCTCGCTGCACTGGGCGCTCTGAGGTGCCCTGGGGACCTAGGGTTGTGCCTCAGCGCCCTTCTGGGCACAGCTGACGCTCACTTTAAAGAGCAGGCAGGTGCTTTGGAAGCTGCTCGGACTATGCGCGACGCAGGACACAGGAGACCGGAGCGAGTGTCCTCGCTGCGCGACCAGAAGTGCGGTTCCAGAGCGATGGACGTGGGCGGCGTCCAGCTGAGAGGCACCCCCGGGGGCAGCCCCCGCCGAGGCACAGGCACCCGCTGGAGGCCCCGGCAGCAGCTCTCTGCCGAGAAGCCGGACTGCCGGCTGCACGCTCCGGGCGCGGGGCATGTTAGGCCGACGCAGGTCCGCGCAGGGAGCAGACGTCTGGCCGCCGGGCTTTCTCCCTGGCCCGAGGGCTGGCGGACTGAGGCTCACCGCCAAGGCTGGACTTGCTTCTTTTATGACTTAATGTAGAATTTAAAACTCATGTAAAGTTTTGTTTTGTTCTTTAAAGTTCTGAAACAGGCCTGTTTCTACCGAAGTACTCTGCGGACAAGGACTTGCGGCAGGCCTTCTCTCCTTGTCCCCACGGCGCTTCTGGACCTTCAGCCCGGAAAATTCTTTGCTGTGAGGGCCCCCACCTCTTCCACCCCTTCTTGGGCGGAGCCGCGGCTCCCGTCTCCCCTACTGGCTGCCTGTACCAGCCTCCCTGATGAAACAGCCAGACGTGCCCTCAGAAGTCACCTCGAGTCTCCTGGGGGCAGTTGCCCCTGGCTGAGGAGGGAGGTCCAGAGGACTCGGTTTCTGACACTGAACAGCACCTGCTTCTCTGCGGGGGAAGGAGCACCGCTGATCCCTCTGGGAGCACGCTGGCTAGATCCCAGGGAACAAGTCTGAGAAACTGGACAAGGCAGGGATGGTGGAGGGGGAGGCAGCGGGAGGCAGACGCAGGCAATTAACTGCAGATTCTGATGCCTGGGACGGGACTTGGGACCACCGTCATGGTTTTGCCGAGAGGACTGCGTTAGACCAGTCTGGGGCCAGGGCCTCCCAATCTAATGATTTCTGACCCTGCGAGGAGCAGGTCCTGGACCAGCCATTAGAGGACACCCTTCCGGGGGCTTGTGGCACCTCTCAAAGGGCAGGGACGCCAAAATATTTGTGTGTTGCAATGCACTGGCCACTTCTGGAAGACTTCCAGTGCCCTCCATCTTGAAGATAGGGCATCACCCTCATTCAGAACTGAGGGCTCAGCAGTAAATTTTTGCAGGTACATTGCGACTCAGTTCCCACAACCCAACCCTTTAGGCAACAAATTCCGACGGTAGTTACAAATTCCCACAGGTCCTGGACTGGTACCGTCTTGGGTTCTTCTGTTCACTTGCTGTGTTACGTTAGCACCTCAGCCTCAGTTCCTTCATCTGTCATAGGGAGCTTCAAGTGCCTGTTACTCATAAGGGTGTCTCTGGTTGCAAGTGACAAAAGCCTGATCCCAAATGGCTTAAGAGAAAAAGATAATTTGTTGACTTGTAACCACAACCAGGGCATGGCATTCAGGCATAGCTGGAACCAGGCACTCAATTAATGTGACCTAGACGCCACTGTGCTCTCTTGGTTCCACTTCAGCCTTGTTTCCTCCAAAGTTCTGAGATGGTACAGCATTTCTTGGGACTACAGCTTGACTCATTCACATCCAGATGACTCATTCATATCCCTGCATGTCCAGCAAATGCCCTGAACGTCACCGTGACTGGACCATCTCGGGTCACATACCCAGACATGATACAGTCCCTGTGACCCAGATGTATTTCTCTGACTTAAACCCTTCAGGGTTGAACTCTGAAACTGGGGCTGGAGTCTGCCCCATCAATCTGTTGACTGAGACATTTGGCGTGTGGAGCAGAATCCGGGAGTGCAGAGAACAAAGAGCACCCAACTCCACTGTTCTAAGCACTTTAAATATATGAACTCATTTACTGCTTAGAACCAGGCAAGGAGTTGGGTCCCGAGATCTTTCCTGTCTAACAAACGGGAGAGAGCAATGCAGGAAGCCTGCCCAGGAAGTGGAAGAGCCGAAGCAGACATCTTAGGGCTTTTGTAAACGATACCAAGGCTGGCACAGCCTAAGCCTCTCCTCGTGCCGGGGGACAGTGGAACAAGACTGGGTGTCATGCTTCAGGAGAAGCGACGGAACAAGACATCCGGGCAAGCAGAGGGTCACCTCCCACTTTTGGGCCCCCATCCTCTGTCTTTTCTTTCCACAGTGGGAAGATTTTATGGAACTCGGCAACAGCATTCCTGACTTCCGGCTGGACCAGATCATAGAGAGCCAGAAAGCCAATCAGTGTGCTGTGATCATCTACACTTCCGGGATTGGGGGCTACCCCAAGGGAGTGATGCTCAGCCACGACAACGTAAGCAGTTTCTGCGGGTGACCTCTGTTAGTAGCCAGACCCTTCATCTGGGACACTGGTGTCAGGCTGCTTTGGTTTTGACCCACTGCGGCAGGGTCTAGCACATAGCCAGGTCTTCAACTAGTGGGTCATAGAGTCCCCCAATCTCTTCGAAGGGAGAAGCACAGTGTTGGGTTGAGGTCAAGGACTTTGGAGCCAACCTAGGTCCAAATCCCAACTCTGTGATCTTGGCCAGATCATCTCCAAGTCTCAGTTTCTTCATCTGTAAAACGGGTGTGATATAATAGTCCCTGACACAGAGACTGGCCTGGAGATTAGCTGGGTTAATATTTGTAGAGCACTTAGAACTGCTTTTGATAATAAAAATAAATACATCGAGGAGCAGTAGACACATTCTGTGTTTGGGGAGTAAAGCAGAACTTGATGTTTTGGTTACTGAAAAAAAGCAGGATGCTGGGGGAAAATGTATGTCTGTTTGGAGGAGTCCCCAGCTGATGGTAATTTAGGTCGCTGTTATGTAAGAGGAACAGATGCTAAAAGATTCCATTCAAGCCCCAGAAAATGCAGACTTAGCTGCAGAGACAGAGAGCAGATGGGTGGTTGCCTAGGATGCAGCAAGAAGCTCCATTAATATGGAAACCTTTCTATCTGCTGGTTCCATGCTTATGGATTCAGCCAATCACCGCTGTCACTTGACTGAACCCCAGATTTGGAACCCCTGTGTACCCAGGGACAAGTGTAAGTTATAGGTGGATTTGGAACCCCTGTGTACCCAGGGACAAGTGTAAGTTATAGGTGGATTTTTGACTGCCCCCCACCCCCGTGTTCAAGGGTCGGCTGTACTAGCTTACTCTGTATGGCTCACCCAGGGGAACAAGGAAACCTCCAGGGGAGATGGCAATGTGAGGGCGATGATGCTTCACGAATGCAGACGCACGTCCACAGGTACCAAATTATCCACCGTCACGTACCACTTCACAATGGGGTCCCACACTTGTGAAAACTGCACAAACCTGCCCCCCCCCACGCCTGGGCTCGATGGCACAGCCTACGGGACCCCGTCAAACATGCAGTTCACTGCTGAGCAAAATGGTTAAGGGGCGTGACTGGCCCTTAAACGTGTGTGGTGTGTTGTGTGTCAGTTACGCCTCAAGTAACCTGCTGTGAAAGGAATGAGAAAGACGCGTCGGTTAACTCGCTGCGTGTCCCTCACATCTCAGGCCGCACTGTTCTAAGAGTTTCACACCCGGTAAACCCGCACAGCGATCCTTTTCATTTTATAAGGCAGGTGCTATTTTTACAGGTGGGAAAGCTGGAGCCCAGAGAGGTTAAACCACTCGGCGCAGATCACACAGAAAACAACAGGGTAGAGGCAGGATTTAGACCTGGACATATTCACTCCATAGTCCACATTTTAGCTGCACGTAGATCTATGTGGTTGAGGTATAAAGACACCCAAAGATGCAATATAAGCACTTTAAAGCTGGTTGCGGAACAGTACACAAAGTGGTTTTTGTTAAACATTTTGAAATGGTAGTGAGTGATGTGCATATGTGAATATTTTAAAGAAAAATGTCTGGCAGGTTACACACCCAACTGACGAGGGTACTTCCCCTACAGAAAGATCGCTAGTTCTTAAAGTGGAGCACTTCTACCTTCTAGAGTTTTTAGCTGACAGCGTGGCTTAACAGTTGCCAGCAGACACTGGCCTTTGCACTGGCTGTTCCCTCTACATGGGGTCCTCTTTCCCAGGGAGCTATGCAGCTTGAGCCTTTGCCTTCTTTCAATCCCTGCTCAAATGTCACCTCCTCCACGAAGCCCTCCCTGACTTTGTTGTTTACAATAGCAAACCCCTTAGGCTTTGTTCTTGGCTTCTGTTTTTCTTACGCTGACATAGTCACTTGTTTAAATGAACATCAGCTCCTTCACGGCAGAACTTGTCTGTTGTTGCGTCTCCTAGCATAGGAGGGCTCAGTCCACTTTTGTGGAGTGAATGAATGAAAGGAATCTGATTAGACCGCCACCTGACCCTGGTGCCTGTATTCCTCCTGGCTTCATGTGCAGTGAGATTTTACTCTCCTAGAGTAGGGAAGACAAGCATAAACCCTGCAGTGAGCCTGCCTGGGTTTGCATCTGGATTTTCTACTTGCTAACCGTGTCACCGGGAACAAGCACTTCCATTCCCTAGTGTTTCTGCAGCTGCAGAATGGAGCCAAGAATGGTTTTGACCTCTTAGGTAAAAGGTGAAATTGTTTAACATACTGTACCCATTAGCTACTGCTCCCTGACAAACCATTCTTGAAAGCAGTAATTTGAAACACCAAGAGTGTATCATTTCTGGGTCTGGAAATTGGGCAGAGCTTTGCCAGGTGTTTCTCCTGCCCCATGCAGTGTCAGCTGGGATCACTCAGCTGTGTTCAGACAGTGCTTGGGCTAGCCTGGAAGGTCCAAGAAGGGTTTCACTCCTGTCTCACGTCTCGGCTTCCGCCCAGCATGACGGCATCAGGGCTGACGACCTTCTTAGCGGTTGCTGACTAGCCCCAGAGCAAGCCTTCCCGAAGATAAAGGCAAAAGCTGACCCTCCCAAGCTTCAAAGTCAGACTGCTACTCTGTCGCTTCTGCTCTGTTTTGCTGGTTGAAAGAAGTCACTGGCCCTGCCCCTTTGAAGGGGAAGAAAAAGATTTCAGCTCCAAACAGGAGAGGCGGCGGAGAACCAGCAGCCGACTTCGATCTACCACATACACGTCGGGGATTGTGAGTCATGTCGGTGTCAGCCAGTACCTGCTGGTGGACACGGGAACTTAGGGGCACCCAGCACCCACACAGCTGAAAATCCACATAAAACTTACTGTTGACGCTCCTGATTCTCGGGTTCGGCAGCGCTGGTTGCCTGAATCGAGGTATGTGCAAGCTGAGGACAGAAAACAAAGTATTCGTGTGACTGGACTCTGGAAGTTCAAACCCATGTTGTTCAAAATCAAGAGTATTGTTTTAAGGCATCATCTTTACTGCACGAAGCTGAAACCAATCTTCCCAACCTATGTCAGCAGCTCAGAGTTGCTCCCCACGCAGGTGCCGAGCGCCCACACACGAACCCCCAAGGAAACTGAGGCTCGGGAGAGCAACAGATTTGCTCAAGGTGATGGCCCAAAGGGAGGCCTGAGCCAGGCTCTGAAGCGGGAGTGTCCGAACCACCGTGCATCACTGTCTACACGTGCCACGCCCCTTGGCTGCTGGGCACCGGGCTCCGGACTACGCGCTGTAGCAATCGTATGGGGGCGGCCAGGGAATGACCAAATACAGCCACCCAGGTGTGGTGAGTGGTACCTAGAGAATTAGACAAAAGAAATTTCACCTCTGGTGGTGTGACAGGAGGGGACATTTAAATGGAATTTAACATTTGAGGAGTCAGTGGTGGGGAAAACAGGAGGAAGAACAAGTCAGGTGGAGAGGCCAGTGCAAAGGCCCTGAGGCAGGACCATGGCTGGTGTGCTGGAGGAACAGGGTGGCATCTGTGTGGCTGGATTAAGGAAGTAATTGTTCACCAAAGATTTATGACACCAGTTATAAACGTAGATCACAAACTAGTAGATGTACTACAACATCAAGGTATGCATTGGAGAGAGAAAAACAATTTGAGGAGTGTTTATGTGATAGTATTTTACCTTTTCTTGTTGGACAATACTGGTTCCATAGTTCTACTTCCATAGCAGAGAAGCCTCTGTACCCATTTTACAGATGAGCAAATAGAAGCTGCAAGGGAGCTTAAGCAAATACCCTCCAGAATCACTGCCACGCAACCATCCCAGGCGGGGCAGGTCCATGGTTCACTGGGGCAAATGGGAAAAGTATCCTGGAGCTTTTTGTAGATCTGACAAGCCTTTAGTGCTGAAGCAGGGAGCCAGGAATACAGGCAGACCAGCAGGCAGGAGGACAGGCAGGCAGCAGCCAAGCCTGCCGGCCCTGTGAGCTCCCCAAGAGCCCGTTTCTGGGCCCAGGTTTGGCACTTCTCGCTGCCCGTGCCCGGTGCTCCAGCTCCCAGGGTTTTTTGAAATAACACAGTATCACGTGTGGGTAATGAAACCTATGTGGAGAACAAAGCTGCAGGTGATGGCAGTAGAGGCTGGCAGGAGGTTAAAAAGGAGCCTGAGTTACTCCATTTTCCTTGCAGGATTACCCAGTTACCAAATAATGCAGCCAGGATTTAATTCCGGGACACTTACTGAACCCTTCACAGTAGACATTCTAATGCTAGGGTCTGTTTTCTACACTCCCCCAAAGCCCCCACCCCAGCTGTCTGCTGAATTTTACAGCTCCTCCTAGCCTCCGGCGAGGCAGTTAACCACTCTGTAGTTGTTTCTCCATCTACAAACTAAGGAGAGTCATGGTTACCGGCGCCCGGAGTGTGATGATGAGGAATAAAGTACTCGAGGTTCGGGACATACCAGAGCACTGCCTAGCACAGCCCTTCCCTTGTTAATGTTTGCTAAATAGACTCACGTGCTGCCTGTCAGTATTTGGGGCGACGACAGATTTCATATGGTGGAGGCCAGGTGTGGGGTTGGGGTAGACTGTCCCATCTAGGTTTGCATCATTACAGTACGTGACGTTCATACAGTGACGAAGTCACCTAAGGAAGCATTTCCCTAACAACGCGTTCCGTTAAGCGAGGTGTGACAACCACTGCATTTAAATGGCCCTCTGGAGAGGAAGAGTCACCTTGGGTCATCACCTGACTTCTGTTCTAGATCACATGGATGGCTGGGGCAGCAGCTAAGGACTGTTGTCTGAGTTATGCCTCAGAAAGGCAGGAGTTGGTGGTCAGCTATCTTCCCCTGAGCCACATTGCAACTCAGATGATGGATGTTTGGATACCCATGAAGATCGGGGCTCTCATCTACTTTGCTCAACCAGATGCGCTCAAGGTAAAACTAGGGCAGTCCTGGTGAAGGGATAGTTTTGTTGAAACCCAGATCTTAGGGGGTTCCTTCTCTGTCCTCTTATTTAGCTCCCAGTTAGCAGGGCTGGAAACCATTGGCCACATTCTTTTAGTTTTTAACTTTATCCAAGCCAGAGCATCCACGTATACCGTTGTGTAGGTTGTACACGGAAAAACCCAAGGCCAAAGACATGCATGGTATTAAAAGCAAGATGTGTATCTATTGTCTTTTCAAAAGCCTAAGTATTCCCAATTCCAAAAAGCTTACATAACTCAACATTTTTGGCAATAAGTATGACCTTAACTAACATGAAGCTATTTGTCATCTTCATTTTATCCCATTTTCTGGCAATACTCATATATTAATGTAATGGGTTTCAGCCTCTCTACACAAGCACCACTCTGTAACTGATGAAATATGCACTGTACAAGCATTCTAAATTCTAAATTCCAGAGGAAATTCAGAGAATTCTAAATTCCAAAATACATCTGTTCCAAGAGTTTGAGATAAGGGATTTTGGACCTATTTTGAAAAATAGTTGTGTCCTGACTTACCCTCCAGAGGCAACTTTTCTCAGATTTTTCAGAGATTTCTTCAGGCACTTACTTCCAGCTTTTTGCATATGTACTACCATCTTCTCTTAACTTATCCACTTTAAAAATAGTATCTATTACCTTTCTATTGTAGGGGGTGAGAATTTAACTCCCTTATACAGTCATTTCCACTACTTGCACTTTTTCAATGTAAATAATTCTTAGTTAATTGGGCCAAGTAATTTACTATATATTTCCTGTGTGGTACAACTTTTTGTTTTTATCCAAAATTAACAGTTGCTTTTGTTTTCCAATTAGGTGAGGGCTCTGCATACCTGTCCAGTTGGTCTATCTGAGCTGCCACATCCTTAGCAGCACTTTTCAAATGTTGACTTTTCCATTGCATTATTTCCTCCTCTGTTCTGCCCTGAGCAGTACCAGTTGTCATTTTAGGTTGAGCCCCTTAGAATCAGAACCTGAGGGGAACTGGAAGGTTAGCTATTCATTGAGGAGAAGCTCTCAGGTAAAAACTGCAAGAGAGTGAAGGAAACAGAATAAGGGAAAGAATGAAGCATTCAGCTGGAGTGCCATCTCAGATTGGCCCCTTGAGAATCTCTGAAGTATGGATGTGACCACAGTTGAACACTCTGAGACAAGAGGGCAAGGCTTTGGCACCCCCATCTCAGGTCGCCTTGGCTTCAGGCTGATGTGCTCTTGGATATGCATACGACTTCCCAGACATTTCCGAGGAAGGGCCACTCTACAGAGAAGAGGGAAGTTGTGGGCCTTGAGTCCTGAAGAGGTGGTGACAGCATCTTGTATAAGCAGTCATGCCAGGCTGCCCCTCCTGCCTGCTCCTAGTTGAATCTTTTTTTTTTTTCCTTCTGGAATCCCTGTCTCTTTTTGGGTTACTCCTTCATTTAGTTGAAGATCATCTGGGCTTTTTAGGGTAAGTGAAAGAGTTTTTGTATGTCTTGACCCTGGAAACTTAGCAGAGCCAGGAAAGAACTTGGAATATTTGTTGAATTCCATAACAAAAAAAAACAACTTTGCCTACTCAAAGGACACAGGGCTTTTCTTGTGTGTCTTCTAGAGATGTTCTGTTGTTTTTGTTTTAGCTCAAAGACATATAGATAGGTCTGTGATCCATTTTGAGTTAATTTTTGTATTTGGTGAGGAGACTTTATCCTCAGCTCTTGTTTTTATCTTTTTCTTCTTTTTTGGACATGGAATTCCTTTCTTCCATTGAGTTGTCTTTGCACTTTTATTGAATTGTTCACAGATGTAAAGGTCTACTTCTGGATTTTTCTATCCTGTTCCATATGTGTCTGCTTACACCAAAGCCACAGACTTGATTTCTCTGGCTTCATGATAGGTGACCTCCTCGTCCTGGTTTGCCCAAGGCTTATCTAGTTTATTAAGAAAGCCCCAAATTCTAGGATCTCCTCCAGTAGAAGGCAAGCCAGAACTCATTTAACCATCTGGTTTTCACCCTACAGGTGAGTTTCAAAATCAGGTAGTAAGTCCTCCAACATTGTTCTTCTTTTCCAAATTTGCTTTGGTTACTCTAGGTCCTTTGCATTTCCACAAAATTTTAATATCACCTGTCAATTTGTATGAAAACTTGCCTAGATCTTTGATAAATATTGTGTTGAATCCGTAGATCATTTTGGGAGGGATTCTTGTGACTTGGGCGGTGAAAGTGTATAATACTCCACAACATGTTTGGGCCAGTTTCTTTAGCCAGTCACCTATCATTGACCATGTAGCCTGTTGCCATTCAATCATGAAACTGAGCTGACACCTGGTATGTGCTTCTCTGGCCACCTGAGAATCATTCAACTAAATTCCTTCAGCCACAGAAATGAAGTTGCCAAATGGCATTTAAAATGTCCATAGTGTCTTGATGTAGCCTTCCAAAAATATTTTACCAGCAAGTGCTCTCCACCAGATCCCTAAATAAAGTGAAAATCTGCCTAACCACTGAGTAGCCAGCAGGTACGCTCCCATGGGTCAAAGGCTCAGGCTGGTCCAAATCAGAACCAAGAGAAGGTTCTCCCAGGCTGAGCTAGGAAGCTGGGGAGGAAGGGATTTCTGGGGTCCATGGAAGGTGCCTGTGTGATTCTGTCCCCTCCAGGGTACACTGCTCGGGACTCTGCAGGAGGTAAAGCCTACTGCCTTCCTGGGGGTGCCCCGCATTTGGGAGAAGATGGAAGAGAAGCTAAAGGAAACGAATGCCAGGTCATCAAGATTGAGGAGGAAGGTGTTTTCATGGGCAAGAGCTGTTGGCTTAAAGACCAACACAAAAAGGATGTTGGGGTATGTGGAGGGCCCAGGGGGTGGAATGGGAAAAGCAGTGAGCAAGGGAGCTTGGACTTCACTAGCTGCTTCCCTTCAGCCCCCACTGGCTCCACGGTCACAGACCCCTGCCTCCTTGGCATTCTTGTTCACAGGAGACAAGAGGTGTCCATGAGCTACCGTGTGGCTAAGACCCTCGTGTTCAGCAGAGTCAGGGGCTGCCTCGGCCTTGAGCACTGCCACTCCTGCATCAGCGGAGCAGCAGCCCTCAGCCAAGAGACCGCCGAGTTCTTTCTAAGCCTGGACATACCTGTGGGCGAGATGTATGGGATGACGGAAAGTTCAGGACCCCACACCGTATCCAATAAAGATAACTACAAGATTCTAAGGTACCAGCCCCCTGGGGGATCCCCTGACCCTAAACAACGTGGGCTCAAGGGGGTGAAGGTGGGAGGGAGGGCGGGCCTCTGGACGAAGATGCATCCAGACCTGGCGTCTCCAGGATGACCCTGTTCTCCAGCCTTCAAGTCCCAAGTACCCACGACTAGCTAAAGCTCAGGTGGGAGGACCTACGGTCAAGGGGACGGCTCTCAGAGTGCTTCGTGGTCTCCCCGCTTGTCACTGAGCGCTCTCTCCAGACCCCCAGGCGCTAGGTTCACCTCCTGGGACCTGGGACCTGGGACCCCTTCATCTCTGAGGCAACTTCCACAAGCCTCTGGCTTTTCCTCAAGCTCAGCTTACCCCAGGCTGCAGCGACACTGAAACAGTAAGAAGACAAGGGCCGGTCCCACTGGCAGCCGGAGAGCCATGTTCCTTCACAGAACCGTCTGCGGCGTCCCTCCCTGGCCCTCCCGCCTGCCGCACTGCAAGTCCAACTTCCTCTCATGTTGGCCAGGTTCCAAACTGCCTTTGAACTTAGCGAAAACTAAGCTTAATCTTCCCACGCTAGCAAAACCAAATCCCGCCTTTGACCTTACCTTGCAGGAGAGCTTTTTACTTCAATTATCTCCCCCTTTCCTCAACACAATCCTATCTGGGTCTGTTTCCTGCAGAACCCCAAGTTCCTAGTACTGTTTTCCCAAAGCCAAAGAGTGGTCCTTCCCTAAAGAGAAGCGATACACTACCCCAGTGAAGGGGAAAGGTACAAATTCCAGTCTGCGTCTTTACTGGTTTTTTTGAACAAGAAATATATGCACATCTCAAAAACAAATCAGACGGTATAAATGATAGAGTGACGATCTTGCTCCATCCTACCCTAAACCTCTGGTTCATTCTGTGTGGGTTTGCTAGGGCTGCTGTAGCAAGGTTCCTCAGGCTTAAATACAGAAAGTAATTTTCTCACATGCATGAAGAATGGAAGCTGGAGCTCAAGGTGTCAGCAGGGCTGTTCTTTCTGGGACCCGTGACAGAGTCTATTCAGGCCTCGCTCTCAGCGTCTGGGAGTTTGCCGTCCATCTCTGGCATTTCTTGGCTGGTCGGAGCAGCACCTCCTACGTGTTCCCTCCACAGGCAGATCTGTGTCCAGACGTCCCCTTTTTATGAGGACTCCGTCATAGTGGGTTTGGAGCCACGCTTCTTCAGGGTGACTACTTCTCCACTGAACTAACTGTATCATCATGGACTCTTCAATAAATTCACATTCTGAGGTCCTCACAGTTAAGATTTCAATATAGGAATGGAGGAGGGAACAACTCAACTCACAACACTCTCTCAGAAGAAGAATAACCTGGCATAAGCAATGTTTTGGCACATATACTTTCATCCCAAATGGAAACATTTCCCCTGATATTTGAAGCTCAGGAACCAAATCTGCACAGATAACATGCCCTCGTTATCTGGATTTGTAATACAAACTTCTACTCAGTCTTGACTCAGACCATCCAAACTCAGAAATCAAATGGGTTTGGCTAGTAAGGGATTCTTACAGAGAATTTTCCATACCAGAACAAACAGCTGGCCCATTTTTAATAGCTGCAAAGTATTCCACTGGGTAGCAGTTCCATGATTATTCAAATAATTCCCTTACTAGTGTATATTTAGACATATCCCCCCAGCCACTGTCACCAGAAATGATGCTAACATGTGCACCTGATGCTAACGGGTGCTAACATTATACTAATATGA
The DNA here is from genome assembly GCA_019455555.1 of Galemys pyrenaicus. Taxonomy (NCBI): domain Eukaryota; kingdom Metazoa; phylum Chordata; class Mammalia; order Eulipotyphla; family Talpidae; genus Galemys; species Galemys pyrenaicus. Next base: position 4,736,983 of record JAGFMF010011614.1, on the reverse strand, counting down.
ACGCATTGTATATACATCATATATTTTGCTAAACCAATTCAACTGGTAAAAAATGATATATCAACACAACTTCCTTTTATATTCCTTTCCTTATGACTGAAGTTGAAAAAATACTTTCATACATTTAGAAGCCACTTGTTTTTCTTTTTCTCTGATCCATCCAGTATCTGCCCATTTTAAAAACTGGATTATCAAACCCTTTATTATTGGTCTGTTGGCACTCTCCACATATAAGGAAAATCAGTCCTCTGTCTGATAAGAGTTGCAAATATTCACCCCTAGGTTTGTCATTGGCAGGTAGTTTGGTTTTAAAGGTTTTGTTTGATTTGTTGTGCGGCAATGTTTCATATTTACGTGCTTGAGTTTATCAACCTTTCATTGCTTTTTTACATTTTAGAAAGTTCCTTCCATGGGGAGTCATAAGGAGGCTCTGCAAATTTTGAGCTCTCTTACTAATTAAAGGATTCCTTACACACAACCCTAAAAATTCCTGACGCTTCTAACTGCCAGTGAAACCAACTAGCAAGTGAATAAGAAAAAGTTTCCTTTTCTGTATCCTAAAAACATTCTTCCAAGGGCTAGCTCTAGAAAAAAAGAGTCTCAGAAGGATCCAGATTCCAGAAAATGCTATTCTGTTTTGCGGCAGTAACTTTAACTTCTAAGGACATTCTAGTTGGTTTTCTTCTTAAAATCCGCTGCCCTGGTCTTGCGTACAGGTCGCTATATCTGCTTGCTGAAGGATGAAGGTTTGGGTTGCTCTTCTTAAAATGGAGGCATTTTGTCTTTTTCCTATATATGCAAACATAGAAACAAGCCACAACTTTGCTGGGTTTCCCAAATAGTCTGAGAACTTGACTCTCTTGGGGAACAGCACCTCTGTCCTGCATTTGGCAAACAGCTCCTTATGCTCACCTGGTCCCAGAGAAAGAAGCCCATCTGGCCCGTCCACCCAGCAGTGCTAGGAGCCCGCGCTGCAGACCCTGGCCAGGCTGGCTGGGCGGCCGCATCTCTCTGGACCTGTTTCTCCTCTCCTGTTACCCCGCAGCTGCGGCAAAATTCTGACCGGGTGTAAGAACATGCTGTACCAGCAGACGCAGGATGGCACCGGGGAGATCTGCCTGTGGGGCCGGCATGTGTTCATGGGCTACCTGGATAAGGAGGAGGCGACCAAGGAGGCCATCGACGAGGAAGGCTGGTTACACTCTGGGGACCTGGGGAAACTGGACCAGCAGGGCTTCCTCTTCATCACCGGTCGCATCAAAGGTATACTGGGTCTGGCGTCCTGCAAGCGGGCCGGTCACGGGCGTGGCACGCCAGTGCACACGAGGGCTCCCAGGCGCTCATCTCCCCTGGGGGCGCCCACACAGACAGACAGACAGGGACACCGCAGCCTGCACATCCGGCTCTGTCCTTGTGCCCAGCACTGGCTCTCAGCAGGATGGGCCGGCGAGAGATGCCCACACTAGCTCTGAAGCCTGTTTCTCCCCCGTAATCCGAGTGTAAGCATAGGTACAGATTTGTAAAGATTAAGCAAAATGAGGCAGAACAGGCATGAGCCAACTTTGCCCACAGAGGGCCGACCATAAATGCCTGGGGGTAGGCAGGGCACACGGTCTGTCACAGCTGCTCAGCTCAGCCGTTAAAAGAACCACCGAGACCACGCGCAGATGGACGACGTGGTCACGTGCCCATCGGGACGGCACATCTTTTCATGGATCACAAATAGTCTTCTTCTTTGGAACCACTTCCAACCACTTGAAAGTATAGCGCACACACAGCCATACACATTCAGGCGACAGACTGGATTTGACTCACAGGCTGTGTGGCCTGTCTGATTCTCATGGTATCTGGTACGAAGCCTCCCAAAGGCAGCTAACTAACAAATGGGCTGGTTAGCATCACTTTCATGATAAGTAAGAGAGAACCCTTCTTAAACGGGTTTCAGGGAAACTGCTCACACAAAACCAGAAAAGTCCTTCAGGTGTGGCTGAATCCAGGTGCCAAAGTGATGTCACGACGACTCTTTCTCCTCCTGTTACTGAAATGCTGTGTTGGTGTCATTCTTGAAGGGGTGTTCCCCCTCTGGCGACAAAGTAACTGCCAACAGCCTAGGTTCACCCTGACCGCCAAGTGAAAAGCATGTGTCCCGTACCTTCAGCGCAAGTTTTACTTCGGACTCTCACCGACGACTCTTGGCTCCATCTCAGAAGGAATCGTCGGGTGGAATATGCCGATTTATCCCCCCTGGCACGTGCCCGCCCTTGCAGTCCGCCCACGAGGACTTCGTGTCGTAAGGGAGAGCAGTGCCTTAACGGGCGGTCAGGAGGTGCTCGCCTGAAGAGCCACCGTGTAGACCACAGCACAGACGCCGGTCACATGACTGTAGTGACTGTCACTGCGTATGACGCCCTCACTGAAGGTGACTGCAGAATCCTGGACTGGAGGAGGGCCTTTGGGTGGGTGGAGTGGGGTCTAGTAAGCATCTCAGGGTGAAAGAACAAGGGAAGAATGTATCTGGGCAGAGGGAGGTCTTGAAGAATTTTCGAGACTGGAGGAGAAAGTGACAGCATTCTCTGGAGAGTGCCAGAATGAGGGTGCCACACGCATACCTGGGTTGAGACTGGACTTTGCTTCTGTGGGGCTTGCCGAGAGATGGGAGAAGCAGGAGCCGGAGAGGCAGGGCATGGCCAGGAGCAGGGCCTAGAACACGGTGTGGGGGACGGAGACACAGGCGATGGGTTAACAGGACGCTGCCCAGGACTTGGATGCTTGATGGGAAATTAAAGATAAGGCAGCTGTGCTGCTCCCCACTCTGTCTCGGGTGACTCCTCTCACCTCCCCCGCACCTCTGGCATGTACCCCAGCTCTTGTATGCATAAATAAACAAATCTTAAAAAAAAAGATAAGGCAGGAGGGGCAGAGTGACTTTGCGTCCGTGGCTTGGAGAGTCCCGGTCTGGGCAGGGTCCTCTTCTGCTGTGACTTTCCAGGTAAGTGACTGTCCCTGCTGACATCTGCTCCTCTGAGCGTCAAGGGAGCGCGAGCTTTGTATGTCCTGGGTGAACCTGCAAGAAGTCACCTTCGTTCCAGAAATCCTCATCACTGCGGACGGCGAGAACGTGCCCCCCGTTCCCATCGAGAACAAGCTGAAGGAGAAGATCCCCATCATCAGCAACGCCATGCTGGTCGGAGACAAGGCGATGTTTCTGAGCGTCCTGCTGACGCTGAAGGTAGCGCGGGGGTCCCGCGCGGGGGTCTCCACCCCGGGGAGGTGCGCCCCTGCGGGTCTGAGACCTGCCGCGTGGTCTTGGGGCTGGCTGGGGAGGGCGCGTGGCGCTGCGGGTGGTCACAGGGATGCCGTGGGGCAGTGCGAAACAGATGAGGCGAGCGGAGAGCCGCTGGACAGGCTGACCTCGGAAGCCATCAAGTTCTGCCGGAAGCTGGGTAGCCAGGCCTCCACGGTGACTGAGGTCCTGAAGCTGCGGGACCCGCTGGTGCACAAGGCCATCCAGCAAGGCATCATCGCCGTGAACCAGGAGGCCACCGCCAAGGCACAGAAGATCCACAAGTGGACCATCCTGGAGAAGGACTTCTCCATCCCTGGCGGAGAGCTAGGTGAGCAGCCTGGGGAGCCGGCGGCCTCGGCACTCGCAGGCTGTCCGGGCCACGTGGGCTCTGAGATGTGCCCTTTTCGGGTGGCCAAGGGTCTGTGTCACCTGCCAGGCACCAGCAGAGGCACACTTCTCTTCCAGCAACTGGCGCCCAGCTCCCCGAGCCCCTGTGCCACACACGCACAGCGTACCTGCAGGTACGTGCACACACACACGTGCACACACACTTTCATACATTCACTCAGCGGCACACACAAAACCAAACACACACTCAGCCACTGCCACCCACTCACCCTCACGCTTGCAACCATTCCCCCACACACGTGCATATGCTCACTCACAACAACGCAGAGCCCGTTTCCTACGAGGCAGCCACGGCTCCCCTCTGAAGAGAAAATCTACACTGACGGTAGCGCCTCATAATCCCCCTGCTGACCTCTCCTTGCCATTCATTCTACGACGACTGCACTGGTTTCTTGAAGTTCCCCCAACTCCTCAGGCACAGCCCTACCGCAGGGCCTTTGCACCTGCTGCTCTTCTGCCTGAAACGCCTTTCTCTTCAGTTCCTCGTCTGTGTGGCTCCTTCTCGTTGGAAAGGGCACTTCCCTGACCTGGTGAAGTGGGTCACCATTGCCCTGTATATCAACCCCACGTCACCTCGGCCTACTGTGTCCTCCTGTCTCCCTCCTCAAACATGCCACAGCCTGAAGCCAGCCTGCACGTTAGTGTGTTTGCCCATGCCCCGTGAGGGGAGGGTGTCCGCGCCCAGCTCTGGAGAGCAGGGTTGAGGAGAGGCGCCGAGTGAGCCAGGGAAAAAAGAAGTGACAGACACCAAATAGTTTAAGAGAACTTAAACCCAGGGGACGCAAGGCCTCTTTTCTGGGCTCGGGCCCCAAGTGTTGGACACACTCCTATTTATTGAGGGAAACTGCCCCCCTTGGGTTAGCTACAAGACAATGGCTTGTTCTCTTATTTCCTGGTGTTCGGCATTGTTCTGGCACACGTCGCCGTCACGGTTCTGCACTACCAGGTGGCGCTGCTCTCCCTTCTAATCTAGCTGACTCCCCAGGCGGCGGTTACACCGGCACAAGAGAGAAACCCTGACCTGTGCGTGGGCCGGTCTTCCGGCCATGACCCAGTATTTTCCTTGTCCCAGCTCTCCACGCCTTGGGGGTCTGCAACAGGAGGGCTCACTGCAGACATGGGGTTCCCATCCCCTCGGGAGGGCTGTCACCGGAGGGCATGCTCAAGCAGGTAGCCTGCGCAGTCTGGGTTCGAGGCCTGTGCCCTTGGCAGAGGGGAGTTGTCCTCACAAGCCTCAGCCCTTCCATCTGCCAGCTGGAAGAGTGGGCCCCACGGGACCGCTGAGGACATTTTGAAGGGAGCCCCAATCCCGTGGTTATCAAGGGCCTGGGGGTATCTTGGTCTTTGGGTCAGACAACCCTGGAGCTCAAGTCTTCGCCCAGCCATGGACTTGCTGGGTGGCCTCAACTGTGACTGGCCCTTGTCTGAGTCTGTTTCCTCACCTGTAAAATTGAGTGTGAGTTTGGGGGTGTCCCCTGCTCACTGGGTGCCTTGTCTTAGCAGGCGCAGAGCGCAGGGCGCTCTGCCCATCCCGGTTCATGGGATTCCTGCCACAGCACCAGGCGGGAGTGAGGCCCACACCACTGGCAAAGGGGTGCCCGGATGTCAATGGCAGAGCCCAGCAGCGGCGCAGGCCAACCAGGAGACCTTGTGGCCATGGTCGTGCAAGGGGCTGTGCATTTCTATTTCAGCCCCGCAGCTGACCTAGCTTCTCCTTTCTTGCTAGGTCCAACATCAAAGCTTAGGCGATACTTCATAACCGAGAAATACAAAAAGCAAATCGAAGACTTCTACCAGTGACCTCTTTGCCGGGGCTGCTCTCACCTTTCCCAGCGGTAAGGCTGGCTCTGCGGGGCGGACCCTGAGTGAGCCTAACAGAGGCCGTCTCCCCTGTGCGGCGGGCGGGCGGGGCGGGAGCGGGCTGCAGGCCACACGCCCACACACCTCCCGCTGCGTGGCTCCTGGGTGGCTCCTGCTCCCGACAGGGCCTGGCAGGGCTGCAAACTCCTCTCCATCTGGCCAGCAATGCTATTCGCTGTTCTTCTGAACTTCACTACTTGTTTCCAAAAGGCAGTAATTGTCCCATCCAGGACCAGAGTTTTTTACTAAACCCACGCTGCATTGCAGTTTATTTTGGAGAGGTCTTTGGCCAGAAACTTTGGTGTAGGAGAATCTCTACTTGCCAGGAACCCAAGAGTGAGGTGTGCTGGCCCATCACAGGTGCTGAGGGATGGAGACGCGAGCTCCTGCTGTCCAGCCCTTTGCTTCTCCTTCTGCCCAAGTCTTGCCCCTAGGAAGCCGCCAAGGCATGGAGCACTCAAAACCGGCAGGTTTTTGAGAAGGCAGCCAGCTGTGTGTTGCAGTAGAGAGTAGAATGCATCTTTAGTCAGCCCATAGGACACCTGTTCAGCCCTTTCAAGGTCAAATCATTACCTGATGATGCCCCCAGGCAACACGCCTTGTTTACTAGGGCTGTTGTAACAAAGTTTTGTAGGCTAGAGGACTTGACTTCATTTTAATTCGACTACCTCTATAAAGTCCCGACCTCCAAATAAAGCCACATTCTGAGATGCAGAGGGTTAGGCTATCAACATATGAATGGGGCAGCAGGGGTGAGGGTGTGAGACATAATTCAGCACCTAACACCACTGCACTGCTGTATCCATTTTCTTTTTCTCCATCTTTAACTGATTTACTCTTCCACACTTTCATCGGTCAGTCTGGTGGATGGGCCCAGATGTTAAAGACAACACAGTAAAATTATTTGAAAAATTTCCAGTTTCACTTTGCCATTGGGTGAGGGGGTCACTTGTCATTGATGGGGGGTGGGGGCGGCTGTGCTGTCCAACGGGGCAGCCACTGGCCATCACGTGACCCATCTGACTTGAGCAAGATACACGCTAGGTTTCTAGTGCCTGGTAGCAAAGAGACACTATGAAAAATCTCATTAGTATTTTTTAAATAGTGAATATATGTTGATATGATTAATATTTTGGACAGACTGGGTTACATCAAATATTTAAATAAATTTCTCCAGTTTTTTTTTAATGGCTGCTAATAATTCTCTCTCTCTCTCTCTCTCTCTCTCTCTCTCTCTCTCTCTCTCAGCAGCCTCAAACTGGAAGACCCCATTGTGAAACATAATTTACTGCTCTGGGCAGGGACTTTCTCTTCTGTTTTTACGAAGCCAGATCCTTATGGGTAGGTCTCCTGGGTAGTCACCTGTTGAGGAAGTGCCCCCATTTGGACCTGCAGTTGCCTTGGGAGGTGGCAGGCTCACCCTAGGCCTCTGGTTTCCTATGGACCTTTGAGGCATGATCCCGGGGAACAAATGGGGACCTCTATGAAGAACTGCCCATTTTAGAGGAAAGACCTGACCTTGTTGGTTCCAACTGGATTTTTTTGCACCCCAGAGAACTGACTGAGACATAAGACTTTGCAAGTCTGAAGGACTGGCTCCCCTTCCAGGAAGCAACTTGGAAATCCTTCCAATAAGTTCGGATAATAAAGCACTTCAGCCTCCTGTGTCCTAATTTTTGGCAAGGCAAGAACCGTTTCTTCCTTGTTGGGAAACTCAGATTCTGCAATCAGTTTTTAGGTCAAACTGAGTTGCTGGATGTAAGTTCAACCTTTGAGTTGCGTGTGAGAGATTATCTAATTAAAAAAAAAAAATAGACAACCCCTCTACGGTCTCACAGGGTGGCTGAGGTTGAGGACAAAGCCGTCAACAGTCAGTGACAGTTCTCACCCAAGTCCCTTGTCAATCCCAGTGATCTTTCTTCAACTTTGGGATGCGCTTTGCTGTTATCCAGTTACAAACAACGGACGGCCACTCTCTCACCCACATGCTGTATATGTATCGGAAGGCCAAGCAGATGACCCCTGTCCAGCACACCAGGCCCTCAGAGTATCCGCTGGGGCTTGAGGGGTGGGAAAGAGCACCTCACAGCCCAGAAAGGGACAGTCGAGCAGGACTGGAGAAATGAGAACTTCCAGGGTCCCTTAACTACCCATGTGAGCCCTGGACCCCTTTAATTTCCTCCTCTGAAAAAATCTGGACACTGGCATATGACACAACGTACATTTCCAGGGCTGCGGCCTTACACACCAGCATCGGTCTGTCCTACTGACATCCACCACCATACAACTGACCCCTTCACCCGATTCTCAGTCTGTTCTTTTGCTGGTTTTTGGTATATTCATTTATTTTATCTTCCACATGAATAAGATGTTTTTCTGCTTTATTTCACAAACATAATATCCCCCAGGTCCACCCACACTGTTCAAGCGGTAGGACTTCACTCGTTATAGCTGAGTAGTACGTCATTATGTGAATGCAGCACATCTGCTTTATTCACGAGTCCGTCCACGGGCTCACAGGTCATTTCCAGTACTCAGGCATGGTGAGTAATGCCACAGTGAACATGGGGTGCACAGCTTTCCCAAATTACTGTTTAGCATTCCTAAGTACCCATAAGTAGAATAGCTGTCATATGGCATTTCTATTCTTAATGTTTTGAGGGCTCTCCATGCTGCTTCCCCCTTTTTAAAACATAAAAGCATAAATAGAAACGTGTAAAGACATTCTCCTTGCAAAAAAATCTAATGCAATGTGGGGAGGCTACAGTCGTAGCTGATGACTCTCCTCATCTATCTGGTAGGTTTATTTATAAATATAAGTAGTACAGTCAATTTCCTGTATTTGCAGATTTTTGCAACTTTGCCTGCTCAATAAAATCTGTAACCCCCAAATCAACAGATCTGGTGCTTCTGTGGTCATTTGTGGACGTGCATGGAGCAGTGAATACTTTAAATTGCTGCGTTCCCAGCTGAGGTCAAAGGTGGCACCCCATCTTGCAGGTGCACATCTTTTGGGAGTCATGCCATGTTTGGGCATTTTTTGGTAATTTAGCTGGCAAAAACAGCGCCCATGTCTAGAGCTGAAGTATTCTCTCGAGCTCCTGAATGCAAGGCTGTGGTGTGACTTATGGGGGGAAATGTGTTCGCTGCTTCTGCCAAGCATGGATTACAAAGTTCACTGTTAGCAAATCCACACATTAAGTACGTTGTCCTTGAGTAGAAGCACACGCCATACAAGATGATGTCCTGACTGCTTGCAAAAGTGAGCCCAGAGGCTGCGAGGAACCTAACTCTGTTTCTTCTAAGGGCCACGACCCAGGATTTGCTAATTCAGCGTTCAGAGCAACACTACAGCCGTAGCTGCCCCAATAACAAGAGCCCACTGCACACACGTCACTACAGGAGGCGTGTGCACACATGGAGGGCGCGAATTCCCATTTACACATAACTTACGTAAGTGTGTAGGTTTTCTACATGGATATAGCTTTGGCGAACTTTTTTTTCACCGTATTTCTCATCAAGAAAACACAAATAGCTGATTGTCCAAAAATGCTGCAACTCAATAATGTATTTTCTACCTGACTCCTTGTTCTCTTTTAACTCTCCGAGAAGTGACAAGAACCTGCTAAAAGGTTAAGGCTTAAATGCGCCATTTAACCCTTTAAAAACACCTCCATGGCATCCAGTGCGCCACGTTGTCGTGTGCTGCATAACTGAAACTACACAGTGAAAAGCACCCGGCAACCACTGTTCTGTTGTCTGCTCCTACGAATTTGATTATTTTAAAAATGGAACCATAAGAATATTCATCTCTTAGCTCACTGTGTGCAAGTCCTCAAGGCTCACCTGCACCCGTGCAAAGCGTGGGGGCGCCGATGTCGCGGCCAGTGGGTTCCCACCACACTTCCTACCGCAACAGCAGGACGACTCAGACTCGGGCGCAACAACAGAGTTTATTTATATACAGAGGAGAGCAGAGGGGAGTGGAAAGAGGCCACAGCAGCAGTTCAAAGGTCACGATGGTCTCCGCAACAGAGGTCTGAGAGCTGGGGCGCACAGCAGTGCACACAGCACAAAACAGCTCAGGGGGGGCGCCAGGCATGACAGGGGTAGCACCAGAGCCCCCAGAGGTGCTGGGAACCAAGCTAATACCAACCAGCACTTTTAGGATCACCGAGCACAGGGCCCACGGCATCATCCGCAGGCAATGCTGGAGGTCAGGTCTGCACGGGCGTGGTGCCAGAGGACAGGGGTCCACGTTACAGCTCAAAGAAGGTCTTCCAGATGGAGCTGCAGCCTCCCCAGCTACCTCTTCGAGTCCCCTTCCATGCTGCACACGCACACACACACACAGACATACACACACACTGGTCCTTCCAGTCGGCACCCATGAGAGCGCAATCAGATTGGCAGGTTACGATCATAAATCTGGGTAAGCACCAAAGGGGGGGCAGGTGGGCCTGCACCAGCTGCGTGTCAAAACTGAACCCCAGCTGTCTGACTGGGGCTGGTCAAGTTCCAATACAATGGTCCATTCTCAAGCCCGTCTCCAATATCCTGATACAGAAGGAGAAAGCCTGGCCCCTGGCTGGCCTGGGCCTGTGCTGAGGTCAGGGCAGGCTCTGGGCTGGAGGGTCCAAGAACCACAGTCAGAGGCTCAGCGGGCCAGAGGCAAACTGCACCCACGGCCCTTGGGCGGGGCTGGGTCTGGAATTCAAGGTCCTGCTTCACATCGTGTTGTAACTGAGGTCAGAATTTCCTTTCTAAAGGCTGAAGAGCAAGCGCTGTGCGGGTGGGCTGCGGCACTTTTACCCCCTCATCCGCTGACGGAACTCGGGGTGCTTCATCCTGGCGCCCGTGAGTCATGCTGCTGCGGACACAGGTGTACCAGCACCTGTCTGTGACCCCACGTCAACTGTTTCGGGTGTGTATCCAGAAACAGAATTTCTGGCTCATAGGGTAATTCTATTTTTAATCCGAGGACTTGAACAGGGTTTTTAATGACTAGTTTATAACCCCCAACAGCATCCAGTATTTGACAACGCAGCTGTAAGCACACCCAGGGACTAGCTTGTCTACAGATGACAGCTGGAGGGCAAAGGGTAGTGAGCTCCCAGCACGGAGACTCAAGGTCCTTTCTGACGTTTTGGCTGGCCAGGCGCTGCTGCCCGGGCTCTGTTCTGAAACCCTGCTGCCTTGGCCTCCGTGTTGTCAACCTTCCGTGCCTTCCTCTTCCACCTCATTCCTCTTTTCTTGGGGTCCCATGTAAATTCTTGCATTATGAGCCAGCAATGCCGAGCAGTGCATCTGGGGCCCCTCTGCGAACCCAAACCCAAGATCCCCCTGCCACCTCCTCCCCAGGGACATCACCCTGGCAACCACTGGCAAAGAGGCTAGAGGAACGGTCTTCTCGGGTAGATTCCTGCCCCTCCACCCAGTCCTCCTGGCTGCAGAATCTACAGTGATGTCATAAGGATTGGCCGCAGGCAAGAACATTCTAGGCATCTAGTCTGGAGACTCCGACCTCTGTGTGGCTAGAGCAGGGGTGACTGAAGCCAATTAAAAAAAAGCTGGGGCAAGCGTGGACTCCACCTTTCTGACCACAGAGGAGGTGGAAGGGGCAGGGACCCGGATATTTCAGCTCTTCCCAGGGACAAAACAGTCTGCACACAAGGTGCAGGATGGCCACAGAAGGTACCAGAATAAGTTTCCTTACCAACACAGTCAAGACCCCGCAGGATCTGGCTCTCACCACCTGTTGGGTTCTAGTCCTTCCGTAGTCCGCACTTTACCTTATCCTCAAGTCCCCAAGGCCTTCGCCAGGCCTTCGCCAGGTCACACTCTCCTCTAAGGTGTGCTCGGTCAGCTCCTACTCCTCCTTCAGACACCTTCCTGGATGCTCCCTAGGTTGTGCCTGCCCACGGCTGGACATGCCGGTCCTGCACGCAGCTGTCATTGTGTGAAATCTGTCCACTACCAGGAGACCAGGCTCATCCCAGACAGTGAGAACAGAGGCGAAGGAACCCCGGAACCCTGTCTTCAGACAAGACACTGGGTGTACTGGAGAAGAGCGCTCGCTGGCCAGAAATGAAAGCCAGAGGTTGGGGGCTCCTTGGGTCCTAGATGTGGCTGGGGTGGTCCTCAGGCCAGTTAAGAGTGGGGGTCTGGTTTCTCCTGAACTGCCAAGGGAGGCTACACCAGAGTGGAAGTCTTAAGGCCCAGTCACAACTGGTTTGCCAGTTGGGGGTTGGAGGGAGGGCTGTCCCTCTGCTAGATGCTGAACTGGGAGTGAATGTGTTCAGGTGGCTCCATGGGGAGCAGCACCTGGTCCTGGGGTTCTAGAGGTGGGACAAAGGCCTGACGCTGAGTTGCCTGCTTGGTTTGCCACCGTACTGCTCTGGGGGGCCATGCATCAGTCTGTCCACCTGTCCCTCTGTCCTTTCCTGTGTCCCTGTTCACCTGTACTTTCTCCCTTCCAAAGCCTGGTTCTTTCTGTGGCTCATGGCTCTCTCCTCTCACTCTCCCAACTTTCTCTGCCCCCTTAAGTGCCAGCCCCTACCTGTGTTCCATCTCTCCCAAAACCACTTCCCAGCTCTTGGCGCCTTGGGGCTCCTCCTGACTCCCCCCAACCTCACCTACCTGCGGCCTAGGCCACCCCCAGCCCCACCCGTGCTCCCATTGGTACTACCGCCTGCGCTGTTCCCACCTCCGCCTCTGATCCAACACCCCACAAGTCTTCCTCTCCCCACGGCCAAGCCCTTGCTCCCGGCCACCCCACCCTCCCTGCCCCGCCTACCAGGCGTCTTCGAAGCCTCAAGAGTCCACCGGCCCACAGGCCGCAGCTACTGGACCACCCGGAGCGACGGCGAGGTGCGCCTGCGCCATGAGAGGGGCTCCTTCGCCAGCCGGACGCCCCTCACCGTGCACGACATGGTCCGGGGCACGGCCATGCAGTACGCCAACTACATCGCGCTGGGCTCCAAGCACGGGAACACCTGGCACCTGCTCACCTACATCGAGTACTACGAGCAGTGTCGGCGCGCTGCCAAGGCCTTCCTCAAGGTACGGCGCCTGCGCGCCCGCCTGCCCGCGCCTGCGCACTGGTGTTCGCCCGCGCTGCTCTGTCCACCTGCTCTGGGCCTTCCCACCGTCTGGGCACTGCCCGGTGCTGTGCTGCTCCTGCCTTCGGTTCGTGGTGTAGTCTTTTATTTCTTTGAGGATGCCCGAGTGTGGGTTCGAATCCCACAGCCGGCATTACTCGCTTGTTCTTGCCCAAGTTACTTAGCTCCACTAATCAAGACGTGTACATTCAACACGTGTGGGAGCAGCCAGTGCAATGGCCCTGAGGCAGAAATGCAGCTGGTATGTGAGCGGAACAGTGAGGAGGCCAGTGTGACTGGAGCAGAGTGAGCCACTAGGAGAGGAGGAGGAGGTAAGGGTAGGTTATTCAGGGCCCTGGGGCCATGGAGGACTTGCGCTCTTCCCAGGAGTAAGGGGGACCCACCTGCCTCAGGTGCTCACAGGTGCCTCTGGCGGCTGCTGCTGCTGCAGAAAGCACAAACTGAGTTGAAACATCAGTTGAGGTTAAGATGATTAACCTTATGCTAGCAGGGAAGGGGAAGAGAAGTGAATTTCTTAATGGACTGAATCCTTGAGAAATGAAAGGAGCAGAAGATGACTAAGATCTCTGACTTGTGCAACATGAAGGATGGACCTACCTATAACTGAGATTGTGGAGGCGGGGCAGGGGTGACCTTGGCCATGTTGAGCTGGAGATGCCTGTTGGATACAGGGAATGGACCCAAGAGTTTGATGTGGAGAAGAGAAGCTCCATTTGGATCAGATGGCATTACCTGGTTCTACCAAGACCATGAGTGGTGTGCCCTCTTGAATTTGAAGTTAGACGTGGGTATAAATACAGTTGACCCTTGCACAATGTGGGCGTGAACTTCTCAGATGCACTGATGCAGATTCTCTTGTAAACAGACAATTTAAACTTTCAGTATGGAAGGGTACTGCAAATGCATTTTTCTCCTATGAGTTTCTTAACATGTTCTTTTATCTAGATTTACTGTAAGAGTATAGTATATCATACACATAACATGTAAAGTATGTGTTAATCAACTGTTTTTGCTATTGGTGAGGTCCACAGCAACTTTTTAGTAGTTAACTTTTGAAGAGTCAAAAGTTTTACAAGGATTTTCTACTGTGAGGGGGCTGGCACCCTTAACCCCCACCTTGCCCAAGGCCATGAGAAGGGCTCCTTAAGCTAGCAGTTTAGCCACCCAGACATTTAATCTAATGAAAGTGGAAAACAAAACTGAAACCCATGTAAGCTTCAGTTAACAACAAAGATGGTTAAATCAAGATATTTTCGTTGCTTTATCATAGAAGTGTTGCAGTTGATACCATAGAGAAATACTCAAAGCCTGGACAAAAAGTCATGCCATATGCGTTTATGAACAATGCAGGTTATGCTAACGTATGAGTAGTCCTGCTCTGATTTTGTCAAATACTCATGTCAAATAGTCAAATTGTCGGGCTGCATATTTTGTTTATATTTTCTCAGGGTTTCTCAACTGAGGTGTTGTCGCTGTTCATGGTGGGGTGTGTCCCCTGCACTGAAGGATGTCTCAGCATCCTTGGTGCCCACCCACTCGATGTCGGCAGCATTCCCTTTGCCCATCACGTCCTCAGATGGTTCCAAACGTCCCCTAGTGGAGGTGGAGCGGGACGGAATCTCCCCAGCTACACGGTCACTTATAATGGCAGGATGGGTTATTTTATCAATTAACAAAAGCACAAATGGCCAACAGAAAAAAAAGGAACCCAAGATTCTCAGCCTGGTACTCCTGGGAATAGGTGGGTAGGTGATAGCTAACCAGGTCTGGGTGCCTCACACGGGTCTCTTCCCCTCAGCTGGGCCTGGAGCGCTTCCATAGCGTGGGGATCATGGGATTCAACTCAGAGGAGTGGGCCATCTCCAGCATTGGTGCCATCTTGGCTGGGTAAGAGGAACCGGGTGTCTCCCAGGGTTACATTAAGGTAGGAAGCCACTGGCCCAAGAGACCTATTCCCACCCCCTATCCAAGACTTTTGGGCTCTCATGATAGAGACGCCAAGGAGTCACAAGAGCAGAACGTGGTTCTCAGTTAATCTTGCTCAGTTGGATTTGTCAAGAGCCCGTTCACCCTTCTGGACATTCTCTAGCCTGCAAACTCGTATATATACCGTGAAGCCCAGCCTCCATGCCACCTCCTCCAGGAGTTCCTTGGGACTTCCCTTCCATCACTTCTTGGGATTCCCCTTCCCCCACTCCTTGGATAGCTCCCTCCTTCTACCCACCCAAACCATCAGGCAACCTCTGGAGGGCAAGGCCCAGGCCCAGGATATTCCTGAGTCTTACCTTCAGAGAGTCTCACGTTCAAAGAGAGAGCCTGTGTCAGGAGAAATTTGCTATAATCTGTGCCCTGCCTGAGGGACTAACCCCCCTGTAGGCAAAACACGACTCCCAGGAGCCCTGAAATTCACTGGCAGGCCCTCACCTCTTGGGTTCTGATTTCAGAGGCTTCTCTGTTGGCATCTTGTCCACCAACTCCCCCAAAACCTGCCAGGTCATCGCCGAAAGCTCACAGATGGACATTGTGGTGGTGGATAACGACAGGCAGCTGCAAAAAGTCATCCAGGTCAGTGACAGCTGGGCCTGTGGGCCTCAGGAGGGCATTCCGGGTAGAGGCACAGCTGAGACACAAACCCACTCCTTCTGTCATGTGCATGTGCGGTAGGTGGTGAAAAAAGAGAGAAATGGAGTCCAATGAGCAACATACCCACCACCCACTGCTACCCACTGTGGCTGGTATCCAGGGCAGTTCCTGCCATGCGAGCATGACCACTGACTGCTTCCCCTGTGCTCTGTCCTGAGCACATCAGCGCCCACCCAGTGTTGGCTCCGGCTGACCCTTGAAGCACCCCAGGCTGGACTTAGATCTGCCTGCTGCAAGCAGCGCCACCCCACTTCTCCATCATTATCATCATCGTCAAATTCACATAACATCCGAGTTAATATGGTAACTGTTTTTAGTGGACATTTCAGTGGCATTTAGTACATTTGCAATGCTGGGCATCTGTGATCTCTCTCCAGTTCCAGAACTTCCCCATCATCTAAAAAGGAAACCCTGTCCCACTAGCACCCTCGGCCTCTCCCCAGCCCCTGGTACCCACGAAGCGACTTTCTCTCTCTCATGGATGTGCCTACCCTGGACATTTCATCTAAATGATTCCCACAGCAGATCCCGTCTGGGGGGCTGTTGGATCTCCTCTGGTTCTAGTAGGCTCTGCAGCCCACTGACTGGCCCACCTCCCCAAGTCTGAGATCTTGGACCAGTGGCTGGTAAGAGACACACTGGATGGGTTTTGGTCTGAGGATGAACTAATTAGAGCTGGAAAGAGCTGCCTGCAGCCTGGTGGTTGCCATGCCAACAGTGTCACCAACAGGATCATCATTCCTGCTTGACCTTTGCCCTCAGCACAGACACAACATGGTGGAGGAATGGGGGGACTCAAGGGCATGTGGGACGGAGGTGAATATAGGGTCGTGTCCCCCCCATGTCAGGCCCCCTGCTCCGGGCCTTCTCCTTCTCCAATGACTCGAATTCTAAAACACACAATACAACGTGCCGGTGAGGACAAGGAACGGCCGGAGTGCCACTTCTGACAGGAAAGCAGGGTGGCGCGACCACTGCAAACAAGGCAGCTTCTCGTGCAGTCAGCACATCCGGTGCAGTCCAGCCCTCCACCCCAGGCGTGAGCCCGGGAGGAACGAGCCTGATGGGACTCCTCCATGTGAATGTCTCCAGTGGCCCAAGACCCGGAGACCCCGACAATCCTAAGTGGGAGCCAGGCGTTTACCTCCAGCTTGGATGAAGGAGTGGTGGGTCGTCCACATCCTCCCACAGGGGAGGACTGGAGGCCTGAAGCGTGAGATGCTGTGGCTCACCTCAGACGTGCTGAACGAAGAAAGCCGATGTGAGAGCTCCGCTCTGCTGAGTCCGGATCAACAAAGCCCCAGACAAAGCAAAGCGTGGGGCAGAGACACGTTGCCGGTGCCAGGCAGGAGAGGGGCCCAGCGATGAGGGTTGGCGGAGCCGCAGGGTGCTGTGGGTCGCCTGCATCTTGACCATGGTCGCTGCACTGCTTCACGCCGGGATGCTCTCGGCATCCTGAGAAACACGCCGTTGCGTGGCTCTTTGTCCTGCAGACGTCATGGAGGGTAAGTGGACGAAGCCAGACGCTGCGGCCCCGCACGCCTGGGCCACTTGGGACAGCCTTGGCCCCGGTCATACAGGTGGCCCCTTGCCGGCTGCACGCTCTTCAGTGAAGCAGGACTGTCACTGTTCGTGGAGGCCCAGAGAACTTACACCCGACCAGGCGACGTCCACTGCACAGAGACGAGTCCTCAACAAATGCCAGACACAGCTCTCTCGGTGGGAACATAAAACGGTGCGTTTCTATTTCTCTAGCAAATAGTGTGGCAGCTCCTCAAAAATTAAAAACAGAATGACCATGATCCAGTGACCCTACTTCTGGATAGCTCCCCAAAAGAAAGGAATAGAAAGCCAAGTTTTTTACTCGTGTTCAAAGCAACAGTATCATTATCGTCAAAAGCTGGAAACAACCCAAAGGTCCGTCCGTGGACACCTGGACGAACACGTGGGGGTGTGTCCACGCACGGGGCTAGTTCAGTGCTGGCCCACGATGACACAAGCGTGGGTGGCCTCGGAAACATGGCCCATGACATGGACACACGATGCCCAGGGAGAGAAGCCGGACACACAAGCTACACAGTGTGAGTCCACGGGCGAGACGTGGCCAGGTCAGGCATGGCCGCGGGGACAGACAGGCAGGTTAGCGGTTGCCATGGGGTGGGGGCGATTGGGGGTGACCACTAACTGGGATAGTTTCCTTTTGGGGTGATGGAATGTTCTGGGATGAGATAGTTGCGACTGTTGTACGACATTGTAAATGTACTAGATGCCACGTTGAAATGATTCAGAGGATACATTTGTGAGTGTTTTTGCCATAATGAAAAGAAAACTGGGGCCCTCTGGAGGAAGTGCAGCATGGCTGGGGCTTGGGGCTCCCTGTGCCCTGCACCTGCTGAGCATCGGGGTGTCTGGCAGACCCAGGGCTACTTGAAGCGCCTCAAGGCCATCATCCAGTACAAGGAAGAGATTCGGATCCGGCTGGAGAAGCTGTATTCTGTACGTCCCTGCAGGAGGGCAGGTGGAGAGGTGCAGTCCTCGGGGTGGAGGTGCCTGGCTGCAGGGTGCCACTGATGGCCCTGGGGCGCCCCTCTGCAGTGGAAAGGGTTCCTGGACCTGGCGGACAGCGTCTCAGACGACACTCTGGACCGAGTCATCGACTCCCAAAAGCCCAACCAGTGCTGTGCCGTGTTCTACAAAATGGTGACTACGGGCCCCCCGCGGGCCATCATGATCAGCCATGATAACGTGAGTCCCTGCCGAGGTGCCTGCAGGGTTGGGCGGGGCGGGCCTGTCTGTCCTGGTCTCCTCCTGATGCAGAGCTCTCCCCGGGGTTCCGAACGGAAAGGCCTGCAGGTGACAGCCAGGTGCCTTGCAGATCACGTGGACCACAGCTGCCACCGCGCAGAGCCTGTGCTACAAGTGTCCCCCCGAGGAGCAGGAGGTCCTGGTGAGCTACCTCCCGCTCAGTTACATGGGCTCTCAGATCTTTGACATGTGGATCTCCATCTCAGTGGCTGGGGCGCTCTATTTTGCTCAGCCGGATGCCCTCAGGGTAAGCGGAGCAACCAGGCTGCAGTACAAGGGCACAGGGGAGGCTGGGGAGGGTGGCCGGGAGGGGGCCGCCAGGAGCTGGGGTGAGGAGCTCAGCCCACTCCTGCAGTCCTCAATCTGCACCCCCACTGGCTGTCCGATCCCAGTCCTTGTCCTCTCGGGGCCTCAGTTTCCCCGTTTGTGAAGGCAAGGAGCAGACGTGACCCTGTCTGGGGAATGGAGGCACATGCCCGCCCAGTCAGAGGGCAGAACGCGCCAGCAGCACTGGGCCTTGAAAGTGCATGCGTGGAGACCACCCTTGTGTCCTCCAGACATGTCCACCCAACAGTGACCCATCCCTCGGCCCCGACGAGGAAGGACATTCTGGCCCGGCCACAGTGGGGACAGACCCTGAGGACCCAGTGCCCAGTGAAATAAGCCAGACTCAGGGGCAGAGCCTGGTGATCCTCTCACAGGAGGGCCAAGAGGAGCTACAGCCTCAGACAGGACGTGGGTGGGGTGCAGGGGCTGAGGAGGCGAGAGGGGTCAGTGTCTAAGGGGCCAGAGCTCCAGGTGGGGAAGAGGAGGACGTTCTGGTGTGATGGCGGCGGCTGCACAGCGGTGCCTGGGCGGCTGGGAACGGCTGCCGGTGCGGGTGTGGGTTTTGCCCAGGGAGATGCCCAGCCCACGTCAGGGCCCCACAGATGTCAGTGGCGTGTCCGTCAGTCAGTCATGGCCATGTGTGTCTCTGAGTTAGGAGGTCATGCACTGCCCAGCAAGACAGGAGGAAATAGGGCAACGAGAGGTACCTTACAGATGGAGCTTCTCAGCAGCCACAAACCCCCGCCCCGGGCCGCAGCTGTGGAGGGCCAGACGGCATGTCCCGTGGGTTTCCTGGGCCAAGAAGCTGATGGTATAGGTGCTGGGGGCAGAACGCACCTCTGCAGATTTCTTCTTGAGAAATACAAACCTATATGGTAACGAAAATTTGGAATTTTGAAATGCAGTTCTTGAAATTCTTAAAAAAAAAAAAAAAGAAACATTTTACAAATGTAAAATTTGCAGCTCAGGGGTGGGCTGGGTTTGCCAGCCTGGCCAGGGTGGTCTGTGGGGGCTAGGGGCAGACTCTGCTTTGCCAGTGGCTCTGAGTCTCCGACGCTCATTATTAATGTTTCGGTTGCGGTCACTGAGAAGTCCTCCTTGGTAACTAAGAAGATTCGAAAATGGTGACAAAACCGCGCGTCTCTCCCATCCCGACACCCTCCTCTGCCTTCTCTGCCCCCTCACCTTTTCCTCTTTCTGTTTCTTTGTCTCTCTTTTTCTGTCTCATCGCTCCCCCTCTCTTACCTCTTTCTGTCGCTCTGCTCTGTCTGTCTCAGGTGTATCTCTCTGTGTCTCCACCTCTGCCTCTGGGTTTCTCTGCCTGTGTCTCTCCCTCCCTGCCCTTCTGTCCCTTTGTCCCCTGTCCACCTCTGGGTCCACTCAGCATTCAGGGAGAGGATGGCTGTGACCCCTCTGTCCGGGAGGAGTGAAGCTCACACGAGTCCCTGGAGAGCAGGGGTGCAGCCAGGTGGAGCGGCCAGTCCCCATCCCCAGGGAGGGCTGGCGCTGCCCCCAGCTCTTCCCCTAGGACTCTGCTCTAGCCCTGGCAGGAGGGGAGGGTCAAAGCCCAGCCCCAAGGGGGTGGGGGTGCCACGGCCCCCATGCCCCACAAGGTGCTGAGGGGGCACTGGTGTGACACAGGGCTCCCTGCTGGACACCCTGCGGGAGGTGAAGCCCACCTCGTTCTATGGAGTCCCGTGGGTCTGGGACTGGCTGCTGGACCACCTGAAGACCAGCCAGCTGACCGCCACGCCCTTCCGGAAGAAGATCGACCAGTGGGCCATGCAGCTGGGACTCAGGACCGCGAGGAGGCAGATACTCGGGTGAGGCGGGGCAACGGGCTGCCCAGGGGGGGCAGGCAGGAGGAGGCCAGCAGCCAGGCGGGGTCCTGAGGCCGGCCTTGCTCCCATGTGCCCTTCTCAAGGCAGATGCACCCGCAGCTGTGCCTACGCCTGTTCAGGAAGCTCACCTTCCGCCTGGCCAAGAAGCTGACCTACAACCAGGCCAGGAAGTTCCTGGGCCTGTACCGCTGCCAGCAGCTCTTCAACATGGGCCTGGGGCTGCCGGGGGCCACCCTGAACTTCTTCCTCAGCCTCAACATGCACATCCTTCAGCTCTACGGCATGTCCGAGTGCACGGGCGTGCACACGCTCTCCACCCTGGAGGACTTCCGGCTGCTGAGGTGTGTGGAGAGGAAGGGTGGCTAGAAGAATGGCTGGGATGGACCTTGGCCCCCTTTGGGGCTTTGGTGCTTGCTGTCACCCCAGTGTTGTCCCCCCCCACCACAGAATGAGCGTCCAGATGAGTGGAGGCAGTTGAACCAATGTGGATTGACCGTAGACGCTCTGGTTGGTTTTTAGTTTGCAAACTCTCATTTTCATTAATGACATTTTTTTTCAAAGATTTATGCATAAAAGAACTGGGGTACAGGCCAGAGGTGTGGAGGGTGAGAAGACCCATCAGAGACAGAGTGGGGCACAGAACAGGCAGATTGACTGAAACACACTGCTGAGGGGAGCAGCAGGTGAGACAGGAGAGGTCTGCTGCGCCTTGTGGGTCAGCTCCCTGGCTGGGGATCGAACTCATGCTGCAGTGGCTGTGGATGCTTCACAGTGCAGTGCTTAACCCCTTGAGCCACAGGGAGGCTCAGTGATCACTATTTTTGGCACCGTGGCTTAATCTCACAACACAACTCTGACTGCTGTGTGAAATGTACCCCTCAAATTTATTAGCTTAGAACAACCAACATTCAGTATCTGTCTGTGGGTCAGCCCCACACTGTCAGTCAGGGCTCCTCGGGGGGAGGCTGGGCTGGGCTGGGCTGGAGGAGCCACCTCCGAGCTGGCAGCCTCGGGTCCCGCTGGCTGTCGGTGGGAGACGTGGGTCTGTGCTACTAGGCTTCTGTGCCTGAGGCCCCCCTAACATGGCAGCTGGCTCCCCTCAAATCAGAGGCACAGGTGAGAGCAAGATGGAAAGCACACCCCCATTTAGGCTGAGGGTTGCCAGATCTAGCAAATAAAAATACAAAGATAACCAGGGAAATATGAATCTCAGGTAAATGACTTCAACAAAAAAGTACAAGCATATCCTTTGCAATGTGTGAGACATACTTATACTACAATAAACATTTGTTCGGAATCAAATGTAACCAGCACCTTGTTTGGAATCTGGTCACCCTATGGAGACTGGCCTCATGTCAGCGCATGCAGGGAGCCTTCTAGCTGAGACCCCTTCCTGAGTGAGTCTCTGGGCAGCATGGGAGAAAGCTGGGTGGAGATTCTCGGTGGGGTGTCTGGGCAAGAACCTCAAGCTTCCGGAGTCAAGGCACCGGCTCCCTTGTGTCCAAGGAGCTAAGCAGGGAGATGAGAGCTCTGGATCTTGCCCGGGCTGTATTCAATGTTCTCTCTCATACCTTCCACAGCAACCAGTGCCACTCAAAAGGCATTGGTCTGTCTTGTCTCCTGTACTCATCTGTGCAGTCACAGCGGCCGGGGCCAGTGTGCTGTGTCCATGCACCCTAAGATGTTGGCTTTGAGTTGGGACCCGGCCGGGCCCCTCCTTCCTGGGGGCCCCACTTGTCTGGATGAGACAGAGCAGTCCTAGGGTCTGAGCTGTTGTGTGGATGGGGGAGAGGAGTGGTGAACAGGGGGTGTCTAATGCCCTCCTCTGTCCACTGCCCCCCAGTTGTGGGAAGGCTCTCCCCGGCACCCACACCAAGATTCAGAGACAAGAACAAAGCGTCGGGGACATCCACATTTGGGGCCGCAATGTCTTCATGGGGTACCTCAATGATGAGAAATATACTCAAGAGAAGATTAGTCCCCAAGGCTGGATGCACACGGGTGACATTGGCCTCTTGGATATTGACGAATTCCTCTACATTTTGGGCAATGTCGAGGGTGAGTGAGACAGGGCCAAGAGCCGCCTCTGCCTCTGACTGGGTCCCACAGGGCTGCCCTGGACAGTCATGCAGGTTGTGCACAGCACAAGGATGAGGGACAGCTGAAGTTCAGCTTGGGGGAAAGGAACCCTCTTCAGTGCTTGGGCTCCATCTCTGATGTTTCCAGGCAGTAGAGGTCAGCCATGGGCCCCACCGTGGCGGGGACAGCTCTCTTAGGATGACACCCCTACCCAGGCCTCCACAAGAGCAGCCTGGCCATAGCTTTTCAGAGACACCACCCTGTCCCATTCCATGTGCAGACATCATCACCCTCAGTTCGGGCGAAAAGATCAACCCAAACCCTATTGAGGAGCGGGTGAAGAAGTACCTTCCCATTGTTCGACATGTCATGGTGGTGGGCCAGGAAGCCCCCTACCTGTGTGCGCTGCTCACACTGAAGGTACCTCGGGGTGCTGTCTTTGGGTCTTGGCAGTCTGGGTCGGCTGGAAGGGGGTTTCCACGTTGGCAGGAAACCCAGGCTGGGGAAGGAGAGGTGGGTCCTTCTGCACCAGCTCCTGGGTGCTATGTCTGGGCCGTCACTGGGTCCTGTTGTAGGGGGTCCTGGCCACCCTGAGATCCAGCCCATTCGGCTGGCCACTGAAGGGAAGGCAGCCCCACCACAGCAGCATCTCAGATCTCCCTGGTGACCATGGCACTCTTGGGGGCCACTTTTTCTCCCCCACACCCTGGGCGGAGAGACCCATCCCTCTCCTGTTTGCGGCCATGTGGACCCTGGTCTGGACCAGGCAGTGGAAATGGAGGATGGACCTGAGGACTGGGCCCCGGCAGGCAGGCAGGCACAAGCCCGGGGCAGGAGTCTCCCAGTTCAAGGCAAGGGTTTTGTCTGCATAACGGGGATGAGGAGCCAGCCCCCCACCCCCTGAGGGGCGAGTGATGTATGAGCTGCTCCTAGTGTGGGCAGCTGGGCGTGGTGCTGCTGGAGGGCATGGGGTGGTGTGGGGCCCGCCTGACTACTCGTCCCTGACAACAGTGCCAGATTGACACAGACACGGGGGAGCCCCGCGATGCGCTGACCAGTGAGGCCGTGGCCTTCTGCCGGCAGCTCAAGAGCCAGTCCACCAGGCTGTCAGACATCGTCTACGACAGGGACCCCGTGGTCATGGACTTCATCGGCCAGGGCATAGATGCTGCCAACGCAGAGGCCGCCTCAGACAGCACCAAGATCATGAAGTGGACCCTCCTAGACATGGACTTCTCCATTACTGGCGGGGAGCTGGGTGAGTGGACGGGCCTGAGGCGGGGTCCTGGCTGGGTTGTTGGCACTGGAGACCTGGGGTCCTTGTTACAATGCCACTTCCAGGTGGGGATTCCTGACCCTTCTACCCAGCACCTCCAGTGCTCTCACAGGCAGCAGAGATTGCTTGTGCACTAAGGTGGTCCATGTGCAGGACTAGAACTCCTGGAGCAGCTTGGGATGGGCCTAGTGTACCCTGATTGGGGGTCCTCAAAGCCCCCTATTGTTCTGACACCACTCGCCCCTCTGCATCCTTGAAATAAACTCAGGGAGACCTGGTTCTGGGGAGGTGGGGGGCTCCCTGGAGAGAGTGTGGGAAGGTGCTACCTTGGAACTGACTTTACTGCAGAGGCAAACACGAAATTGAAGAGGGCTGTCGTGGCCAAGATTTACCAAACTGAGATCAAAAGCTTCTACTGCAATGACGAGTTGTAACAGCTGAGAGAGACGCTGTGAAGAAGGCCCTGCAGACCCCCCTCCCCCACAGGGCATCTGTGGCCCTGCCCTGCCTCTGGGTTGACAAAGAGCCACCCTCCAGAGAGGAGGGAGCTGCTCTGAGATGGCCCAGTTGTAACCGAAACGCTCCTCCCTGGGCGAGCACTTTAAATGTAAGTGTACGAGAATAATAAAAATGATTTCACTAAAGCAGTGGTTCTCGCCGCCCCCCCCCAAGCCCACCCCAGAGGACACTGAGCAATGTGGGAAGATGTTCTGGTTGTCCCAACGAGGCCGTTGGGTGGGGAGAGTGCAGGGATGCTGCTCAACACCCTACAGGCCTATAGGGCCCAGGACCACCCCCCATGACGAAGAATTGCCCCACAGCGTCAGTAGTGCTGAGGTGGGTAAGGGGTTTCCTGTTGAAACCTCCAGAGAAATAAAAAAGTGGGCTTCCTTTACTGCAAAAAATAGACCTTCTTTAAGAGAACTGAAGGGCTGATGCACCAACCTGTATAGCTCTTGAGAGATGTGCAGGAACATCTGCTAGTTGTTTGTGTCACCCTGTGGTGTGTTTGGGGAGAAGAAAGGCCTGAGGCCAGTCCCCATTTATATATTGAGGAGACCTGGGCTCAGGGGTTCCACCAGGCACCAGAATACTTCCTCCTTTTCCTCCATATTCCCCTCACCGACAGGGTTCCCATATAAGAGGGGCTATAGTGGAAAGAACAGTGAGACTCAGATCCCGGTCTAGGAGGCGTCTCTGGGGGCGCCATGACAACAGGGGACACAGGAACAAGGACAGCAGAAGAAACTAGACTATGGTCCATCCAGGTACCGCGAACAGTGAGCACAGCATAACCTCTAGCCAGAGCAACATAAGACCTTCCACTAAAGGCCTATTTACCGCAGCTCCTGTCACCCAGTGTACTACACCCAGTTTTTAACCCAAAATTATAAGGCATGCTAAAAAGTAAGACTGCCCTGGCAGAGAGGGCGGAGGTCAGACCCAGACCCAGACAAAACAGAGTTGCTGTTATCAGGCTGTGAATTTACAACAGCTGTGAGGAGCAGACTACAGCTCTGTTCAACAACATGCAAGAACAGATGGGTCGTGTCAGCAGAGAACCAGAAGTGAATGCACCAGCTCGGGAACTCCTGCGACGGAAGTGAACGCGGCCCTTGCTCGGCTCATCAGCAGATGGGGCATGCCAAGGAAACAATCAGGGGGTTTAAGACAGGCCAGTAGAAACTCCCAGGGTCACAAGCAAGGAGGAAAAAGGTATATTACGTACATGGGAGCTGGCTATTGATCTGCGAGCAGAATCTTGGCGGTCTCAACCTGTATCACAGGAGGTCAGGAAGGATTAGAGAGGCAACTTTTGAAAAGACAATGGCTGAGAAATCCCCAGGAGTTCACCATGCCAGCCAAGGTACATTTTAAAATGGCATAATATTAAAATGAAACTTAAGAAAAACATTCTAAAACCTAAGTTGCTCAGGCTATATGGTAAAATAAACATGTAAGAATATCTGAGGAAGGGCCTCCCTGGTGGCACAGCGGGTTGAGCGCTGCACTGTGAAGTGTCCGCTGCACAGCAGTGCGAGTTCAAGCCCCGGCCATGGAGGGGACCCACATGGCGCTGCAGACCTCTCCTGCCTCACCCGCTCTCTCCTGCCTCACCCGCTGCTCCCCTCAGCAGTGTGTTTCAGTCAGTCTGCCTGTTCTGCTCCCCTATGAACTTCTTTGTTATATTTCTAGTATCCCTTTATTACACTTCGTACTTCCTTACATATGTACATCTTCCCTTGCTGGTGAGTCCTTAGAGATTATAGACTTTACCTCTGGTGAATAGACTCTGCCTCTGGTGAATCCTCTCACCTCCCGTGACTCTGGCTTGTACCCCTGCTCAGGTATGCATAAAAATAAAAAATAAATAATCTTAAAAAAAAGAATTATCTGAGGAAATTCTAAAAATAGATAGTAACAAATAGGGGCTAGGCCTACCTAGCAGATGTTATTTACAAAGCATCAGTGAGTACAAGCTCAGTTATAGTGAAATAAGCCAGAGAAAGACACTATATGATTACACTTATATGTAGCACATAAAGAAACCAAACAAACTAAAGATGTCATAAACTTTCAGACTGTAAGATTAGTGGTTACCAGTAGTGAAGAGGGAAAAAGAGGATGGATAAATCAGGTAAAGGGGTCAACTGAAGGGCGAAGGAGGGCATTTAGTGGACTCACTGTAGAACAGATGTTGATGTGTAGTGACGCATACCTAAAACTCGGGTTATGATGAAACGTTACTTCAATACAAAAACAAGAGCTCAGACATGGGCCTAGGTAGAACTGCAGAAGAGCAAAGCCAGGGCAGACACGAATGCATGCTCATAGTAAAGTCCAGGTGGAACAAACTGAAAGGTGATAAAGGGGAGAAACTAAATTCTTGGGAGAAACTATGAGAGAACTGTTTTTTAAAATCATCCTAAACAAGGAATAGCCCAAGTAGTCATTTTTAAAAAATCTTAATAGACTCATAGGATTTCAGCATGGGGAGAAATGCCATAAATAAAGCTAAGGCAAATGGGGGATATTACATGTTGCAAAGGCTCCACTTCATATTCCATAAGAAGTTCCTAAAACTACACAGACACACAGCAGACATACAAATACCAAGAAACCCAGTAGAAAATAGGTGAGCCCCTGGCCAAAGCTGTTGTTTGTAGATCCGTTCACACACCTGACGAGGTGTACTGCTTCATAATTACTGAAATGAACAAGGGAAAACCATCCGGACCAGGTATGTAAGTTACGGTGCACTTACTAACACACAGCACCATTTGTGTAGGAACTATATCTTGTTCATGCTGAGGTAGCTCTCAAGGGGCTTAAGGAAAACCAGAGAAAAAGAAGCAGGAGTGACCATCACTGCTCCGTGCACATGCCCCTGTACCTCAGGATTTGGCTTAGGGCGCCACCATCAAAATACAAATGTAAAACTAAAGACTTGAAAAAGAAAAAGAAAAAAAAAAAAAACCCAAAACATTTAAGGAGACAAACAGGGACATCATATAAATCAAAACATATGAAATTGTTTCTAAAAGACAAAAGAAAATCTTGAAAGCACCCAAGAGCAAGGATGCAGCCCTAAAGAGGCTCCGGGAGACTTAACCGACTTATCAGCAGTCAGTGGGAGCCAAAAGACAGCAAGTGATATTATGAGTGCAGAAGGTAAACTCCTGCCAATCTAGAATTTTGTATCTGACTAAACAAAGATGGAAGGAAAGTGCTTCTGGATAAACAGAAGCTGAAACAACTCTTCACTGTACTAAGAGTTAATAAGAAGCCTCAGGCGTACAGAAACTGAGCCCAGATAGAGACAGGGAAAGCAAGGCACGCCATGACTAATTACGTAAATACAAATAAATATTGAGTCACAAGCAATAACAACATACATAGAAAGGTACCTATAGGTGGGTCAACAATTTGGCTGCCTCTCATCTATCATTGAGGATGCTACCTCACTGAACACCTGTGAAGCGAGAGAAGCTCCTTAACACACTACCTGTCTGGTAGGAAGCCCTGTTTTATTTTTACACGTGTGCATCCTCACACTGCATAGACCCTTTTTCATTCTGCATGCCTACTTCAGATGCTCAGGTCAGAAACTATCCCAAAAGCCTGCAGCTTTTCTTTGAAAGACATGGCAAGGAAGGCCACAGCACCCACGCTAGAACAGAATTTTTAGCTACTGACCAGAAGGGAGAGGAAACCCGCCTGAATAACCTGTTGCTGGCTGACAAAAATGAGCTCCATCAGCTACAGCTACTGCAGGAAGGCACGCCAAGAGAGAATGGCTTGCAGTGTTGACCATTCAGTGTTCATCTGGTGAGGTGGGAGCCCAAGAAGTGGATAGGCATGCTTAAACAGGGCCTGCAAGAGCTGCTTCCGTGGGGTTCACTCGATCCTGCCTCAACTTCAGGGCAAGACTCACCATGTACAAACTGGAAGATGGACGCCCCAACTCCTGGCAAAAGATGTCTTTGCACACATTTTTCTATTAGCCTGTGTCATCCATCTGCCCACCCATGCACCCACCCTTCCACCCACTCACTCATCCCTGTCTTCCCATCCATCCATTCATCCACCCACCCATCTTTATTCCATCTACCCTCCCTTCCATCTATCTACTCGCTCATCTTGTGAAAACAGGATTGCTTTTCAACCCAAACCTGGCCACCTGCTTCCATGGAAATATGCTATCCAAAGTGAATCTAAGACAATCCCCCACCATCCTGCCCTTCTCAGATTTCTGGTGGTACCATCTCTGCCTCTAGGATGCCAACCTTGCTCACCTTCCCTGTGCCCGCTTTTGCTGTGCACCAGTCTCGTTCCCAATCTTCTCTCCTCTTCCTAGTCGCTGCCCTGGAAGCCCTGGGACAAGAAGAGGGGACGAGACCCCCACGGCACTCTGTGCCTCCACCCACCAACCCCTCAACACGAGGAAGCAAGGGCACGTGAGGCAATACACACAGGTCTGCTTTCCCATCTGACTTTATTTCACTTTTTTTCTATAAAACTCCTCCATAATTTCACAATTTAACAAAAAGTTTAAAATCCAGGACAAAAACAATCCTGTAACTTATTACAAACACGATTCTCCTTATTCCTTTTATCCAGGAGTTGGTCTCGGGCCAGTAAGTGTCCTAGTTCCTAGTGAGACACATTCTTTGTAAAAACCCTTATGGGTAAAAAAGGTATTCAATACCTTTGCTTTCAGGTGTTGGTTTACATTTTGTTCAGGAGATAGCAAAACACAGGGATTTGCACTGGGGGCAGGGGGCTTAACACTAAACACACGGCAATCACAAAGTGCCGGTCCCTTCCTATGGAAGTGTCCCCAGAACCTTCGCTGGCCCAGCTGCCGGGCAGCTGGGGTGAGGTGGGGGAGCAGCTGCAAATGCTGCAGTGGGGGCCCGGCTACCTGGCATATTGATGAGGTGGTCAGGGGGCCTACACTGGGCCCAGAGCAGCTCCGGAGGACAGTGCTGGGGCCTTCTGGCCAGAGGAGGTAACTGAGAAATGGGTCGGTGTTTCTGAAGGCCCTGGAAACAGCCTGAATGGCAAGAAGGCAGCTGCCACTGAGAACAGGTTAGGTAGCCTGGCCTTGCTGCAGCCGCCTCCAGGGGATCCTTGATCCAGAGGGCTGTCCAAGCTGCTGTGTGGAGCTCAGGAGGACCTGTGGCCCTTCCCAGGAGATCCTCATGAAGGAGAAAGACCAGCGCCCTTGGGCTGAGGCTCTGCCCGAGACCCCTTGGTGGCCTCTGTGCCCGCGCCAGGTCAGTTCCTTCTGTCCAATGTCTTAAGAGAGTTTCCAGAGAAGAAAAGGAGCCCCACTTTGGAGTATTGTTGGCCTGCCTGGGGAAGGGGACAGTGGCAGCACAAGTCTGCCACGTAGGCCTGCCCGCTTCCTAATAACCTCAAGGAAGTGGGGTCAGGAGAGAATCAGCGCAGATGGTTGAGGAGTCACAGCAGTTTCCTCTGAAAGTTCTCAGGCCTTCCCACGGGTCCTGGGGATCTCACAGGAAGGCTGGTGCTTGGGAAGTCTTGGAGATGGGGCTCCCGAGGGAGTGTTTGGGGTCTGCCACACAGACGGAACTGCAGCAGGGACGTGAGCGTCGGGAACCACAAGGAAAGAGACGTGGCGCTCCCCATGTTGAAACTCATTAACTCGGGGGAGAAGGAGGTCGTCTGACAGCTGGAGACGGTAAGTCCACCTCAGAGCTCCCAGTCCTGTTCCCACATCTCCTTCAGGACAAAAGTTGGGGGCTATAGGGAACTGGAGAGCCTCGAGTCAAGGTTTGGGGGAACAGGGGCTGAGCAAACAGACCCCCAGTTCCCAGGAACCCAGCCAAGATGGGCTGACTCCATATTCTGGCCCCAGAAGGGCAGGCAGGCGGGAAGAAGAGGAGGTGGCATGGCCTTGGAGAATCTCAGGCGTGCGAGGAGTTAAGTCTCTGGGCGCTGAACCTGTGAACACGGGTGGGAGAGCCAGGCCAAAACCAGACAGAGTGCCTGGGAGGGTCTGCTCACCCAACCGAGTCAGGCCTGCTGCTGGCCGGGGCCCAGGCACAAGGGGTTGGCGCTAAGCTCCCCCAAGAACTCCACAAATTATCCCGTCTTATTTGGCAAAAGCTCATTTTTTCAAAGTTTGAAGACTCAATCAACAAAAGGGAGGGAAGAGGATCCTATGGAAGGTGGAGGAGGATGAACCCTGGGGCTGCACCTACACGCGTCACGGCCTGGCCCCGCTGGAGCCTGGGACGGCTGCGCGGAGACAGTCACTGGCCTGCCCCGGTGCCCGAGAGTGCCTGGGACCTGCTGCCGCCATAGCGTCCACTGGCCTGAAGCTGCACCTGCCAAGCCCCAGGAGGACAACGCGGCATCCTTGGAACCACAGAGGGAGAGTTCCTCCCCGAGCTTGCAGAGAGCCAGTGGAGCCTCCAGCTGGCCCAGCCGGGCCTCCAGCCTAACAAGACCAGTGGAGACATCTTAACCTAAAAGTCCCGCCTTACTCACCCCCCACCCCCCAACGTGCATCGCTGCCACGGAAACGCACACCCAGAAACCTCCCTGGCACCTACAGTGCGTACATACATATAATATAGAGAGAACTGTACAGTGCGGGGCCCAGCACGATGAGCGCCGACGGAGGGGACAGGTCCTGCTTCCGAAGGGAGTCAAGGCCAGGCCCGGCACAGCTGGTACAGACACACAGCCGGAGCCCTCTGAGGTCCTGGGGTGCAGAGGCTGTGTTCTGAACCGTTTGAAGAGGCTGGAGGTGGTGCCTGGCTGCTCAGAAAGTCTGGGCGGTGAACCTGTGCCGCGCGCCCAGCTAGGGAGCAGGGTAGGGGCTGGGCGCACGTCCAGGGCCAGGCGAGGCCCTCACCGCCGGGCGCTGCCTTCAACACACAAGCCACCTTCAAGGGGGGCCAGGTGATGGCACCTGAATGGCAGAGAACAGCAGCGCTGGCTTGGCCCCCCTCAGCCCAGGGCTCCCGACAACGAGGTGGTGGGGAGGGTGGGTCGGGAGCCAACAAGGAAAAGTGCAGCTGGCCGTGTGGGCCAAGGACAGGGCGGTCACTAAGGCAGTGCTGCGGGCGGGCGAGTCGAGAGAGGAAGGAGGGTGGGGCCTGAACATGGCCTCCCGGGACCCCGGCAACAGGGGTCCGGCACCCGGCCCAGGGTCATGTGGCCACTGCCTCCAGGTAGCTCTGCAGCTTGCGCACGGTGGTCTCATCCAGGGAGAAGAGGTCAAAGTCGAAGGTGGTGTTAGTCACGTTGAAGTGGCCGGTCTCCTCGATCAGGTTCACAATCTGGAAGGCATTGGCAGGGTGGTTTCGGGGGACAGGAGGCAGGCTGGGACAGGGCCCCCAAGAAAGGAGGAAGAGCCGCCCTGGGGCTGCAGCGAGAGGGTCCTCATGGGCACCTCCCGCCCTGGGACTCAGGCCACGGGGCCTCGGCCAGGAACACGCGGCGTGGGGCCCGCGCAGTACCTGCTGCAGCACGTTGCGCTCCCGCAGGGCCATCAGCCTCCGATGTAGCTCCACCAGCTCATCCGTGTAGGCCTGGGTGTGGCAGACGGGCATTCAGGGGGCAGCTGAGATTCCTCTCACTGCCAGCCCATCTCAGTCCAGGCCCAGGACACAGCGTGACAGATGCTTCCAGGACCAGCCCCTCAACATGGCCCGCCTGGGTCACGGGAGCCTACTCCAAGGAGCCCATCCAGTTTTGGGGGCTCTGGAGAGTATGGGGTTCCCTCCCACCACCTGCCCTGCTTGTGCCCACCACCTTGTCATAGGTGCCTTTCTTGAGGATCTTCTCAGGCTTGCTGCAGGACTCTGGGCTCCTCCGGCCTGATGCCTGCAGGGCAAACCCAGGCATGTTCTGAGCTCTTGCCTTGGCCCCATTCTCCCCGTCCACCCGCCCCCATTTCACTGGTCCAACTCCAGTGGGAGTTTATCCCAGAGAGGAGACACACCTCTGAGGCCTGGGGTGAACCTAGCCTCCCTCTTCTCTCACCACCCTCAGCTGATTTAGAACCTTAGGAAACCCCAGGCCTAGGACTGGCAAAGGCCTAGGCCACAGTCCTACCTCCAGGGTGGAGAGTCGGGGTTGAGAGCTGACCACCAGAAGGACACCCCCATGCTTACCTTGCTGTTGGGGGGAGGTGGCTTCTGGGGGGGAGGGGGCTCGCGGCTGGGCAGGCAGGAATCCGCACTGTTATCACTCTCGCTGTCAGTGAAGCTCAACCTGATGGTGGGACAAGGCACCTGTAGGCCTCCGCCGCGGGCTCCGGGACCGGCGGCGCCTGAGGGCGGCCCCATCAACAAGCACCGCTCGGGACAGACCTGCCCCGCAGATGAGGCTCGGCCCCCTCCCGTGGGTCAGGCGTGCAAGCCACATTCTGGACTGTGGCTGCCCAGTGCTGCCCCAACCTTGGGAGACCAACCTCACTTGGTTCTAGGAGGCTACTGATGACTTAAAACAAAAAAGAGATGAGTCTGAGCCACCTTCAAAGGGCAAAGAATCCAAAGATCAGCAGTTCAAGCCCAAGAGTCCCTGGGGATCCGGGCAGGGCTCAAGTCGCCTGGCAGATCTCTCGGGGCCGGAGCACCAGGCCACGATGCCACTGCAAGCCGAGCTGGAGCTCATGGGCCGGGCGCCTGGGGCTTGGTTCTGCTGCTGAGACTGTCCAGGTTGGGCCCCTGCAGGATTCACGCACTGAAAAGCCCAAGTGGCAGTTTCCACCCAAGCCAGGCGCACACAGGTGTGGTCACAGCTTTCTTCCACGGGCGAGCTCAGGGACCCCATGCCCTTCTGGTGGACCCTGCGTGGGGTGTCTGGTGGCAGCACCCAGGGTGGGGACAGGGCCTAACCCTCAGTCTCTGCTCTGCCTCAGTTTCCTCACCCATAAAAGGAGGTTCCTGAGAAGTGCTTCAGGAGGAGCCGGAGTCAGCTCACAGTGACAAACGTTCACTGTTGTCAGAGGAGGGAAGCACCTGATGACTCGGTGTTCAAAAGTCCCATCAAACTGGAGACCAAAAACCTTAATGAAGCACAGTCCTATTTCTCTGTCTCAGTCTGGGGAGCGGAGAGCACGCAGAGGAAGCAAGTTCCCCTCCAGTTCCCGCCCTGGCTGGGAATGGCCCTACCCGCCACACTGTCCCCCAGCCCCTTGGGCCGCCTCTGTTCGGGATCCCCAGTCCCTCCAGGAAGAGGGAGCGCCAACAACCTTTACCGCACAGCACACTTCAAACACAGTCAATTCTTCCTGTCTCCTCCCCTCCTGCCTCCAACAGGCCTCCACTCAACACTGGCCCTGGGAAGGCGGGTGGCACAGACAACGGCCTCCTGCTCACCTCCTCTCCCCCACGGTCCGGTGGGCCATCCATCAGGAAAACCTCGCTTCCCGCTCTAAGGCTGAGAGCTCGGCTCTCTCCTTGACTCCCCAGCTACAGACACTCAGAGGAAAAGGCAGGCGCTATGCTCCTTGTTGCCCAGGCAACGCCTGCACGTCAGCACAAGGCCCTGGCGTGGCCTCGTTGCCCTGCAAGCCCCTCATTTCTCCCTTTTCATAGGTCCAGCAGGCAGCAGCTGGGGACAATTGGGAGCCATCAAACACTCTGGGCCCCCTGGCCGCAGCGCCTGCAGCACAGTCCGTGTATCCTCTGCCCTGATAACAAAAGTACGACGACACCGAGGAAGCTTCACCCACCTCTACGTGTGCCCCATGAGAGGTGCCCTGTGTGCTAGGGGAGGCCCCAGACAACAGGACACGGCCATCAGCCCTGCTCAGACCCTTGCTCCTAAAACCCAGCAGGAATCACACTAGATGCCACTTGCACCGGACACGGCAGGAGTCACTCTCCCCTGTCCTGGGAGACACGAGGTCCCCATTGCTCGTCTGCTAAGGAGACAGTTCCTCTCCTCAGGACTCGCACTTCGCTCGCCTGGGATGCTGGCATGTGTGGAAACCACTGAAGACTCTCAGTCAGAGCCCTTGGGAAGGTGCTTCTCATCAGCAATACTAACAAGTGACGCCTGCCAGCACCCATGGGCTTCCCTGCGCCCGGCTGGATGCCTGAAGTCTGGACTCATGGAAGGGTGGGGAGAGGCTGGACCTGGACCCTGCCCACACTTCTCATTCTAAAAGCACCGACGACCTCGGGTCTGGGGTCAAGACCGTGGCACTAGCCCTAGGCAGGAAGCCTCAGCCATCCCTGAGGTAGCTCTGAGGCTCTGGGGTGTCCGAAGGAGCTACCACGGCTCGCCATGCTCTGGGGCAAGGTCAGAAGCCACCTTCTCCAGGTTGGTAGGAGGCCACAGCTGTTCACACTGGGACATCTGCAGGTCCTAGGATAATTTCTGGTCACCCCATGACCTTACTCAAGTGAGAAACTACCCTGGTCTGAGGGCAGAGGACCAGCTCCCCCACACTTGGATCACCTGGCCACCCCCTTCTGGGGTGGTGCTGTACTTCTCTCCCTCAGTGCCCGCCCATCCCTGCCGGGCAGCCCACACCTTCCAGTGATGGCAGCAAAAATGCTACTCAGGCTCCTTGTGAGAGGAAGTCCTAGTGTCCCCTCAGTTTCACAGCTCCTCTCCTCAGGAGAGGATTTGGGGCTCCTGGGTCCCCCTTAGCATCCAGGCGCAGGGCATGTGTAGGACCGTGGTTCCCTTTGCCCTACCCAGGGGAGCGTTCCTCCTGGTTCTGCCTCCCAGAATCCCCACAGAGCCAGGGAGACCCTGGCCACCCTCACACCACTCCCCACCAGTGGCACCTGGAATCCCTCCCTGCATTTGTCTTGCCGGAGGCCTCCTCGCCTGACGAAGAGTCATCCTCATCAGATTCCTCGGACTGCAGGTCCTCCACCATGGAACGCAGGGGTCCTGAGGAGGATGGGAAGGGAGAGAGAAAAGGGAGTGTGGTCAGGACTCCTCCTGCACCTTAGGGGGTGTCCTCCATCTCAGGGTCACACAGAGCCTCCTGATATCAACCCCAAACCACACCCAACACAAACCCACCTAGGAGGTCCCTCTAGCATGTGGTCCTGCCATTCATTTCTGACGAATGCCCCTGAGACCACCCCCTTCCTAAGAAACCCTGTGGCTTCCCCTGCCCTCCCTACCTTCCTGGCTCTGCTCACAGGCCTCTGGCCCCCGGCCTGAGGTAGGACTGCAGGGCCCCTCCATTGCCAAAGCCGAAGGAGAAGCTGAGATCCAAGTTCCTGCCTGGAACAGGACAAGCCAGTCCTGCCCAGGAGAGCAGCCAGAGTCACGCAGCCTTCCCACCAGCCTGCGCCCCTACTCAGGCCTGCCCAGCCCCTTGGCAGCCCCTTTCGGCTGCTCCCGGCCCACAGTCTTCCCCTTTCTCCAGAGGCACACAGTTCCAGTCCCCTACAGACGGCATCTTGGTTTATATTCCTGTTACCAAGGCAACAGAGGGACACAAAGCCCTCAATTACCTTGGTCACATGATGCCGCTTCAGCAGGTTCCCCCTCCCTTCCCCACAGATAAGAACACTTGGAGAGAGTGTGGGCTTCATACCCCATCCCCCAGGCCTCTCAGTGATTGACTGGGCTTCTGAATTCTGCACCAGACACCCTCCCTACAGAACATTCCCCTCCCCCAGCTCTCCCCAACCCTTGAGAAAGGATTTCAGGCAGTGGGGGGAGGAGACTCTTGGTCCAATTCATAGAAGTGCCTCTGGCTTGAGGAAAGGTGCTGGAGTCTGCTGGGCTGAGGGCGCCTGTGCTGCCCTCTCAGGCCTGGGTCCTGCAGGCTGGGAATACCAGGATCACACCCTGCACCCAAGGAAAGCCTACTCTGCTCTGGGGTGTGCCAGGCAGGCCAAGTGGGCTTCAGGCCCTTTTCCCTGACAGCCACCCAGGTGGCCTCTGAGGAGAAGACAGAAACACAGACTACTGATGGCTCCGGCCTGAGTGCCAGCCAAACATGCGACAGCCATGGGCAGGAGGAGGGGCAGACGGGCTCTAAGTTTCCTTCATACATGAGACAGACCTGAGAACCTGGAGGATGACACCAGGGACACACACACCCCACCCTGGATGGTGGCCAGGCGACCCGTTTCTGCTCCACTTTTAAATACGGGCCCTCTGAGCTCCCACAAACCTACAGATGTGGTCCTAGGGGCCCTCTCCGGGGAAGCAGCCATTCCCAGGGTAAGTTCAACCCAGGCATGACCCCCCCCTTCCTGTGCTTGGGTAAGTCGTCAGTGAACATGGTAGTGCTGGTGCAGCGGCAGCAGCTTGGGGCTTACGGTGTGAGGCCCCATGGAAGTTACTCACTTGAGGAAGTTATTTATGAGTCCCTCTGATTCAACAACAAATTCAGGATCCCATGGGCCAGGCAGGGGTTTGGGAGGTGGGGGCGGCACGCGTGGGGGCTGCTCGCAAAGCAGTGAGCCATGCAGAGAGGCTGTCTGTTCCACCCTGCCCCTTTCATCACGCACCTTGACTGTGGTTCTGAGATGGCTCAAAATCTGAATCCGAACTGGAGTCGGAGCTGGAGCTGGAGTTGGATGGGCTTGACTGGGCAGACTTAACCCCCAACAGGAGTGGTGGACCAGAGAGGAGAGAAGACAAGAACCATCTTTCAGTGCAAAGAAGCAAAAGTGGCACTAAATGCCCCCCGGCAGCAGAGACTTGAACACTTCATACACACCTGAAGCATCACAAAGGCGCCATCAGTGCCCCTAGCCCAAGGCACTCAGAAGTTCACGGGAACCTGCTTTCTGGGTCCCAGGCAGTCCACCCTCCACCCCTGTACTCTTCCTCTCCAGTCCAGGAGATCATCCAAAATGCAAAGAACCTTTCTTTTCTCACTGAAGGACTATTAAAATCTCTGGCAGATCCAGAGACACTTCAGACCATGTGGACAGGGAAAGGGGAAGATTTAGGGCAACAGATCTTTGGCTGTTCATCTGTCTGTGGGCCCCAGTGCTGCAGGGAACAGAGGAAAGTTCTGGAACAGAAATGCCAGATGCAGAGACCCACCTTTTCATTCTGATCACTTTTTTTCTCCCCTTTCATACCCTAATTCCTTTTTTCTTTTCACCAAAAGCATTTTTTGTATAAAACAAACTGAGCACATGTCATGCAGTTCTTCTTGAGTGCTTTCCTCCCAGAGAACAAAAGCCAGCAGGAGCCTTAAAGGCCAGGGAGCTGCTTTCTTGTTGCCTCCTTCCAACAGCTACACCCAGATCAGCGGGTGGGAGATGGAGGTGATGGCACAGAGGCAGCATCCCCAGGCAGCCTGGAGTGTGGCGTCCTGAGCCCCCTTTAGCAGAGCTACGGCTCCACTCAGCCGGGTCTGAGGCGCAGTTGGAGCCGTCAGTGGTGGCCAGAGGCTGCCCCGTGGCTCTGATGCTGTAAGAGCTTCTCCTCAACGGCGCCTGCAGACAGCAGGCGGCAGGCATGGTGGGTCTTCTTCTGGCCATGACGCTAGACTCAGGCCATCACTGGATGGACTCCAGACAGGGTCCACCACAACCAGCCGGTGAGCCCCAGTGAGACCAAGGCCCAGCCACAGTGCTGCTGCTCAGCACGACTGATTCTCGTTCCCTCACAGCCCTCAGCTGCAGATGACAAAGCTATCCCCTCGTCATATGCCACGTAGTGATGACATGTGTGTGTGCACACGTGTATATGTGTGAGAGCGGGGGAGGGGGGAGAGCCAGGGGGTGAGGGGAGAGTGACAGACAGACGGACAGAAGTTAAAGACACCTTGGACTGGAGTCTGGTCCCACTATACTAAGTCACATACCCCCTTCTGCCCGCAGCAGTGCACCCCTACTAGGCCACCAGGGGGCAGTATAAGCCCAAACTGAGAAGCCAGGCTCTGGGATGCTAGGGGTAGCGCCTCCCCCGTGGACAGGAAATGGTCACTGCCACCTGCCCGGAGTGCTGAAACTGAGCCAGAATAGGGTAGCGTCTGCACCCAGGGCCTCAGCTTCTGCCAAAGGCACAAGCTCAAAGTGTAGAAGAGCAGAGTCTGGAGCTCAGAAGTCTTCCCTGGCTTGGTTTGTCCTAGGGTAGCCTCCGCAGAATCACAAGCCTGCCCTCCCTCAGGGTCTAACTAGTTCTCTTGCCTTAGAGCACCAACTGGAAGAACTTAGAGGCTTGAGCACGTGGGGCCAGCCACTTTGGGCACCTTCCCTTTACAGAAGAGGGAGGGGGAGCTGAGTGGAGGCAGCCAGCAGCATCTGCTTGACCCTGGCATGCACCTAGCAAGAGAAGATATGCATGCAGAACCCAGAGTTCTTATTTTGGCCCCACGAACCTGGGTTCTGACTCCAGCTTTCTCACCTACTGGCCAAGGAAGTTCGAATTTTAAGCCTCAGTTTCTCCCCATCTGTAAAAGAGGTTCCCTGCTGTTGGGTGCTAGTAAGTGTGTACCAGCCATGCCTCCAACAGAAAGCCTGTGCAGGAGCGCGAACAGAAACGTCTCGCTGTGAGGTTGACACAACAGCAGAACCAGGCCAGGAGCCAGAAGGGAGTGACAGGAGACCATGGGCAAGCCTGACCTCCCCAGGGTCAATCTTGCCCAGCAGTATCACCCACCCTACCCTGAAGTGTCCCACCAAGGACACTGTGCCAGAGGTCTCAGGACTGAAAACGTCAGCAAGTCACCATCTGGCAGTCCTAAGGTCCCACACCTGTGTGGCCCTCAAGACGGTAAAGCCCATCACTCAGCAGTGTCTCAGGGCGTGGGATACACAGCTCTCAGTCAGGAAGAGACCCACAGGCTTCCTCAAGCAACTATGGTCTCAGGACGGTGGTGCCAGCCCACACTGAATGGCACCACCCAGGTGCTTGAAGATCATCACAGCAGGAGGTGAGCGTGGACACCCAGGGCCAGCAATAGCAGGACCGAGGGAGGCCTCCACCTCAATGCAGTCTGGGTAAATCAGCCGCGGGTAAAGAAAGGCCTCACCTGGCAGCACCCGGAAAGGAGGGCAGGCCCTGGCTCAGAACGCGGGTGCTGGGCAGAGGAGCAGACGGACAATAGATGGGGCATGATTAAGCACCAAAAGAACCTCCGGCAGCTGAGGGACGGCTGTGATGGCACAGGACTGCCAGCGGTTTCCAAAGAGGTTTCCTGCCATTGTCAGGTTCATTGGTAGACACCATGTCATTGTGGTCATGAGAAGCGTAGAATACGTGACATCCTAGTCCTAACCATGTGTGTCCCTAAGTCAGTGGGACACTGTCACCTGCAAACCAAACTGCCAACCCCAGGCAGTTACTTCCAACAGGGTCACATCCTGGAAACCACACGCTCACAGCACTGGCGCTATTGATAAGCGCTGTCTCTGGGAGCTGCTTAGAGTCCCAGTGGAGCCCGAATAGCAATACAGGAGGCAAAATTTGTCCCTTCACTGTCCCTTTGAGGAAGAATGAAGACCTGGAAATTGCAAAAGGCCACGGAGCAGTTGGCAAGAAAGGTGAGGGAATCCATCACTCGCCCATCCATGCACCCACCCATCCATTTTTATCCACCCATTCACCTGCTCATCTACACCTAGCTATCAATCACTTACTAATGCACGTTCACTTACTAATGCATGTATCTTACTAATGCATGTATCATACACCCAACCACCCATTCATCTAGCCTACTTACCAACTCATGCCTCCACCACCCATCTCTCAACCACCTGTCCACCTATCTCCTCCTCTTAAGGTACTCATCCATTCCATTCAATCTTCTATCCACCCATGGACCCACTTATCCATTAATCTATCATCATCTCCTTCTTAACCCTCTTACCTACTTATCCATCCAATCGAGCACTGCCAGATGCCATACACAATGCTCAGAGAGGACACTGCTATCAAGGCCTCAGGTGAGGCCATTAATTATCTGGCTACTGGATCCTTTGTAGCTCATGCCGTCCCTGACAGCACCCGTCAGAAAACGGGAAATGCTACTGCAGAACAAGCTTGAGCCTCTCACAAGGACAGGATGTGTCCTAGAGCAGGGCTGTGGCTGTAGCCCAGACTTCGAAGATCAGTCTTGTCAGTGAGATTCCCAGGACCCAGCGGTGTGCACAGGAGCAGGTGTGGGAGAGGGCGTGAGACCTAGAACCCCACCAGTCATCTTGACGGTGGGAAAGTGAGGCTCAGCAGCCACTGTTGCACTTCCAGACCCAGAACATGGGATGAAGACGTGCAGGAGACCCCACTGAGCAGAGGGAGTCGAGTGCCCTGACGAACTGAGCCTGCAGTAGCTAGAAAGTGCAACAGTAAGACATGACACCCGTCCGGACCCCAAAACTGCTGGTGAGACCCCAGCCCATGCAGGAGGCTGCACGAAAACTCTGATGCCCAACTCTCACATGTCCCCAGAACCACTGTGTCTAAGCACTGTGTGCACAGACTTCTCAAGGCAGGCTTGACCATCCCAGAAAGGAGAAGCTGAAGCTTAGCACAGCGTGGACGCTGGCCCAAAGCACTGAGAAGCAAGTGGGTGCTGGGCCAGGATCCAGCCTTTGCTTAAACTGCTGGACTGGCAGGGATGTGGGTAGCTCAGCGCTGGAAGAGAAGACAGAGTGAGGGGGTGGGGGAAAAGCCACCTCACCTCTGTCTTGAAGGAGGCCTCATCCTCCGAGTTGGACTCCTCTACCTCTGGGGGCTTTTTTATCTCCCTGGACTCGCTTTCGGCCTTGACTTTCTCCCCTTTGGTGCTGCCCTTGTCCTTGGCCGGTTTTTTGTCTGAGAAGGAGGAAGACGAGGTGCGGGGCGAGGTGCCAGGGGCACTCCTGGACCCCTTGGAGCTACTCTTCTTCTGTTTTTTGGCGCTGGGCTTGGGCGAGTCGGCCGCAGCTGGCCGCTTGCTGGAAGACTTAGGCGGGGCCCCCCCCTTGGGGGACATGCTTTCTAGTTTGGTCTCCTTCAGGGCCATCTTGGGCTCCTTGAACGCAGCCTTGGGTGGCGGTGCCTTCTCCTCCTTGGGCGGCCGGCCCTCGCCCAGCTTCCGAGAGGCGTCCTTGGCACTCCTGGCCTGCTCCCGCTCTGGCTCCTTGGAAGGGCCCTTGCTCTCTGAGTCCTTGCGCAGCCGCTC
Organism: Galemys pyrenaicus; assembly: GCA_019455555.1. Taxonomy (NCBI): domain Eukaryota; kingdom Metazoa; phylum Chordata; class Mammalia; order Eulipotyphla; family Talpidae; genus Galemys; species Galemys pyrenaicus. Next base: position 4,695,747 of record JAGFMF010011614.1, on the reverse strand, counting down.
TCGGTGTTCCTTAGTGGCCTTGTGGGCCTTGCAGGCCTTGCTGTTCTCCCTGCTGGCGTCCTGAAATGCCGGGGCAGGGGAGGGGGAGAGACACGGTTAAATGGCATCTCGAGGTCGCCCTGCTCCGCCACCCCCGACCCCTACAAAGTATAATCCACCTGATTCAGACTCAGCTAGAGAAAATCTTCCATAAAGCGAAAAAGTAAGGCAGCAGGTGAGAGTTTTAAATGGAGCTGTCCCTTTAAACTACTAGGAAGTGTCAGCAGGTCCCGGGCGACTGCAGGCTAAGATTCCCCTCTGAATTGAACTGACATTCCCTGAGGGATTCAAGAAGAGTACACGGTGAGTCAGATACGAGAAAGGCAAGTCACATTGACCCACTCCCGCTCCAACACCTCGAAGCTTCCCGGTGGGCCCAGGGGAAATCGTAGGCTGCTTGGGGTTCGGGAGCGGGGCTAGCTGGCAGGCCACACCCTGGTTTGTCCCCACACGGAGCTTGTATGTGTCTGTGGTCAGCTGTGGGGTGCTCCTCCCCGCTCGTCTCCACCCTGCCAGTCTGGTTCAGTCTCCACAGCCCCGCTGCACACTTGGGTGGGCACAGCTGTTCGTGGACTCCTGAGGTCCTGCTGGGTTTCAGGTACTACATGGAACACTCAGCTCTTGGACCTCTCAGAACTGAAACCTCCCAGGCAGTTTTTATGAAACATGAAAGATTCTTGGGTCTCTGTCATGGATAACCAGAGGGTTTAGGGTGCAGAGGCCTGGTATTCACCAGCAGAACAGTGAAACTCACACTGAGGGCAGAGGCAGAGAGGCACTGGCTTCCGGGCCAGGAGACTCCAACCCTGCGTACCTGTGTTTCCTCTGAAGAAGGACAAAGCCACCTACCTCAATGGGCGATGGTGCCAGGCCTGGCAGACAGCGAGCACTCAAGCAAGGGGGGCAGCAGGCAGCACCAGCGCCTCACGGTTGGCTTAGCCCACACATCAGCCCGGGTTTCTATCTGTGTGTTTCTATCTGTCTTCCTACACAACCAGCGTGTCCTGTAGACCCATCCAAGTCCTCATTTGGTTTCTTTCCTACTGATACCCCATCATCACCCTCTACATCTAGGGGTGCTAGACAGGTGCACAACTGCATGGGGAGACCAAGGACTCTCCAGAAAACTCTGCCAGGAAATCAAAAGCAAGAGACCCAGAGGGTGGCCTGCACCTGATGGACTCCCCAGAGGCAGCCACTTTATTAGCTCACCCCAAGTGCCAAGGGCGCAGGTGAACCAGGCAAATACCCAGCAGCAGGCCTCGGTTTCCTGCTCTCATATCCCACCTGAGGGCCCAGTGATGACAGAACCTTCCAGCAGAGAGCCACAGGACAGATGGCATAGCCTCAGCCAGCTCTGATCTACTCGGGTCGCCGTCTTCTTGCAAATCCACACCCCATATCGGTGCCAAAGGCTCAGGGACAGCCCCACATAGCCATGAGCTCCTGCCTCCTCCCTGGAGAAAAGTTGGGCCCCTGCGCCCCTTCCCCACCTCTTATGTCACCAGATGCCTTCAGAGTAGCTGCTCTCCACCTGGGGGAGGGGGAGGAGGATAGGGGTTTAGACAGGCACTGGAACCAAGGCTCTCAGTTCACACACTAGTTTTGAGCACACATACGGCTATTCCTGGGGAAAGGACTCACTGCAGTCATGCTCTCAAAGTTACCCAGGACTCTAAAATGACCAGGGACTACGCTTTACAGGAAGGTCAATCAGACTCAGCCAGGGAGTGGCAGGGCACCCCAGAACCACAGAAGCACGGGACCAGTGTGCTGCAGATGGGCAGGGACCAACCATTCTTGCAGTGAGAGCCGTTGAGGGTTTCGCTCCTCCCCCAGGAGGCTCCAACTAGAGCTGGAACAGAACAGCCAGGACAGGTCCAACTAGGATTTTGCTAGTCAGACTCTCCGACGGTCCCCATCTGGGGAAGCCTGATGGACTCAGCCCTGCAAATGACCACCCCCTCCCTTCCTGCCCTGCAGGTAGCCAAGCTAAAAACTGCTCTGCCCGGGGCATGTGGTCTGGCCATCACTCTTTGGCTTGGAGCAATGGAGACACAGTCAAGGGAAGAGCCAGTGCCCAATGAAGGCCCTTAGCGAGAGAACGAGGCTGGCACACAGGCCATGCCCTCAAGGAGTGCAGTGAGATGAGACTCAGAGCCAGGACTGTGGCAGTAGTCAGAGGGGTTCTCAGGGAGGAGTGTGGCAGAGCATGACGTGGAGCGCCTGAGAAATTGATGCAGGTGCTCCCAGGTGCTGGAGATGGTCCAAGGAGTGGGGTGTGAGGAGGGTAGAAAGTGAGTCTTCTGGAAGTTTCAATGGAGACAGATGCCAGGAACAGCCCAGCACATGCAGCTCTGAAGGTTGCCCCAGTACCCTTAATACCTGGAGGGCATTTCGTTGTGGGCTCCTAGGTGACCTCAAGTGACATGTACAGAAAGAACACCCATTTCTAGTCTTTCTATTTCTTGCACAGACTTCTGAAAAACTGTGGGAGGCTGAGAGAGAAGCACCAAGATCTCAAGCAAGAACTTTTCTTCCATTTAACCTCCACCAGGCTCAAAGAAAGAGGGGCCCAGAGGCCAGTGCGGGGAGACACCAAGAGCTGCACTCTACACTTGAAGTTCACAAGTCTAGAGGGCTTACGTTAGATGAATTTGAGTATTTCAGAGACCAACTGGTCTGGTGGAAAACTCCAGACAGACCTATCTGGATGGCAATGGCTCTCCTCCAATGCTGCTAAAGAGTGAGACTGGAAGACAGTCTGAGATTTCGACCTGTCCCACCTGGGGTGCCCCAGGACCACAATCCCCAACAGGCGAGAGAAGCAAGAAAAACGTCAAGATGAGTAGACAGAATTGGAGGGTGAGTGACAAGACAAGAGGTTGCCTCGAGAGCCTCCGGGACAGCTGAGTTGTGGAGGCGCAACAGAGAAACAGGACACGTGCCCGCGGGTCTACGGGAACATCACAATACCATCCAGAGGGCTCAGGTGACCATGGGCACAGTTCAGAGAGAGGTTTCAGGTAGGCCAAGTGCTACCTGCCCAACGCAGCTAAGAGAAAAACATCTTTCTTCTTCGCGAAGTCAGCTGGCTCACCTACATCATTCCATCTGGCCTTTTCCCCAAGTATGCTTTCTCTGCCTCGAGCCTCTGCCAAAGAAGAAGTAAAGACTGAAACACCCCAGTGCCTGGCAGACAGGTAACTGGCGGCACTAGGGAGACCCAGGAGGGCAGGCAGTGGCTACTACAGCAGAAACACTGTCCACAGTGGCCAGCCCTATGAGATTATCTCACAGTTCTGGTCAGAGTGGTCCTGAGGCCCAGCCCTGGCTCAGTGGGGTGGAGAGGATGGGATGGGGTAGGCTCTGGCCTCAAGATGAGCAGGGCTGAGAGCCCACAATCACATGGCTGTTCCTTGCAATTCAGGAAGGGTCAACCCTTCAAATTAAGTGGCAGCAAGCAGCCAGGTGGAGCACAGAGAGCTCAAAGAGGAAGATGCCAAGGGAGCAAGTCCAGGGACAGAAGGTCCAGCTCTGCAGAGGAGGGCGCCCTGAGCCCAGGACCCACCACTGGGCCCCAGTGCTCCCACGTGATTGGGCCTTCCGCCTCACTAACCTTGGAGCCGTGGGACGGTTTGTTCTTCTTGGGGTCAGAGAAGGCAGAGAGTGGAATTGTGGGTAACATGGGGTAGTCAGGACTGGGCCTGGACACCGTTTCTGCTCCTTCGGGCATTACCATCACCTAGTGATAAAGAAGAGACAGATGTTATCAATGAGCAAGGGGGCAGGTTGGAAATCCGATGGGCAAGAGAAAGTTGACCTGTGGGAGTGTGAGCATGGCTGGAGGCCTTTGATTCTCCTTCTGATGGGGAGGAAGGAGAGCTTGGGTATCATTTTCCCAAAAGAATCCAAGGTATTTCCCCCAAGAGGGGCTGGGTGTTAAGTACTTAGCGCAGAGCAGGCTTGGGTGGAGAGCAAAGAGAAGCTGGAGTCCCAGGACATCTGGGCCCAGGTGTGGCTGAGTGGCCTAGGAAGGAGGACCAGAGCCAAGAAGATGCGCAGAGAATGCCAGAACACAGAGAAGGCAGCTAGGCCGAAGTTGACCTGCACGCTGCATTTAAGACCAGACGCAGTTTGGAAAAGCGAAAAGCCAGCCAGACATCCTCAACGGGCCACATGTTGTGGATTAAGTGACTTCGATGGCCTTGGACAACCTCACCAGGTCCTGTATGTCCTGGACTACTGCACTCTCGGGCAAGTGAAGTTGACTGAAATGAGAGTGATCAGCAAGTGAGGTCAGAGAACTGCACAGGGCCAGCTGCAGCTCTCAGCAAAAGGTGGCTTGCCCAAAGGTGGGCAAGCAGGCGGGCAGGAGCCTATAGAGGAAGGAAGCTGTGCGTTGCTCTTTGTTAAGAGACTGTGGAGGAGGAGTCTGAGGTCGTGCCCGGAGGTGCTGTCCAGGTGTAGCCTGGCTCCTATGGCACCTGCCAAAGGGACATGAGGCTTGTGACAAGTTCTCAAAACACCAACACTGCAAGTTAACAAGCGAGCAAGCCATCAGTCCCTCAGAGGGAATCTTCCAGGTGACAATGAGAGAGAACAAAAGAATAAAAGTGCAAGGAAGAAAAGAGAAAAAAAAAAGGTGCATTTGGCTTGGTAGAACAAGTACTATTAATAACCTGTGTCACCTGGGATTCCTTGCCAAGCCAAGCCTTTCATCCGAGGAGGCTGAGGTAATGCCTGGTCACAGGGGCACTGGGTTGGCAGGAAAGTAGTAGCACCTCGGGGGCTTCTCTAACGCCCCCCCAACCCCCAACCCCACTCTAAGGCACTGAAGCCCAAGGTCAATTTACTCAGCAGAGTCTGTCTGACCACACACTGAGTCAAGGCACCAAGGGGCCAGCAGAGCCTGGTGGTCCAGGTAAGTCAGCAACTTCTAATTCTCAGGAGCCCACCCCACTCCAAGGTTAGCAAGGACACGAGCAGGGCTAGAGAAGTAACTGAAAGCTCAGCCCAGGAACAGACTGCAGAGAAAATACATCTCTCTACTCCACAACTGACCCTTAAAAAGGGTAAAGAAGCATAAAAACAGATCTGTGTCCAGTTCCCTCACGGAGCTCCCAAAGGACAGAGCTCACCAATGGAAATACCCCTGACTGCAAAGGAACCTCTATGCACTCCAACTGCAACCAGGTGAAAGACGAGACACAGTACTAAGGGGGTAGACACCTGCCCCAGGGCTGCCTCTTGACTGTCCAGAAAAGTGGACAGCACTGTGGTCCCCATGGAGGAAGTGTCTGAGCCTCACACAGGAATCAGAGTTCTAAGAGACCCGCCGGAAAAGGGGGCGGGACAGCAAGCAGTTCCCGTCAACTTACAGAGAGGTCCTCCTCCAGTTCTTCCAGTACCGACACCAACACGGCGGGGGCTGGGGTCATCTGCCACTGGGTGGCAAATGCCAGCCCCACGGGGATACCCAGAGCTCCAGAGTGGCTAACACAAGGACCACAAGCGAGGTCTCCAGAGCCACTGTCCCATAAAGGTCTGAACTCCTCCTAAGACTAAAGAACTCGACTTTGCCATCCGCCCACAGCCTCAGAGGGCCAGAGAGTTCCTGACCAGTCAACCAGTACTCTGGCAGCCCTCACCTGGGGGCGAAAGCACCAGGCAGAGACCACTGCTCTCCCTCCCAGGTTGGCCTTTCCCAAACTGCCAGCTGGACCTGCCCTCTCCACCTCTCTCCTTCACCACCTCACACCTCCTCCTCCTCCCCCGCCCCTCCAGGTTTTATATGTTTAGGTGATGCACACTGAGCCTTCATCTCTGCAAAGCAAAGCAAGTCTCCCTGTGCAGGCCCCTAGGTCCTGGAGCTCAGAGGCCTACAGGTCTGCCTCCTGGGGAAATGTGGCTATGGAACCTCTGGGGAACAAAGGAACCTCTGGGTTACAACTTGGGAGCATATTTTGGAAAATACTTGGCAGGAAAAGTAAGGTGGAGCTGCAGAGCTGAGGAGCACTATGAAACCCAACCCCCTCCTTGCCAGAACTCCAGCAAACGCAGACAGCTCCCAGCACCTCCCTGTTCTGTTATGGACTCCACCAGTCGTCACATACCAGATTAAAATCACAGACTAAACTTTTATTTTCTGCAATAAAAAATGCTTTTACATATTTAAGTTCATAAAAGACCCAACTTAATTAAAAGAAAGAGGAAAAGAACAGTTCCCTAAGCTCAAGGAAACTTAGCCCAAACACACACTCACTCTCTCTCTCTCTCTCTGTCATACCTTGTGTCAGCCCCATTTCTCCGTCTCAAACATCAAGGCAAATGGCAAATGCTCAGTGACTCTGGGTCACTGAGTGTGGCTTTGGAATGCCCCTGATGTCTCATAACCTCAGCCTGTATCTCCCTGGGCACACACAGCCCGTCTTGCATTCAAGCACACCTCCTCAACAACCACCCATCCCACACACACCCGCACCCCACCCCCACTCTGCAAGAGCCCCAAATCGTGTTCTTGCTGCTCTACCACCACTCTGAGATTCCCAGCCATACAACTTGCTGCACACAGCTATGTTCTGAGAACTGATGCCTGTATGTGGCCTCATAAGGGAAAAAAATGCCAGGCAGCACCATTGTCAGGGAACCCTGGGGAGAGCCACTGCTGCTTGCCCACATGACACAGCTCAGCACAGCCTCACCAATCTGGTTAGAAGTGGCTCCAGCACCTTACCATGCTGACACATTGGCCTCAAGCTCATTCCTCCCCACCCCCTTCACGGAGAAACACGGTAATTAACCACAGCCAACCAGGATGTTATGGGAATAACTAGCGACTAGTCATCACAGCTGACAACGCCCCAGCACAGCCGTGGGACACCTGAGTCCCATCCAGCTCTACCAGGCGCCACCTGTGCAACCTGCTCCTCTAGGTCTCAGGTACCAATCAGGTGCTGGAGAGACCCCAAAGTGTCTCAGAGCTGAGGCCACCAAACGCGGGGACCTGATGGAACCATCATGCTGCAGTGTGGTGGCTGAGCCTCCCGTCAGTCAGAGCAGGGGCAGGGCCACCTGCTGGGGACAAACTCACCCCTCCAGCCATCAACAGCTTGTACCGGAAGTCAATGGTGGGGTTGTTGAAGGTGAGCTTCTCACAGCGCAGATGGTTGACAGGTGGGTTGCCCTCCAGGTTCAAGAACAGGTCATAGGTGAAGCAAACCTTGCGAGGCTCCTCCTTAAAGAAAACAAGAAGTCATTTCAGAGCAGGTGGAAGGCTTCAGGGAGAACCAGGAACAGAGACCAAGGGACAGAGGTAAACGAGACTCCCCACTGCTCACTCAGGCACTTCTTTCTCCTTTACTTGGAATCCATTTCTCATCCCCTCAAACCTTTATCTGCTTCTCTCCTTATGTGCTGTAGGGTCAGAGAAAACTATCGGGTTTTTCCACCCTCCTGCCATTGGTGTAGTGATGGATACCTGCAGTGCTGCACACGTGCCTAGGTGGGCATGAGCAAGTGGGCGCACCTGGGTTTGGACACAGGCAAATAGGGGCGGCGTCATGAGGTCGCCAGTAGCAGTGGCAAGAAAACACCAAGAGCAGCAGCACTATACGTGCCTCCTTCCTGACTGGTCAGTTACTCAAACTAAATCAACTCATCCTTTGCAGAGAACGCAGCAAAGCAGGCTCCATGACAGAAACAACAATCATGATTCAGTTCTCAGAGAGTTAACAGAAATACCCTGCTGTGGCACACAGAACCCCAAGCGTGCATTTCCCCTTCAACCCTCACAGTGCCCACAGACAGATGGAGAACCTGAGGTTAGAAGACACACAGCTGATAGGTGGTAGTGCTGAGCCCCAGTTCCAGGTTCTGAGGCCCATGATCCCGAGAGCCTCTACCTCCCACCTGTCTCCTGGGAGGGAGCACAAGACACAGTCCCAAGTAACAAGAGCAAACTCAGAGTGACAAGCCAAGGGTGAGGCATGAGGAGAGCACAGATATGAGCACCATACACTATTTGACGGGGTCTGCACAAGGACTGCGGAGTCTGTGGCAAAGGTCAGGGACGCTGAGAGCAGAAGCAGGTTTGCTAGGAAGAAAAGCTGTTGGTGCTGGCTCCTTCCCAGGCCGAACAGAGTCTGCAGGGCTGCATGGCTAGAAGTCTTGACAGAGTAAGATGCTTTCGTGTTCTTTTTAAACAGTCTCCCCCTTGTCAATTACGTTAGCCCTTAGTCTCACAAATCCTAGATATGCTACTGGCACAAGACGTCAGGCTGGTGAGAAAGTCAGGGTGGAAAGCCTTCACTCGATGCCGGCTACAGGAATGCACTCTTAGGAGAAGCAACGAGCATGGTTGCATCTGTGGGCAGTGTGTTCTTAACAAGGGCCAAGACGACCGAAGGGAGAAAGAATAGTCCCTTCAAAGTAATAACCTGTGTAAGGGGTAGCTGCACCCCTACCGCACATCATATACACAAATTAACTCAAAGTGGATCAAAGACATCAATGTAAGCGATAAACTACAAACTCTCAGCAGAAGACATAGGTGTAGATGAGGCAACTGTTTTTCACATGACACCAAAAACAGGTACAGTCTCAAAATGAAATAAAATATTAAGAAAATAAAAAAAGACCCTAAAGATTGGAACTGCTTCTAAACCCTTAGCATCTATGACTTCGTCAGCTCTCAAACACAGGCGCTCGTGCTGTCCCCATTTCACAGACGAGAAGCTCCAACAGCGGCAGACGACCTGCCGGTGCCACATGGCTGATCAGCAGTGCGCCAGCACTCACCCTGGGCAGGCAGAGCTCTCTGGAGCTCCCGACTCTCAGGGCAATTTCTCACACCCACACAAACCTAACAGAGCAAGGAAGCACGCTGTATGACTCCCTAGAGGCGCACAGTGCAAAGCGGGGGACAGTCTGCGCTTGGCAAAGATCTCCCTCCACCCCCAGCCCAGTCGGTGCCCCTCTGCTGATGTGTTCATCACAGCACACAGAGCAGCTGACCGGATCCCTCGGGATAGGACCTCGGGTCTGCCAAGCTTAGGAACTTCCGAGAGAACAGAAGACCTCTCCCTGAAGGATCCTCAGAAGCCAACCTCTCGAGAAAGCCAAAACACAGCCAGCGCCGCAACGGCCCTGAGGGCCAGCAGCATCTGTGAGGAGTGGTCGAGTGTGTCAGGCGGTAGTCCTGAGAGGAGCACCCTCAGTCATGGCAGCCGCTCCCTACACGTGTCCGACTCTTGAGCAGAGGCAGCAGTGGCCAGTCTCGTGTTCTCAGGTCAGATCGTGAGCAACCACCCACTCTTCAGGCTACTGGCCATAAGCCAGCGTCTCTCTCTGGCCTCAGCAGCCTAAGATGTGGAGGAACTGGCCAAACTGGTGCCAGTCCCCAAAGACGACAGCGTGCACAGTCTGCTATCCACAATTCAAGGGAGTCTAAGCTGTGGGGTCTGAGCTGTCAGGCTGGCCCTGGCACGGGGCTCATCGAGGAAAACAGCCCCGTGCTCTACGCCAGCTAACACGCTTAAGAGTTCCTGACACTGCCCCACCCCACCATGGGCCCTGCCCCTCAGTAGTTGGCAGGACTGGTCTGGAGGATAGAGGTTTACTGCCTGATAACCAGCCCTCAGACACTGAGGTCCTCTGGGTAGCCAACGAGGACACCCAGTTGCTGAAGAACCCCTGCTATCTCTGCCCACATTTGTTGCAGGGCTTGTTTGAAATTCTCTTGTGAGAGGTCTGCGCATTCACATTCACTGGGCTTAAAAAAACGTTAAACCTGAATTGGATGACCCTAGACCTAACTACTGATTTACAGGGCTGCAACTCCTTAAAATATTTTGCAAAGGAAGAGGAGAAAACAAGGTGAAAGAATGGAGAGAAGACTTGAAGTTTAAGAGATACAGTCATTGATGATATCTGAATACAAGCACTGACCGTATCTGAATCTGAATTAAAAGATGTGTGTGTGATGTGAGACAACTAGGGGAACTGACATTAATAGGTATTTGCTGAGATTAAAGAACCAGATATATTATGGGTAGGTTTTCTTAAGGGTCTTATCTTTTACAGACACGGACTGCAATACTTAGAGATTAAAAGACAGGATCTGATTCAACGTAATCCTGGGAGTAGAGACACAAAACCCTGCAGTTGGTGTGTAACTGTGGTGTGTAAGCTGCTGGTTTGCTGTTTTTCTATGTCCTTTACCTTTTCAAAGTTTTCTACAGTAAAAAATTTTAGACAAGTATGCTTGGCTCCACCCTGCCTTGCTCAGAGACCTCTGTACTTGAGTACCGATTGGCTCCTCTTGGCGCTAGGGACTGGGCTGAAGACTGGGCAGCCCCACCCTCATGGAGTTCTGTGTCCTGAGGTCCCTGTGGTCCTTGGCCATAGGCGCACGCCTCACTCTGCTCAAGTGCCACTCAGCCAGCCCTCCCCAGGGGAGCACCTGCTTTAACCCTCACAAATGCTCTGAGACTATTGTTCTCACCATCCACAGAGAAAAACTAGGGTGTAGTGTCACTTACCATCTACCAAAGCCACATGGGACCAACAAAGGCCAGATGCAGGAGCCTGTGCACTGTAGCCTTGGGCTACCCAGCCCTCAGAGAACTGGACTGAACTGCACACGTGGACTCACACAACACACGTACATTCACACAGATACATACTCATGCCAACAAAAGTGTTGATGAAGGACTTACAACTAAGAGTTTACAGTGGTTACTTGGAAGCTGCAAAGAGGATTTCAGTGCCTTTCAACATGCATATATATTTACTCACACAACACAAATATAACTATATAGATGTATATATCTATAGATGCAGATATAGATACAGATAGATCACCTCTGTAGTAGGAAAAACTTTTTAAAAGAACGATACACAATGTGGGTTAAAACCCAGGGTTTTGGGTCTGTGACCCTCTGAAATACAAAGCAGCTCTGCCACCATCTCCCTGTTCAGCCTGAACAACCCTCTCTGGGCCTCAGAAAATGGAGGAAAGAAAACCACAAGGTCCGGGTATATGAGGGGAGCAGGGTGAAATGAGTGACTCTGGCTGGGAGGATAGCAAAGGGGGCACAAGTGCAAGCACCCCCACATCCGCCTGACTGCTGCCGGGGCCAGAGGACACGGCGGCAGCATGTCTGGACTCTATCAGGGCTGGGCATTGGGAGCTGGCACTGCAGCTCACTCAGCAAAAACAGAAGAAGCAAAGTCCCGAAGTCATGTCAGCCAGGGGCTAGCTCTAGAGGTCAGAGGTGTGAAAGACGTTTTTTCCGTACCTTTAAATTCTGAACAAAATGGTACCTATCCACCGCACCCACCAAAGTGACAAAGGAAGGCAGCTCTGGAGCCACACTGGTACCTGCACTGGCTGCTGCTGGAGCCAGAGGGAGACCACCCAGGAGGCCGCACGCTGATTATTTTGAATTGAAAGAAATTAGGAGGCAAAAGAGCCGAAATGATTTTTCTTTGTGGTTAATTACCTCCCTAAAAGCAGACATGCATTCTCCCTGTGGTGGTTTAGCAGTTGGGTGAACTCCTTACAGCCTCATCATCCCGGGTTCGCACTTGCAAGCTGTGTCTGGGTAGGGTGCCTGCTAGGTAACCCAGCAAAATCCCTTCTTCTTTGAATGGTAAAATTCCTGGTTGCTTTTCCCTGCCAAACTTATTGCCCCCCTTTTCTAGAAACTATACAACCTAAGTGGAATAACCTGATGACAGGTTCCATTACTCTATATATGAGCCTCTTTGTGCACATAGTTAAAGTTTGTTTTTCCTCTTGCTAATCTCTCATTTTCCAGTCATATGGTCCTAGAAAGGAAGAGGAAGACTGGCTTCCTCCCCAACACTGTGTAACCTTGAGCAGATTACAGCACCCGCTGAGCTGCACAATGCCAAAGCTTCCTCACTCGTAAAATAAAAACACCAGCTCGCACCCATACACGAGTGCTCAGACTGCAGGTCATCAGCACCGCCCATGTGGCGGAGCACCAGGCCGGGCGCCGAAGGGGTGTAGCCGAAGCCCCGTGCTTTGAAGACTTGACTTACATGTGATGTAGAACACAGGGGAGGAGGACCCAGAAGAGAGAACCTCTACTGTTCACCCCTTGAGAATAAAGACATTTGGGGGCAGAGGTGGAAAGGGAAGTATTCTGCTTTTTTACTTTGCAGGCTATAGCAGTATCTCAATTTGTGGTGACCTGAATACATTCCTGTACTCATGAGCAACCAGAAACTGAAACAAGAGGCAGAAAGACACATGCTCCATTTTAAAGCTTTCCAGTCAAACAAATATTTTTATGTGGAACATTAGCTTCTATTACCTGGAGCTCCAACTTAATTATCTGTCCCCAATCTAACGCCAAGAAGTAAGAGAGTGGCCTGCAATATAAACAAACTTGTGAAAGAACAATTTGAGAAAGAAGCCTGGATCACACAGACAAAAGGGAAGATGAAGATGGACTGTCCCCAGGAGAGCCCATGAGAGCTCAGAGCCAAGAGCCAAAACCTGAGTTAGAGGTCCCTGTAAACCTCACTGCCCCCTATTAAAGGAGATTGCCACTGAGACACCCCTCAATCACAAGGTCAGACGAGACACAGAGCCACTTATGCAAAAGCTAGGACAAACTCTCTCAGACTCTACAACCCAATCCTGAGTGGGGAAGGGGAGAAGAGGCAAGGCTGACGCTGACACCCTCCCATCAAGTGCCCTACCCCCATGTAGTAACACCCCTCCCCCACGTGTGGGACAGAGTAACAATACAAAGGATTCCGTTCTATGACCTTTACATAAATCAGTCAGGAGAAAGACTCTCGAGGAAGTAGATGCCAAGCCAATTCTTACATCCCCTTCTTGAGAGTCAGGGGAAGGCACCACGCACTGGACAGCCAGGTCTGGGGACGACGCTCTCAGACCAGGGTGGCTACGAGCAGCATGAGGTCATCACATAGCATCTCTTCTGCACATTCACTCTTTTGAACTGCTTCTCTAACTGATGGCAGACACCACCCTCTCACCCTCCCCCCCTGGAACAGGGAGAAGTTCCAGGGAAAGGCAACGGAACCGCACAGCTGGCTGGACTATTGTGGCTTGTCACAACTCCACAGCACCCTGACCTTTTCCAAGGGCTCCTAGCACAATGTCCCTTCTGTTCTGGCTCCTCTTCAGTCCACCAGTGAGGGCCAGCCCCTTGACAGCATCAACCAGCCAGCTGTCTCTGCTACAGAGCAGCAGCCAGAAGCCGGCTCCTGAGGTGTTGCCCAGACTCCTGAATTCTGAAGGCCCCGAGAGCCTGGGAGCTGCAGGAGAGGTGCGCAGACAGCCAGCAGCCAACACCCCGACCCATTCCAGTCTCTGGGGATGAAGGTGAACAATGGTGATCTCCGGAAGTCGGCGTATCCCCCTGAATCACTGAAAACCAGCTTTTGCCCACCGAGTCTGAGTTTAAGCTGAGGAAGTAAGGATGGGGTAAGCCCCATCCACCCTGAAATAAGCAACATTCCTGGGAGTGCCACTTCCTCTCTAAAGAGAGTAGGGAGGGGACAGAGGAGCACAAGATTCAATGGTCCTGGTGCCTCTCAAAGCACACAGCCTACAAAGCTGCTCACCCCCAAAACACGTCAGTCAGGTTATGTCCAAGATGTCGCTGAGGGTATGAGGCTCGGAAGCTGGCCGCTGCTGGTTTAACTTACTTGAAAACAAAACAACCCTTCTGCATAAAACCATACAAGCTTCCTAATAAAATGCAACACAATGAGCTTTCTATGACTTCAGATACTAGCATTTTAGTAAAGTTGTGGAAAGTTGGCATGGTTAGGGCTCACTGTCCAGTAGCTGTAGGGTGGGGGGAGGCAGGGAGGATGGCTAATATTAGCGGCAAATACTCAAAACAAGTCTTCTTCACATTCTACCGTTTCTGAAAATTGAGCTCTTAAACTCAGCATGCACACCTGATCTCCTTTCTCCTTTCAACGTGTGTCATTAAATTGACAGCACAGCTTACAGTGAAGAGAGACTGAGGCTAGAGGAAAGAGGGTCGAAGTTAGAGGGGGACAGGATATTTCTGCAATCCAAATGGTCAAGCTACACCCAGACCACCATCTGCTCCTGTAACAGACATGCACAGCACGCACATGGGGCTGCTGGGTTGGAGCCGACAGCACAGGACTAAACCTGGCTGCTCCCCAAACCTCCGCACAGCTTCCCTCATCTCCTCTCACTTTGGCCAGAACTCAGGACTAGGGGCAACCAGCTTTAATTTGCAAGAGGAAACAATTAGATCTCAGCAGCTTCCCCAGGAAATTTGTCTCCTCAAAAGATGTTTAGATCTAGAAGATTTACTGAACCCACCCTCCAGTCTCAGCAGTGACTCAAAGAACAGAAAGCAGATGAATCATGGGTCCAGAAAGTAGCTAAATGGAAGACCTCAAGCGCTGTCCATGCCCTAAGCGAGGGAGGAAATGAATGACAGGTATAGTCACGTGCTCAGGGTCACTGGCTCTGGGAGACAGCAGCCCACCAGGCCCTTCCTCCACACCTACTCAGGCCCAAGACCAAGTCCTTCAGGTCTGCCTGGAGGCCTCCTCCCGTGTAGACACTCCGGGGGAACCCACAGCACCCTGCTCCCTAAGTGACTCCAAGACACCCGCAATTACTTCCCATTTGGCAGCCAGTGAATTACTTCTGGGAAAGGGCGAGCCAGTCTGGTGTACTGTGTGCCGGTGCTACCATGAAAAAAGCTGGGATGGGCACGAGATGGTAACCTTGCTGGGGCACTCTGGAGCCTCAGCCACAAGATCTCTACCAGGGAGTCCAACAAGACTGGAGGGGTTGAAGGGTCTGCAGTGAAGGTCTAACAGCACACCCACTGGCCACACACTGCCCCAAGGCAAGTGGAATCAGGTGCCCCCAGCTAACACTGTGCCAGCTCCAACGTGTGTGCTTAGCAGGAGTGGTCCTGACAGCCACCAATACATGGACAAAGGTCAGTTCTCTCTCTCTCTCTCTCTCTCTCTCTCTCTCTCTCTCTCTCTCTCTCTCACTCAAACACACACACACACACACACACCTGCATCTCTGGCCTACACCCCAGGTCTTCTATGTAAAAATAAATAAAATCTTAAAAAAGAAAGTTAGAATGTGACTGCCTGTTGACCTGCAAGCTGGGTCCAGGTAATCAGAGGTTCCTCACCAGCACAGCCCACCGAGAAGATAGGGTCTACTGCTTTCCCAACTCCCAGAAGCTGTCAAAGGACATATCCCTGAGAAGAATGTATTGCTGAGACCATCTAGAAAGTGTACATGATTAAACCCAGTTAAAGTCTCTCATAAACTTTTAAGATTGGGAAAGGGGGGTTAGCTGATAAGTCTGGAAAAATTGTCTTGAGGTTGCCCAAGAAAGTCTTGGAATAAGTTCCCTTGGTTCTTAAAACTTCCACTTGCCAAAAGGAACGGCCTTTTAAAATTCGATCTTTCCTTGTCCTCCCTAAGGATAAAAAAGGGTTCATGTTACACCTGGGCTGTGACCCCCCCACCTCCCCCCAGACCCCTGCCTCCCACCTTCACATCTGAGTTGGATTCCACCTTCCATAGTCCTCTGCTACCTCCAACTCATTCTCAAGTCTCTGAGTAAACCCCACCTCCTAAGGTAAACTTCTTCCTGAAACATCCTTCTCCCTTTCTAACTGGGTCTTCCACGATACGCTGGTGGCATGTCTCTGCTTCAGAGTACACATGACTTGTGATGCAGGCATTTGACTGTTGTCCAACAACTCTCAACCCTATTGGCTCTCGAGTTCATCAAGGCAGGGGACTGTGTGGACTCTGGTCCATCTTACCACATGTCCCTGAACTCAGTAAACATCTGTGGCATGAATAAATCAACAAAACTGCAGCAAAGAGCAGAAGAAAACTAATTCCTCCTCCTCCTCATTGTAAACAAATTTTTCTTTTTTTTTTTAAAGATTTATTTATTTATGCATACAAGCACTGGGGTACAGGCCAGAGGTGTGGGGGGTGAGAGGATTCACCACAGACAGTGCGGGGAG
>JAGFMF010011614.1:4658280-4679590 GCA_019455555.1 Galemys pyrenaicus | reverse complement strand
CACTGCTGAGGGGAGCAGCGGGCACAGCAGGAGAGGTCTGCCACGCCATGTGGGTCCCCTCCCTGGCCGGCAGCAGGGATCGAACTCGTGCTACAGTGGTTGCGGTTTGCTTCATAGTGCGTTGCTTAACCCACTGCGCCACCAGGGAGGCCCTAAACAAATTTTTCTAAACCCATAATTGCAAAGAATAAATGACAATCACCCACTAGATACCATATCCTTTCAGCAATTTCCATATGCTTTTTAAACAGCTGTCTCAGCACCTGCTGCTAGTGGGTAGGAAAAAGAAACTTATGGGCCTTGAGTCTAGCAATGGGTCTTTCGATTTAACACTAAAAGCATATTTGCTTTTAAGAAAAAAAAACACTGACTAGCTGAACTATTTAATTTTTTTTTAAGGTTGACTCCCAGGTATATGGTACCTGGGAGGGGCAAGAGAGCCCTGAACTATTTACTTTTAAAAATTACGCCAGGCAAATTATTAATACTGCTGAGAATGAAAAAACAAGTCACAGACTTGGAGAAAATATATGCAAATCTTATACTGAACAAAGAAATTATATCACTAAAAGTATATAAAGAAGTCAAGACTCAATAAGAAAATACGAAATTCAGTTTTTAAAAAAGGCAAAAACTTTGGACTTCACCAAAGAAAATCTAAGAACTGCAAATAAACACATGAAAAGATGGTGTCATCAACCATGAGAAAAATGCAAGTCAAACTACGCGAGCTACTACTCACATTCACTAAGATGGCTAGAATCAAGGAGACAGAAGTGCTGGTGAGGATGGAAAGAAACTGGAACACTTCTACACTGCACATAGGAATATATAATGGTGCAGCCACTGTGGAAAACAGGGCATTACTCAAAAAATTAAACACAGAATTATCAAAAGATCCAGTAATTCCATTTCTAGCTATAAGTCAAGAGAAATGAAGATAAGAATCCACAAAACAACTTGCATACAAAATAGCTAATATAACCCAACTCCTATCAACTGATGAATGGATAAACAAAATGTGGTCCACCCATAGAATGAAATATTTTCATCCATAAAAAGGAGTGAAGCACTCTGAAAACATTACACTAAATAAATTAGTGACAAAAGATCACATAGTATATGATTCCATTTACCTGCAATGATCAGAGCAGGCAAATCTTTTTTTTTTTTTTTTTAAGATTTGTTTTATTTATGCATACAAGAGCTGGGAGGTAGGCCAGAGGTGACGGGATGAGCAGATTCTCCAGAGACAGAGCGGAAAGCAGAATGGGCGGATAGACTGAAATACACTGCGAAGGGGAGCAGCGGGGAGACAGGATTGGTCTGCTGCGCCATGAGGGTCAGCTCCCTGGCCAGGGATCATGGCTGCGAAAAGCTTCATAGTGCTGAGACTTTAACCCCTACACCACCAGGGAGTCCCAGAACAGGCAAATCTACAAAGACATAAAGTGATTGCCAGGGCCTGGGGGATGGAGGAGGGGGAAATAAAGATGTCTTTTCATGTGGACAGGGTTTTTTTTTTTTTTTTTTTTTTTTTTTTTTTTTTTTAAAAAAANTTTTTTTTTTTTTTTTTTTTTTTTTTTTTTTTTTTCATAAACATGCTCTGAAATTGGAGGAGTGGCCATGGAGCCAGTCCTATGGGGCCACAGTCACTGTCCCTCACTGTGGCTGCCTGTTCTGGAGCTCCAGTTCCCACTAATAGCTGCTCCTGCCTCTGACTGGCTGGGCCATAGAGGTAATGTACTCTGGAGTCAGAGCCTACCTCTCTGCCCCCTCCAACAGTCCATAGGCACTGACAAGGAGAGGGTGGAGCTTTTTTGCTCCACCCATACGTCCTGAGTTGGGACTGCTTGCAAATGGCGGAAGAATGCACTTGCCAAAAAGACTTGAAAGATGAAGTGCAGGTGGGCTGGTTCCTTTCCTCTTCTTCATGTGTGCAATTCAGTCCCTGTCCCCTTCAGCTGGCTTCCATTTCTGCCAGTAGATGAGTTCGTCTTTCCCTTGGTGGGCCACATTCTTCTCCATGCACACTTGATGCCCACTGGCCCTCTGGACTCAGCAGAATTCTGCCCTCTCCCTCCCTTCACTCTGCACACATGCAGTCAGCTCCTGTTTATTCTGCTCAGCAAGATGGCCCCACCTTGCCACCTGGGCCTCAGCTTACACTCTGGTTTCTGCACCACGGACACCATCTGAGGTAGGTCAGATTGAGCCTGCCACTTGCCGGCCTATTAAGTTTCCTCTCAGCTCCTCCTTTCTCATCCCCTATGTAAATAAATCCTATATTGTTGTTTCTCCCCGTGTGTTTTGCATTCTTAAGTGTGCAGGTAAGTACACACCAATCCGGGCATCCCTTCCTCCCACCCCGCCAGGGCTGACCCAGCTCAGAATTAGTGGTAATAGCAGTACAGCTCCGAATATATTAAAAACCCATGAAACATACACTTTAAGTGGATGAATTATATGTATGTGAATTATATCTTAATAAAGCTATTTTTTTAGAAAGAGATATCACTATACATTCACTAGAAGAACAGAGACAAGAACTAACTCCATCATGTGCTGGTAAGATTGTGGGGCAACAAGAACCCTCACCCACCCTCTGCTAGAGAGGATGCAAAAGGCATCAGATGACTATTCAGCAAGTTCTTACAAAGTTAGACACACCAGACACCACATGACCCAGCAATCCCACTCCTAGGCATTTTCCCAAGTGAACTGAAATCTTACCTTCACACAAAAATCTAAATGCAAATGTTTAGGGCAATTTCATTCATAACATTCACCCCAAACTGGAAACAACCCAGATGTCCTTCAACTAGTAAATGGACAAAGATTGCAGTTCATCCCCACAATAAAAAGGAATGTACTATTCATTTATGCAAGAGCACAAATGATTTTTTTTTAATTCTAGTCATCAAGAAGCCTCTAATTTAATATGTTCCAGCAATTCAGCAAGGAGTGGATTACATTCTAACTAAATTGTAAAAGATACCAAAGGCACCTACGTACAATTAGCTTCTCATCTTAATCATGGCTTAATAATCTTGTTATGTCTGTCACCTAGCACTCCTTCTGGAGTTCAAAAATTATGTATTAAAACCACACCAAAAATTTTTTTGAGATTTTGTTCTATTATATGTACAGTCTTTTTTTTTTTTCCCTTCATGAATGAATCTTAAGGGCATCTTGCAAAACACAAGGGCTACATATTGTTTTGTTCTATTTATGAGACAAAAGGCAAAATCATAAGAATGGAAAACAGATGAGTGGTTGTGAGAGTGAGCATAGGGAAAGGGCTGACTTCAAAGGAAAACAGGGTAAGAGATTTGGGGGGGGAAGGGTGCTACATGGAACTGTCATAGTAGATGCAGAACTCAGCCTATCAACACCCAGAGTAAATGTCATTGAATGCGAACTAAAATAGTAATAGTCATAATAACAACAAAAACCAGATGGGCGGCAGGAGAGAGCCCAAGACTGAGCACAGTGACTAACAAATCCAACTGTATTTCAACTATATGACCTACTCACACTGACTGGAAGGCCAGAGAAAAAACTACATACAAACTCTGTCCCCTACTTGACTTGGTATATTTACTTCTCACAGGTCTACTGGTTGACAATTTTGAAACTACCCTCCAGGTATACTAGAGTTAAACAAATAAGCAAATATACCACAAATAAGAACTCAGGCAGGCTCTTTCTCTGGCTGGTTTCTGCACCATGGACACCATCTGAGGTAGGCCAGATCGGCCACTTGCCCGCCTATAAATTTACTCTCAGCTCCTCCTTTTATCATTCCCTATGTAAATAAATCCTATATTGTTGTTTCTTTCAGGGTCTTTCTCCCTTCAGAGAAAGAAATTAAAATATGCACCAGAGAATGCTAAAAAGAACTCAGCAGAGCTGGACTGGAGTATGAATTGTTTATTTCAATAATTCATTATATAGTTAACACTTAAAGCAGGTTTGAATGTCAGAAATCTACTTATGTACATTTTTTCTTGTAAACTTTCGGTATCAAACAAACTTTTTTTCGGTATCAATACAGCAGCCCTGTAAATGTACACTCTCTTCTTTATGATTTTCTTAGTAACATTTTCTTTTCTCTAGCTTACTTTATTGCAAGATTGTTTAGGTAAGGCTTCCAGTCAATACCAGCTATTGTTAATTTCTGGAGGAGTGAAAAATTACACTGAAGCTTAGACAGTTCAGGGGTCAATTACATATACAAAGTGGTAGAGAAATGGTAAAGGCATGGGCAGCTAACATGCATGTGTACGCTTCCTAACTGTGAGGCAGGGGATCTGTGCAAAACACCAGGAACACTGAGTACTCTGCTCCCAAATCTTGGACTTTAAGTACCATTCTTCTCCACAAAATAGACCAGCATTCCTTAGAAAAAGTGGCTGATTCCAGGGCTAGGTCGGGGAAAAACCAAGATGAACTTAGAGCACTTTGTGGTGCCAGAAAGTGTGGGAGCACCCAAAAAAAACCCCATATGAACATTATGAAAAGGCAGAAGGACTAAGTTGAGGTAGTTCTACCAGCCAGAGCAAAAATAATTTGAACAAAATAAACAACAATGGGACTAGGTCATATCCTGAAGAAAAATACCCAAATTTCCATGAATTCATAATGTATAAATGACTGAATAAGTAACTGGAAAAGAGGGACAACTCCTTTCAGAAAAAAAAACAATAAATGTAGGTGGGAAATGAAGGAAATAAAACTCCCCATATAACACCACTCATGGATGATAAAATTAGTGGATGAAACTTGAAAGGGGTGATCTTCTTTCAAAGAATCTCCCTCTAAATAATTATTACATGTCATAATGCTTTTAGTTATGTATACCATGATGTAGCACTAAGGGCTGGACTTAAGGGATTAGTTTTTAACTAACAGCGTGGGAAGGGGCAGATCTTAACTTTACAGGGAAGAAACCAGACAGGCACCACCTTAACCAGGAGATCAAGGTTAACCTCCCCAGTAATAAGTCAAGTTAGTATCAGATCTGCCCTACTATGAAGCAATGTAGGGGGGTGCAGGGCGGGGGCTGCACTTACATGATCTTACCAAAAACTACGATGCCAATCTAATCATGAGAAAATGCACAAAAAAACAAGTTGAGGGGCATTCTGCAGAATGACTAGCACATTTCAAAAACATCAAGGTCATAAAAAACAAGAAAAAGCAAAGAAACTGACCAAAGGAGTTGAAAGAGATATGATAGATAGCTAAATGCAGCATAAGATCACAAAGTGGACTATAAAACAAAAAAAGAATATTAAGAATATTAAGCATAAGATAGGAAAATCCAAATAAAATATGCTAATGGTAATTATGGTGCCCGTGTTTTAATTTCTTTGTTTTGATCGTGTGCCATGGACGCAGATGTTACTGTTAGGAAAGCTGGTTGTGGGGTATATGGGAACCCTCGGTGATAGCTTTGCAATTCTTCTGGTGGCTAAAATTATTTCAAAATTCAAAGTTAAAAAATAAATCATGACTATGAGACAGTCCATATTTGACTGCGTCGCTAGAAGATCTTTACATAAGTGTGGAACAAGAAGTGTTTATGAAGTTACTTTCTTCAACTGTGAACTTTATGGAACCCAAATACAGATGAACGCTTTCTGATGAAATCTAGTATCCAACATGAGATGTATATTCTGGTTTCTCTTCTGATCGTATAAATTTTTCACCTTTTACCAGACTGAGATGTGTAGTAAATGTAAGACATATCAAGTAGTAAAATCTTAGTAAAAAAAAAGTTAAATAGCTGGACAATTTTTAAATACTGATTACGCATTGGCATGTCACTTTAGCTATATTGTGCTAAACAAGTAACATTATTAAAATTAACTTCACCTGTTTCTTTTTGTCATAGCTTCAAAAAATATTTCTTAATTGCAGGTAGCTTATATATTTCTACTGGACAGCCTGGGTACAAGATGTCATTCATTTACTGGAGCAAGAAGAACTTCATATATGTCTGATCACTTCTGGGGCAATAAACAGAGATAAAGGGAGCATTGCAGCAAGACTCCATTCACTAGACTGATCTAAGGACACTTCGGAACTGACTGACTCATCCTGAATACGCCGTCTTTCCAGGGCAGCGCCAGCATACACTTCCAGACCACACCAACGTCCCAGTTCACATTCCAAAAGTCTATTAGTCACAGCTTAGAGAGACTTCTGGATCCAACCATGTGTATTGAGAGGGTAACTATCTGGATATCCCTTCAGGAGTTCAAGCTATCAACTCAGGGAAGTTTATGTCACATATTCATTGTGCCCAGTGCTGTGCTTCTACTGTCTGAATTTTAAAATGGGCACCTAGCCAGAACACATAAAGGACTCTTACAAATCAACAATAAAAAGACAAACTACCCAACTCAAAAATGAGCAAAGGACTTAACAGACATAGCTTCAAAGAAGATATACAAACTGCTAACAAGCACATGCAAAGATGCTTGGCATCCTTAGTCACTAAGGAA
Organism: Galemys pyrenaicus; assembly: GCA_019455555.1. Lineage (NCBI taxonomy): Eukaryota > Metazoa > Chordata > Mammalia > Eulipotyphla > Talpidae > Galemys > Galemys pyrenaicus. The sequence goes on along the minus strand of JAGFMF010011614.1, from coordinate 4,673,078 downwards.
ATGGAAATTAAAAAATACCACTTCATACCCATTATGGCTATAATTTTAAATATTAATGAGTAGAAAAAATAAGTGTCAGTGAGAATGTGAATAACTGAACCCTCACATACACTGCTGGTAGGATGTAAGATTGTGCAACCACTATGGAAAAAAGTTAGGAAGGCCCTCAAAAAAAGTTAAAGAATTTCCACATGATGCCACAATTCCACTCCAAAGTATATATCCAAAGGAAAAGTGGTATTCTAATAAATACAAGTATACATATGTTTATAGCAGCAATATATTACAGCAGCAGACAAGTCACAATAGCCAAGGAGAAAATTGCCCAACTGTCCAACAATTGATGAATGAACAAACAAATTGTGGTATATTCACACAGTGGAGTATATTCAGCCATGCAAAGGGAAGAAGAAGTTGTTACAATGTGAATGAACTCAAACATTATACTAAGTCAAAGAGGCAAGACACAAATGGTAACACAGGAAACAATTGCTTAACTGGGTACAGTGTTTCCTTTCAAGATGAAGAAAATTTCTTGGAACTAGACAGAGGTGGTGGTTACACACATTGTGAATACACTAAATGTCACAAGTTGTTCATTTTAAAATGATTAATTTTGTGTTATGTAAATATCACTCATTTTTTAAAGGTTATATACACTGGTTGTGTCATGAGCTTTCTTGATGGATGACAGCTACCCCCTGTAGAGTCAATATGGCTCATGCATTTAGTCATGCCCCCTGCAAATAAACCAAGTGCCATCTCTTGGCACTTGTTGGTTCTATCACATCTACAGAGCCAACATACAGCAGAGGACAAAGCAGGCAAGGCCTGCCCTTAAGGCTTACATTCTGGTGGGAGAGAGACATTAAACAAATAAATACATATACAGTTAAGTACTATAAACAGGGGAAAGAACAGTATGCCAGGACTAAAAAACAGATGGGAATTCAGATCAGGAAAACCAGAGACAGTCTCTCTGGGCTCTCCCACACCGTAACCGGAACTTTGAGCAGGTGAACTTCTCTAATCTTTCCTTTACCCACCTTTGAAATGGAACTTCCCCCTTGGTGGGACTACAAGGATTATGGGAGCTATTACATAAAATGTTTAACAAAGCCTTTGGTTAGACTTTTTTCCTAAATAAAAACTATCTGCAGTATTACAATATTATATTTTAATCACACAATCAGCTCAATAAATGCAAACGATGTGACAAAACCCAACACTCAGTCATGATAAAAACACTCAACAAACTAGAACTGAAACTATCTCAACATAACAAAAGTTATATATGAAAAGCCCACAGTGAACATCATACTCAATTGTGAAAGACTGAAAGCTTTCCTTCCAAGATGAGGAGTAAGATGAGGATATCTGCTTTTACCACTTCTATTCAACTTAGTACTGGAAGCCACAGCCAGGGCATTAGATAAGAAAAGGAAAAACTGGAAAGGAGAAGTAAAATTATCTCCAATCACAGATGACAGAATTTTATATACAGGAAATCCTGATTATACACACACACAAAAAAAAACCTGTTAGAATAAATGAATTATGATACAAAAATCAACACACAAATGCACTGCATTTCTATACACTAACAATGAATAATCTTAACAGAAAATTAAGACAATTCCACTTACAATTACATAAAAAAGAATACTTAGGAATTAACTAAGGAAGTAAAAGATTTGTACAATGAAAACCACAAAACACTGCTGGAAAAAGACATAAATAGAAAAATATTCCAAGTTCATGGACTGAAAGGCTTCATTTCTGTTTAAATGTCAATGCTATCCAAAGTGAGTTATAGCCCCTATGCAATGCTTATCAAAATCCCCATGGAATTTTTTGCAGAAATAGAAAAAATCATTCAAAAATTCAAATTCAATTCTTAGGGAACCTGAATAGTCAAAACAATTTTGAAGACTGTTAGAGCTGGAAGTCTCACACTTCCAGATTTCAAACTTATTACAAAACAACGGTAATTGAATTAGTGTAGTATTGAACAGAAAAAGAAACATATAGATAAATGGAATAAACTAGAAAGCCCAGAAATAAACCATCATATATTTCAACAATGGGGCCAAGGCCGTTTGATGGGGAAAGGATGGTCATCTCAACAATGGTGCTGGGAAAACCGAATAGCCCCATCCAAAAGAATAAAGTCCAGGTTTCCCTGGTGGTGCAGGAGGTTGAGCACCGCAATGTGGAGCTTCCACAGTCACTGCAGTACAGGTTCGATCCTGGTACAAGAAGGGGGCCCATAATGCACAACAGACCTCTCCTGCCTCACCTGCTGCTCCCCTCAGTAGTGTATTTCAGTTGATCTGCCTGTTCTGCTCCCCACTCTGTCTCTGGTGAATCCTCTCACATCCTGTCTCTGGCCTGTACTCCAGCTCTTATGTGCATAAATAAATAAAAATCTTAAGAAAAAAAGAATGAAGTTTAACCTTCCTAACACCATGTCCAAAAATGAACTCAAATGGACCAAAGATCTAAATGTAAGAGCTAAAATTTAAAAGTATAAAGCTCTCTGAAGCAAACACAGGACAAAAGCTTTATGATACTGGGTTTGATAATGATTTCTTAGATATGACACTAAAGGCACAGGCCAAAAAAGGAAAAATGGACAAACTGGACTTCATGAAAATCAAACCTTTCATGCATCAAAGGACATAATCAACAGAGTAGAAAGAACCACAGAATGGGAGCAAATAATTACAAAAAATCTAGCTGATAAAGGATTAATATCTAAAACACACAGAAGACTAAAATGCAATAACAAAAAACAAAATTCAAAATCAGGCAAAAGACCTGAATAGATATTTCAGCCAAAGAAATATAATTACCCAGTAGGCACAAGAGAAGATAACTCGACATCAATAATCACTAGAGAAATGCAAATCAAAACCACAAGGAGAAATGCAAATCTAAACCACAAGGATATGTGGTTTTCTAAAACACCATTCATTATTAGGGATACTACATACATTTTAAAAACCCCAAAGATGTAGAACCCTTGTGCACAGTTGGTGGAATGTAAAATGGTATAGCAGCCTGGTGATTCCTCAAAAAAAAATTTTTTTAAAGATTTACCAAACAATCTAACAATTCCACTCTGGGTACATACCCAGAAGAATTAAAAGCAGCGTCTCAAAGAAATAGCTGTATTCACATGTTCATAAAAAAATTACTTACAGTAAAAAAAAAAAAATTACTTACAGTAGCTAAAAGATGGGAACAACTGAAGTGTCCACTATCAGATGAACAGATAAGCAAAATGTGTCCAGCCACACAATGGAATCTTATTCAGCCTTAAAAAAGAAATGAAGTAGCAGCCCACACTAAAATGTAGCTAAACCTTGAAAACATTAGACACAATGAAATAAGCTAAATATTGTATCATTCCATTTATATGCGGTATCTATAGTAGGTAAATTCACAGAGACGGAGAGCTGAATAGGAGTTAGCAGAGGCTGAGGGTAAAAGGTGTTATTATTTAACTGGTGCAATTTCCATTTAGGATAATCAAAAGGTTCTAGAAATAGTAGCAAATGTTGCACAATATCATGTGTGTGCTTAATGTCAGTGAATTGTACATTTAAAAATGGTTAAAATAGCAAGTATGTTGTATTTATTTCACCACAATCAGAAATTCTAATTCTTAATATTTGTAAGGTTTTTTTTAAAGCACATAATAAACATCTCGAAGAATTGATACTGCTAAGAAATGGTGACCCAACTCACCAATCCTCTGAACAGATTTGACAGAGGTAGCAGTCAGAGGATTTCCTATCTTATCACTGAACTTTTAATATGAATAAATATGTAACGCTATAAAGAATTATTTTAGAAAATTCCACAGGGGGCCTCCCAGGTGGCCCAGAGGTTACATGTCAGCACTATCACCACTGCAGCCTGAGTTCAATTGCCAGCCAGAGAGGTGACCCACATGGCGTAGCAGACCTCTCCTGCCTCACCCGCTGCTCCCCTCAGCAGTATATTTCAGTAAATCTGCCTGTTCTGCTCTCCACTCTGTCTCTGGTATATTCTCTCACCCCCTGCACCTTCAGCCTACACCCCAGTTCTTTGGCACAAAAATGAATAAAATCTTAAAATAAAAAATAAAAAAATTCCACAGGCACCAAGAAAAGTCAAGAAAGACCACTTGGCTTTTTCATAAATAGCCCTAAAACAGATCTTTATATGCCAAAAAAAAAAAAAAGGAACTCTGACCTGTACCTTGCACTATACACAATATTAAACCCAAAGTGTTGAATCTTAAATATAGACGTATAAACCTCAAACTATAAAACTTCTAGAAGAAAATACAAGAGAAAATCTTGAATTAGGTAACTAGGTAAAAGTTTAGATTAAGGCCACTTGCATACATGCGTGTCTGACAAACCTTTGCAAAAATCAATAAACTGGACTTCATCAAAATTAAGAATGTCTGTTCTTTGTAAGACCTGGTAAGAGACTGTGAAGACAATCCACAGGTGAGAAAACATTTGTAAAATGAAAATTTGATAACATAAAGAATTCTTACAAACTCAGTCAGAAAACAGACAACCCAACTTTTAAAAAATAGGTAGACACAGGCACTTCACAAAAGAAGAGATAAGAAATAACAAATAAGTATCTAAAAACATGCGCAGTGCAATGTCATTAGTCATTAGAGGAAAAGTCTAGAACCAGATGGTTTCACTTGTGAACTTTCCCAAATATTCACAGAATTGGTGCCAATTCTACTTAAGCTCTTCCAAAAATAAAAGAGGAGTGAATACTGCCTATCATATCTTGTGAAGCTAGCATTACCCTTCCATAGAAAAATCAGAAAAAGATATCACAAGAAAAGCACAGACCAGTATTCTCTATGAAATTCTCCAAAAACACTAGCAAACCAAATTCAACAGCATGTTGAATTATGTGTGTAAAAGATAAACACACATAACCAAGTGAGATTTATCCCAGGAAATGTAAGGATGGTTTAATGTAAGAAAACCAAACAATGTAATAAACCATATTTTAATAAAACTAAGGGGAAAACCCACATAGATTATCTCAACAGTCCAGACAAGGCATGTGAAAAAATGTACTCTTCTTTCACAATAAAAACATACCACCATTTATAGTCTTAGATATAGAAAATCCCAAGGAAGCCACTAAAATAATATTCAGTACAGTTGCAGAATACAAAATCAACATACCAAAATCAGCTGTATTTCTAAATATCAGCAATAACTGTTGATATATAGAAAAAGAAAAAGGAAATTAAGAAAAGATTCCATTTATGAAAGAATGCAAGAGAATAAAACACCCTGGAAAAAGATTTAACCAAAACAGTAAAAGACTTGTACACTGAAAAGTACAAGGCATCACTGAAAGAAATAAAAGACCGACCCGATTAGCTCAAAAGATGTTCATCTTAATATTGTTAAGACAATAATGCCTCCACGTTTATTGATTCCTTTTTTAACAAAAATAAACTAGCAAAAAGCAAAACATCTAATTCATACGGAGTAACAAGAGGTTCAGAACACCCAAAATCTTTTTTAAAAACCAAAAAAATCATAAAGTTGGCAGAATCACACTTCCTCATTTCAAAACTTCCTCCAAAACTAGCTATCAAAACAGTGTAGTAGGAGATAGCCACAGTCATAAAAACCAATGGAACAGAACTGAAAGTCCAGATATAAACCCAAAAATTACTGACAAATTGATTTTCTACACGGTTTCTAAGACCACCCAACTGGTAAAAAATAGATTCATCAACAAATAGTGTGTTGGACCATTAGCTATTTACATGTGAAAGAATGAAGCTGGACCATATCTCATTCTAGCTTCAAAATTAACTCAAAATGGATAAAGTATCTACATTTAAGAACAAATGCCCCCCAAAAATTGTTTTTTTTAATGAGGTGAGAGTCATGTATACTGGACAGTGTCCTGGTCTCATTTCCAATGTGTCTGTGTAGTCTTCCTGACACTAACAAGCAACCTCAGACATCAGGATGTCCAAGAACTCAACTCAAGTCAACTCAATTCTGACACTGTCTGCCAGAGAGAGCATCAGATTCCACAGGAAAAGAGCTCATCTCCTAATACTGCCTGAGACGTCACTATCTAGTGAAGTGCTTCTGAGTACAGGAAAGTTGCAATGTGCCTTATAAAGAACATATGTTAGATACACTTTGTTCAGATGTGAGCTAGTACTGTAGGCTCAATGTCAATTAATCAATAATACATGTTAAATGAAGGATCTTTACACAAAACACACGTGAGACAAGGTACATGTTGCTGGGTGGTGAGAATGTGATCAGAGGCTTACAGGAACCAAAGTTGCATTTGCCCTAGGAGCAGTGGCTCTCTTTTCTCTAATCCAAAGTCCAACAAGAGCTGAGAATGTAACTCGTCAAGGATGACAAGAAACTCTATGTCCTTACAATGGAATGTTATTCACCCACAAAAAGGAAACCCTTACAAATGCTATACAAATATAGCTCAGAAATATTAAACTAAGTGAAAGAAATCAGACACAAAAAGACACACATAGTTTGACTCCTTTTATATGAAATGTTCAAAATAAAGCAAATACATAAAAGAGACAGCAGATTAGAAATTGCCAGAATATGGGAGGAGGGGCCCTGGGGAGTGGTTATAGGTGTTCCTCCACAGTGATGAAGAGTTCTGACACCAGAGAGGTGGTGGCTTGCACAGCAATGTGACTACACTAAATGCCACTGACTTATACACTTTAAAATGGTTAACTGAGGCAGTGCCTTTCTACTTGCTAGACAGGCTGCTGCCCAAAGGATTCATGAATCATGTAATAAAGTCAATTATATCTCTTACATAAATAAAAATAAAATGGTTAGTCATATGATATTACGATATACAAGAAACATACCTGCCATAGATAATCAAAATATATTTCTCATATATATTTGGTCTTCATCCAATTTCTAGCTCATAAAATCCTTGGAATTTCTCAAATACTGATAAAGGTACCTTTTGTTATGTGAATGACATGACTTTAGGAAGCAGGTACAGATGGGGACTAGTTGCCAAGGGATCTCAGTAAAAAACAATTTTTTTTACATTTGTGGTATCACATAGATATTTGGTCTTTGTCCCTGATTCTTGACACAGGAATTTCCTCAGTGATAGGTGATAGGTGTACCTTTTGTTCTGATGAGGCAGCTGTTAGTATACCCCCAAGATGGAGCTGGTCACCAGAATGACCAAGCCTTGATTAGAAGCTCAGAAGTGTCACCCCATCTCCCAGCCTCCAGCGAGGGAGAGGATAAAGACTGAGTAAGTCCTCAACCTCGGTCATTGCTGTACCATTAAACCGGAAAAAACAAAAACCCTAAACCAGAATTTTTAGAGAGTGTCTGGGTAGTTCTGTCAGCCAGATGTAAGCAAAAGACAGAATCCATGCGCAAGTATTGTCTGAGGTCATGCTTGTCCTGGGTAGTTGAGCAGTGAGAATACCTGCTGGGCCCATCCCAGCTCTGCAGATTACTGTGTGGCTTGACCATGTGGCTGAGAATCCAGGAGCCCCTTCAGCCACACACAGGGAGGTCTAGGGCTTGTCCAGGGACTATATCAGGAGTACCTAATACAGCACACTCCCTGGCAGGTGCCACCAATGCACTGTTGGTATCCTAACACCTTTGGGTGGTGTCCTCACCTCTCTCAATGTAGGACTACCCTCTATAGCCCAAGGGCAAACCAGCAGGAAAGGATTCTGGCAAACAGGGAAACAGGGTGGAGGACCCAGGACAGCACCCAGCATGGATCCTGAGAATGGTCTGCAATTCCTAGGATGGTCTCACGGTGGCACTCAGCCCCAACCACAGTCCTCTGCAGGGACTGGAATATGACCTTTTATTTTTAAATAGAAGAAACTGGTCATCCACAAACAGGGTTCAAATGAAAACACAGGCTAAAATGTGAAAAACCTAAAATGGTGAACTATGTGTACGCACATTATACATCCAGAAACCTGACTCAAAAACTCAGTCTAAAACTGCCCTGGACTGCGGATGAGCAGGTGTGGGCTTACGACAGCACCTCGGGTCTGAAAGTTCAACAGGAACATAGCCCTCATCTCCCTACAGGAGACATGCCATCCACACACACCCCCCCCCACCCATGTACTTCCTCACCCACACGTACACACATGGCACAGCTGCACCTGCAGGTGCACACCCCCACTCCCCACCCCTCCCTACCCCACCACCAGAGTTGCACTCGCATACCCTCATACCACCCCTAGACCCCCAACACCTGCATACCATACCCTCTCATACTTAACACCCCTGCATCGCCCAAAAAAGAAAGCCCAGGATCCCGAAGGAACACATGGATTTCACATACCCTCAGAGAGGCTCTCTCTTCTGCCAGACCCCAGTGTCTGTGAGGATGCTGTGCCCAACAGGGACATGTCCTAAGGCCAGTGGGTCACTGGCTCCCTTTTCCACCAGGGTCAGGACACAGGTGGAACCTGGGGAACTCAGTACAAGAAAAGCGCTGAAGTCTGGATGCAGGGTCAAGAGTGCAGCTCAACTGAGGGCTGAGACAGGCAGACAGAGAGCAACCCGCACCATTCCTTCCGCTTGACGTGAGGGGCCCTCTCTGGGTTTCCACAACAACAAGGGTCCCTGCTTGCAGCTGGGATGAAGTCCCCCCCCCCCCACTATGCAAAGCTGAGAACAGGGGTTGAACCAATAGTACCATGGTACACACCATGTACCCTCAAAGTACATGGGTGTGGGATGGGGGGGTAGATGGCACGTTGCCTATGTGTATGCAAATTACACCTGCCCATGGGGGCAGCCTGCCCCTAACATGATCAGCCGGGATGTCCTGGAGAGCCTGGGAAAGCGCTGCCCTGAGCCAAGAGACTGCAAAGGCCTGACACTCATTCCCCCTTCATGGGCCCCTGGCTGCCCTCAGATGCATGGCCTGAACACGATTCCATAAACACTGGCAAAACTCAACCCCAAGGGACACTCCAGAAAGTGGCTCTTATATAGACAGAAACAAAACAAGGAGAGAAAAGCCACTCTTCCTCCAGACAAGTGTTCTGGTCACTGGAATGGTCTCCCACAGTTCTGCAGTGAACTTCACACCATCCCAACCAACTGGCATGCAAGGGAAGAACACACTGGACCAAGGGTTGGGGCTCTCATGTCAGTTCTGTGCTGACTTGCCTGCTGTGCAAACTTTAGGTTAGGGACACCCTCTCTGGTCCAGAGCCCTCAATGGTGTCAAGGAGGCTTGGAGACTCGAAATCAAAATTGAAAACCACCTCCTAGCAAATAGCCTAAATGTCCATTGAAGGATAAATGGATAAAGAAAGTGTGACCCATACAATGGAGTATCATTTGGGCTTTAAAAAGTAGGAAATCCTGTCATTTTGCCATAGAGCAGAAATAAAACCAGAGAAAAACAAATGCTGCATGATTTCAGTTATGTGTGGAATCTAAAACAAATTTTAAAAAGTCAAAAATCACAGAAACAGTGGAAAAGTGATTGTCAGAGTCTAGAAAGTAGGAAGAGGTTGGTAAAAGGGTCTAAACTTGCAATTAGAGTTGAATAAGGGGGAGAGAATGAATGAAGGGGGAAAGTGGAGGGATATATGTTCTTTACAGAAAAAAATTCAATTTATCTGAATTAAAATATTGAATGCTTTGGAGTAAAGGGAATGTATACACACTTAAAGAGGTATCTTCTTGAGGTTCACAGAGCTTCACCAGTGGGAAAAATATACAAAAGCATTAGCACTTGTTTGGACATTTCTGTAAGGGAAGGTAAAGGGTCATCAGGATAATTTCCTTTTGGAAAATTAAAGTTTTTTCATTATTAGTAGTATTTCACTTAAGCACCATATGTTTGGTTAAAACTTTCTTTCAAGCAAGTAAATCCTAGAGAAACACATAAGCAGAGGAAAAGTAGTCTAGCTGAGACGTGGAACAATGACTGGGGAGCAATAAACAGTGAAGCCAACTTGAGAAAAAATGCCCAGGCAACTGAAGCCCACCCTGCTCCCACCTAAGTTCCCTCAAGACTTACTACCTCATATGCACAACAATCCTGACCCTTGTGAGAACAAACCTACAACCACCAGCTGCTTACAGGCTACTCCTATGCCTCTTAGAGAGGGATGTTTGAAGCTATAAGATACTTAAATGGATGATGACAGGAAAGTATAATTTACTGAGGTATAAACATGCCCCAGGCAATATAAAAGCTAAGTGAGGGCTAACTCTCCAGGAGGGTAGCTCTTTAAGACCTGCACACCTTTGTACTCTTTTGCCCTGTCAAGCACCCACCAAAGGAAAAGAACCAAAAAACTGGGAGAAAATAATAATATGGTTCGATCTAAAATACAACTATAGTTGAGAACACTGGACTGGATCACTGAAAGATGCAGAGTAGAACAAGAATGTTCTCACTCCATACAAAAAGAAAACATGTGAAATGATGGCAAGTTAATTCAATAAAGAGAATCCGTTCCCAATGAACATAAACATCAAACCACCACACTGCACACTTTAAATACCTTACATTTGTTACCCATACCTCGATAAAGGTGAAATAAAGAAAAAGGAAAGAAAGGAACACTGCATCCGTGCCCTGGGGCAGTCGTGACTCCAAATAAACAGTCCTATATGCCTGTGACACAAACAGCAGGGCAAGAGTCCTGCTGGGCTCTGCGGACTGGGATGGGAGAAATAGATAGGGAAAGCTACCCCTCTTCCAAAGGTCAAGCCCCCCGCCCCCGCCGCCCCCGGAAAGATTCCAATCAGCTCACTGCCAAGAGCTGAGGCAGCATGGCCTATATGGTCCAAGAGAAGCCTTCCAAGTTACCAGCACCCCAAGTCTTCTGCTGGACTTGAATGGAGACAGTACAGCAAGAAAGATCTAGGGGAAGCAATGGGCGTTCACGGAGACTGCCAAGGTCACCACAGGAAAGGTCCCACCTGAGGCACCAGCACCTAGCACCTCACACCTCTCCAACTTCCCCAGAGAAAACCTAGAGACCAGCAAGGATGCTCTAGACCAGGAGAAGTGCTCCAATACCCACAACCACTTCTATGGTACTGTTCAGCTTCTGTGTGTGCCTGCTCCCCGAGGGGTAAACCAGAGCCTCCTGACAGAGTCCTAGGGGAACTTGGAAGTCAAATGATCACCAGCACCTGGAGAGACTGCAGACACAGACCCAGGTCAGAGAAGGATGGTCCGTCCACTTGCCAGGGACCACACAGGTCTCAGGGGACACAAAAGCCTCACTGGCCCATGGAACCTAAACTGCTCTGTACATCAAAAGAATTCAGTCTAGTCAACTCAGGGATGAGCCTGCCCCCTGGAGACAGCCAAGCACACTGCTGCTGTCTTCCTTCTGCAGGTGGATTCAGTCACCCAGAAAGGCCACTATCATTATCCTTTCCCGTAGGCCCCCACAGGACTGGAGAAGCCAAACACATAGCAGCCCCATAATTTGCCTCAACATCAGTTTCCTGCAAGACTTCAATACCCCACTCTCACCAATGGACAGATCAATGAGACTAAAAATAAACAAGGATACTAGAGCCCTAGATAAGGACCTAGACCTCATGGACTTAACAGACATCTATAGGCCACTACACCAAAAAAATAATCTGAGTATACATTTTTTCTCAAGTGCACACAGTTCATTCTCGAAGACTGATCACATATTGGGCAAACATCGACAGATACACATATTGGGCAAACATCGACAGATTAAAATCAAAATCATACCAACTATCTTTTCTCATCATAACGGCATCAAACTAGGAATAAGCCATGAAAAGAAAGCAAGGAACCCTCCCATTTCATGGAGATTGAAACCCATACTACTGGAAGACCACTGGATTAATAAGACCAAAGAAGAAATTAAAAAATACTTTGAGACAAACAACAATGAGGACGCAACTTTCCAGAATGTGTGGGATACAGGAAAAGCAGTAATAAGAGGCAAGTATGTAGCAATACAGGTTCACATCAAAAAACAAGAAAGAAATCAAAGAAACAACCTACCCTCCCATCTCAAAGAAAGAAAAAAAAAAAAAAGAAAAAGCGAGAAGGAAATAATAAAAATCAAAGCAAAGAATAGAAATTTTTTTAAAAATCCAAAAGATCAATGAAACCAAAAGTTGGTTCTTTAAAAAAATAAACAGGGCCTCCCTGGTGGTGCAGTGGGTTAAGCAATGCACTATGAAGCAAACTGCAAGCACGAGTTTGATCCCTGCTGCCGGCCAGGGAGGGGACCCACATGCGTAGCAGACCTCTCCTGCCTCGCCTGCTGCTCCCCTCAGCAGTGTGTTTCAGTCAGTCTGCCTATTCTGCTCCTGGCTCTGTCTCTGGTGAATCCTCTCACCTCCTGCGACTCCGGCCTGTACCCCAGCTCTTGTATGCATAAATAAATCTTTTAAAAAATAAAAAATAAAAAAATAGACAATCCTCTAGTCAGACTCACAAAGAAAAAAAAAAAACAGGAAAAAACACAAATAAACAGGATCATAAATGAAAGAGGAGAAATTCCAACAGACAACAGAAATCAAGAGAATAATCAGAGATTACTACGAATATTTATATGCAAACAAGTTCAGCAATCTAGAAGAGATGGACAAATTACTAGAACTATATAATCATCTAAACCTAGATAAAGAAGAAATAGAACACCTAAATAGACTAATTACAAGCACCGACATTGAAAGAGTAATCAAACCCTCCCCAAAAACAAAATCCCAGGACAAGATGGCTTCACAAATGAATTCGACCAAGTGTTCAGAAATGAACACAAACTCCCACACAAACTATCTTATCCCACACAAACGCTTTCAAAAAGCTGAGAAAGAAGGAACACTACCAAATACATTTTATGAAGCCAACATTACATTAATATCAAAATCAAACAAAGACAACACAAAAAAAGAAAACTATAGGCCAGTCTCCCTAATGAACACTGACGTAAAAATCATCAACAAAATCCTTGCCAACAGAATCCAACAAAGCATCAAAAGGATAGTATACCACGACCAAGTAGGATTTACTCCAGGGGCACAAGGATGTTCAACATCCAAAAGTCAATTAATGCAATCCAACACATCAGCAAAAAAAAAAATGAAAAACATATGATCATATCAATAGATGCTGAGAAAGTATTTGACAAAGTTCAACATCCGTTTATAATGAAGGCCCTCAAAATTCTCAGGATAGAAGAAACACACCTTAACATAATAAAAGCCATACACAACAAACACACAGCCAATATTATCCTCAATGCTGAAAAGCTGAAAGCCTTTCAGGAACAAGACAAGGATGTCTACTCTCACCACTGCTTTTCAATATAATACTGGAAGTCCTAGCCGAGCAATAAGACAAGAGACAGACATACAAGGAATCCAAATAGGGAAAGATGCAAAACTATCACTATTTGCAGATGATCTGTTAATGTACATAGAGAACCCTAAAAATGCCACAGAAAAAACTAATTAAACTAATCAACAGGTTTAGTAAAGTTGCAGGATACAAAATCAACACAAAAATCAGTAATCTTCCTATATGCAAACAATCAATCTGAAGAAGAAATTAAGAAAACCACTCCATTTACAATTGAAACACACACAAAAAAATCAAATACCCAAAAATAAACCTACCAAAGGAGGTGAGTGACATAGACAAAGAAAATAATAAAACTTTGTTATAAGAAATAGATGACACAAAGTAACGGAACGATATCCCCTGCTCATGAATTGGAAGTATTAACATTATTAAAATGGTCATCCTACTGAAAGCAATTTACAGATTCAATGCAATCCCGATAAAAATCTCAATGACATTCTTCAAGGAAATAGAAGACTGACAAAATTCAGATGGAGCCACAAAAAAACCTCAACTAGCCAAAGCTCTTCTGACTAACAAGAACGAGAGTGAAGGTATCATATTCCCAGGCTTCACACTATATTTCAAAACCTTAATAATTAAACCAGTATGGTAATGGAACAAAACAGACACACAGACCAATGGAACTGAATAGAAAACCCAGAAATAAACCCACAAATTTAGGGACAACTAATCTTTGATAAAGAAAGAAAGAACATGCAATGGAACAAAGATAATTTGTGCAATAAATAGTGCTGGGAAAACTGGACCACCACATGCAAAAGAATAAAACTAGACTACTACCTCACACCATGCACATAAAAGAACTCAAATTGGATAAAAGAATTGAACATAATACCTGAAACCATAAAATATACAGAAGAAAATATAGGCAAAACACTACATGACAAACATTTCAGTAACATCTTTAAAGACTCATCCCCCACAGCAAAGAAAGCAAAGGAAAAAACAAACAGCTGAGATTACATCAAACTAAAAAGCTCTGTAGAGTAAAAGAGACATTAATCAAAACAAAGAGACACCCCACTGATTGGGAGAAAATTATTGTACTCCATACAACTGGTAAGGGACTGATGACAAAAATCTACAAAGAGCTCACATGACTCAGACACTTCTCCAAAGATAAACTGCAAATGGCAACAGGTATATGAAAAAATGCTCAACACCACTTATAATCAGGGAAATGCAATTCAAAACCACACTGAGATACCACCTTACACCAGTAAGAATGGCATATATTAAAAACAAAAACAAAGGGCCTCTCTGGTGGCGCAGTGGGTTAAGCAACGTATTATGAAGCAAACCACAGCCGCTGCAGCACGAGTTCGATCCCTGCTGCCGGCCAGAGAGGG
>JAGFMF010011614.1:4585785-4658230 GCA_019455555.1 Galemys pyrenaicus | reverse complement strand
ATCTGCCTGTTCTGCTCCCCGCTCTCTGTGGTGAATCCTCTCACCCCCCCACATCTCTGGCCTGTACCCCAGTGCTTGTATGCATAAATAAATAAATCTAAAAAAACAAAAACAAAAACAAAAACAAAACTGGCAACAACAAATGTTAGCGAGGATGTGGAGAAAAAGGAACTCTCCTACACTGCTGGTGGGAATGCAAACTGGTCCAACCACTTTGGAAAACTGTGTGGAGGTTCCTCAAACTACCAAAAATAGAGCTACCAAATGACCCAGCAACTCTACTCGTAGGAATCTACCCAAAGGATACAAAAACATTAATTCAAAAGGATACCTGCACCCCTATGTTTATCCTAGGGAAATAGCACTATTTACAATACGTAAGATATGGAAACAACCCAATTACCCAAAAATAGATGACTGAATTAAGACAATGTGGTGTATATACACAATGGAATACTATTCAGCAAAGAAAAATGCAAGCCATATGCAGCAACATGGATGGAGCGAGAAGGGATTATGCTCAATGAAATAAGCCAGAAGGGGCCTTCCTGGTGGTGCAGAGGGTTGAGTGCCACACTGTGGAGCATCCGCGGCAAAGCAGTGTGAGTTCGATCCCCAGCCAGGGAGGGGACCCACACGGCGCAGCAGACCTCTCCTGCCTCGCCTGCTGCTCCCCTCAGCAATATATTTCAGTCCATCTGCCTGTTCTGCTCCCCACTCTGTCTCTAGTGAATCTTCTCACCTCCCACAACTCTGCCCTGTACCCCAGCTATTGTGTGCATAAATAAATCTTAAAAAAATAAAAAAACAATTGAAATAAGCCAGAAGAAAAAAGAAAAATATCAAATGGTTTCACTTATAGGAGGAATATACAGAAACAAATAAAGCATCAGGAAAAAAACATATAGCAATGATAATAAAAAAAAAATTAGTAGGCAATCATAAATCAGAGACATTCTACAAGGGATGAGGAGGAAGAGAGATCAAAGCAGGGGAGAAAAGAACCCAAGCACCATGATGATGGTTCACGGGTAAACTGGTGGTTTTAGGAGGAATTTTAAGAGGAATACCCCTAGAAGGAGAAAGCATACAAGCATACATTGTACAAAAATGAACTACGATGTAAAAACATGTATGTATATATAAAGAAAAGAAAAAAATATATTTAAAAAAATCTGCCTCTGAGGTGACCCAGGCTTCTGTGAGCTGTGCCCTGGGAGGCTGCAGAGCTAAATCCTGCCAAGTTGCAACCACTGAAATATCACTCAGGTCCCTGGACAGGGGAACAGCACACCTGAGCTCCTGACATCAAGGGTGTATGAAGGAATCAAACTAGAGTGGCACCTGCAGGCTCCTCAGGGAGATCACCTTCCAGAAAGATGGCAAAGCCTAGCTGGGCCAGTGACAGAGCACCCAGTCATGCCCAAGCCACCTCCAAGTCAGGAGAAGTCACCACTGGGTTCTTGGCAATGCCTGTGAGGAGTAGAGGAAGGCTGCCAGAGGCTCCCTTTTTATTCACTAGGCTTTAAAAAAATGCTATGGTCTGAATGTGTCCCCTTCAAAATTCACATTGCTATTCTAACCTCCAAAGGTGATGCTATTAGAAGGTGAGGCCTGGGATGGCAGAGTAGGTCCTGAGGGTGTTGCCCTTATAAATGAAATTAGTGCCCTTAAAAGAAACCCCCCAGAATCCTTACCCTTTCCCACCATATGAGGGCAAAACAAGAATTCTATGACCTGGAAAAAGACACTCGAGGACCATGCTGCATCCAGAACTATGAACAATAAATGTCTGTCGCTTGTAAGTGACCCCAAATCCCAATCTATGGTATTCTGTTATAGCAGTCCAAAAGTAGTTAGACAACATATGTAAATGTATATCTAGTGTAAATGTTTAGAATACACATGGGCAAAAATAAAACAAAAACTGTATATTCTACCACCCAGATAACCCCATCACTTGATACTTTTTTCTGTAAATAAGACTTGTAACTTGCTTTTTTCATTCAATATTAACAATTCTTTCCCCCATGCTACTCAGATCATTAAATATTCCACTCAGAAGATTTTTCCATCCATAAGTTTATCTAGCCAATTGCCTACTGTCGAACGTTTAAGTCATTTCCAGACCTCTGCTACTACTTACTGCACAGTCACTAACCCCCAGGCCCATCCTCAGAATCTGGCCCAATCAGAGCACATCACTGCTGACTCACGCACATGTATAATTTCAGGGCCAGCGAATAGAATGAGACCAATTGTTCCCCGCCCCCCAACCAGGGCCACACCCATCTAAATGCCCCAGTTCCACCAGGCAACGTCCCCCTCCACAGAAGAGAGACAGGATGCTTTGCCCATGACACTAGGATGTCTCTGCCACTGGAAATTCCAACATCCTGTCCCATGTGCTGCAGCCAATGCTATTTCCCCTTGGGTGAATCGTGCATCCTTCCTGCTTCTACTCGGGACCTTACCTTGTTTTTGAAGTACACCTCGATGGGCATGATGAAGCCAGCATAACCAGACTCTTCCACTTTGTAGGGGGGCTCCTTGCACACTAAAAAGGGAAAACACACCAGTCAGTTTCTTGGGTCCAGACCCCAGTGTAAGCACGCTACCACTGTTCCTCCTCCTGGGGTATAGCTGGCTTCGAAACAGGGCAGATTTTCAGGAGGCCAGCCCCTGCACACCCACCCCCCACCCTCGACCCCCACACACACTTCCAGGTGGACTGAGTCTTGCAACAAATTCCATGCCCAAGGGATCACAGGAAATTCAAGATGAGCAAAGCAACAGAAAAGGGACTCTACCTCAGAAAGCAGAAAAGAGGCATGAGTTAGGCTAAGGCAGAGCAGCCAGGGTGGGCAGTAGACTGTACAAGTTCACCCAGCTCTGGGTTGTAAGTGTGAACTGAGTGTGAGATGTGAGATGAGTGAAGCCCCGGTGTCATAAGCAGGGGCTCCCACCTCTTCCATTGCTCACTCAACACAAGAACAGAAGCCCATTCAGTACCAGGGACAGGATACAGGAGCATGGAGATGAACCAGTCTCCACTGGGCCTCTGTCCTGGACTCTGGTTTAGGGTCTAACAAAAACATACCTAGCTATTCAATGTGAGACTCATGAACTTGAGATTTTTTATTTTTTTAAATTGGAAGTAAGAACTGCAGTCCTTCCTCATGATGAACACAAACCTGACTTTCATCCTCCAGAATGAACTGTCAATGTTTTAACATGTATACTGTCCTTATGCAAGTAATAGGAAAATACTGTTCTCCACTTTTAGGAAGTAAATAAGACCCTCTGGTCCTCCACCTCCCACTCTCCAAGAGTAATTGCTCTTGGAAGATAGGAAAACAAAAACAAAACCCTACCAATCATTAAAAACCTTAATATGCATATGTCTGTATTAGTCAGGTTATTCGTCAGTGGACCAGAAATTGCCAGAAAAGAGTGCAGGGAGCATAATGCCACATGAGTTTTCCCAATTAAAATGCTGCAAGGGTTTTCTTAGAAAAAATATATCAGCTCTTATATATCTCCTCAAGTGTATCTCAAATATCTCATAAATCTACACCAACAAGACTGGGAAGCAGGATAGATTAGGGATCACCAGAGATCATCCAGGGCAGAGCTGCTAGAGTCTTGCAAGGGACCAAGTCTGCAAGTGCCAGGGAGGGACTTAATTATGGCTCCAGTCTGTAGACATCCCCACCATGGTCCCACAAATCAGGGGTGCCACAGAAGAGCACTGCAGGACAGACACAGGGTATGAGCATGAGAGGCCGTGGCTCCAGGTGTCTTTCCCAAGACTCCCTCTCCCATTACCTCTCCCTCCCTGCTGAAGCCCCACCTTCTCACTGACAGATGATTCCCACATCTCCCCCATCATTTAGGACGGAGTTCAATCTTTCATGATGGCAAGCTAATATAATTAATTTTTTGGATTTGAAAAATCAAAAAATAAGCTAATTTAAGGTACAAAGGAAGGACATGAAGAGTAATGCTTCTTAGGAAAGAACCTTACAGTACATGTTAATATATGCAACCAATTAAAAATGTATAAATTAGTGTAAGAAAGGCTTGGATTATGTGTTTAAGTCCTGTAGTGCAGGCATGTAAGATGGAGGGCTGAACCCTGTCCGGATTGCAGACTGTCACTAGGGAGACTGCCACTGGGTGGTCTAACCTCCTACAGCGCACATTTCCATTTGGTTATGTGTATAAATATTTAATTCAAAAGATACATTTTAGTACATACAGTATACGCTGGAGGCTGGAGTCCTATAAGAAAATTCACTCGCTCGCCAACCTGATCTATTTTCATTTAAAACTGACGATATGTAATCCAGCAGAAGGGAACTTGAAAATATTCCCCTAAAGCAGTTGCCCTTTGCAACAATTCGAATTCAACTATTGAAGTCTCTCCACAAATTGACTCTTCAGAAAGTACACCTCACCTGTGCCCCACTTTTCAGGCACTTGGAGCGCAGAGAAAGTGTCCCTCACACATGCACAACCACACATGCCATGACAGAGCACCCCTGTACCTCCATTTCCATATCTACCTCGCAGGGACCCTAGGAGGCTGCTGCAACACAGAACACGGCAGATCGAGTTTGTGATAAACACAGACTGTGATTAATGACTTCCAGCAGTCGCTTGATTACTGACATGGGCAGGAATAACCATGAATAAACTGTACGGGTAGATGGAATCACCCTCTTAAGTTTTGCCTAGAGAAAAAGGGAGACGTCAACAGGGAGACGGTGAAGGACTGAACTAGAAGCTGCTGAAAAAGCAAGCAAGGAGGGCTCAGTCCAGGAGAGGGAGACAGTCTCCCAGTCCACTTCACTGTCAAGCACGAAAGCAACCGTAGAGGACATCCACAGCGATGGGCATGGCCATGTTCCTATAAAAACAGGCAGTGCCCAACAGCCCCCAATCCAGTTTATAGCCACCTCACTCTAAATCACAGGTAGCACACCTGGTTCCGCTGAGCCTGTCTCCCCACCGCAAGTGGGCTGTGGGAGCATAAATGACCTCAGACCCTGCGTATGAAAAGAGCTTAGTAGAAAGTGCCCAGTAAGTGGCATGTGTTGTTGTAAAGAGGTGTTTTATAGCTATTTGTCACTGCCAGTAAACCAGATCCACCCTCCTAGCAGAGGCTCAGAGAGGAACAGGGAAAGGAGGTGAAGACTCAGGAAAGGACAGACGACAGAAATGGACATCTGAAAGCTGACAGAAGAAATCAGAAGAGAAAGGAACACTAGGAATCGCAAGTTAACTTCCCTTGTAAACCAGAAGTTTCTATTTCTGTAGCAAACATCACTTCCCTGCCTGATGGCAAGCCCTGCACTGGTGCAGGCACCCAGGCAGGTGCCAGGATGTGCTCCTGCTTCAGCCTGAGGGGTCCACGCTTGCTCATGGCACAGCACCGACTCACCCCCGCCACCAATCACTGTACCGCCAGGGTCACAACTCAGAGAGGCTCCCCAAGCCCTGAAGCACTTTTCTAACAAATGGCCCTCTGGTCCTTTATCAACATAACCCACATGAAATGTGCACTGGGACCCAAATTGATATGCCATGCCCTTGGGGATCGATTGAGGGAAGCAAGTGGGAACAGCCCCACCCCATACAGGGCTCAAGAGACAATCACTAGCTTCATTCCCAATCCCCTAGAAGTGTTCTCCGATTTCCATAAACTGGGTGACTTGCCACCTCTCTGCCCCATCAGATGTGCCCTCTGAAGGTCAGGACACCCAGCCACAGGTAATGAAATACAGTCAGATGTCTTTCATGGCAGGGATGCGTTCTGAGAAATGTGTCAGTCATGTCTCTGCTCTGTGAACATCAGAGTACAATGACACAAACCCAGATGGCAAGCCGACTCCACACCTAGGCTCGATGGTATAGCCTATGGGACCTCTGTCACATGCAGTTCTTTTGCGACAAAGCATAAGATGACAAGTATGTGAATAAGGCAGTCTGAGGGATAAAGTAGGGAAGGAACACATGTGAGAAAAAAGAAGTGAAACGTAGTCTCTTTAATGCTTTTTTGCCCCAAATACCATGAAAATTTTTCATCAAACGTAGGCCCAATAAACAATTTCCTGATTACTAACCAGGATGCGTAAGCTACCCTTCCCACCCACTAGCCACTGGCTACATCCTCAAAACCTGATTCTAACTGATAAGACATGACACCGTCACCACCTGCTCTGGGTTTTCCCTAGACTAAGCTGGTGAAGCAAGAGGAGGAGCATCCCAGGGTCAGAGGCGGGCCGCATGCTCACGGGGCAGCTTTCTGCAAGGCACGCGAAGGCACACTGGTGGGAACCTTCCTGAGCTTGGGCCCTGCTGCTCCCCAGAGAAGGTGAAAACAAGCCCTTCAGGAGGGAACGCAAATGGTCAGTGTCACAGCTATGTGGCCCTGCAGGACTCTAGGCTGGTGGTTACTCACCACGCTTGGGCTTGGGGAAGCTGTCATGCAGCCGGAAGACCACCTTCTCCACGAAGTGCTGGATCTCACACTGCTCCGGGCCACGGACAAACACCATCCAGTCATGGGTGAACCCCTCCATGGTGGGCTTCTTACGCAGTTGGGCTCGATGTCCCAGCTCTAACTTGACCTGAACAGTGCACTGTAGGGAGCAAGAAGCAGGGAGGGGTCAGCACAAAGTCCAGAGCAGGGGCCTGTGAGCTGCCTGCCCCACTGCCAGCAGAGCACAGGCAACACTGGCCGCATTAAATACAGACTCCTGAGTAGTGAAGCAGTCACGTGCTTCTAACCAGAGCTCAAGCAGGCATGGTGCTAAGCTCTTCATGTGTCTTCTTCCCCAGCAAACCCACACCAAGCCCTGCATTTCCCCCCTCATCCTCTCCATCTAAGTCCACACGGCCTCCATGCTGTTGCTCAAATAAGCCAAATTCACTTCTACTTCAGGGCCTTGACACCTGTGGATCCCTTTCTGAGATTTGCTACGGAGGCTCCAGACAAGGAGATTCCTCACAGCTGGCTCCTTTTTGCTACTGAGCAATCAGCTTGACAGCTGCCCTCTCAGGAAGCCGTCCCTGAAAGCTTTCAACCAATCTAGCGGTCATCACCACCATCTCCTCACCCTTTATCACACGGTTTATCTTAGCACTCTTCTCTATGGGAACTCATATAACTATTGGTCCCTCTCCCTCTAAAATGGGCTCCTTGGAGGTGGCCCCATGTCTGGAGCTGGAATCCTCACCAAGATATCCCAGAAAACAAAGGTACAATCACCCCACTTTATGGATGAGGAAATCAAGGGTCCAAGAGGAAGCTGCTAAGAGACACACACAAGGTGGCTCAGCCAGCTGGGAGCAGAGCCAGATGTGTCAACCCCAATCACCTGGTTGCTACCTTTGCCACTCTGCCGGCCTGCTTTCCTGAGCAAACTACCCCTTGATTAAAGCATTTTCATTCTCCATCCTACAGAATACTCCCTGGAGAACAGAAACTCAGCCAGTGACATGAGTCATCAGCACAAACTCCAGCTTTCACTTTTGAAAGCTGAAAGGTGATTCCCAGTGAGTTTGGCGGGGCAAGCAAGAAGTCACAAGGGGATGGGGCCCAGGTGGTCCTGTGGTCCCATTGTCTGGCTCATTATGTTCATTTCCCCTGAAAGATAAGGCAGCTCTTGCTGGTCCCACGGGGCTGAATAAAAAGCCACAAAACTTCAAAGCACTCAGCACTCCTGTCACCTAGATTTGTCAAAACCAGGGTACCTCCTGTAAAAAGTCACTCCAGTCTGTGAAACCCTCCCCAGACTTCAGACAGACAGAGCAAACACCAAGCAGCAAATGCAAGAATGTTACAAAGAAAGTAGAGGCCGAGTGGACTCTTGTTCCTAAGAGCTGAGATAACCAGGAGCTACTTTGTGGCCCTCACTTCCCAAAGCAGAAACCTCCCACCCTGCGCTTTCTGCCCTTTCTCACCAAGCAAATGCCTGCATCCCCACTGCTGTAACTCCTCCCACAGCTGCCTCCTCTCAGATTCTAACACCAGCCCTTGCCAGTGTCCTCTCACTGTTCTCAGCCATTGCAATGAAAGCTGGGCAAACAGACTTCATGGCTCACCCTGTTCTAAAGCTTTCGAGGGCTCACCACTACCTCTTCATAAAATCCAAGCCTCAGCATACCTCTGGCTCCCAGCTGTCAGTTTGCTCAAGCCCAAATGAGATGCTCAGTGATTTTTGACATTTTGACCCTTCTGAAGTCAGAGCACACCTTGCAGTCCATATGTAAAGCTCAAGTACTGAGGACCCTGTGGTACATACACAGCGCTCTCACACACGAAGAAGCTATTACTGAGCTAGTGGGGTGCCTTAGAGGTGCAAAACTGAAGAGGCACAGGAAATGCACACCCCCTACCTTCCTGCTCAATCAGAGACCTGCCAACTCCTAAACACGTGGATGCCCACCCTGCCACCTGCATGCCTTCTGGCCACAGCCAGGAGAGCCCTAACTCCTGTCTCTGATGGAAATTCCACTCATCCCATAAGCCCCAATTCTGGAGTTGCCTTCTCCGGAGAACTTTTGGAGCACTAATGAAAGCCAAGCAGCCCATCAGCATCTCCACAGCAACAGGGTAACAATCAGCCCCCACGTGACACTCCATCCTGACCCCTGTTCACCATCCCTCCCCAGGGGCCACACCTCCCTCATCCTTTTAACCTCTATTCTGGAACTACAGTACATGAGGCATCAACAACGCTGGGTGAAAGGAACCATCAGGTGCCCTAAAGGAGCAAATTCTAAGTAGTGCTTTCAAAGAGGGAGGCCAAGGAGGCCCATAATGACCAGGCGGTCCCAACGTACAGGAGGCTCTGGGCACTAAGTGAGCCATCTGTAAAGCAGGGTTGAGGGAGTTGCCAGGCACGGGAAGACAATCCCTGTGGGACTACTTGCAGAAAAGCAAGGACTCCCTGGGGCCACAAAGTTTGGGACAGGGATGGCATATTTAGATTCAGTACAACAGCAATGACAATCAAGTATAAGGAGATGATGCACTGGGGAAGACAGTAGCTAAGTAACAGTATCAGGCACCAGTCTGGGATGAAGGCAGAACAGGATGGTCCGATAATAACCAGCAACAGATCCACTAGGAGGCAACCAGAGGCAGGGCTGGAAAAGGAGGGTAAGTAGAGCCCGAAATGGGAGAAGTGGCTGGACCTACATGTAGATGGAGATGACATAGGAGACTCAAATAACTCCAAGACCCAGGTAGCTGGGATGAGGCAGTAACAAGCGAAACGACAAGCGACCTGCCACATGCGACCTGCCACATGCGTGGAGAAGAAAGAGAGGGATTAGGGACCTTCAAGGGGAAATGCCCCACCAAGACCTAGAGACAAGGGACTGTCTGCATAAACAAATAACACTCAAATCAACACTGCGTCTTCCTGCATAGCACTGCATATGGACAACATTCAACAAAAAACACTCAAACAGTAATTTTACATTACCCCAAACAGGCTGTAATGACCATCTATACGTATGTGTAACAAACTATGCCTTTTGCTCTGACCTGTTTTCACACTGAGAAATCAAGAGTCAATCCCTGGATTGCTGGGAGGCTTATAGGGGGAAAAGAAAATATGTATAATCATAACAATAATGCACTGGAAAATGACTTTTGGTTCCTCGGAGTTAACACCTACTCAATGTTGCCTTGAATTGTCATTCACAAATCCAACTCCTCCAACCTCAGCTGCCTTCCCACCATTTCTGATTACAAGAATTTCCTAACCAGGGCACACAAGTGCAGAGCAGTTACTGTGAAAGAACAGAGACCACAGTTCCATCGAAGAGGGAGAAAATAGAAGCACCAAAAATATGCTCCAAAGGTCAAAGTAAACAGGAAGGTTCTGAAACTGATGGGTAATCTTTGCAGCTGCCATGCCCACTGGCATCTATGCCCTTAGGGCTGGCACTGACTCAGCCTCAACACCCCCAGGTTCAAGGTGCCAAAGCCTGCGACTGAGGTTCACTCAGGAGAGAAACGCTCTTCTGAATACTGGAACCTTCTAAGAAATAAAAATGATGAAATAGCATAGGTTCTGGGCTACCCTATTAAATAAGAAATCACCAATTCACTGAGACACTCAAGTTACCTTGAACTGCAGGCGAGCAAGAAGCTGAATCCTGGCCAACAACTTTAACTTGTCAAGTCATGGTAATTTATTAACACAACTTAGCCAATTCTACCTCCAAGGGTTCCACGCCCTCCTTCCTCTACTACATTTGGACTCCTTCCCCCATCCATTAGAACCAAGGAATTGAAGTATATCAGGTGGCTTTCCTCTAAGAAAGGTGCCTGGCTAAAGTAGCTAACTGCTGGTTAGTTTAAGCGCAGACTTTCCTGGAAGGGCAGAATCTCATCTGTCCCATCAGCTACTCAAAAAGTTGTGGAACCTCCAGAGTGAATGGCTGAAAGTGGCCTTGGTGACTGCCATGTCAGCACCAAGGACCACTTTGCTATCTACTTCCCCAACAAAAGCCTGAAACAAAGGAGAATATTTCAGTCCTGCTCCTGAAAGGTTAACTATTTTACTTCTGGGAAATCGTCTGAAAGACGTGCAGGTGGAGATAAAGCGATACAAGGCTTTGAGGGTTATCAGGAGATAGTTAAGCTCAAGCAGAGAGCTTCAGCTGGGGTTCTGCCCTCTCTCCAAGCCAACCGGCAGAGGGCAGTTAGAACGCAAAGTCCTGAAGTCAGACAAAAGGACCCTGGCTTCCCAGCTACTTCTTCACTAGACAGCAAAGATACCACCAAGCATATGCTCCAAAGGCCCTCACCTGGCAAAGAGAACGCACCAGCCTGGTTCCAACAATTCCACCCACTTCAAAGCCCTTTCTTCATGGAATCCTTCCCTGTCCCTCAAACTCCACTCTCAGCATAAGCCCCAGAAGGCAGGTCTTTAACAACTCAGTTTATCTGTAAGACTTCCCCTGATTTTCTGGTGGGAATTCTCTTCAACAGATGTCTCTTCCTCCGGGAATTTGCGCTTTACCTAGTGGTCTAATTATATTTGGAGTTTAGCGACTGCATCTAATTCCCACAGAGGGCCTCCCTGGTGGCACAGTGGGTTAAGCAACGCACTATGAAGCAAACCGCAACTACTGCAGCACGAGTTCGATCCCTGCTGCCGGCCAGGGGGGGGACCCACATGGCGCGGCAGACCTCTCCTGCCTTGCCCGCTGCTCCCCTCAGCAGTGTACTTCTGTTGATCTGCCTGTTCTGCTCCCTGCTCTCTGTGGTGAATCCTCTCACCCCCTACACCTCTGGCCTGTACCCCAGTGCTTGTATGCATAAATAAATAAATCTTAAAAAAAAAATAATTCCCACAGATGCAACAATTCCCTCCCCTCCCAGGAGAAGAAAGCACCTGAGGTTGTTCCCTCCTCAGCCTAGATTGATTTTGCCAAGGCCAACTGGACCCGGCAGGGCATCTGGCAAGATGGTACATGTGTACACACACACACACACACACACACACGAAAAGGTGCTAGTTTCCAGCACACCAGCAACACAACCAAATAAAATACTATTCACAGAACTTTCTCCCTCCAGACCTCCAGGCACTCAATCAGATGTGAGAAAGATGGGGAATCAGCAGTGTCCCTCTGTGACAATACTGTCAGGGGAAGGGCGACCTGCCCAGGTGGGACAGAGTCACAAATCAGGGACAGCTCAGTAACAGCTGCAGACAGTTGGGCTTCTAACTGCTGGTACTTGGGACTGGTGGCCAGCACCTGCACCCCACTTCTGGCTCCATTCAGTCTAGGGCACAAGGTTAATGACAAAGGGTGTGAAGCAGCTCAATGACTGACTCTCTGGAAACTAAATGTGTAGACCATAAGGATATAAAAATACACCTACAATTCTCAATTTTCAGGTTCCTGGGAAGACAGTCACCCCAGTCAGCTGAAGGAGCCTGAAGATATATACATAGACGGTGCATCAGGTATCTCCAAAGCGCTCTAGTTAGCAACTTGAAGAATCAACAAGGGCTGTTCAACTGTCTGAGACAGAGGGCTGGCCCTGCACCTCGGGGACCCAGGACAATCCTTCAGAGAACAAGACCTCTGATAATGACCTAGACACAACTCCCTAGGCAGACCCATCCCTAGGAAACCTCCCCCATCCTGGGAAATCCCCATATTTTCAGCATATGCCCAGTCTTCATCCATGCCCATTCTTCCCCTCATCTTTGGAGATAAAGCACATGCCTCCTTGATATGACTGCTAAGTGAGCAAAAATGTTCCTCCACTAAACAAATCACCTTTTACCCCCCCCCAAAAAAAAAAAAACCTCACAGAAATAGACTTCTAAGTACAGGCTTGGGCTTGGGGGTTAATCAAAACGATGCATTATAGGCAAGGCAAAGATGCTGCCCTAGCCATAGGGAGAGTTCAGTGCCCAGAAACTGGGAGCCTGTAGCAAAATGCAGAATCCCCCTTTTAGCTAGGAAGTACAACAGAAAGGTAAAAAGAGAATCAAAACCTCCAACAGCAAGTGGGCATGAGAGCAAAGTTCTGTTGTTTCCCGTCACTCGGCGGCATTAATGGGGTTTAGGCATCCTGGGGAAGAACTGGAAGGCAGAGATTATGCTGCATTCAAAGTGTGTGCCTCGGGCCTCCCTAGTGGTGCAAGGGGTTAAGTCTCAGGACTATGACACTATGGCATCCCCTACCAGGGAGCTGACCCACAAGGCGCAGCAGACCTCTCCTGTCTGGCTCGCTGCTCCCCTCAGAATTTCACTGAGTCCACTGTTCTGCTACCCACTCTATCTCTGGTTAATCCTCTCACACACACCCCCACACCTCTGGCCTGCACCCCAGTTCTTGTATGCATAAATAAATCTTAAAAGAAAAAACAAACACAAAGTATGTGCCTGGAACCACAAGTCACTCTGGAACACTCCCAGCCAACTCACCTACGTGGTGGGTTGATACCCTTCTCCACTGTCTCCCTAGCCTCCTCGAGCTCTAGAAGGAATGGACAGCGCTCTGGGACCCTTTCAGATTTGCAGGAAAACACTGCTGGGGACTCAGTCTCAGACTGTGTTAGCATGGGCTTTCCTTTGGGAGCACTTGCAAACACTTATCAAGGAGCTAGACCAGCACTGGCCAGTGGAACTGTGATAGAAATGGTACCTCTGTGTTGCCCACTGAGGTGGCAGGTAGCTCAGGAGTGATGGTTACTGGGCACTGGTGCAACTGGGATACTGACTGTTTCATTGAGTTCACTTAGATTTAAGCAGTCACAGGTGCTGGTCACTGCAGACCTGGGCAGTGGGATCTCACACTCTGGCGGGCATGTTCATCAGTCCACAGACCAAGAATACCACCTTTTATTTCTATTCCACTTACATAATGACAACTGCCTTGACAGCCAGGGGCCAGCACATCCACCACAAGGGGGACAGACATGCTTGGGTCCACAGCTCCCTCTCACTGGGGTCTAACAGTGGAGAGCCATTATCTGTGCCTTTGTGATTCCAACCAAGATTTTCTCAGGAATGGACCTAATTAAACACGGACACTGAAAGCATAACATTTTAATTTTTTAACTCCATAGGATCGATGGCAATAAACTTCCCATTCATAGAAAATGAATTCACCATGCTATAGGAATCCACCACTACCATTCAACTGCAATAAACTTCCTGAGCACATGAGAGAAAGGTAGCCACACCAAAGCCAAAAGGGAAATCATGGAGAGAGGGTGCCAGGAGCACAAACCTCAGTGATCCTGTACCACCTAGGCGTCAGGCAGCTGGGATGAACAGAGGGGAGGTCTCCTGCCCCCACCCCTGAAACCTCTCGGGAACATAGCACCTTACCAGACAGCCGCCTCAGTGGCGCCAGCAACCAGGGACGCCCCAACCTGCCCTCACTAACAGTGGAGATTTCAGCAGCCACCCCCACACCGCCTTTCCTGGCCTCATGCCCCTGGAAGCCAGGGGCAGCAGGGGTGGATGAAGAAATAAATGATCCCATGTTGCAGGTAGCAAATAGTTCCATGTTCAGGAAAGGGAAGAATCTGGGTTGTGAAGAGAATATACCACATAGTTGGAGAATGGGAACCAGGGCCAGAAAGGCCTGTTAACCAGAGAATGGGCTCTGGATTTCCAGATCAAAGGACAAGGGGTCACCAGTACAGTTTATGACTGAGCCAGGCTTGGTGGAGACTCCAAAATATAAGGAAGGCAGGAGAGATGGAGTGTGTGTGGGGGGGGCAGAGAATAGTCCAAAAGTCGCAGTATCAGTCTGGGGGATGTTGGACGTGGGAGAGCCTGAATGTAAGATGAGGGGGTCTATGAAGGGAGGCTGGTTGGGGTTCAAAGAACCAAACTGAGGAGAGAAATCTAGATTGGGGGAGTATGTGGGGAAACACAAATCCAAGCCCCAGGGAGCAAAGAGCGCCCAAGCAGAGGGAAGTAGGTATTTTGGGGGTTTCCAGGTCAGAGCAGAAACTGCCCTGGGCCCAACCTGAGAGAAAAGGGTCTAAAGATGAGAGAGCCCCTGAAGCACTGGGGTCGGGAGTGAACATAGCCAGAAACTAGACGGGACAAGGCAGCCTGGTAGGTGAAAGTCATCTGAGGGAGCAAGCCCAGATGTAAAGAGAGGCGACACTCAACACAGACCTGGATCCTTGTAGGCAAAGACCCAAGTGCAGCAAGGATTTGAGGGGAAACATGTTCAGGAAGAGGCAGGGTGGTGGGGAGAGAGGGTTTAGGCCTGGAGAGGATGAGGGGTTGGGCTCAGAGCAGCCCTGAGTTCAAGAAAGGAGGCTGCAGACCAAGTTCTCAGGGGTCCTGGGGAGCAGGAGGACTCAGATCATAGCAAAGGCTTAAGAGAGAAGAGACAGCAGGTTAGGGGTTCAGGAAGTTTGAGGGGACTCAGGGCTGAGGGTCCAGAGAAGGAAGGAGACACAAATTGGCCCTGGGTTCAAAGCAGAAAGCAGATCTGAGAGAATCTGAGGAGTCCCTACGGGTGTCTATGAAACTCTGAACTGAACGGGGGTCCCCAGGGATGTCCCGGGGTTCTCTGGAGCAGTGAAGTCCCAAAGAGCATCCCAGAGGGGCCCGGGCTGCCCGTGAGGACTCTGGGCTGGGCCGGAGTCCCGAAGAGCGTCCCAGAGGGTTCTGGGAGAGACTGGAGTCACAAGGGGCGTCCCAGGAGGGTCTGCTGGACCAGGTCGGGGCCAGAAAAGAGTCTCGGGACGGAGGAGGGATCTGGCCCGGACTAGGGTTTCGAGGGGGGTCCCAAAAGGCTCTGAGCTGGACCGGACCAGAGTCCCCAGTGGAATCAGCGACGCCCCGGCTCGGTCGGGATCGCGGATGGGGGAGGGGCGCCCCCGCCCCACATAAAGGCCTGGGGAGCGACCGGCGCGCACAAAGCGGGGCGGGCGGGCGTCGAGTGGGGACCGAGGAGGGCCGGGCGTGCGGGCGGAGAGAGAGAGGGAGGGGGCCGGGCGGGCAGCGCGGGCTGCGCAGGGGCGGCGCGGCCGCTCCTCACCTGATTGTCCATGGCTGGCGCCCCGCCCCGCCCCCGGGCCCCGCGTCGCTCGCCGCCGCTGCCGCCGCTCAGCGCCGCCCAGCCGCCCTCATTGTCTGTCAGGCGCCGCCGCCGCCGCTCCCGGCCGCCCGCCCGCCCGCCAGCCCCGCGGAACCGGAAACCACCGCCAGCCCGGGTCGCGCACCGACCGCGGGCCCCCGCTGCCGAGTCGGGCCCGCCGCCTCGACTGACAGCCAGATGGACGAATCCGTGGCGCGGAAGACCGCATGGGGGGCGTGACTTCCGGCCTGGCGGGGGCCTGTCGGGCCGCGGACTGAGGGACGAAGCCAGCAACCAATGGGAGGCCGGGACAGGAGGGGCGGGAGGAGGGAGGGAGGGAGGCGCGAGGCGAACACCACCGAGGGGAGTGCGAGGTGTGCGCCGCACGTGGAGGGGGGCGGGAGCGGACGAGCGCGCTGTGGCCTGCAGGGGGCGCTGCCTCTTGACCGGAGCATCCCGGGGCCTGAACTGGGGGACCGGTTCGAGCTCGGGGGGATGGTTCCTGAGGTCACTTGTTTCCTTGGCACGGGCCACTATGTGGAGGAATGAATCAGAGGTTCTGAAATTGCAGATTAATTTTCCGATCATACAGCTGCATCGTGGCAAGCTTAGTCAACTATTTTCTCCCCCTGAGCCCCACTTTGCGCATCTGTAAAATGGGAACAGTCACAGAACATGTGAAGTTGGTTCGTGCTTGCAGCAAAGGACCTTTAAACGACTTACTGTAAAAATGCGTTTTAGGACCATCCCCTCACCCCCCCCCCCATTCATCTGGGAAATTATCCTAAATTAGATTCTAAACTATTGGAAGTTTTCAACACTGTATTCCTAGAGTTCCCACTAGGTCAGGTGTAACCCTTTGAGCATCAAAAAGAATAATGGGGAAATAACCTGTGCTAGTGTCCATCAATAGATGAATGGTCGAACAAAATATAGTCCACCCACACAATAGAATATTACTCAGCATTAAAGAGAAGGAAACTCTGACACATGCTACAACGTGGATGAACCTTGAGGTCATAGTTAAATAAGTCAGACACAAAGGACAAGTGCTGTAAGAGGACTCGACTCCACAGAAACAGGAAGCAGAATAGTGGGTGTCAGGGGCTGGAGCATAAGTGGAGAATTAGCGCTTAATGGGGACAGAGTTTCCATTTG
This sequence comes from Galemys pyrenaicus, assembly GCA_019455555.1. Classification (NCBI taxonomy): domain Eukaryota; kingdom Metazoa; phylum Chordata; class Mammalia; order Eulipotyphla; family Talpidae; genus Galemys; species Galemys pyrenaicus. The sequence goes on along the minus strand of JAGFMF010011614.1, from coordinate 4,641,471 downwards.
GTAAGACTCTGGAGACAGCGGGTGAAGATGGCTGCAGAACAGTGCGATTGTGCTTAGTGCCACTGAAACTGCACCTAGAATGGTTAAGGTGGTAAACTTTGCATTATATATTTTTACCATAATAAAAAAGAATAATGGACTAATTGGTACTGCGAACTTTTAAATATCTCTAGGTCCAGAATGACAATAAAGCAACAATAAATCTCACTTGTCATCTTTGGAAGTGACAACTGTATCAAGCCATGCATCACCATACCTGTGCAGCACTGGACCCACCTGGTGCAGGGAAACACCAGCCAATCATATAGAAGGGGTGCTTGTAAAGCACTATTTTGAAAGTTTTACTGAAATTACCATTTTAGATAAGAAGCATCATGGATGCTAAAACTACTAACTGAAAAGTTGATAAGGGTTGGCTAATCTTACGGCCACCAAAGACCCCCTTTACATTGTCTGCTAATTTAAAGGGGAATAACTTTCCAGTGGAAGCCCTCCGATGTCCCCACTTCATCCTGGGACTGCCAAATAGCAGCATGACTATGAGGAAAGCAGAGGAATAAGCTCCCACTAGTGTTAGTGTGGAAAGACATGCTACAAAGTAAGTGTCTCATATAGTGACCTGCGGCTTCCACGAGTCAGTAGCAGGGAAGGAGGAAATGAGAACTGACCAGGCTTACAACACATGGCGCCATTTTCAATTCCAGCGTGGGGTCTTTCATTGGATCTTGGGTTGAAAACAAACAGCTGAATCAACTGGGGAAATCTGAACATGAATTATATTGGATGTTAATTTCAAGTGTATCTGGTTAGGTGTGATAATGGGATTATCCGTGTGTAGGAAAATGTCCTCATTTTCAGAGTTGCATGGGGTGAAATGTCACTGCTAATTACTTTTAAAATACATTCACAAAAAATAGATGAAACAAATCCAGTAAATGTTAAGAATCATTAAATCTGGGTGATGGGTTATAAGAGTCCATCAAACTAGTCTTTTAACTTTTCTGTATGTCTGGAATGTCTATAATAAAAAGTGAAATGTTTTGAAATGTATCCTCTGCTTAAAATTGAACCTCTGTATTCCTTTTTCCATGGGGTAAACAGAAAGCTGTCCTATTTTCTCATTAATGGTGGCCAGGTCATAACCAACACCCATTTCACAAGAGCTCCAGAGAACGAATTCTGAGCTCATATTCTCTCATTTCATTTTTATGATTCTAAGAGGTAGACGTTGCTGCCCCCTTTTCATAGGCAAAGGAAGTAAGGGTCAGGGGAAGTGATTTGCTCAAAGTCCATGTCTCCTGAATAAGGAAGACAGGAAAGACTTTATGGTGATGGAGAAGCTGGAGATGAGGCTTGAATTGCATTGAAGGTGAGTTCTGGTATGGTCCAGAGAGATGCAGAATGTTTGGCTAATAAATTGGAAAGTAGGACTGTGTGGGACCTTGCTTTGGTTATCATTTGCTGCATAGCAAATGACTCTAAGTGATTTAGAACGACAGTCTACATTTATTTTGTTCCTGACTCTACCATTTGGGCTGGGGTCAGCAGGAACAGTTTGTCTCTGCTTCTCGTGATATCTGCTCCCAAGCCTGGAGACCAGCAAGTTGGTGCCAGCCGTTGGTTGTTCTCCCGGTGGGCTCATCCATGGGGTGACTTGAGCTCCTTACAGCATGGTGACCGGGATCCAGGTATGAGTATCCCAAGAGAATCAAGCAATTACTGTGTTGCTTTCGATGAACTAGCAAAGTCACACAGAAGCACTGACACCATAGTCCAGTCCACCCACACCCAAGGGGCAAGGAACACAGACTCTCATTAAGGACCATAAAAATCACATGATGAGAAGAGCATACAGAATGAAGATATTGTCGCAACCATTCTGGCAAATATAGTCTTCCTGTCATTATCGCCAAAATCTGAAATTCATACCCTGGGTAATTATAGGCAGTAGTTATGGGTGATAATTATGCTGTTTCTTGAATACACCATACAAAGATGTCCCACCTGGTTGCTACCTCTGCCTGGAACCTTAGAGATCTACTTGGTTCACCTGTTTACCTATTTGTTCAAATTACACCCTCCCAATAAGATCTACCTTGACCACCCCCATTTAACTCCACCTCCACCCTATCTCCCCAACCCTCTAACTTTTCATTTTTCCATAGCACTTGTCTCCTATTACATACATATTTACTTACTAAGTACATTTTCTTTCTTCCCTGGCTTGAACAGAAGCTCCAAGAGGATCCACTCTTGTTCATTAATGTATCTCAAGCACAGTGCCTGGCATAAAGTAGGTGTTCAATAAATGTTTGCTGTGCTGTATGGAATCATATTGAATGACATAGTGAGAAGATTAGCGCTGCTTAATTATCCCTGTAGTCTTTCTAATTCCCTCAAGAAGAAAGTCTCGACTCAGTATTCACATGTATTAAACTCCCCATGGGCATCCTCTAATCTCCCTTGAGGATAAGAGAACAGACCCAGGGTTCAGAGTCAGGGACAAGTGGCCTCATATGGAGCAGAACTTCTCAACCCTACCTGGACACTGAAATCGCCCACCTCCAGGGGTTCTGGTTTTGGTAATCTGGAGTAATAAAATAAAGCCAAGTCCTCTCCCAATCCCTTTCCTTTTTATTTTTAATTCAGCGGGTGTTCTAAAGTGCAGCCTGGGTTAAGAACTACTGTGTTGCAGTTTATAACACTTTATGTTGTTACTGTATCTAATCAAGTGGCTATGTTTTATCTATGACAAATGACTTCTTAAAGTGACACAATGTTTTCTATTTTAAATTTATCAGGGTGTACAAAGGGAATAGATTTAAAGAAAAACATAAATAGCAATTTGAGCATTTGGCAGGAGGCCTGACTGATACTTGTTATCCTGATGCTACAAACAGTGAAAGTGAGACAGACAGAAAGAGATGTAACTAGTCCAAGCCCCAAAGCTAGAAAGTAACATTTTGGATAAAGGGAGACTACCTCAAACTGCTGCTACATCAGGTCTTTATTGCCCTCTAGTGGTAGAGTTTATTTGCACCCAAAGGAAGGACATGGCATTTCTTTCCTATAGATTGTTTTTAAATCCTGTTTCTGGCCTCCAGTATGTTTGCTGTACCTACCCAGTTTTGTTTTTCTTTTTCTTTTTTGCCAGTCACCAATGTACTCAGCACAGTTTCCTGCAAGCCACACATGTACACACAGATATGCATGGTGGTATTCATACTGAACACCCACCAACTCAAAATTGAGTACTACTCCCAGTGGCACTAGAGACCTATCTCAGGTGAACCTGAACTCAGTGCAGACCTTGAATGTCACAGTGAGACATTTGGCTTATCCCACAGACAATGGGAAGCTATAGATGTTTTCATAGCAGACCAAGAATACGTGCAATGAGGCATTACTCCAGCAAAGACCAGTACACTGGACATTTGCAATTTTCTCTCTTAGCTTCCTCCTCCCTGCCCACTTTCCCCCCCCTCTTTTTGATTATAATCCTTAATCTGCAGGCTCCTCCCAAGGTCAATGTGATCCTTGAGCCTGTAGAACACCTTATTACAATTTTTAAAATGGCGGTCACCTTTCAGAAGCAACTTATGACAGAGCATAAGCTTGAAGAGAAGACTGCTACCCACGTGCCCCTCTACCCACGTGCCCCTCTTCCCCCGTCAGACCTGTGGTGCAAGGAACTTCAAGGAAAGACAGAGTTGATTCAAGTCCAGGCTGTGTGGCCTTGGACAAGTCACGTTCCCTCTCTGAGCCACATCTATTCTATACATGAGAATCTGCTTGCCCATCTAGAGAGTTGTGTGAGGGGTGCTCGGTCAATGATATACGGTATGGCAATTAGCACATTGTAGCCACTCAACAAACATGAGTGGCCTTTCTTTTCTTTTTATTTCTTCTCATTTCCATCTCTCAAGTAGGCCAAATGGACTTGCTTCCATTCCATTTTGAGTGATGCCGTCCAGGGCCCTAAATAACATTCCAGACACATATCTTTTGCAGAAAATGTCAAGTGCATGGATACTAAAACTCATTCAGGTTAAGGACATTTTATTATGCTGTCTCCTTCATTAAGCTGCGCAACAGCTTGCTTTCTATTCTCCAGCTAGTTCCCACCCCAGAAGCTTCACACCTACTCTTCCCCCTGCCCAGAATATTCTTGCCTGGCTCTGGTATGACTGGCTTCCTCTTGTCACCAGGGTTCAGCCGGGAAGTGCATTTCCCACTGCCCAACCATCTGAAAGGACTGTTCCCCTCCCTTCAGTTCTCTAACTATCACTAAGCTTTCTCTGTTTTGTAGCAGTCTCAGTGTCTGGACATGTCTCCTTTTGGGGACTTTTGTTTATCTAATATGTATATCCTCACTAGGGTGGAGATTTTCCCTGCCTTTGTATCTCCAGGGGCTCCTGCCATACATTTCATAGGAAGTGAGTATATATTTGTTGAAGAGACTGAATGAGTGAGTGAATGAATGGGAAAATAGATAAATGAGATAAATGGAAGGAGTATTGACTGCTTTGGATGCATAAATGAATAGGCAAATGGATGGCTAAATATGCATGGATGAATAAATGGATGGATGGATAAAGGATAGATGGATGTTTGCCAGACTCCATGATAAGCATTTTACACACATCATCTTGTTTTATCCACACATAAATCCCATGAGGGAAGAAAAATTTCCATTTTACAGATAAGGTGCTTGAGCTTCAGAGGTAGGAAAAATCACTTCCCCAAGATCACACAGTTACAAAATGGTAGAGCAACGTCCAAACTTAGGTCTGCTTAACTCCCAACCCTGTGCTCTTAATCACCAACACCCTCTCCTTCTCTCCTCACTTTGAGAGCCTACCCTGGCCACCTCAGAGCCCATCCTGAGGCCCAGACCCTAGCGCCCAGATGACCCAGTGCGGGCTTCCTTGTCGCCCCCGCCAATCAGTGAGGCAGACTCACAGGTCAGGGGAGGGGCACGAGTGAGCAGGTGGGAGGGTCTGCACACACAGGTGTGAGTGCAGAGTGAGGTGCTGGAAAATGTCCATTCTGTGAAATGTCTCCCAAGTACCAGATATATCACGTGGCCAAGGACAGGAGCAAAGAGTCTGGTAGTGACTGCCGCTACTTACAAGGTACCCGGGGGCCAAGCCGCAGCCTGAAGTCGTTTCCAGTAGGTGTCACGTCATGACAGTATCTGTTGATCCGGCCCCACCGAGTCATACAACAACAGGGAGCATCAAAACAAGTGGGGACATGAAAGCGCTCAGGGGCACGGAGGGTGGCTCTGCCAGCCCCACAAGTTCATCAGAACTATCACAGAGAGGTCATGACGTCCAGCCCCACCTGGGGTGGGCTGTGCAGCACGAGGAGGTCGGGAAGGGGCTCGAGGCAGGAACTAAGAGTGTCTCTCAGGTCCTAGTCCAGGTCTCTGTCCTCGAGACACGGGGTGGGGGTCGGTTCGGAAGTCGAGAAGCCACCAGGCTCAGCAGCTCTTGTCATCAATGACTTCCACGTAGGGCAGCCCCACGGGCCACGTCTCCCGAGGCCAGTAGCGTACTTTGAGGGTTTGACCTGGCATCTCGTACCTGGCGTCCACCAAGGCCATGGTGACCATGCCGTAAGGGAAGGTGATGCTGATGAGGACGTGCCTGTGGAATGCAAGGAGAGAGTGGCGAGAACGAACCATACCCCTGATGCCAGCTTGATGCCCCCAAGCCACCCCGGGCCTCTTCTTCCTCCTCATGGATCCTGACCCCCAGAGAGTGTCCAAAGAGACCTCTGGACCTGCCCCCTGGACTGCCACACCCCATGTCACACTCAATCCCGGAGTCTGTGCCTCCCAGCTCTAACCCCAAACTCTAAGCATCTGAGATTCTCTGGTTCAGGGTCCCCCCGCCCCCAGCTGCAGGGAAGGTGCTTACCAGATGCTGTGCAGGTAGAAGAAACTAATCCGCTGCCAGAAACTGCAAAGCAAACGATCACTGACCCAGCTGGTCAAAGCAAAAGCCCATAAAACCACAGAGACCTCAATTGTATGCCGAAGCTCCTTATTGCTCGTCCTAGAGGAAGAGGAAGGGAAGTTAGAGCCTGGCTCAGAGAGCAGAGCCTGCAGGGCTAGTGGCAACTCCTCCATCTAAGCAGGTAAGGCTGGGAGGAGAGAAGGCTCATGGGTGTCTCCTCTGTGCATTGCTAACATCCACTGAGCACTGGCAGGATGTCAGGTGCAGTTCCAAAGTCCTGCAGCTAGACGCTGATGCTCTGCCACGAGAACAATGTTACTATTTCCACTGTCTAGATAAGGAAACCCAAGCAAGGTTCCTTAATATTGTGAACTACGGACGTTTCTATTTCTGAAGTGTTTCAATCCATTGCGTTCACTATGGTTTTAGCTTTTTATTTTGAAATAATTACAGACTCAGAGTATGTAGCAAAGATAGTAGAGTCTTATGCTGGTCATGGCTTATATAAGCTGGTCATTCCCCTGCTCCAACCCACAGTCACACAGCCGATCGGATGGCAGCACAGGTTGCCAAATTATTAAGCAACAAGCCCTTCTGTGTTCGTGTGTTTGGGGGGATAGGTATGTTGCACCTGTGGATCAGTGCATGGGAATTGTATGGGCAAGGGTGCCATTTCTTGGAACCACTCATCATCAGCATCTGTGTTCCCTTGACAACATGGCTAACCCAGTGTCCCTTAGCAAAGAGACGGCAGATGAAAAAGGCAATAATAGCTCCTTTGTGGTTAAAAGGACAAGCACCAATCGTTAGCCTAAAATGGGACAGTTTGAACATGAAAAAAGAACAATGAAGAAGGGCTGGTGAAAATTAAATAAAGTCTGTGGTTGAGTTAATAGTATTGTCCCACTGTCAATTTCCTTCCTTTGAAGTTGTGCTATGGTTATATAAGCCATGACCAGCATAAGACTCTACTATCTTTGCTACATACTACGAGTCTGTAATTATTTCAAAATAAAAAGCTAAAAACATAGTGAACGCAATGGATTGAAACACTTCAGAAATAGAAACATCCATAGTTCACAATATTAAGAAGAAAAGAAACAACAGCACTAGTCAGTAGTAGAGATGGCTAAGGCACCAACTCATTACTCTGGGAGCTGATCACTGAAAGGAAAGAATCAATCACCTATTCTGTTTCCTTTTCAAACTGCATTTCTAAGTTGCTGAGCAAATATTACTTGATGAAAGAACTCTAGATAATCAATGCAAAAGAAATAACAGAATCGGCAAATCATTTTGCAACCCCTAATGAGATGACAGAGCAAAGTATGGTGCATCAGTGGCTGCTGAAATCGTTAGGTGAAAAGCGAGTGGAAAACATAATGAAGGAACCACACCGTCCAAAGTCACTGGCCAACCTCGACAGCACTAAGTGTGGGACGACCACTCATTACGGGGTCCTGCTAAGGTGGAGCAAAAGCCACTCAGTGCCAGGCATGAAATATTCTGAACTTTAAAGATATAAAGCTAAATCTAGGTCTAATTATTAATTTTCAAAAATACCAAAAAACAAAACAAAACATCAGGGAAACACATTGGAGGCATTACAGGAAGCAGCCAGCCACATCCAGAATGTGGCAGTTCTACAGGACAAACATGTGAGTTTCTGTGATCAATTCTGAGGCATGATGAAAGGGAGGGAGGGAGGCGTTCCTTTGAAATGAAGAAGCTAAAAGACTGTTTGGATCCTGATTTTAGCAAGACCAGGTGTAAGAAGGCATCTTTGAGAAACGGAACAATCTAATATGCGAACTGGGTATTAGACACTGTTTGAAGGAAATAGTTAATTTTGTTAGAATTGTTGTGCCATGGTTTCCTTTGTCCTTCTAGATCCTTCCCTAAGCTTCTCTGCTCTGCTGTTTGCTGGGGAGTTGGGGAAGACTGAACTGTGTGGAAACCCATGTGCTTCCTTGTCTTTGGGGTCCAGTTGGGTTGGCCAATGGTTTCCACATAGGTTGATGAGTGGGGGAACCAGAAGGATGTGTGGGGGGAGTAGTACTGTTAGGATATGTGTTTCCAGAGCTCCTCCCCCACGGAGCTGGCTCAAGTTGTCTGCATGGAGATCACATCTCCTGCGAAGGAGACCTTCTCCGAGAGGCGTTCTCCTTCCAGATTCTTACAGTCATTCCCTCCCCACGTCATCTGTAGTCAGAGGATCCCATTCTTATTAGCATCGTGAACCTAAATGATTCCTAGTCATTTTCCTATGTCCTTCCCTCTCCTTTGCAAATAACACTTTCATTCAACGCTCCTCAAATTGCCCCATTTGAGCACCCTTTCTGTATAATGTCAGACTTCGTGTGGGTCAATAATCATTATTATCAGGAGAGTTGAATCCTGAAAAATTAATGGGCGGCTTTCCGTGAAATCTGGAGGGAATGCAGGTTGACGAAGTGCTGATGGCATCGGGCCGTTTAGATGGAGGGTCACCGTGCAGTGCTCTCTGCTTCCATGTACACTGGGGGTGGTCACAGTGAAAGGGACAAGCTCTGCAGTCGGGTAGCCCTGGGTACAATGTTACAATTCCTGCCCTGCCTCTGCCCCTCATCGGCAGACGAGCCTGGGTGCGAACATGGTGGTATGGCTGGAACAATGTGGGAGGGCGGTGGGACCCGCCCCCATGCCTCGGCCACACCCACTTCTTGTACTCCTGGACCACGATGTAGAGGATGTGCGCCGCGATGCTGTTGAGGGCGTACGCGTTGACTGTGGGTCTCAGGAAGGACAGGAAGGTACTGATCACGGTGGTGATGATGACCAGGAGTGAGAACTGCAGCCTGGGGGGAGAAGGGCTGAACTGTAGGAGGTGGGTGTGGGGAGAGCTTAGGAGGGTCATGTGGAGATCTTGTGGCAGAGAGGGATGAGAAAAGGGGAAAAGGTGGGAGTTCTAGGGAGCCCAGCTGGGCTCAAAAAATAGTCCTGAGGCATCCAGGTGGGTTCATCAGACTTCAGGGAGCCCCAGTAGGCCCAGGCAAGGTCTCAGTGGAACCTGAGGGAAGAGCATGGGTAGGACGATGAAAGAGTCTCAGGAGACACCAGGGTGCTTAGATGACAAGAGGCTACTAGGGCCCAAGTGAGGCCAACTGAGGGGTTCGGGAAAGGGACCAGGATCCTTGGGTGGGCAAATGGGGGGGGGGGAGTTTCCAAAGGGTTTTGGGTGAAGGAAGGGCCCAGAAGGATCAAAATAAATACTTTAGGGAACCCCAGCGACAGGTTCAGGGGAGAGGTCCCCGAGGTCCAGGTAAGCTTTGGTGTCCTGGGGTCCCCAGATGGATTCCGACAGGGTCTGGACAAGGTCCCAAGTGGTCCAGGTGGGGTCGGGAGGAAGACTCCAAAAACCAGGGATAAGGAGAGGACTTCCAGGGTCCCCAAGCACCCTCAGAGGAGAGGCTTGTCAAGACAGGCAGCAGAAGGAGAAAATCCGAGGGTGGACAGGGGTCTCAGGTCGGGGACCTGGCAGGATCGACAGAGAGGTCAGGCCCCACCCTGACAGAGGGCAGTCCCGCCCTACCTGCTTTCCCTCAGGAAGGCGGGAAAGTAGCAGCGGGGCATCCATATGCTGTAGCCACTGGCCAGCAGCCACAGGATAGCAATCTCATCTAGCATCTGGCCCAGGAAGCTGAGTGTCATGTGGAAATACATGGAGAACAGACCTTGAACAAGAGACAAAGGCAGAAGGTCAAGGTGGCTGCCGCTTCCCGCCCCCACCACCCTGCTTTCACAGACCCCCACCTACCTATGACTATGAAGAGGATCCAGGTGATATAAATGTAGCGGGAGCGTTTCTGGGCATAGGGGTGCATCAGAAATATCATGAGAGGCCCAAAGATGAAGAAAGTGACATTGCTGAACTGAAGAAGAGGAGGGGAGTGTCAAACAGGGGTAGCAAAGGAGGGCTGCCCCTCTGTCCATTCCCAAGTCATTGGCCAACCCATTTACCTGCCACCATTCAGGCAATTAATCAGCCCAGACGTGTCCATCTTTCAGCTGGACAGTCAACCATCATCAATAGATCCATTAGACCATCCATCAGTCATTCACTCATCAATAAGTGTGGCAAAAACAATCTACTAACCTTCTGCATTTATTTCCCCCCTTTTCCACTCAGAAATAGTATCACCTGGTTTTACCTGGGCTCACAGTTACTCAAGTAAAGACTACATCTGCCAGTCTTCTTTATAGTTCATTGTGACCTTGGTCTTTGTCCAGTTAAAAGGATAGGGATGTAAATGAATCCATAACTTCCAGGTCAGTTGCTAAGCAGCAGCTCAAGGCTGTCCTTTACTTCTCGTGAACTGAGATACAGAGGGGTGGTCACGAGTTAGCCGAGGCCTTGTAGACAAGGAAAGACAATGCAATGCCCTTGTGACTCTCTAACAAGTGTCAGGAAGCAGAAACGATGTTTCATGGCTCCCAAGGTGAGGCCATAAAAAGGGTTATGGATTGCATGTGACAATCTCAGCGTGTGAGACTTTGGAACTCTGAGCCACCATACAAGAAGACTGGGTGTGCTTGAGGTCGCCATGCTGGAGAGACTACGGAAAGACTGAGGGAGAAATGGGCTATTTACCACACACAAGAGTGAATGCACCCCAACCAATGCCAAGTGGAACAGAGATCAGCTATCCCTGCTAAACACTAACCAGATTATAGACTCATGAGCAAGATGAAAGTGTATTTGGTTCAAGTCACTAATTTTAAGGATGATTTGTTATGCAGCATTAGCTAGCTGAGACAAAGAAGTAATATCACTGTGAGCTGGGGTAACTAAAGACCTCTTAGGGGAGGGAAGGAGATGTGGAGGTCTGTGGACATGGCTACACCTTATTCAGAATTCCATGATTGCAGAGCTAGGCTGTTTGCTAAGGTGGTCTGGGGTTTTTAGTTACCTGTCTCCCTATATTAGACGACTGCCTTCTAGGTCCAGGCAAGGTTTATTATTCCCAGAATCTCTTTTTAAAACATTTATTTATTTAATTATGCATAAAAGAACTGGGGTATAGTTAAGAGGCATGGGGGCAAGAGGATTTACCAGAGACAGAGTTGGGAGCAGAATAGGTGGATCGACTGAAATACACTGCTGAGAAGAGCAGCAGGTGAGACAGGAGAGGTCTGCTGTGCCATGTGGGTCAGCCCCCTGGCCAGGGATAGAATTCAGGTTGTAATGGTGATAGCACTGAGACCTAACCCCTAGAACACCAGGGAGGCCCCTATTCCCAGAATCTTATCCCATTCTCAAAACAATCCTGCCAGGAAAGTATCGGCACCATGGCATTATAGAAGGAGATACTGATTCTTAGACTGGCCAAATGGTCCATCCCAAGTCACCTAGTCAGCAAGCAGAGAATCCGGAGTTTGAAGTCAGATTAAAAAAAAACAACAACAACACAGGAAATATGACAGAGCAGAATGGGGAGTGAGCACAGAGAAGTCACTCCCTTCCTCCTTAACCACAAAGGTCCAACGACTGGCAGAGGAATAACAATTGGCACAGTTGATCTGATTCTCCTTTTCTTCTACATAACGTGGCCATCTAGTTGAAAACAACATTTGCCATATTTCTTTGCAGCTACACATGACCATGTCCCTAAGTGTTGGCCCGCGACAAGGGCAAAAAAAACAACATCCGGATTACTTTCTTAAAGGGCAAGGGTGTGCCCTCCCCTTGCTCCTCTTCTACTGGAATGCAGACAAGGTGGGGTAGCCTCTCGGATCATACGATGAGGCCACTAACCTAGAGATGGAAAAGGAACATATAGAAGGAATCCCTGGCATACCATAGAGTTCTCAGACTGGCCTTGGTTAGTGATTGCCCCCAGGTGCTTCCTGGTGGCGCAAGGAGTTAAGTCAGAGCACTGTGAAGCATCCACAGCTGCTGCAGCACAAGTTCAATCCCAGGCCAGGGAGCTGACCCACACGGTGCAGCAGACCTCTCCTGTCTCACCTGCTACTCCCCTCAGCAGTGTATTTCAGTCAGTCCACCTGTTCTGCCCCCCACTCTGTCTCTGGTGATGCTGTGAGCCCCCCGCCCCGCACCTCTGGCCTGTACCCTAGATCTCATATGCATAAAAAAAAAATCTTAAAAAAAAAAAAAAGATTGCCCAAGTTTGCTATTGGATGTTACATAACAAACAAATTTCTATCTTCATTAATTATTTTAGGTCTCTGCTACAGCCACTGAACCTATATTTTAAGCTGTATACTCCCTTTTCTTCCTGGCTACACAAATCTGACTTTTATTCAGGCATGAGCAGGACATTGCCTTCAAGAGGTAGGCTTTAGCCCCAGGGCATGAGTCATTTTCATTGTCAATTATTGGTTCAGGAATGGATGGTGATATAAATTTGGCCAATGAGACATAATGGAAGTTTGATGATGAAGAACTAGGAAAGTTCTCCTTCCAAAATCAAGTCAAGTGGAAAGATCTTTGAACACTCTGTGATATTTAAGATGGGGTGATCATTTTGCACCCATGAGGAAACAAGACTGAGATCAAAAACAAATCCTTAGAGATGGTACTTCTCAAACTTTTTGGTTCAAGACCCTCTTAGAGTCTTAAATATTATTGTGGACCCCAAGGATTTTCTGCTTATGTGTTATAGCTAATGTGATTTACTGTATTAGAAATGGAAACAAAGGTATTTTCTTTTTTAAAAAAAAATTTTTAAGCATACAAGAAGTTGGTTACAGGCCAGAGGCACGGGAGGTGAGAGGATTCACCAGAGACAGAATGTGGAATAGAACAGGCAGATAGATGGAAATACACTGCTGAGGGGGGCAGTGGATGAGGCAGGAGAGGTCTGCTGCACCGTGTGGGTCCCCTCCCTGGCCAGGGATGGAATTTGTGCTGCAGTGGCTGCAGAAGCCCCACAGTGCGGCGCTCAACCCTTTGCGCCACCAGGGAGGCACCAAATGTATTTTCAAAGCACCTGACACCCAAGTACACTTTTCCTCCACCATCAGGGAGAAAATGTTGTCACATGTCATGTAGCTCTAGAAAATTCCATTGTACTCTCATGAGAGAATGAGTGAAAAAGGAAGATGAAACTTTCATATTATTATGAAAATAATGTTGACCTTAAAGAACCCCTGAAAGGGCCTCAGGGACCCCAAGAAGTCCGTGGACAATATTTTGAGGACAAGTCTCTAGGGTTAGAAGAGCAGGGAGATGGAAAGAACCAAGCTGTGCAAAGCTGTTGAGCTGCTGAGTTAACCTGGAACACGCTACCGCCAGACTTTCATTAAAACAATAATACTAAGATATTTTTTCTATTTCCGTTGTTTATCATTAGGAGTTTTGAAACAAAGCATCCTGATTAATAAGCTTTGGGGTATGAGCAATATGCAATCAGATCCATGCTCCCTTATTCACTAACAGCAGACCTTGAAAAAGTAATTTCTTACCCTAAGGCTCCATCTCTGTACTTGTGACGTAAGCATGATGCCACCTGCCCCTTCATGTGGTCAGCCCAAAAGATTCCAGACCTCACTAAGCTACAAGAACAATGAAGTTCACAAGAACATTCGCAGCAAAATTTTAATGGCTCAAGGCTCAAATTTGATGCAGGAATTTTGGTACCCCACAAAGTTCCTCCAGATACATCTGGATTACAGCAACCATCTCACTTCATCTCAGAAACCAGTGTTCTCCTGCTCTTCCTCTTGCTAACCTGCAGACAGCAACCTTGCTCCCTCAGTCACACCCTCTCGTCCCAATAAAATCTCCCTCAGAAAGGCCTGTGTTCCACCTTAGAAAGTAAAGAACCAGCACCCTACTACAGAGGGTGCTTTGTCACTTCTCAGAACCATCTAGATCAAAAATACAGAGTTCTATGGTGACTGGGGGAAAATTGTTCATCTGATATAAGGTCAGCGTCTATGAACCCAGGTCGTGGGCATCTTGAAGCATCCTCTTTATTCTAGAGAAGCTGATGGGTGTCCTTAGGGGATGTGGAAACAGTTCAAAGGTCACAGTATGAGGACCCAGCAACTGGCCACATGTGCTAACTGGTTTCCAGTCTCTGCTTCCACCCACACCCTTGTTTTCCATGCCAATATCTCCAGTCAGTGGACAAGGTCAAATACACCTCCAGGATGGCAGCTCAGTTCCCCATATGCTATCCCAAAACACAGAGGCCTCCCCAACACATGCCCCATCTGTGTCACAAGACCTCTACCAAATGAAGTAGACCCCTATTCCCAGCCAGGCAATCAGATTTTTCTCTTCTGGCAATTTGAACATTGGAGCAGACACAGAACCTGGAAGTCACTGAAACTGAGTCTCAGAACTTCACAACTCTCTAAAGAGGCCTTTGGACATTGTCATGATGTTTAAAATGTGGAGCCCACCACAATGAGACAAGGCTCAGAGCAACACAGAGGACAGCGCTTGTCCTTCTGCTGAATTCTCCAGACCATCCCTGGGTTCATCTCCCAAGCAACTCATCTTGCCACTTTCCAAGATATCCCAAGGGCCTCCCCAGTGGCACAAGGGGTTAAGTCTCAGCACAAAGAAGCTATCTACAGCCACTGCATCACAAGTTCGATCCCTGGCCAGGGAGGTGACCCACATGGCACAGCGGACCTCTCCTGCCTCGCCCGCTGCTCCCCTCAGCAGTGTATTTTGGTAGATCTTCCTGTTCTGCTCCCCACTCTGTCTCTGGTGAATCCTCACATACCCCTTGAACCTCTGGCCTGCATCCCAGCTCTTGTATGCATAAATAAATAAATCTTTTTTTTTTTTAAGATATCCCAGTTTCTTTCTAATGTATTCTTTTTGGAAGTTAATTTCTTTGTTTGGGAGTTTTGTTTGCTTGCTTGCTTTTGCTTAATCTAGCTTTCTGTTGCTCGAATCCAGCAAAATCACCACCCCACCCCAGTATATTAGCTAGGATTATTGGGTAGCAAGTCAACAGAAAATTATTTTGGTGGACTCACACTATAAATGCAAATGTGTGTGATCATTCATTCTTCACTCATGGATGACATTAATCAAAGAAATGGCTGAAGACAAGAAAAATAGAAACCAGAACATCTTTGAGCCTCAATAGACAATCTCTTCAGGCCTGCATGATAACAAATGTGTTCAATCGTTATATCCCAGCCCAAGATTAAAATTCTGGCACATATAACTTGAGTCACATCCTGCCCTTGGCCAGAGGAGCAGAAGTACCTTGACTGACCATCCCAAGATCATAATCAGGATGGGAGGGGCAGGGACTTGTCAGGGGAAATGGGGCTATGGATACGGAGTGGGTAAAATCCCAATAAATCTGATGTTCCCTCCCTCTGCCCTCAACCAATGCCAGCCCTGGAGCATATCAAGCCTGTCTGAGAATGCTGAACCCACAATCTCCCAGACTCCAAACCCTCCATTTAAAACACATTTGTGACTCCCATAAATAAGGTCTGGACTCTTAAACTTGGTTTATAAACTTCATCATTCACACCTCCACACCTCCTGCTCTATAAATCTGGGTAGAAGGAATAACTCCACTGCTCTAAATGGTCACCTTCTTCCCCTCAGGAGTCAGCACATGCTCACTGCCTGGGACACTTTTTTTTTTAAGATTTTTTTATTTATGCATACAAGGGCTGGGGGTGCAGGCCTGAGGTGTGGGGGTGTGTGTGAAAGGATTCATCTGCAGTGGCTGTGGACAGCTTCATAGTGCTGCGACTTAACCCCTGTGCCACCAGGGAGGCCCTTGCCTGGGACACTCTTGCTCTCCATTTACTTCTCTTAGTCAAGTCAACTGCTACTCACCTTTAACCTGGGTGTTGCTCTCTCTACAAAGCCTGCCCAGTTCCCCCAAAGCATGTGGATTACACTGTGCCTGTACCACCACTATATTCTGCTCGACATATAGTGCTCCATAAGTGCTTCTTGTGGCCACGGTCTCAAAACAGGTGGATCACCAGTCACACATGTGAAAATACCAAGTAGAGGATCTTGCACGTAGAAAGTTCTGGATAGGAGGCACTTTGCTACTTTCTCATCTTTTGACCACATGACTTGACAGCGATTGTTTTTAATCCTTGCCTGTCCTACCAACAAAAGAAAAGGGGAAAGGGCTGGCTTTCTAGTTTATGTTTGGCGAGGAGGACTTGAACCTCACAGAGGCAGAATGACTTCTCCGAGATTGCACAGCCTTGAGGACTGAAGTTTGCTTTTCCTACCACCTGCCTGAAAAGGCAAGATAGGCGGTGATGGCTGAGATGGGTGTGACCCCTATGTTCTAGGTGTGTGGCCCAGTGTTTCTGGTCTCGCCTCCGTCAGTGAAATGGGAGAGAATAATCATCTACCACAGAGGCATGAATGAGACGAGGCATCAGAAGACCATGACGGGGCTGTGGTCCCGACTCAGTGAATAGCCTGGAGGGCTGCTGCTGTTACTGTTGTTGTTGCGGGAGGGAATAACAACAGGGGTGCTCTTGGCAGAGCTGCTCTAAGCGCAGAGGCCAGCAGAACCAAGACAGGAGTTTTTGATAATGCCCCTGAGTGCACAGAATGATAGAACTACGGGCGGAGTCTCTGACTAATGAGCCCCAACTGGCTCCAGAGTCTCTGATAGCATCAGAGACCGCCCCATTCCAGGGTCTCCCTCCCTGCCCTTTGGGGCTGGGCCCCCAGTTTCCCAACCACTGGTCCCACCCAGACTCTGCAAGGCAGAAGAGGCATCCGCCTGAGATCATGTCCAGAGCCAGTTCTGGACTGAGCCCTGGACACCTGGGTCCTGGGCCCAGAGGTGCCATCACATCCATTCATCCATTCTCAGGAACTCTCACTCGCCCTTCCTCTCACCCCTCGGCCCCTCCTCCACAGACAGTCCAGGACCTTTGGCTTCATCCATTCATCTGCTCAGCAACCAACCCTGCAACCTACAATAAGCTCAAGGACCTCAGCAGTGCCTCAAAACAAATTCCTCACCTTCACAGGGTTTGAGGATAGTTTGTGCCTCATTTTCCTCTTCTAGCAGATGGAGACGCTCCCTCCTAAACCTGCTGCTGGGGATTAGAGAACCAAATGCACAGAGCCAGAGAGTCTGGCTCCTTTGTTCAGTGCTGCAAACTGCCTCCCCTCTGCCATGTCTAGAACAGTGCCTGGCACACAGTAGGGGCACAGCAAATTTTTATTGCGAATAATGCAGGCAAAGAATGCATGCAGCTAGTGCACACATGTGCCTGCACCTGTGCAGTAACAGCTGTGCATTGGCTGTCTGCTTCCATCACAACCACTATGTCCCCAGAGCCCAGGACAGTGCCTGGCTCAATCAATTCTTATTGGGTGAATAGTGAAATGAAGGGTTACCCCTTTATATTGGATCTCTCAGTCCAGGAGACCTGCAAGGTGGGGAGCACCAAGGCTTGTCAGAGAAGAGATGTGCAGAGGGACCTGCTGACTCAGGACCTGGCCTGTGTCAGAGCGTGGTCACCAGTTTCTTATGTGTCATTATTCAAGGAATGGTGCTCCCCCTCGAGACAGGGGCAAATCCTCCTCACTTTTTGGGGGTGTCCTTGAGGACACAGCCTTGGACACTAAACTAACTGGTGACCGACATGTTTCATGATGAATTGCTTTTGCTGTGAATGCTGATGAGAGGAAAGCAGTAGAGGGAGGCTTTAGCGTCTGGCAGCCAGAGACTCTGAGAGAGGAGGGTCTGTCTCCCTCTGGGTCGCACAGAACGCAGGGAAGAGGTATCCAGAAGCACACAGAGCTTCAGCAGTATTCAGACCACCTGTTCCAGAAGGTGAAGAGGTGAGGAGTCTCTTGGATGTATGAGCGTACATCTCCCACTCCACTCTCCCCTGTCTCTTTTGTGCTCCACCCCAAGACTTCACCCACTTGCCCCTAGCTCCATGCCTTTGCTTCTGCAACTCCCCACACTGGTTATGTCACCCCTTCGTTTTAAATCCCAACATCTGAGCGAGAACTTTCTGGAGAGGATGAGACGAGGAGCTTCCAGAGCTTTGGCAGGACCCAGAGAAGAAATTCCACAGCTCGGTGAGCTGGAAGCCTTGAAGCTGCACCCACCCCCACCACCACCACCACCACTTGAAGCTGCGATGCTGTCAGCAGCCCAGAAGGAGGCAGCCTGCCCAACACAGGCAGGTGGAAACTGGAGCCACGCACACCTGGACTTCTCCCCTTGCCCCACCTGACCCAAGCTCTCCACATCCCTGACCTGCCTCCCGCTCTCCTGGCTCCTTTGTGAAATGCAGCCAGGAACCCCAGTGGCCCCCACATCATTGATTCTCCCCAGCTCAAAAGTCAGCCTTGGCTCCCCGTGACCAAGCACAGGAACTCTCACTCCCCTTCCTCTCACCCCTCGGCCCGTCCTCCACAGACAGTCCAGGACCTTTGGCTTCACGCCCCCAGCTTGACAGTTTCTTGAGACCGCACTCTGGAATCTCTGGGCTTTCACATATGCAGCTCCCTCGCCCCACGTGCCCGAGAACATTTACTCCCCTTTGGGCATCGAGGTTCCCTCCACTCCACCCAGCAGAGACCTCCTGGCCCCACTTCACGGCTCCCCTCTTGCCACGGCCGGTCCCTTTCCTCCCGCTGCTATGAAGTAATGCCAGTGCTGGGCGAACCAACTTCTAATTCTAAGCTCCCCCCAAGCCCCCGCAGAGCCTGGGCGCTTGAGCATCTTTGGGACGCCAGGGTCACCCAGCACAAGTCGGTTTACTGAAATTTTTGCTGAACAAGAGTTCACCAGTGACCACAGGATACACTTCAAACACTGCAGACTGGTTCATCTTCATCTGTCATCAAATTCTAGTCACAGAAACATCATATTTCCAAACGGTTTTATTTAAATTTCCTCTTTATTCCCAGGACTTTGTACATTCTTTCCCTCTCTTCTGGTCCCTTCACCCTGGCTCCTGCCCCCATTTCTGGAATTCCTATTCATCCTTCAAAACCCAACTCTTAGGTGCCCTCCTCTATGAAGCTCCCCCAAAGCTGGACTCAGTCCTCTAGGATTTCCTTCTACATCCTGGCCACATGAGGCTAGGCACTGCCTCACCCCAACCCAGACTCTGAGCTCCTTGCAAGAAAAGCATCAAGAAAGCAAAAGATTCCTGACTATGTATCATGATGGTGATGAAATCAGTGTGAACGAAGCTTTAATAAAAACTTTTGTCTGCTCTCTATTTTGCCTTTTGTTTATATGCCAAGATCAAAAGCATGCTTTTGAATAGCCCTATAGTATCTCACCAAAACATAACCAGCCCTACACAAAGTGGTGAAAATGTTCTGACTTGCATTTCATTTATCCATTTATTACAATTACAAATGACTCAGAGATGACTTGTATCTAAGTCTTGCCACCTATTGGGATATCTCTTTGCAGAAAATTCCTGGGGGGGGGGTGGCAACAAGAGAGTGGGGGGGAGGAGATTATTTGTAAACCCCTGTCGCAATGCAACTTGACAAGTTGTCCACAGGAAGCTGCGTCATGTGACATGCCCACATTTACTACGAAGTCTCGTGTGAGCGTGCGCAGCCAGACCCAAGTCAGTCCTCTCTGAGCATCTTCCCCACCTGGGAGTGGGTTGAACGTAGAATGTTCTGGACTGCAGGTCTGTCAGGAATCCAGAGACAAGGGTTTCACAACCTCAAACTCTCTCCTCAGTTTCCAGGATTGGCCTTATCAGCCCTTCCCATTTTACAGGTGAGATTACTGAGGATGGTAGTCACCAGGGTCAAGATCTCTGACCAGAGAAAACAAGAAAGAAAGTGACCACAGGGACTCTCCAACTCCCTCCGCCCAGCTCCAGGAAAAGGTCAGGCCAGAGACAGCAGTGTCAGAGCAATCAGGCATCCAAAAACTAAGCCCCCCCCCCAAAAAAAAACTCTTCTGGATGCATCCTGTCTCTAACTGCCAAGGTGACCCTGGACATAACCTCCAACCTCTCTGAATGCTGTTTTCTCACCAGGAAACTGAATGATCTCCCTGTTAGATATATTGTATCATTGCAAAGATTAAAATGAGACTTTTTCCATATAAAATATTCAGTACAGTGCCTGGCACACAGTAAGTATTCAATAAAGCCCACTATGTGTATGACTGATTGCTCACCATTTATTGAGCATGTACTATGTGTAGGGCACAGAGCAAAGCACTTTCACCCCATTACTCACCATCCTGGGAGCTCTGGGGCAGCACCTGCCCTGCTCCCAGGTCCCCACACAGAGAGCCCACAGCTGCATGGAACTTCGGCTGTTGGCATCTTCCAAGCTTTGCTTAGGTGCCACTGCCACTTAGGTATCCATGGTTTTTTGAGCTCTCCCAATATGGCCAGCCCCCTCAGCAGGGGCCAGAAGAAAGGATGACCTGTCCTGGTATGCCCAGATCTGAAGAGTCTCCAGGGATGTGGGACTCCGGGGCTCAAACCAAGACAATGTCCAGCAACCTGGGATGAATCAGTCAACCTGGGCTGGGGGTAAAGCTAAGACCAAAGTTGACACATTCACCTCCTCCAGGAAGCCCTCCTTGATCCACTCCCTCCCCCTCTGAGTACTCCACAGCTGTCAGTGCCATTACAGCCCCTGGGTTGTAAATGCCTGGAGTCACACAGGTGTCTTCCATGCCAGGAAAACAGAGACTGGTTTAGCCATTTCCAAAATTTACCACAAAATCCAGAGAATGTGCCCAGATGAATGAATGAAAGCTGGTTCCCTTGCCTAACAGCTGAGCAAAGGGAGGCTCATAGAGGTAAACTGCTCAAACAAGATTCCCCAGTGAAGGCATTTGGAAGTCAGGGCTGGAACCCCTGCCTGGGGGACTCTCCCACCGCCAGCCCTCCTGCCACCCAGCCCTCACCGTGTTGTAGAACTCTGCCACCAGTTCTGAGTGCTGGAAGTTGCTCTCACACCAGTCCACCTCAGAGCTCTGGTAGGCGAAGATGCTGGGCATCCTGACGCGGCGCCTGTCCTCCAGTGGCTGGGACTGGCAGCGAGGAGCACCCGAGCTTACAAGGGCCGGGCACAGCTGAGGCGGGGAGAGGACAGCTCGGTGCCCACAGCATGCTGAGAGGAAAAACCTGCTGAGCCGCTCTCTCGGCAGTCGCACCTGGCTGTGAGGTGGCAGCCGCCCTGGACACCAGCCAGCTGAGGGGCTGGCACCGCAGAGGCAGGACAGGGGTGGGAGGGAGGTGGGAGGAGAGGGGGTTCATTAGGAATGAGAGCTGGGGGGAGCTATTTTAGAGCAATAATTTCAAATAGTAATAATGAGGCTACTAAGATGAGTATTTTTGCAGAGAGCCAAGGCAAAGAGAGCAAAGCCACTCACCAGGCATGAAAGATGTGAACATAGGTAGACTGGGTCCAGAGTCCAGGCTCTTAACCAGTAGGTTTTACTACCTTTGCACCATCAAAGCTCCATGTTGCTACCTCCTAAATCGGGGGTAACAGCTGCACATCTACCCCAATGGGCTCAGAGGGGCTCCCTTAGCACTCTTAGCTATGTAACTGCCCAGTCACTACTCCTTTGGGGACCTCAGCTTTCCCATCTGTGCTATGGGAGACTGGGCCGTATCGAAGGCCAGTCTTGGATGGTCAAGACTCCACAGGCCTAAAGGGCCCTCCTTCCATCTGGACCAGCCCCTGCTGATCGAAATCTGTGGAGTTCCAGGTCTGCATGGGGCCCCCTTCCAAGGGCTAGAGAAAGCTGAGGTTGCAGACAGTTCCGAGATGTACCCTCTTAAAGCTTTGTGGCCCGAGGCCAGTAAATTTGCTTCTTGGGCCTCAATTTGCTCTGTAGCTTGGGGAGGAAAGACCCAACTGTTACCAAGGCATGCAGGGATAAAACATGTCAGGGCCCAGCTCAACACCTGGCCCAAAGCAGCTGACCCTGAAACTTAAAGGAACCTTGTGGAATAATGATGTCACACTTTTACTGGCGGTCTGCCGGTGCCAGGCTCTCTTCTGTGTGCTGGACACTCGTTATTATCTCATTTAACTTTCTTGACAGCCCCCAAAGAGACTCACTGGCAGAAAACTGAAGCCCAGAGAAGTTAAATTATTTACCCAAGTTTGCACAGCTAGAAGGTACGACAATCACTTCTCTGAGCCCCGTTTCCCCACCTGCAAGATATAAGCAATAACAGTAACTCCGCTTAGGGCTGCTTTGGAGATTTAACGAACTGATACTGTGTTTATTTGGAAGGTAATTTTTGACAATGCTTGGACCTATATTCAAAGTGATCCATACCCTTTTCAATTCTCCAAGGTTCAAGGAATTCTGTTGCCAATAGTACAGCTTCATGTCTCTTAAAACACTCCTTTGTGAAAAGCCTTTCAGCAGGCAGCCATATCCAGCTAGAATGGTGACATTGTTTACATTGTGTTTATTTTTAAATAAACTTGTCTTGTGGTCATATCTTCTTTTCATTTGTGACGGGGTTACAAAGTTTCTTTTTAAAAATAAATTGATTTAAGCTTTATCTTCCTGGAAGTAGTTACACAGAGTTAGACATAAAAAGAAATTGCCTAGACACACACAAGCTGCTGAAATCTGAATAAGGTTTGTAGATCCTATCAATAAATCTCCTTGTTTTGCAATATTATAGCTCCATAAGAGGTACCATAGAGAAAACTGAGTAAAGGATACAGGGGACCTCTCATATAATTTTTGTGCAGGAAATTCTGACACCAGCTACGTGATGGTTGAACCTTGAGGACACTGGGCTGAGGGGGAAAAGTCAGACACAGAGTCCACTTACAAGAGGCCCCTGGATTTAATAAACTCATAAAGCTCACAATAGAATGGTGGGTGCAAGGAACTGGGGGAAAGGAGAATGCGAATTTACTGTGTCGTGGGGACAGATTTCAGCGTGGGGAGATGAGAAGGCTCTGGAGCTGGTGGACAGGGTCGCACAACAACGCGAGTGTGCTGACTGCCATGGGACTGTGGCTCAAAGGGCATATTCCATGATGTGCGTATTGTAAGAACAATTTTTAAAGCAATTTGTTTTTAAAGACGGTTTTATTTTTTTAAAGGATTATTTATTTATGCACACAAGAACTGGGGTACAGGCCAGAGTTGTGGGGGGGTGAGAGGATTGACCAGAGACGGAATGGGGAGCAGAACAGGCAGATCTACTGAAACACACTGCTGAGGGGGGCAGTGGGAGACAGGAGAGGTCTGCTGCGCCCTGTGGGTCCGCTCCCTGGTCAGGGATCGAACTCGTGCTGCAGTGGCTGCGGATGCTTCATAAGGTGGTGCTTAAAACCTTACCCCACCAGGGAGGCCCCTTAAAGAGGGTTTTATTTGATAAAATATCTTGGATAAATAAGAGCTCACATGGCAGGTGGATATAGGAAAATCCCGACTACAGTCTGTGAAGGTCAAAAGCCTGGGAACAATCACGGTCCCCCCCGACTGAGCTCTTAACCCAGAGCTGATGTTGACAGAAAGGAGGTTGTTTTTGTTATCATGTTG
Source organism: Galemys pyrenaicus (assembly GCA_019455555.1). Lineage (NCBI taxonomy): Eukaryota > Metazoa > Chordata > Mammalia > Eulipotyphla > Talpidae > Galemys > Galemys pyrenaicus. Next base: position 4,618,001 of record JAGFMF010011614.1, on the reverse strand, counting down.
TTATCAAGTTGTTATCAGTAGTAGCACCCTCTACAAGGCATCAAATGCTTCCAAGGTCAACGCTGCCAGGTGCCCAGTACCAACCACCTGGAGATTCTTCCAGGTCATCTGCAAAAGATGGGAAGATGCCAGGTTTGGAGACGAGAAAGTTCTCTGATCCCGAATTAGAAGCTCCACCTGATTCTTCACTCCCCTAGAGCAGGGAAAACCTTCCCATGTTGCCAAATTAGCCCCCATAATCTCTCCCCAGATGTCCCAGGGGAGCAAACACACTATTACCAGCCTCCCCCGTCCAGCTGCGGCACCAGTGACTGACTTCCTCCTCCTGGAGGGACCTTGTGGGGGTGGAGTGAATTGCCTCTCCGGTGCCTCCCTGCTTAAATCTAGGGCAGGGCAGCGCTCTTGGGATCTAGTTCTCCTAGACCTCCATAAAGTTTAACAGCAGGAAGGAAGGTGATGACAGATGCCCACGCCCGCCCCAGCCTGGAGAGTTTGGGAAATCACCCACACGGAGCTGACTTAAACAGGGGAGCCAGAGAGCGTACGGGGGCAGAGGTGGCACTCTCCCTCTGCTAGGGCGAAGGAGGAGGTGAGATCGCACATCACCCACTTTCGGCTTCTGTGATCTGGCCCGTACCCTCTGACTTTGACCCTCTTCTAGAGACTCTTCTGATGGAACTGGGTCCATTCAGAGAGGCCAGGATCATCTCCTCCTATCAAGAACTTAATTCAGGGGGCCTCCTGGTGGCACAAGGGGTTAAGCCCCGCACTGTGAAGCATCCGCAGCAGCTGCAGCACCAGTTCAATCCCCGGCCAGGGAGGGACCCACACGGCGCAGCAGACCTCTCCTGCCTCGCCCGCTGCTCCCCTCAGCAGTGTGTTTCAGTCCGTCTGCCTGTTCTGCTCCCCGCTCTGTCTCTGGTGAATCCTCTCACCTCCGGTAACTCTGGCCTATACCCCGGTTCTTGTGTGCATAAGTAAATAAAATAAATTTAGAAGAAAAATCTGTTTAAAAAAAATAAAAAGAACTTAATTCAAACACACCTGCAGTGTCTTTTGCCAAGGGAGGTAACATAATCCCCAAGTGTCCATAATGAACTCATGGGCAGACGAGGGGAAACCAGCAATCTATTTACCATGAGGAAGGAGAAAGATGTGGGGTTCATGGGACTAGAGGCTGGGCGTGGGGATGAGATAAATTGAGAAGTAAGTGGACATGAGGATGAATTGGGTTGGGAATGGAAGTAAGGATGAGGATGCAATTGAGGCTGGAAACAGAACTGAAATTGAGGTTGGGGTAGATAAGGAGAATGGGGTGGAGATGGGGGTGGAATAGAAAGGGTTGGGAAGAGGCTAGAGACTGAGTCTAGCTGAGAGTGAAGTTAGAGATGGGACTGAAAATGGGGACTGTGGCAGAATTGGAAAAGGGGCATTGGGACTGGAGCTAGGAACAGGGCTGGGGAGGTGTTGGAAGACAGGGTTTGAATGGGCTTGGGACTGGGGCTGGGTGTAGAGTTGGAAACCTGGTTAGGGATGGGTTTGGGGACCTTGTCCCACTGGAAATGGATCTGGGAGCAGGACTTTGTGGTAGGTGCCTCCCGTGTGAGGTCAGTATCCAGAAGTCACTCCGTGGGATGTGTAAGGGAGAGGGGTAGGCCAATGGGATGGCAAGGAGGCTGTCAACGCACATGACTTTCTTGTCTCCATACACCCAGGCAAAGGTCTACTGAACTCCTCTAATTTCTGGGACTCCTTCCTACTCTTCCTTCTCTCTTCCTGAACCCCGTTCTCAGGTTTGAACCTAGATTCTGTCCATCAGCTCTCAGTGACCACTTGATCCAGGCGAACTATTTCCAGGCACCCACCCCTGGCAGGTCACCCAGCTGCAGAGACATTAGCACGCTGGCCCATCCCATCCTCCTCTGCCTCACCATCACCTCCAACAGGAGATTGATTTTTGTCTTTATCTATGTTTCCACGATCATCAGATAACAAATGTGGTTCATAGAAAACACAGGTCAGCAAAGGGAAAATGATATCATTGATAATCTTACAGTTCAAAGATAACTGCTGTTAGTATTGAGATATGTATGACTTTACAATATTTTTTACAAAGATACGAATGCTATTGTTTGTTACCTAATATTTTCACTTAAAAAGGCATGGGCGTCCTTCCCTAGTTTGAGACATTCTCGACTATCATTACTTTCCAACTTGTAAAACTGAAGCTATTCCCTTTAAACACTAACTCCCCATTTCTTCCCCCAGCCCCCGGCTCCCCCATCCCATTTTCTGTCTCTCTGGACCTGGATCTGTCTCTCGGGACCCCTCTGGGACCTCCTCTAAGAGAAAGCACACAGGACTTATCCTCCCGTGACTGGTTTGTTTGCAGAGCACAGGTCAAGGTTCAAACACATTGTGGCATGTGTCAGAATTTCCTTCTTTATAAAGGCTGAAGAGCATGGGTGGACCACATTTTGTTTATCCCGTCATCCACTGATGAACGCTTGGGTTGCTTTCACCTTTTGGTTACTGTGAATAGGGCCGCTGCAGGCATGGGTGAGAAAAAGAAAAAGATGTTGATCCATCTTTCTTTCTATGAGCAAAGAATAAGCTCACCCGATTGTGGAGGGAGGAAGTTCTACCATCTGCCATCTGCCAACTGCAGAGCCCCGAAGCCAGTGACGTACTTCAGTACAAGTTGGAAGCCCCGAGCTCCAGGAGCACCGACATCCAAGGGCAGGGAAGGATGGATTTCCCAGTTCAAGCAGAGAGCAAACTGCACCTTCCTCCAGCGTTTGTTCTATGCAGGCCCTCAACAGGTTAGATGCCCACTCACACCAGGGAGTGAGATCATCTTCATTCAGTCCCCACATTCCAGTGCTGACCTCTCCAGAACACCCTCCCGGACACAGCCAGCAGTGACGTTTTACCAGCTACTTGGGGATCCCAGGCCCAGACTGACACATCCAGGTAGCCATCACTGTTTCACGGTCATCTTAACAGCCAAATAATATTCTATAAATGGAGTCAGCATCCTGTACTAAATTGATTGCCTATCGTTGAAAACTTCTTTTCTTTTAAAGATTTATTTCATTTGGGGCCTCCCTGGTGGTGCAGCAAGTTGAGCGCCATACTCTGAAGCATCTGTGGCACGAATTCGATCCCTGGCCAGGGAGGTAACCCACATGGCGTAGCAGACCTCTCCTGCCTCGCCCGCTGCTCCCCTCAGCAGTGTCTTTCAGTGGATCTGCCTGTTCTGCTCCCCACTCTGTCTCTGGTGACTCCTCTCACCTCCCACGACTCTGGCCTCTGCCCCAGCTCTTGTATGAATAAATAATTACATCTTAAAGGACAAAACAAAACACCTACTGTGTGGTGTTTAAAAAAAAATTATTTCATTTATTTATGTATACAAGAACAGGGATGCAGGCCAGAGGTGCAGGGGTGGGGTGAGAGGATTCACCATAGACACAGTGGGGGACAGAACAGGTGGAGCCACTGAAGTACACCGCTGAGGGGAGCAGCGGGGAGACAGGAGAGGTCTGCTGCACCATGTGGGTCCCCTCCCAGGCCGGAGATCGAACTCATGCTGCAGTGGCTGCCGACAGCTTCATAGTGCTGAGACTTAGCCCCTTGCACCACCAGGCAGGCCCTGGAGAATTGTTTTCTGAGTACTTCCATGGTGAGCATTTCTGAAGGTTTAGTCTTTGGGCGACAAGTAGTGCTGGAGTTGATGTTGTCCTGTCCGAGGTGGTGGCACCTGACCAGGGAGGACCACGCACCGGGAATGGTGTGGGCGCCCCATGTTGAGACAATAATATTTTGAAGAGATTGGAATAACGGACATCATTAAAATTCACATCAGCTGTTACTCTTTGCTTTTCAAAATGTGACTACTAAAAAATCTTAGGTTACACATGTGACTGCCGAGGATTTCGAGTGGGTGGCACTGAGCTGAAGCAGAACGGCTGTACCGAGCGCAGCACTAGGCACTGCCCGAGACCCTGGGAGCGCCAGGACATGCAGCTGAGATTTTGTCTCCAAGAAGTTCCTCTCAGTCACAATAGGCCTTCCTACCTCACAAAGAACTAAACAGCCTCTCAGTGGTATGAACGACCTGCCCCAGTATCATCACAAGCTGGGGACGCTGTCTCCCAAAGCTGGGCCACACACACCTCTCTACGTCCTTAAGTAACGTTGGGTCTCGTTGTGAGTAAGTTCACCTCTTTTCATCTCTTTCTGGCGGGGTGAGCAAGGTCGAGCGGCTGCCAGTGTCTCTCATACAATTCCTCACTTCCTGCTCTGCGCCCGGCCTGGGTATCACCATGTAGCTTCTTTGTATTGATTGTTAAACAGTTTCATGGAGGTAAAGTTGCCATACAATAAATTACACGCATTTATAACCTATAACTGGAGGGGAGTGGGTAAACCAGGTAAAAAGGGCCAATGGAATAGTGAAGGACAGAACTGGACTTTCAGTGGTGACACTGAGTGTAGCGTAGACAGACGTTGGCTTTTTTAGTGATGTATACCTTAAACTCACATATTATATATTATAGTGCGATGTTATTTCAATTAAAAATAATTTAAACCTCATACACACACACAAAGAAAATACAGTCAATCTCAATGTCTTAAGAGTAAAAGTTTATTTCTTACCTAAGCAGAGTGCACTGCGTTTGTGCATCCCCTCGGGAAGGCGCTCTGTCAAGTGGTGCCAGCTCCTCCCACCTGGCCATCCATGCACGATGTCCACTACCAACATGTGACCTCCAACAACTGGAAACCGCTCCCAGTTTGCAGCTTTCAGGGTGACCCTGGTAGGACATTAAAGCAGGCAGGATGTCTAAGGATCTTCAACTCAGTTCAGAAGAAAGCACAACCCCCCTTTGGCATACTTTCTATTAAATGGGTCACATGACCTCATCTGGATACAAGAGCGGTTGGGAAATGTCGTCTCTGGAAGGGTGCCGCTTCCCAGTAACACCTCCACCCTCTGCAGAGGAATCTGGATCTTTGTGACAGAGTGGGCTGCTTGTGCTGCACCCAGTCAAATTGCAAATAAACATTTCCTAGAATCAGGACCGTCCCGCCTGGATTTATGTCCTCTTGAGACACTCTTGGACCCAGGACTCATATACAAAATTACTGAGAACAGCCCTGCAGGCCACCGCAAGATCCTGCAGTCAGACATGAACATTCCTGACTTGCTGACTAGATGAATAAGTGGTGGTATATTCCTCAACGGAACACACGTACACAGCGACAGAGGAGCCTGCATCAGCATGGGTGAATGTCAACAAGATAATGCTGAGCCAAAGCAAAAAAAAAAGAAGAAAGAAAATTTAAAACATGTCACAAAATAGGGGGCCTCCCCGGTGATGCAAGGGGTTGAGCACCGCACTATGAAGCATCTGTAGCCACTGCACCAACAGTTCAGTCCCCGACCAGGGAGGGGACCCACATGGTGCAGCAAACCTCTCCTGCCTCACCCGCTGCTCCCCTCAGCAGTGTACTTCAGTCTATCTGCCTATTCTGCTCCCCGCTGTCTCTGGTGAGTCCTCTTACCACCACCCACCACCCCGCACCTCTGGCCTGTGCCCCAGTTCTTGTATGCATTAACAAATAAATCTTTTTTTAAAATGTCACAAAACAGTGCAACTGTTAGTAGAATATTCCAAAACTCATGCTACAGTATTTAGGACAGGGCTGTTCACCGCCCTCACTCACACACCTGTATGAGTGTGTTGGTTGCTGAAATATTGCAACGCTGGCTGATAACGATCTGCAGCTTCAGACCTCCCTCACCCCAGGGCCACGCCTGGCCAGCTTGACCTCGTCCCTGTGACTCCACCACTCAACCAGCAAAGGGTTAGGGTCTGGCAAGCATTTTAAATACTGCCTTAGGTTTACGAAGACATGCATAAGTGTTTTTATTTTTAAATGTTTTTTAAAAGAAAGCAAAGGAAGAGTGAACACCAAATCCGGAAGAACAGTCACCTTGGAGGGAGGGGCAGGGGCAGGAAGCATCTAGTAAGAATTTTAGCAAGGTGGGTGTGCTGTCTCCTGAACTCAGGATCGGCTCCCAGTGCTGTTTTTATTATCTGCCTAAATGAGCAGACATTATTTTCTGCAGGAGTTTTGGTTCACAGAAAAACTGAGCAGATAGTACAGAGGTCCCATCTGCTCCCCCGCCCCCGACTCCTTCCATCACACAGGTTCTGGTTATTAACAACTTGCATTAATGTGGTGCACTTGTTAAAACTAGTGAACCAATACTGATGCATTATTATTAAACAAAGTCCATCGTTTTCCTTAGCCTTCACTTCTGGTGCTGTGCCTCCTATGGGATTGGACAATATATAATGATATGGATCTACCATTATAGTATCGTACAAAGTAGCTTCACTGCCCTAACATTCTTCTGTGCTCCCCGTTAGGCCCTCCCTCCCCCAACCCCTGGCAACCACTTCCTTTATTGTCTCCCTGAGTGTGCCTTTTCTACAATGTTGGAGTTGGAACCACACAGCTTAGTACGTAACATTTCAGATTGGTTTCTTTCACTTAGTAAAATGCATCTATGTTTCTTCTATGTCTTTTCATGGTGGATAATTCATTTTTTTAAAAAAAGATTTATTTAGTCATGTAAGAACTGGGATACGGGCCAGAAGTGCAGGGGGTGAGAGGATCCAGTGGGGAGCAGAACAGGCAGACTGAAATACACTGCTGAGGGGAGCAGCGGGCAAGGCAGGAGAGATCTGCCAGGCCATGTGGGTCCCTTCCCTGGCCGGCAGCAGGGATTGAACTCATGCTGCAGTGGCTGTGTTTTGCTTCATAGTACGTTGCTTAACTCACTGCGCCACAGGGGAGGGTCCCATTTTGTTCATTTTTTAAAATCACTGAGTAACAGTCCAGCATCTTGATGTGTCATGGTTTATTTATCCGCTTACCTACCAAAGGACATCTTGATTGCTTTCAAGTTTTGGTGAATAAAGTTGCTATAAACATTTGCATGCAGGTTTTTATGTATATATAAAATTTGGGTGGATATCAAGGAGCTCCATTGCTGGATTTTTTTATTATTACTTTTCTTTAAACAGTAGATACATGTTATATACTCTATCATAGGTATATTGCATGACTAGACAATTTAAAAATTAATAGAGCATAATATTTTCAAATTACTTTGAAATGCACTAAAAAATAAGACAGTGTGGTGGATGGCTGAAGAAAGGACAGATGTGTGATAGAGCAGAAAGAATAAGTTTTTCACTGTAGAATCTAGGCCATGGGCTGGCACACTATGACCAACCTCCTGTTTGTTTGTACAGAATGTTTCACTGGCACACAAGCTTGCCCATTTGTTTGTGTACCGTCTGTGACTATTTTCTATAATATCAGAGCTGAGTGGTGGCAAGACAGAACACCTATAGCAGTTTGCTAGAGCTGCCATCTCAGCCTATGTGGTTTAAACAACAGAAATTTACCATCTCACATACAAAGATCTGGAAGCTGGAAGTCCAAGATCAAGGTGTCAGCAGGGCTGGTTTTGACTCAGGACCACAAGGGAAAGGTCCGGCCTGTTCTTTCTTGCTTGTGTGTAGATGACTTCCTTACCACGTGTCTTCCTTGGTCAGCCCTCTGCGTGTACATATGTATGATCTCGGACCAAATCTCCTCTTCTTATAAGGACGTCAGTCATGTTGGATTAAAACAACCTCACTTTAACTTGATTATCTTAAAAACCTTATGTCCCAAAATGATTACATGCTGAGGTATTGGGGTTTAGGGATCTCAACATGAATTTGGGGAGAAGAGGCTGGAGGACACAATTCAGACTGGCAGGCCCAAAATAATTTACTATTTGGACTTTTACAGAAAAAATTTGATGACCTTCCCCAATGTTGTTAGTGAGTAATAGCACTCAGCGTGTATAGTCCTCACTTAATATCACCAATAGGTTCTTGGAACTCTCATACGCAAAATGATACCTAATGAAAGTAGGCCCTCAAATGACATCCTTCGGTTCAACTTTAGGATTGTTTTTTTCTTTCTCGTGTTATAATGAAACAGTGTTGAGAAAAATGACATTCAAGAACCTGCTGTTTAGAGTGGGTTCAAGAGACCAATAAAAAGGAAAAGTGTGGAAACCAAGGGGAGGTCCAACTCTTCAAAGTTTTGTTATTTTTCCTTCTGTAAAGGAGAGTAAAGAAATGGGCGGGACCTGGAAGACAATGTCAAATCATGTGTTTCCCTTGTTTTAAAATGGTAGATGTGACCACATGTGTATAAGCAATGGAGGAGTGAGGGAACATCTCATGTTGTAAGAGAATGGGGAAACCTGAATGGAATGGAATCCAGGGCACAAGTGGAGAGTTGGCTTTGGCCAGGAGCAGGGACAGCTCAGTCATAGCAACAAGAGAGAAAGCAATGTGGATGGGCCAGAGGCAGGGAGGTAGATGAGGCGGGACACCTTGTACAAGTTCTCTTCTGTGGCTCTGTTTGCACAGAATGTAGGAGGCAAGGTCAAGAGCTGAGAGGTGGCAGAGGGAGACTTAAAGGGAAATGGAAAGGTGGGCCACTGCCATATGAAGGAGTGGATGAGTGAATGGATTAGGGCAATACTGCAGGGTTGGGAGGCGGCAGATTAGAGCCACCCTAACTACTCGGGACACCGACTTGCAGGCTACACCTACAGAGAAAAACATTTCGGCCTTGTCTAAGTCACTGGTCCTTTGGTGCTTTCATTTCTCAGAGTCATATCTAACTAATGCTGACTTTAAATAAATAATAGCTAGTTAATCTACCAGCAAAACAAGTTCATTTGAGAAAAGCATAAAGAATGACAATTTGGGATATGCGTGCTTAGCACTGGCAAATGAAAATCTGAAGGAAAATTAAGGGAGCGTACTTACATAGGATAAACAGAGACAGGGGAGGGATTGTCCTGAAGCAGAGTTCGTTGGAGAAGAGAGCAAGAGTCCAAGGTGGTGATGGCTTCTCATTGGTGGAGCTATTGCTGACAGAATAAATCTTCCTTGGAGTATAAGATGACTTCCTGTTTGGAAGTGTAAGGGTTACTTCCTGTCAGGGCATATAACTAAGAGAAGTGCATGGAAATGATGGCGGGTGGTAATGTGTGAGAGCTTCTGCTATAGGCCTTCCAACTCCAATTTTACTTAGGCTTTCCTTATTTAATTTATGTACGAATAAACCCTGGCCCAGAATAGGGATTCAATAAATACCTGCTATATTACATTACATAAATATTTGGAGTTTTTTTTAAGATTTACTTTATTTATGCATTTAAGAGCTGGGGTACAGGCCAGAGTTGCCGGAGGTATGAGGATTCACCAGAGACAGACTGGGGAGCAGAACAGGCAGATCTACTGAAATCCACTGCTGAGGGGAGCAGCAGGCGAGGCAGGAGAGGTCTGCTGCACCACGTGGGTCCCCTCTCTGGCCAGGGATTGAACTCGCGCTGCTATGCCGTGGATGCTTCACAGTGCAGCGCTCAACCCGCTGCACCACCAGGGAGGCCCTGGAGATTTTTTTTAAGTTTAAATTTTAAATGATTGGGGCCTCCATGGTGGCACAGGGGTTAAGGTGAAGTACTATGAAGCTATCGACAACCACTGCAGCATCAGTTTGATCCCAAGCTGACCCACATGGCAGAGCAGACCTCTCCTGCCTCGCCCGCTGCTCCCCTCAGCAGTGGATTTTGGTAGATCTGCCTGTTCTGCTCCCCACTCTGTCTCTGGGGAATCCTCTCACCCCCTGCAGCACTGGCCTACACCCCAGCTCTTGTATGCACAAATTAATAAAACAAATCTTCAAAATAAATTTTAAATGATTTATTCAGTCCCCTTACTGGATATTTATTTCGAATTCATTGTTAATGTGAATGGGGTAGACTTTCTCCGAATACTGCCACCATCAATTCCTTCCACCCTCGAACTGATTTCCTCTCCCCAACCCTTGAGTCTGGGTTTGCCCACGTGACTTGCTTGGACTGACAGAATGTGGCAGAAGAGCTGTGACTTCATTACAAGTTTCAAAGAAAACAGGTAGCTTCCATGTCCTCTCTTGGAAGCCAGTTGTCATGGGAGAAGTCAAGTCCACCATACTGTGAAGAAGCCCACTCAACCACATGGACAGAGATGCCCAAGCAGCACAGGCGAGACTCCAAACATGTAAGTGAATGTTCATGGAGGACCGAACAACGCCAGGAAACGTGGAGTATGATCACTTAGCTGAGCCCAGTTGATATTTCTACACTATGATAAAGAAGTGGCTGTTTTATTTTTATTTTTTAAAAAGGATTTATTTAGTTATGCATTCAAGAGTTGGGGTGTGGGCCACTATCCACTTTTCTAGGAGGTGGTGATTATGATAGGGGGTTGCTACTGACATCTAGTGGGTGGAGGTCAGGGCCACTGTTCACAACTCCACAGTATGCAGGATGGCCTCCCCCAGAAACAAGGAATTATCCAACCCAGAATGTCCACCGTGTGCCCAAGCTAAGAAAACTCAAACTAAATGATTTCTTTTTTTTTTCTTTTAAGAATTTTTTATTTATGCATACAAGAGCTGGGATACAGACCAGAGTCCAGGGAGGTGAGAGGATTCATCAGAGACAGAGTGGGGAGCAGAACAGGCAGACTGACCAAAACACACTGCTGAGGGGAGCAGCAGGCGAGGCAGGAGAGGTCTGCTCTGCCATGTGGGTCCCCTCCCTGGCCGGCAGCAGGGATCAAACTCATGCTACAGTGCCTGAGGTTGCTTCATAGTGCGTTGCTTAACCCACTGCGCCACCAGGGAGGCCCAGAAAACTCAAACTAAATGATTTCTAAGAGGATAAAGTAAAATAGAGACTATCAAAAGACACTGCTCTCAGTAAGGATAAGTAACATTTCATAAAGTTTTGTATTCTTCTACACTCAAACACCATATAAGATATATTTCTCCTTGTGAGTGCTAATCAAAAGCGCTCGGTAAGTCACCTGCACTGACCTGAGTAAGACACACAGCTGAATGAGGCCACAGAGGCTCCAGTCTCACGAGCCTTCCACAGACAATACAGAAGAAAACAAGTGAACTGATGGGATTGCTTTGTGTAACCAATCAAATATGGCAAGCATTCTAGAGCACATGCCTGAGATATTAGCAAGGGTGTCAGGGAAGGCTTATCTAAAAGAGGCAACATCTGAGTGGAGATTTTCAGAGAAAGAAACAGATTTAGGAAGAGGATTGCATGGCTGGATGGAGCTTGGTGACTTAAGGAATAGAAAACTGACCAGCGTCACTGCTGGAGCCAAGCAGGGAAAGGAGGGTAGAAGGTGATGAGGATAGAGGTCAGCAGGGCTGAAAAGTAAACAAGGGGAGGGCTTTAGGCAAGGGAGGGACTAGAGTCAATTAACTTATACAGGGATCATTCAGGCTGCTGGGTGAAGCAATAATGGGGCAGGGGACAAGGGTGAAGCTGGAATACTTATGAGGGTGGTAAGGAGGATGAAGGAGGTGAAATGTGGTTTAATGTGGATGGGCACAGCAGGTGAAACAAAGGTATGCAGTGAAGACAGGGGTGGGGGAAGTGTCCAGAGGAGAAGTACAGGGGCATTGGCAACTGATGACCCAGCCCTTCTCCCCAGGGCAGGGCAGGAGCTCAGGTCCTAGGGCAACCGGCCTAGCAGGGCCACCCACAGCAGAAACTGGGACAGCCCGAGCTGCCCACCTACCTTCTCAGTCCCTACTGGAGAAACAACACTCCCCGTGCCCAGCCCTCCAGGAAAGCCTCATCTGGGCTTTCTGCCAGGAGTACCTTCAAGGTCTCCTCCAAACTTCCACTTTCATATCCTTTCCTCTATAGTGCCCCTGATTCTATAAGGTGGTAACTGTGTCCTGCTTCATCTCCCCATCAGACAGGGATCCCCTGTGGGCAGAGGGTACAAGGGAGCACCTTGTACCCTGATCTAGGGCACCAGGGAGCAAATTTAGAAACCAGCACACAGGGACTGCTTGCTTCGTGAACTCCCTACCTATCCATAAGAACCCACTTCAAATGAACCCTCAGATGGGAGGACTTCTTGGACTCCAGTGATTCCTGATTAATAACTAATCTATATCAATAACTAATACATATTGAGAACTTACTACAGTTCAGGTACCAGTCCGAGGGTCTTATGAAAAACAACCCTAGGATTAGTTTATTATTATGATCCCCATTTCACAGATAGGAAGTTAAGGCTATGGGGCACACTACTACTAAGTAGTGGAGCCATGACCCGCACTCAGGTGATGTCAGTATGCTGCCTTTTGCATCCTTAAATCCTTTCCCTGTCGGGTTGTTTGATAATCGCTATCCTTCAGATAAGAAACTTCAGACTCCGAGAGGATAAACAATACACCTCAGTCACACAGCAAGTCAGTGGCTGAACCAGGACTGCCAAGGGAGGGAGCTACCTCAAAGCCTTCACCTCTTAGTTCAAAGGGCAGTTAAGGAGCATGAACTGTGTGCCAGACAACATGTAATTCTGGGGGAAAGTGGCCTCACGGTTAAGTAGGTGACGTCTGAACTGAAAGATGAAGACGAACACACATTGAAGCAATCTGGAGGAAAAGAGGTTTCAGTTACCAGGAACCTTTCTACTCCTCTTTCTGCCAGGAACGTCTTTCTCTACCTAACAAACTCCTATGCATCCTTGACAGCACAGCTCCGATATCTGTTCCTCTTAAGAAACGTTTCCAGACCAAGAAACCTCCCAGGCCAAGCCCGCAACACACCCTTGTCCCCCACAGCCCGGTGTCCCTTCCTCTGCCCCACACGAGACCACAGATAAACGGGAAGGTGCTCCTAGAAGTTGGCCCCATCGGGCTAGGGGCTAGCTTAGGTCACGGCCCACTCACTAAACACATCCGGTTTTTTAATAGGTACTGAAGAATAGGCAATTATGACAAATTTCTCAGGAAAGGGACGCGAACTAGAGTCTAGACACTCACCGGCTTCCCAAGCGCCACTTTCTCCCCCGTCCCGCCCCTAGAAGTGCCCGCCCAGCTTTCCGGAAGTGGGCGGACAAGTGAACCAGCGCCGCAGGTGCAAAGCACGCCGGGAGTTGTAGTTCCACCGTCGGGCGGAAGCTGGGGCAGAAGTGCGGCGGGATGTGGCCGGGAATATTAGTGGGGAGAGCTCGGGTGGCCGCAGGCAGGTGCCCCGCACTGGGGCTTCTCCTCGCCGCCCGCCCTCTCCCGCAGCGGACGCGGGAGACCGGCCTGACCCTGCAGCGCAGCCTGCACGCGACGACGGCCCGGACTCTCCCGCTCATTCCCATCGTGGTGGAGCAGACGGTACAATGGCCGGACGGGGACCGGCCTGGGGGCTCGGTGCCGGGGACACGACCGACCCTGACACCCCCATCTTTACCCTCCAGGGTCGTGGCGAGCGCGCCTATGACATCTATTCACGGCTGCTGCGGGAGCGCATCGTGTGCGTCATGGGTCCGGTGAGCACCGGGCGCTCGGGTCCTCTTCTGCGCCTGCCCAAACTCCACGTGCCCCTCCTCCTCGAACTCCCTTCAGTCCCACGACCTCGACCCTTTGCCTTTGACTTTCCACCCTAGGCTCTGCTCTAATAGGAACCTGACACCCACCTCCCTCGGCACATAAGCCCTCTGACCCTCCCCTCCTCGCCCCCAGCCCTCCTCCCACCCCCCTGGCCCCCATCACCAGGCTCCCTCCTGACCCCTTCTTCGAACTTTCTACTTCTCCCTTCCTGATCTCTGACTCCCTCTGGCACCTATGATCTCCTTACTCATTCCTGGCCACTGCAGTCCCTCTCTCCACCTCTCCTGACCCCTTCCCTTCCTTGTGTCCTAAGCCCCCTGACCCACAGCTTTCTGTGCCCCAACCCCCTGGATTTCCACCACCCCCTACACCTCATCATCCTTTCCTGGTTCTGAATTCTCCACACTTCTTTTCTTTTTTTAATTTATTTTTTTCTTTATTTATATATATTTGACATCATCTCCACGCTTCTTACTTGGGCTTTAACCCCATCTTGATTCTCGGATTCATCTCGTAACCACCTCAACCCCCAATCTGGGGACACCCCCACTTGCAGATCGATGACAGCGTTGCCAGCCTGGTTATAGCACAGCTGCTGTTCCTGCAGTCGGAGAGCAACAAGAAGCCCATCCATATGTACATCAACAGCCCTGGTGAGCCAGGGGCGTTTCTTAAGTCACGCTGGGTGATTCAGGACCCTGGATAGACCGTGCTACTCTCCAGGGAAAGAAAAGTGTGCAGAGCTTCCTTCAGGCTCCCTGAGGGTCTTGGAACCTCCAGAAGCTGCTTGTTCCTTCCTTTTAATCTATGTTCACAAAAAGGCAGCTGAACACCCCCTCTTTGATCCCACACATAACATTGTACCAACCTGACCAGGATGTCAGCCTTTTTTAATTGGCAGATTCCTTGTTCAAAAAAAGAAAAATAGCGAGTCTTGACTGAGTGCTTACTATGCCAGGCACTTTTCTGAGCATTTTACTCATTTGTATGTCACTCATTCATATTTAACTAACTTCACCCTCACAACAGTCTCCCATGGTTGGTAATATTTGGCTTCCCTCCTTTCTGTGAGAAGACACAGTGGAACCAGCAGGCTGGGTGACTTTTCTAAAGTCACGCAGATGGTAAATTGTCCATTCTGCAGTCATATCCAGGCACACGACTCCAGGGCCTTCACTTCTTACCCATCACACTCTCCCGATTTCTCGTTTCTCTTGAAAATTTAGCAGATTTCATTCCCTTGGGCCCATGGGGACATGTGACAACAGTCAGGTCACCCTTAATCAAGAGTTTCCTTTTTGCCCTCTTCTAGCCTGTGTTCCTCTTTCTGTCACCATCCTAGCCCCTGGAGGTGTTTGCATTTTTGTTACCTCTGCCCTAAAGAGCTGCCTCTATACCAGTGTTCCCCGAAAATAGGACTACAATAGGGAAAGAGTGGAGGGAAGAGTCAGCCTAGCCCCTCACTTGTGCCCCAACCCCACAGGCGGCGTGGTGACCTCGGGGCTGGCCATCTATGATACAATGCAGTACATCCTGAACCCCATCTGCACGTGGTGCGTGGGCCAGGCTGCAAGCATGGGCTCTCTGCTTCTCGCTGCTGGCACTCCAGGCATGCGCCACTCACTCCCCAACTCACGCATCATGATCCACCAGCCCTCTGGGGGTGCCCGGGTAAGTGTCTGGCCCTGGGTACTCAGGAAACTATTGCAAAGAGAGTTTGTTACGGTCCCCAAGAAGAGGTAACTTCATGCAGAGCCACACAGTCAGGAAGCAGAGAATATGGACAAGAACCTTTACCAAAGTATCTGCCAAGGCCAGATAAACAGGCATGGGATTGACTAGTTTGAGTGGTTTCAGCAGGCCCCGGGGTGTAGTTCTCTGGTGCTTGACCCTGGGGTGCTTCAGGCAGGGTGACAGTGTTTCTGAGAGTGAGAGTCCCTGAAAGGGATGAGGGGGCCCTATGTTCTGGATTGATTAGTTTGCATTTAAAAGGTATACTGGTTTGGGCCAATTGTTTGCTATGTCTCAGAATTAGCTGGCCCTAGAATTAGCTGGCCCAGAGTCAGTGAAACTCCAGATATAAAAAAATAAGAAAATACAGTCATGCATTGCTTAACGACGTTTCGGGAAACTGAAATACAGTTTGATGCATCACATACACCAGTGGTCCAAACAGACTGTTCCATCTAGTAAGTTTGTGTAATTACACACTGACACTCATACATGACATCACCTAAGAACACATCCTCACATCTTTGTCGTTAAGTGATACATGACTGTATAGTTAATACAGGAAGCCCTCCTGGTGGTGGTAAGGATGAGACAGAATGTGGAGGGACTGGCAAAGCCCTGTCCCATCACCCCCTGAAAACCACAAGTCTGAAGCCCAGGGTCCCCATCTCCAGCCTCCCTGTGAGAAGCTTGACACTGACTCCTACTTCTTCGTTCTTACCCTACCCTCGCTTTGGATACCCCCAGGGGCAAGCCACAGACATCGCCATCCAGGCGGAGGAGATCATGAAACTCAAGAAGCAGCTCTATAGCATCTACGCCAAGCACACCAAACAGAGCCTGCAGGTGATCGGTGAGTGCACCTGCCCCCAACGCCACCGCCCCCCTCTTATTTTAACTAGCACATGCATGTTCAAGCTGTGTGCAAAGCCAGACCCTCACAACCTCGGCAGTGGTGACACTTGTTCCAGATCATTCTTTGGGGGCATATAGTCATGTGTACAGTCTGTATACAGTTATGTATCCCTTAAAGATGTCTCAATCTTTATGTATGACCCTGTGCGTACAACAGGGGTCCCGGTAAACTGCCAGCAAGCCTCGGCAAGCACCTCACCTGCGTACTCTGACATTTGTATACACAGTCCCCAACAACGCACTTCTCAGAATGCATCCCCGTCCTTACGCCACGCATCACTATACATCGTGGGCATGTGGAGGCATCCCTGGTTGCCACCCCTTTGATGCCAGTAGCACCCTCCAGCTGCAACAGCCAGAAATGTCTCCAAACACTGCCCACTGTCCTCTGGAGCTCAGAATCCTCCGTATTTGAGAGCCCCCGTTCTGAGTACTTGTAAAATCTTCACAAAAACGTAATTGCGATAAGTCAAAGGGTTTGAGCAGGTTCTTCATCAAAGATTTTTCAGGTGGCCAAGCAACAAGAAAAGATGCTCATCGCGTTAGTGCTCATGCTTAATGATCACTTCATTAGCTATCAGGAAAAGGCAATGCAAAGCCTTGGTGAGGTTCTGCTTCAATCCACTGGAAACCGAAAGGTAAAATACTAGCACCACCGACCTCATGACGTAGTGCAGCGGGGCGAAAACGGTGCGGCCACTTTGAGTGTTGTTTGACTCTCGACTACGGCTGAACCTGCAGAGCGACGCCACAGTTCCCCTGCACAGTGAATAACCGAGAGAATTGAGTGCTTACGTCCCCCAAAGATTTGGACTGAAATTCTAATGTGGTCCTGTTTGGACAAGCCCCGAATTGGAAAATCCCCAAGCGCCCATCAGCAGCAGGACGAGCGAGCTGCTGGTAGTTTACTCACACCGCGGGGTCAGCATGTGCCGATTGCCGCAGAGACACACCCTGAGAAAGCCGTCCCTAGGTGACTGTCACCGCAAACGTCACGGGGTGCAGGTGCACAAGCCCCGATGGGACAGCCTGCTGGGACCCCTTATCTCTGGTCCGCTGTTGACTGAAGGCTGCTAAGTGACGCGGGACTGCGCTGTCCTGCAGTGAGGTGATGGGCGTGATGTGACAACCTGGAGGGGTCTCAGAAACGGGACTCTGAAGGAGAGAAGAGCACACTCCCAGGCTGTCGTTAAAGAACAAAACCTGGCGTAACCAGTCGCTGCCGTTGGGTCGTGAGGAGAGTGGTTACTCTTAGGTGGGGTTGGTTCGTGCCCGGAAGTGGGCAGCTGGAGACTTGGAGGGGGTGGCGTGGCAATGCGCCCTTTCTTGGTCCGGGTGCTGTCGTGTGGGTTGTTCAAGCTGAAAGCCATCACGCCGTCCATCTAAGAGCCATGTCCTTTTCTTGATACATGTTACACGTCCAGAAGAAGAAAAACTGAAACAGGTATACCTGTAGGCATACCTGACTTTATTGAGTTTTGCAGATAATGCATTTTTTTACAAAACCTACCAGTGAAAGGATTATGATTCGCAGAAGGCTCAGGGGATGATTAGCATTCCATTAGCAATAAAGCATTTTTTCGTTAAGGCATATGCCATCACACACGTCATAGACCCTAGTATAGTATAAAACATGATTTTTAGATGCACTGTGAAACCATAAGTTGCTTGACTCGCTTTATTGCAACACTCGTATTGTGGTGGTGGGAACTAAACCCACAGTATCTTTGAAGTGTGTCTATAATCTACTGATGGAGAAACTGAGGTGTCTAGAAATAAAGGCCAGGAGCACACAGGTAAGAGAGGAATGCGGGCACAAGCCGGCCCCAGGGCTTTGCTCCTAACACTATTCTGTGTCCCCTGGCAGAGTCGGCCATGGAGAGGGACCGCTACATGAGTCCCATGGAGGCCCAGGAGTTCGGCATCCTAGACAAGGTTCTGGTTCACCCCCCCCAGGACGGTGAGGACGAGCCTGAGCTGGTACAGAAGGAGCCTGTGGCAGCAGCAGTGGCGACAGCAGAACCTGCTCCAGCAAGCACCTGAGAGCTGGGCCTCACCCCCAGAGGAAAGTCGAGGAGTCAGGCACTGTCAGATGCGAAGGCTGCAGCCTGCCCATCCCTCACTGCTAAACTTGGGGGTGCCCTTAAGGAACTCTGGATTTGGGGGTGTGCCTCAGGACAGGTACCCTGGCTAAGACACTGTGATTTTAAATTAAATCTTTGTAGTCTTTGCTCCCTGTCTGTGGCACCTTCCCTCACTCTTCCACCACTGCATTACCATGAGTGCCCTTCATGAAGCCCCGTCCGCTTTCAGCCTGACCCCAAATTTCTGACCTTCAGCTTCCAAACTTCAGCCCACTCTACATGTTCTAGAGGTTACAACAGTGTGAAAAAAAAACATGGAAAGCCCTGTCCTCAAGGAACTTATTCTTGTCAGGATCAATAGTTAAAACAAAATCACAATATGTGGGTGACAGTTTTATATATGGTCCCCAACAAAGGCCTCACTGACAAGGAGACACTTGCAAGGACCCGTGGAAGTAAGGGATGAAGCCATGTTGGTATCTTGGGTCAGAGCAGTCCAGGCAGCAGGCATAGCCAATGCAAAGGCCCTGTGGCAGGACTTCTGACACATGGGAGGAGCCAACAGGAGACTCGTGGCTGGAATAGAATGAGTCCAAAAGATGAGAGTGGAAAGGAGATCCATGAGAGGTACAGATCTTATAAGGTCTAGTAGGTCTTAGTAAGAAAGGAAGGGCACCATGGGAGGGTTTGAGAAGAGGAAAGAAAGCAAGATAATTATGGCTCCCACATAGTGGGTGGGTGAGTAGAGCAAGCCCAGAAACCTGGAGACCACTAAGGATACTTTTGGAATAATCTAGATAAAGGCTGATGGCCCCTGCTAGGTGGTAACAAGAGGTCAGATTCTAGCAAGGTTGTAAAGGCAGGGATAATAGGTGGGATGTGAAATCTGAGAAAGTCATCTCCAAAAAATGTTGGCCCAAATACAGATAGTCATTAACCCAGTCAGGAGAGGACCGGGTCTGAGCATCAGAGGGTGGTTTTGGACACAGTCCCTTTGATGTGCCTCAGATAGCCCAGTGGGTGGGGTAAGTCTGGGGCAGGGCTAGGGATAAAAATGCAGGTGATGTCAGCAAGTCATGAATTAGCAGTCAGGCTGAGGAGTGACTTGGCTTTGGCACAGTGGAGTCGCTAGCAGTCTTGAAACGAGCATTTCCAGTACTACAGGCACCAAAGCCAGACTGGGGTGGCTTTGCGACCCAGAGAGAAGACAGGAAAAAGACAAGTCTTTCTAGGAATTTCGCTGTAAAGAAAAGCAGAACGTGAGGCTGTCACTGGAGGGAGAATCAAGATCAAATTTGTTTCATGTTTTCAATATAGGGGACACTTTTTCCTTACAAGTTACATTTTGTTTGAATTTTCCACTAGCCCTTCTGTACCCATAACACCATTTCATTGAGTCCCAATTGATGGCTGATGGGGATTTGTCCCTCCCTGTGCCCCAGAGTCCCAGATTACTTTGAAGCAAATCACAGCATTCATGTCATCTAATTATTTCAACATGTACTTCTAAGAAGATCAGGGATATTTAAAAGGAAAGCCACAATACCATTTTCAAATCTAAGAAAAATAATAACAGCTTACAGTGGTCAAAAGTTCAACCAATACCCAAAACTTTTTAGTGTGTTTTGTGAAAATGGAGATAGAGAAACTCTTTAGATGAAGCTGGGAAGCTAGAGGGGAGAGCCCACACACTTGCAATTAGCACCCCAGGGCATGACTTGTGTCTCCTGTGGGAAGTGCTGTTGCCTCCCCAGCCCAGCAGAGGGAAATTCTGGGTGAGCAGGAGCCTATGGAAGAGGGCCCTGGATTGCATGTTCGAATGAGGTTGCACTTTTCAAATTGCCTAATTGTTGTTTCCAAATAAACCCATTTTGTTGGTGAAATAGCTAATTGCTTTTTGAGGTCCACCATTCAAATCAGGACCCAAGAAAGGAGTAGTCATTGCTGTGCAAATAGATAGGTCTCTTGTAACTATACACTTACCCTTATTCTTTCAACCTCTCCCTCTTCTGTTTCCTTGAAATTCCCATGTTGGAGAAACAGGGTACTTTGTAGAATTTGCCACTGATGATTGGATCCTGAAGGATTATAGCATCTGCCCTTGGTATTTCCTGTAACTTGGTGTATAAATCTAGACAGTCTCATCGGATTCAGGCAGCACATCTTGGCAAGTTGTGGGGGTGTACTTCCATCCAGAGGTATATAATCCAGTTGTCCCCTTTTGTGCCCATGATGTTGAGAATCCTTTTCTAGATGCACGAATATTCCAGTAAGGGCAGCAAAATGCCACTCCTACCACCAAGAGGATTTTGTTCCTTGTTTTCTCTATAAGGTGGGAGCCAGGCTGTCTGTAAGCTGGTGGGACTGATTCAGTAGAGGGGAGAGATGGGTGATGCAAACTTGGCCACACCCCATAACACTAGCTGGTGAGGTCCACGCTACTTGTGACAATGGTCTGGGTATGAGGGACACTCCTGAGATGTCAGGGTGCTCCACAAGCTGGCCCCTGCCAGATCTCCATCGTTTTAGCTGATATTAATGTCACCATTTTGCAAAAGGCAAGCTGAGTGCTAACTGGACAGTTACCCACCCACGATGTGTGGTTATAAGATGGGCTGTTTTGTTAAACAAAATAATTGACTGCTGTGCATTTTGATGATGAATTGCTGATTGGTAAATAATGTAACACAAAACTTTCTAAAATTAATAAAGGCCACCAGTACCAAAAAACTAAATCATAAAAGTTGTAACCAGAATGGTTGTTCAATAATAACAACACAAAAGTTAGTTATTAAGTAGTTTCCCAAACTTGAACATCTACTTTGGGGAACGAGCCCCGGAGGACCGAGAAATAACTTCTGTAGCTTGGCCCATTATGAAAGACTTTGTGCTTCCTAGGTGATGAATAAATCACAATAGTGCTTCTTACCCTCCTGCTCTCCCTTTGCCTTTGTTCTGCTTAAATAGTGATTGTAAATCTTAGGTTCAGGATATAGTGAGCTTAGTAGTTACTTTTAAAAGATGATATGGGGTTCGGATGTGTTAGGTTTTGATTTTAGTATGTCCCCTTTATTGGGGACCTGTAGTTTTAAGCATTAACACTATTTTAATCTTAGGCCTTGTGACTACTAGTGTATCCTATACTCAGCAACACACTATGAAGCAAACCGCAGTCACTGCAGCAAGAGTTCGATCCCTGCCTCCGGCCAGGGAGGGAACCCACATGGCACAGCAGACCTCTCCTGCCTCGCCCGCTGCTGCCCTCAGCAGTGTGTTTCAGTCAGTCTGCCTGTTCTGCTCCCCACTCTGTCTCTGATGAATCCTCACCTCCCTGGACTCTAGCCTGTACCCCAGCTCTTGTATGCATAAATAAATAAAATCTTTAATAAATAAATAGCTTGTGTAACCACTACAACCAAAAACACTGATGGGAATATGCTATTTTCCACGAAGCTTTCACTTTGTAATACTATATATACATCATTATCTTAGTTGGAGATCATAAGACCCCAAATTGTTTTTAAGAAAAATTGTAATGATTGTTATTTTCCTGCTCTATACACATGTTGATGTAATCCCACTGCTCGCTGGTAATTATAAAGACCTGCTGCGTTTGTCGGTAGGAGATACCTGCACATGAGCGTCTGTGTCTTCTCACTCCCTCTCCCCCTGCCCTCATCAAGTCGGCCTACGCTGTCCCTCCTGCGAGGATCCATAGCTGGAGCTGGACTCCCGCCAGCCACTAGCCACCACACCACTTTCTTGACCTCTATGCCTTTCCTCCCTTCCTGCGTCTGTCTGCCCGTACTCTACCCTCAACCGTGTGTTACGGCTCATTTTATAGCCTCGGCTTTGGCCCAGATCTTTATGGGGCCGCTGACACCTGACCCCAGGCCAGAAACAGGCTTCGGGCCACCCCCATCCCGCCTGGAGGACCGACCAGCGGCACAACTAAGTCTGAGCTGCCCGGGCTCCGGTGCCCAGCGGCGCGGGAGAGGAGGTGCGTCCCAGCGCGAGCCAATCAGCTGGAGAGGGCGAGCGGAGCAAGAGCCAATCAGTAGCCTTGAGCAGGAGGCAGGTCTCTGAGGAAAGCCAATCGCTGGAGGGACCCGGTGCAGCCACAGCCAATGGCTCTGTCGCGGGGGTGTCGCCCTGACCCGGCGGCTTCCACGACCCTGCTCGGGGGCTATGGCTGGGAGCGGGCGGCGGGCGTTGCGGACGCTGCCGGTGCCCGCCTGGGTGCGAGGCTCGGGCTCGACCGTGCTGAGCCGCCTGCGCGACGCAGCCGTGGTGCGGCCGGGCTTCCTGACCGCGGCCGAGGAGGAGACGCTGAGTCGCGAGCTGGAGCCCGAGCTGCGCCGGCGCCGCTACGAATACGACCACTGGGACGCGGTGAGGCCGGCGGGGCGGGGCCTGGTGCGGCGGCGTGAGGCGGGGCTTATGCGTTGGGGGCGGGGCCACGGCAGCGGGCGGAGCCTAGGGGAGGAGAGCTGAGTCTTGAAGCTGGAAACTGAGAGCTAGTTTTAGAGATGAGGGCTGGGTACAGAGAACTGAGGCCTGACCTAGATGGGAGCGTGGCAGGGTCTGGCATAGATAGGACGAAGGCTGTGAGTTGATGGTGGGCCAGAGGTGTGCTGGAGCCCCATTTCCCAGACCTTGGAGAACCATCCCTTAGCTCTGCACTGTTTCCTGCCTGATCCCCACCCCATCCAACCCATACTCCAGGCTTGACCGGCGTTCTCTGAACAGGCCATCCACGGCTTTCGAGAGACAGAGAAGTCGCGCTGGTCAGAGGCAAGCCGGGCCATACTGCAGCGCGTGCAGGCGGTTGCCTTTGGTCCTGGCCAGACCCTGCTGTCCCCAGTGCACGTCCTGGACCTGGAACCTCGGGGCTTCATCAAGCCCCACGTGGACAGCATCAAGGTGGGCAGGGGCAGCGCCTTGGAGCTCGCAGCTAGGGGGTGAGCGGGACCAGAGCCTAACTCATCACCATGCCTCCTCTTCCAGTTCTGTGGAGACACCATTGCCGGTCTGTCCCTGCTGTCTCCCAGCGTCATGCGGCTGGTGCACACCCAGGAGCCGGGGGAATGGCTGGAACTCTTACTGGAGCCAGGCTCCCTATACATCCTTAGGTACAGCTTGTCACGGTGCCCCCACCCCACTCATCACATCAGACACCCAGAAGCACTTTGTGCACACACTCATCCAGCTCTCACAGCAGACACTGCTGTTCCCCTCCGGCAGGCAGTCTGGAACGGGGCTGCCCTCACCCCACCTAGCTAAAACCTCTTTTTCTCTTGCAGGGGCTCAGCCCGTTATGACTTCTCCCATGAGATACTTAGGGATGAGGAGTCCTTTTTTGGGGAGCATCGGGTTCCCCGGGGCCGACGTATCTCAGTGATCTGCCGCTCCCTCCCTGAGGACACGGGGCCCACGAAGCCTGGGCACTTGCTCCCAGCCGACGGGACCCCAAGTGCTCCCCTAGCTTCTCAGACACACTGAGCTTATGAATAAAATGGAGAATGGACAAGCTGTCGCCCTTGCGCTGGCTGTTTGCTAGGGCTGGGACCTGCAGGGAAGCCTCGGAAGCCACCTGGTCACCCACTGGAAGCTAAGGTGCACACCCGTCAACACACGCGAGGCTGCAAGAGCTGTTTTGTTTATTGCGCTCCTTACTGGCGGCCCCAGCCCTCTGCCCTTCTCCCATCCAAGCCTCCATCGAACAACTCAACCGTGCAACTCCAGCAGCTGTGGGGCCCCAGGCTGGGCATCCTTAACCACCGCAGCCACAGGCAGCTGCCGAGAGCTGGGGCAGCCGCTGCCAGCGGTGGTGGTCATCAAGGAAGGCCACGTCAGAGTAGCGGGTGGGCCGGCAGCAGGGCCCGCCGTGGGCTCGGCCCTGGCCCCTGAGCCGGGCCAGCGCCAGGCCGTGCTGGGTGCGGGCACCTCGGGGACAGCTGCCGGCACAGTAGCGGAAGATGACCGTCTCCTCTGAGGCATAGCCCAGGCCCAGGTCTGCCACGGGCAGGGGCAGGCTCCACAGTTGGCACGGGCCGGCTGGGGCTCGGCGTAGGCGAGCACCTGAGGGGGACAAGGGGCAGCTGACAGCAGGCAGGGTCTGGGCGGAAAGGGCTTGGGGATTCACTCAGGGGTCCTTACCCAGCTGTAGCCTCCGGGTCCCTCTGTCTGCTGTTGGCTCAGACACGAGCTCTCCCTCTGCCACCAGGGCCCCTCGAGCCCCAGGGCCCCCGCCGAAGCCCAACTGCAGCAACAGAAGCACCAGAGAGCCAAGCAGGACTCTTCCCGTGGCCATTGTGACAGGCAGGTCCTTACGGTAGGGACACCCCAGGCCCTCAATTTATTCTCCTGCCTGGGCTGGGGAAATAACCTCTTCACTGCTGGCTGCTGCACTGGGATAAAGGCCCCCACGTCCTCTGGCCCAGGCAGGCAGGTTCCTTCTGCCCCACACCCCATCCTTCTAAGAGTTAAGGGCTCACCCCCATCCCACCCAGACATTCCACAGCCCCATTTCTGACACCCCTTCCACCCCCTGATTTACGAGATGTGCAGCGGCAGCCAAGGCCAAGCCCAGGGCGGGTGACTGGGCTCCCCATCATACCTGCTGTCTAGAGGGAGAGGTGGGGGGCTCCATGGGGGCCCTTTCACACAAAGGCAAAGTGCTGGGGTGCAGGAACCCCATGTTGTGTGCCAGGGACAGCAAATACGTGTTTGGAGAAGAGGCGACTTGGCAGGTGTACCAGCTGATGGGAACCCTCTATCATGGCTCCCGCCTGGAGGATTAAGACATCATGCCCCTGTCTCCGGGTCTGGCTGAGCCAGCAACAAAACAGGAAAAGGGAGAGGCCTATGGATGCGAGGGACAGGAAGCTCACCCCACAGACTTCTGTCTCTAGAAATCCAAGCAGGGACCCCAGAGACCACAGTCCCATCCTGGGTTCCCTGGACGTAAAGCGAAAGGAATGGTGAGGGGACTCCCTGGTGACGCAAGGGGTTGTCTCAGCACTATGAAGCATCCGCAGCCGTTGCGTCGAGTTCGAACCCCTGCCAGGGAGCTGACCCACATGGCACAGCAGACCTCTCCTGTCTCCCCACTGCTCCCCTCGGCATGTATCTCAGTAGATCCGCCTGTTTGCTCCCACCCTGTCTCTGGAGAATCCTCTCACCCCCTGTACCTCTGGCCTGTACTCAGAGTATTTATGTATGATAAATCATCTTTTAAAAAAAGAGAACAGAGGTAGCAGATCATGACTTCCACACCCAGCTCCTGTGACCCCAGAAAAGTGAACCTCCACCCCTCGCCCTTGAAAGGGGGCTAATCAGTTTGCTTACGACACAGTGCGTGACGGGAGCAGCCTCACGGAGGAGTGTATGTCGTCAGCGCTGAGCACTTGCTTTTGAAACTGCAAGCCGTCCCCTTGACCCAGGACGCCTGCCTATGAAACCCACCTCACAGGTGAGTGAAGACACAGGTTCAGGGGTGCTGCTGCCTGTTTATTTCAGCAAAGGACTGAAGTGACCTAACCGCCCTCTGCAGGAGACTGTCGTTTTTGGTATGGGGTTCTTATTGCACTGCTTATGGAGACTACTTTCGGAAAGAAAAAAATCCCCCAGAACAAAGAAACAGCTGGCGTTTGAACCCAGGTCCTGCTGAATGCAAGACACCCATTATGGACCCCTGGCCTGGTGCTTGTGTGGGGTGGGGGGCTCAGGTGAAGGTCCATGTGGCAGGGAGGGCAAGGAAAATGCCAGGAGAAGCACTTCTTTCCTGTTGCTGCAGGGGCCTGGCAGAAGGTCAGGGAGGGAGGCTGGACAGACCTGGACATTCCTGGGAATTAGCCTGATGTCTCAGGCATTCCTGCTCGGCAGCCAAGGGCCTGTGGAACTGGGTGGGGAAGTTTTCCACTCGAAGTTTCCAGCCACAGGCAAGACAGAAGCCCGACATCCTACCCACAACTGGGTCAATGGAAACCGTTCAGAAGAGAACTTAAAAGCCCTCCCACTACAGAACACTTAGCAATGCTGCGTAAGTAAGCGAAGCCCCCAAATTATCACTGGGATGTGAGACATAGGACCCTATCGCCAACATCAGCAATGAGGGGACTGGATTTTGTGTCCACATAGAGACCTCGAGGACTAAATGGACTCAGACCAGGACTCCAGGTGCACCTGTCGAGGCAAAACCATCTCAAGGACTAGCCTGCGAAGTACCCAGGATTCCCAAGGACAAGGTCCTGTCGCAGGCAAGGAGTCCCACAACCAAATGATAAAAGAATCTAGCACTAAAGGGAGTCAGATGATGCCACAGGATGCCCCTGACTTCAGCTACAAGGTGACTAAGATCCTAAGGATGAAAGGCCAGGTCAGAAATATAAGGGGCAGAAGACTCAATACAGACCAACTGATCTGAAAAACAAACAAGAACCAAAAGAAACAAAGACAACTTCCAAATAGAGGAAACAAGAGTCACAGAAACTGAGTCTTGGGGCCTCCCCGGTGGTGAAGGTTTAAGTCTCAGTGCTATCAACCATCGACAGCCACTGCAGCACGAGTTCGATCCCCAGCCAGAGCGGACCCACGTGGCGCTGCAGACCTCTCCTGCCTCCCCGCTGCTCCCCTCAGCAGTGTTCTTTAGTCAGTCTGCCTCTTCTCCATACTGTCTCTGGTGAACCCTCTCAACCGCCCCCCTCCCACTCTGGCCCAGACCTCAGTTCTTATATGCACAAATAAAATCTTTAAACAAATAAATGAAATTTTTAAAAAAGAAAGAAGCTGCGTCTACAGACAAGAGTTGGAAGGACCACAAGTGGAGCCAGGGCTCAGGGAAGTGCTGAGTGAGGGGCGCGTAGGCAGGTGGACATGCTAGACGAAGGGGGGTGAGGGGAGAGAGTCTAAGAGGTGGCTCAGACTTGCAGGAGTTGGGGCTGGAGGGGACGAGTAGTAAACCGAGGTTTTTCCTGAACTGATGGATCGGGGCCCTGGACTCAAGGAAATGGGCGCGGACACACGTGGCAGGGAGCCTGCAGATCTCACGAGCCGGAGGAGTTGTAGAGGACAAAGGCGGTTTATTGGGCCGGTGGGTGGCGCCAGACCCTCACTCCTTGAGGGAGAAGTGCATCTTGTCGTTGATCATCTTGCGCTCGGGGTTGAGGCGCTTGAGGATCTGGGCCAGCACATTCACCGTCTGCTCGCTGCTCAGCCCCGTCTTCTTCGTCTGGAATTTCTTCAGCAGATCCTTGGTGGTCATGGGCTTGCGTGTCAGGTAGCGGCGCACCGCGTCCTCGGTCACCTGCACATCCCTGAGGAGGGTGGAAAGGCGGGTGTCACAGAGGGCCCTCCTGTGGCCCTCACCCTGCCCCTGCTGTCCTCACACCAACTTACCCACTACTGGGAGTCGACTTCCCAGACTGGGGCTGCGGGGTGGACTTTCCCGACAGGCTCTGGGGCCCGGCATCCAGCCGTAACCTCTTGGCCGCTGGCGTCTCGCTTGTCCGCTTACCTGCGGGAGCAGAGGCAAAGCTGAGGCTTGGGGCTGGGGGCTGGAACCCTGGGGCAGGGGCTAGGATTGTGGGTGCAAGGAGCTTGGCCCTCTGTCCTCCATCTGACCCCAGATCCTGACACGGAGCACAAGGATAGAGGTCACGAGGGGTGAGGTGAGGTGCACGTAGCCCGTACCCTGCTCAAGCTTGCTGGCAGCAGCCCTGAGGGTGGAGGAGGTGTTGCCGCTCTCAGTGCTGGGGGTGCTGGGCCGACTGTTACCCCGAGAGCTCCCACCCGATGGCTTCCGCTCCCTCTTGGGAGGTGTCTTCTTCTTCTGCAAAGATTAGGGTTGGGGATGTGAGTCTGGAAGGAGATACCCAGCTCACCACGCCCAGGCTGGGTCTTACCGCCATGAAGAGGGCTGAGGAGGCCTCGCTGTCAATGTCACTCTCCTCCGAGCTGTCCGACTCATCGCTGCTGTCTGCACAGGGCAGGAGGAGGGCATCAGTGCCAGGGAGCCCCAGGCCCACCCTCAGCACCACCTCAGATAAGGGGGGTCTAGAAGGGAGGGTCGGGGCCAGCCCACCTTTCCTCCGCTTCTTCTCCTGGGGCGTGGGGGCCTTCTTCTCCTCCTCCTCCTCCTTGTCCTCCTCGGGCTGCTTCTCTTCCTCGCTCTCCTCACTGCTCTCGCTGTGCTCATCCACACCCTTGGGGCCCTCCTCCTGCTGCGTGACCTTGGGCTTGCCGGGCAGCTCCTCCTCAGAGCTACTGTACAACGGAGCGAACAGTGGTGAGCGCGCACATCTGCCAGGCCGCCCCAGGGGCTCCCACCTGCTCCACCTGCCTCACCTGGAGCCGTCCGACATGTAGTCCACCTCCTGGCCCTCGAAGTCCCCATCGTCACTGTCTTCAAAGGCCTCGTCATCCGATCCCTTCTTCTTCTTCTTCTTCCTGCCCGCCTTGACCTGCGGTGCCTTCTTCTTAGTCTTGGGGGCGCGGCCACCTGGGGAAGAGGGAGGCTTGGGCTACTTCATGTCATCCAAGATGTTGGGACCCCGCCCCATCCCTCTTGCCAGCAAGGCCCCTCCCACGGCTAGACAATTCTTAGAGAAGGCAAATTAACCAATCAGAAGGGCCCCCCAACCACCCTTCTCGTACTTAACACCACACCACCATTCCCTGTCCCAAATCACCAGGTGCCAGATGCTGACAACCAGAAGCCATTCTGACGCTCCGGCGCTCCCTGGGCTCGTTCAAATACATGGACTCTAAGCTTTTCACCCCGCCCTGTCTTGCCACAGCCGGGGCCTTTTCGTTGCTCTTTTCTGCCTCCTACAACTCTGCTGCTTCCCCTCGTGGCCCTGCGGGTGCCATATGGTGCTATTTCTACGGGAACTAGGTCCCACTCCATCATCGCGTCAGTGACACTGACCTCTCCGTGCAGCCGCTCGGCCACCTCTATAAATCACAACGTGGGTATAAATCGGGCGGGCACACTGGTCACCCTGCCCCCAAGGGCTCCTCTGGGCTCACCCTCCTCGCCACTGGCCTCGCTGTCATCGGACGACATCTCCAGGTCGTCCTCCAGGTCGTGGATCCGCAGCTCGCTCGCCTTCTTGCGGGTGCGCTTCTCCTTCTCCTCATCCTCCTCGTCCTGGTCCTGGTCCTTGAGTCGCCGCTGCTGCATGATGCTGAAGTGGTTCAGGACTTTGTTTCTCCTGCAGGCAGAGGCAGGGGGCACAGTGGGGTTGACCGTGGCCTGGCTCCAGCCTTTCCTCTCTGCCAACTCCCTGGACCTCCTCCAGGCAGGCCCCAGAGGAAAAACTCAGACACGGCTTAGGTGCTGTGAGGGATGAGCTGACTCATGGAGGCAGCATGAGGCGCCCTGAGATCACATGGGAAGGGCTGGCCTTCAGTTCCCTCTCCACCTGAGCCCCTCAGGGGTCTCTGTGTGGTGCTGGTGTCCCCACACCTCTCTTGGGCTCAGGCCTTCACCGGGCAACATAATGTATCCACGTTCACCTGTATTTACTGAGTAGCCTTTTCAAAAATTTCCGTTTACTGTGGTCATGGAAGTTTTTAAAAATGTGACTACATTTAATGAGAAGTGTTAGGGTTATATCTAGTAACGTGAGTCAAATTCACCAGTGTTATGAAGGCATGACTGTTGCAGACGAATGTGAATGCGGCCCACACGGGGGAACAGTGCACTTAAAGATGGTTAAGACTGTGTATTGTGGGCTACAAAATTATTTTTTAAGGAAAAATTCACGGGTGATAACCAAGAGACTAGTTGAGAATTCCACTTCAAATGTGCCTGTCTGTACGTGGGAAACAAGCAGAGGAAAATACACATCCATTGCCGTGCTGGGGAATAAACACCCGACAGGCAGTGTCATTTCTCCCCAGGTTAATGTGCAAATTTAACATGATTCAATTAGACGTCAAGTTTTTCCTCCCCAAAACTTACTGAAGTGGATTCTAGAGAAAATATGAAAAAGGAAGCAAGTAAGAGCACCCAGAGGAGTTCTGGAAAAGAGCGAAGATAGCCTGCCCTCCAGCTTCTGACCGTGTAGGAGCGCCTCGGTGAGCTAAGCAAATGGGGCAGTGAAAGAGAAACGGATTGGAAAGTGCTTGGTAATGGGTGGGACGGGCCTCTTCACTGCGTGCTTTTAACAGGCGGCTGTGGGAACGCCGTTGATGTCTGACTCATTCAGAAATGTTTAAACTAAAGAAAATGATTAAGTCAAGGGGGGAAAAGTGGTTTTTATTTTTAACTTTCTGGGATTCAGGACTCCCTGAGTGTCTGCTAATCTGAGTCACACAGGAAGGAAGGTTTGGAGACACCTGCGTCTGCAAATCTCACTCTGCACCCCCATGGCAGCAGTCGGCCCAAGGTGGTTATATCCTTAGCCTGACATTCAAGGCCCTGTGCTCTGGGTCCCAGTCTCCCCCACCCCCACAAATGCCCGGTTCCGGCCTTCTGTGCCACTTCCCTCTGTCCACAGTGACCTTAGTTATCCGCACCCCATCAGGAGGGCTCTTCATGGAACAGGGAAACCCCCTCCCAGAGACAGAGACGCTGCTCCACCCACTGATGTGACTGTCGAGGGCCGTGTTCATCAGAGCAACAACTAAGCTAAAGCCCTGCCCTCACAGCTCCTGCCTGGGGGAGTCTAGGGGGCTAGGGACACCCTGTCTCACTCTGCATCCTGCCTCCTCCTGGCCCCACCCAAGCTCTCACCTCTCCCACTCCTCCTCAGCCTCCTCTGCGGTGAGTGTGCGGTGGCGGGCCAGCGGGGTGAAGTTGTACCAGTTGTGCACAGGGAAGGCCTCAAAAGCACCATCGGGACACTGGGTGAATATGTAGTAGGATGTGTTCTCCGTCACACCGCCCTTCTTTATGCCCTTGAACCTGCAAGGAGACACAGTCATGGCCTGGCCCCCAAATCATCCCTGGTCCACCCAAACCACCCTTCAGGTCTGCCCCCTCCTCCACAGAGCCACCAGGGTGCTCCCAGCAAAACCAGGAGTTTGTGGGGGATGGTTCTGGCTGGATCTTCAATTGTTTGAACCTCAATTTCCACATCTGAAAAATAAGGCCAATGCACCCCTCACACAGCAGGCCATACTCTCAGAATGGTATATATCACGGTCCTTCCCGGAAGGACTGTATCAGATGAGTCACGAAGAGCACAGGACCTCTGGTCAGATCCCTCTGGATTTGCCTCTGGCTCTACCACCCAAGCTGTGCTGGAGCCCAGAGCCCGGGGGAATGGGATGGGGTAGAAGAGGAGGGCCTGAATGGGCCTAATCTGAAGTGGACACACCGACAATGCCACCATTTCCTCAGCCCTGAACGAGGATCAGGCCTCTGCCCACAAGTTTGGGCAATCTTACTCTTCCCTGCCTGAAACCTTCATGGTCTCCCTGGGCCTCACCTTACCCATAATTCAGCTGCAGTTTGGCATCTACTGTGCCACACCATTCACACACCCTCCATCACTCTCATGTGCCATGATAATCCCTAATGCCCAGCAGGCCATTTTGGGCCTCTGAGTATGATGTTCCAGCTGGGTGCTGCATCCACCAAGCCTGCCCCTCCTCTCTGGGAAGGCCCCCAGTCATCATAACTCCCAGGCCAGGGGCAGCCCCCTGCTACACACAACCAGGAACCAGCACCAGGGTTTCCTGCATCCTGGTTCTTAGAGCTCCTGCATAAGCATCAACAGGTTTCATTTTTAAAAAATAAAACTCCAGGGGCCTCCCTGGTGGCGCAGTGGTTAAGCAACACACTATGAAGCAAACAGCAGCCACCGCAGCACGAGTTCGAACCCTGCTGCCGGCCAGGGAGGGGACCCACATGGCGCAGCAGACCTCTCCTGCTGTGCCCGCTGCTCCCCTCAGCAGTGTACTTCTGTTGAT
>JAGFMF010011614.1:4543509-4585704 GCA_019455555.1 Galemys pyrenaicus | reverse complement strand
GTGGTGAATCCTCTCACCCCCCCCCCCACACCTCTGGCCTGTACCCCAGTGCTTGTATGCATAAATAAATAAATCTTTAAAAATAAATAAATAAATAAAACTCCACAAGAGAGCACGTGGTGGGGTCCCCCGCTGTACTGGTGGGACAGCCAAGTTCAACAAGGACACCCAGCAGAGCAAGGGCATGGGGCAGGGTACAGGTGAGAAGCCGCTCTCAACACTCACTTCCTGCCTGA
Source organism: Galemys pyrenaicus (assembly GCA_019455555.1). Taxonomy (NCBI): domain Eukaryota; kingdom Metazoa; phylum Chordata; class Mammalia; order Eulipotyphla; family Talpidae; genus Galemys; species Galemys pyrenaicus. The sequence goes on along the minus strand of JAGFMF010011614.1, from coordinate 4,585,468 downwards.
CTTGCCGTTGACGCGGAGCAGCCAGGGCTGGTCCTCTGGACGGAACTCCTTGAGGACGATGCCATACTTCTTCCTCCGTGCCTCCTCCCGGAGCTTGCGGTTGAACTCACTGCCTGCCCCAGACTCAGGCATCTCCTCTTCCTGATAAATCTTCTTGTTGCTTAGGTCCCGTTCCAGCCGGGCCTGAGGAGGTGAGAGAGAAAAACCTCTAAGGTGGGTACCTGCTTTTACAGCTTTTTAAAAGTTCAAGATTATTTCCCAAAAAGGAAGGAAACAGATCACTGTGGTGCTTAAACAACATTCAACTCTGGACTATCCCATGAATGCAGATACTATTAAAAGCTGAGGGTTTCCACTTTCAATTTATGAGTAATTTAGGAGTATATATTAAATTTTAAAATGCATGTGCTGTACTTAGGGATTCTCTGTTCACAATGAAGGATAAAAATTTCACACTCACACACACACACAAAGCTCTTTACTGCAACATTGCTTATTATAGCAAACAATGGGAAATAAATCTCAATGCACATCATTAGGGCACTGGCTACATATATTGGGGTTCCTCCATTAAAAAAAAAACCAGCAACTAAAAGAACAATAGTCAAGACCTTTTAACTAAAAATGCAAGATGGGCCTCAGGCCACTGGGAACAAAAAGATCCTACAAATTTCAAGGAAGGAGGGAAAAAATTATGGCCTATAAGATGCCCATTTTTGTAAATAAAGTTTCATTGGCATGCAGTCTCACCCACGCATTTATACGTCATCATAACTGCTTTCATGCCACAGGAGACTGTCCTGCCAACAAAGCTAAACAATCATTAGCTGGCCCTTTAAGAAAGAGTCTGCTGACCCCTGATTAAAGGATCAAGAATGAGAAGGGCAGAGAGCCTCATCAGAAAAACAGAAAGCTAAAGAACAATATAGCAAAGTCTTCAGGATTCCAAGAGGAAAGGATCATCAAGCACGAGTCTGATCCCAGCTAAGCTAAGCCATCTATCAGGAGGCTAACACAAGGGCAATTGTAGGAATCTGGAGACTCCTACAGTCTCATAATGTACAGTCATATGTCATTAATGCCTGGGATATGTTCTGAGACATGCATTCTAAGCCTTCTCCAGCTCTGTAAATAGAACCCTCTGCAATTCTGCTCTGGCCCTCACTGCTCAATCCCCATCCATCAACAAATACTGTTGACCTCACTTCCAAAGCCCACTAGAATCCAATTATTTCTCACAACCACCCTTTGCCCTAAGCCCTACCACTAGTGGCTCCTCTGGACCAGGAACACGACCGCTACCCTATTCTCCTGTCCTTGACCCCTACAGTCAGTCCTCCTACGCTGTAAGATCACATGACAACTTCCTGGTTTAAAACATTTTTAATAGCTTCTGCTATAAACTGAATGTTCCTGTTCCCAAAATATCCATTCGTTGAAACCTAATTCCAAAACTGATGGAGCTGGGAGATGGAGGCCTTTGGGAAGGGACTGGACCCGAAAGGTGGGATTAACCCCTCATGATGGGATTAATGCCTTTATGACCATGGAATTAGTGCCCTTATAGTAGAGACTATAGAAAGTTCCCTTGCCCTTTCTACCATGTGAGGATACAGTGGAAAGATGGTCATCTACGAACCCAACAGCAGGCTCTTACAGACACCAATTCTGTCTGTGCTTTAGTCTTGAAATCCCAGTCTCCAGAACTGTGAGAAATAAATGAATGTTGTCTTTAAACTACCCAGTCTATGGTATTTTATTTGTAGAAGCAGAACAGACTGAGACATATTTCAAAGTCCTTTCTAGAGCCTCTGACAGCCAGGGCTCTGAGATCATCTGCAGAATGCAGATCCCTCCCCTTCCCAGATTAATCTAGGTTAAAAATGTCCACCAGAGTGCACAACTTCTAAATGCTTTCCTCTTAGGAGAAGGCCTTCTTCTGGGTCTGTCAAATCTGACAGGGATGCCCAGAAGCTTAGCATTAGTCACCATTTTCTTCTCCACTCAGTGATTGCTGACAAAACAGTCTTAGTTACTATTACAACTGAGAGACTTTTACAACCATCAAATTCAGCATCAAGTTCTCGCATCCCTTCACAACCAGGACTTACCTGATTCCAAGTAGCAAAGTTGACTTTATCTGCTGCATTAAAGGCCATGATGTTGTATTTTTTGGTTGTGTTTCTGGAATGAGCAAGAAGAAGCAGTGCTCAGTCAGTCACTCACTCACTGGGCTCAGCCCCTGTGGGTAACGCTGGGGACCCACAAAAGAACCCAGAGATTACCATTCTGTCAGGGGAGATGGATCCATACCCTCCTAACCCCATGCATTAGGAGCACAGAAAGAGGGACAAAGATTTAGAGGAACCCAAGATGGGCTAATCAGCAACTCAGTCTTGGCACCAGGTAAAGAATGCTTCATGGAGGAGGAATATACACGCACTGGGATGGACAAACAAAAATGTTTTGCAGGATGGGCAAGAATCCACCCAGCTGAGTTAGAGTTAGGGAAAAGGCAATCCAGTCCGAGGAAATGCGAGGCCTGGGAACTACTTCACAGGACACAGTACTCATTCATTCATTCATTCATTCATTCATCCCCAGAGATACCTCAGCTCAACCCCAGACCTGCCCTTGGTAGGCTGGAAGAAAAACCACAGGTATGCCAGGCACGTCTACAAATTCACGAAGGTTTTAATTCCTTTGAGGAGAGTGTGTGGACGGTGGGGTCAGGGACTTACTTGGGAACTCGAACGACATACTCGGTGACATTCTGGCTGCTGGGACCCTGCGGGGAAAGAAGATGGGATATGGTGAGTGTGGGGCTGCAGAAGCCACCGGCACAGGCACCGGGCACCCCTCGACCCGGCCTCATACTCACAAGGGCCGCCATAGCCAATGGTCGGTGATTCGGGTCCGGGGTAATCCGGGTCCTTTAACCCTACCAGAGTCCGCGACCCTCAGTCCCGAGGAACCTTCCCTCGCGGTGTGGGGTCTCAGATCTGGATTGAGGAGCCCCAAAGATGCTGCCGACCCTGGGAGAAGCTATCCGGAAAGCAGCACTCTGTCCACCAAAGTGGCCTCTCTCGCCAAGTCTGCGCTTGCGTCGCCACCCAACCCGGAAGGGAAACTCTCACGAGCGGCGTTGCAAGGGTAACCTACTCCCCCACTCGCAACCCACAGACCCTTGTCAGAAACAACAAGCGCGAGCCACCTCTGAGTACTTACTGCCAATCATGCACTCGCTGACGGCAATATATAGCTCTAGTAAACTAATCAGTACGTACAGGACCGCCTGTCATGACGTCATCACGCAAAGCTCCCGGGGCATCCTGGGATTGAGGGGGGAAAACACCCCTCGCGCTCTCGGACACCTTGCGCATGCGCCACTCCACTCCGGAAATGAGTCCTAGAAAGCCGCGTCACCATAGCAACCGAGTTGCTTTCTGTGTTGCGATGTTGTTGCGGCTTCACCTGAGCCTCTTTGGGGTTCATTTCATCCCTCAGCACCAGAGACTTTATCCCGCAGAATGATCGGGCCAGGCGCCCTTGTGACGTTGAGCAGAGCCAGGAGGGCTCAGGGCTTGGGTGGGGATAGGGCGCGACCACCCCACAGACCGCTGGCAGGATGGGTCTGTGGGAGTCCAAGCTGCCGCAGAAGGGCAGGTCCTTGAGGCCCCAGGAGAAGGGTAACATCGCGGGGGTGACCCGTTTACTGGGGCTGGGGAGAGAAGGAGTCTGCAGAGGACAGGAGGGAGGCACCGAATGGCATATCCCAGGGGGCACACGCCCCTCCCCCACCATGGCGGCACCACAGCGGGCATTCTCACGATTCAACCATTCATTGATCCGCTCAAGTGTCTGCTATACTGTGTTCTGGGTTATCATTGTGAATGTATCAAACCAGGTCCCTGTCCTCTTGAAGATCATGGTATAGTGGAGGAGACAATCTCAGAAAATATGAACCACTACCCAGAAGATACCACAGGGGAACAAAAGCCTAATTTGGTTCTCAGGGTTTAGGGAAGAGGGAGAGTTTAAGGTGGGCCCTGCAGGATGCGTAGAAGTTGGCTAAGGAAAGGGAGAAAGAAACAAGACACCAGAATTGCACCATAAACTACAGTACTCCCTTGATGTATCTGGTAGCTTTGGACGTTCATTTGTTCTTCGCCTGCTAGTGTTTGTCAGGAGCTGTGCCAACTACTAGGAATAGAGGGATGAGAGAGTCAAATGGTTCTTGTGCTCAAGAAGTTGAGTCTGGTTGGGGAGACTAACAAGAACAGGCAAGGAGGCAAAATCGTTACTGACTGTGGCCCTTGCTGTGGAGGAAAATGGGGTTCTGAGACAAGAGTGATGGGGAAGAGGAAGCTCTTTGGACGGAGCTTTAAAAGAGCCTGACAGAACTACAGCAGGGACTTCCCAGGTGCAGAGAACAACAGGGAAGCATGAATTTGCTAAGTTCAAGGGACCAAAATGAGGTCCCTGGGGCTGGACTGAGGGAAAGAGAGGGCAATACTGGGTGTGTTGGGGGCATGGGCAAGTTCCCACCCCTCTCTGAGCTCCACTTTCCTTTACTGTAAAATGGGATTATAGTCATTGTGATGTTTTCTTTAACGATTTATTTTGTGTATTTATGCATACAATAAATAGGTGGGGTGTAGGCCAGAGGTGCAGGGGGTGGTCATTGTGAGAGAATTCACCAGAGACAAAGTGGGGAGCAAAACAGGCAGATCCACTGAAATACACTGCTGAGGGGAGCAGCAGGCAAGACAGGAAAGGCCTGCTGCACCATGTGGGTCAGCTCCCTGGCTGGGGATCGAACTCGTGCTGCAGTGGCTGTGGATAGCTTCATAGTGCTGGGACTTAACCCCTTGCACCACCAGGGAGGCTCCATTATGATGTTTAAAGGCAATGCTGCGAGCAGAGGGCCTGGCCTGCTCAAGTTCACATCCTCGTCCACAGCAGCCTGCAGTATTGCTAACGCATGCTGTGGCTAGATATACCACTGGGTGTGGACACACACACACACACACACACACACACACACCAGGGAAAAAGTAGGTATGCTAGCAGACCTGTGTCTGGTGTCAGCCAAAGATACACACCAGGCTGTAGACAAATCACATCCCTCAGCCCCTACAAGCACCAGCCCCTCTTTCCCCCTCTTCCCTATAGACATCCTCAAATCCCCCCTGATCATCTTTGTGATGGGCGGCCCGGGCTGTGGCAAAGGGACCCAGTGCAAGAACATGGCAACTAAGTATGGTTTCTGCCACGTGGGACTGGGCCAGCTGCTGCGGCAGGAGGCCCAACAGGGCACCCGGCGCGGCCAGAAGATCCGTGACATTATGCTCCAGGGGCTTCTGGTACCCACGGTGAGAGACCATAGGCACAGAGACAAGAAGGGGGTTGTCCTCCAGGGAAGGCCCTGTGAGAGATGAGAGGCCCGGGGTGTCCCCTACTTTGGCACCCTGGCCCATCATCTCCTCTTCTATGAAATGAACCCTCCTGGGCTCATACCAAATTGCCGCAGTGGGATTTGGATGATATTCTAAAAAGCACTTGGCAGGAGGCCTGCTACTTAATCACTCGGTAAAATTAGCTAGTATTTATTCTTTTTGTCCTCTCTGACCTGTTTCCTTACTTCCAAGGTGACTTTCTGTCACCTGTCTAGAAGGAGGTAGCAATGAGAAATGAGATCCCAGCACATGGCAGACACCTGCCCAGTAAACAGGCGCTGGATCCAAGCTCTCACAAGTGCTTCCGGGGGCCCTGGGGTGTCAGAATCTGTGCATTGGGTGGAGCAGGTGTTCCCTCACTTTCTGCTTAAGTTCAGACTGAGGAAGAGAATTTGCCAAGGGAACCCTTTGAGTGAGAGGACTTTTAATACTGAGACCACCCACCACTTCTTCCCTCTCCAGGGCGTCATCCTAGATATGATCAATGACAACATGTTGTCCTGCCCAGAGAGCCCGGGCTTCCTCATCGATGGCTTTCCCCGGGAGCTGAAGCAGGCCAAGGAGTTTGAGCGAATTGTAAGTGACCCCCAAGTATGTGGGGGTGGGAAACGCTTCCTTTCCCTTTATACCTTGGGTGGCAATCAGAAGGGGCGACACTACTGGGGTGAGGGAGGAGATGAGGAGAGGGAAATGCTGTTTCACGTTATCAAGGAGTGGGTTGTTGGAATTTTCTAGAACCTGACTGAAGAACTGGAGAGTTCTCCAAGGTCAGAGACAACATCATTTTAATATCTTCCTTCACAGTTCCTGCCCTCTGAGTCACAGGTGGACTTCGCATCAGCCTGGGCCAAAAAAAAAAAAAAAATGGAATATAGTTGTGTGTTCTTGTACGGTCATGTCTGCAGGGACACCCTCTGAGAAATGCATTATTAGGCAATTTCATTGTTGTGCAAACATCAGAGTATAATGACACAGGTCTACATAGTACGACCCACGACACACCCAGACTGAACATAAAGCCTACTGTAGCCACCATTATATATTCAATCCCTTATTTATTTTTTAAAAGATTTATTTATTTATGCATAAAAGAGATGGGGTACAGGCCAGAGCTGCAAATGGTGAGAGGAGTCACTAGAGACATAGTGGGGAGCAAAACAGGCAGATGGACTGAAATGCACTGCTGAGGGGAGCAGCGGGCAAGGCAGGAGAGGTCTGCTGCGCCACATGGGTCCGCTCTCTGGCCGGGGATCGAACTCACGCTGCAGTGGCTGCGGAAGCCCCTCAGTGCACTCAACCCCTTGAGCCACCGGGGAAGTCCTCAATCCCTTATCGAAGAAACACTGTTCAGCAGCACATGACGGCATTTACTGCGCCCAACCAGTTCTGGAAGCAGGGTCTGTCCTTAGGAGTCCATAAGCTAGAGCAACAGCGAAATTTCTGGTGGCAGAAAGTACCAAGAACTGAATGACCTCCTGGAAGGGTGAGTTTCAGTTTGGGGTGGCTGAGGAGGGCCCCTGAAGCGAGGAGGTGGGAGACGCATGCTGGTGTTGGGTAAGAATCTGTGCATTGGGTGGAGCAGGTGTTCCCTCACTTTCTGCTTAAGTTCAGACTGAGGAAGAGAATTTGCCAAGGGAACCCCATCTGAGCACAAGAGCTGTGGTAGCCTTAGATCTGTGCATGGTTTTGCTACTCTCTGAGCAGGAAATGAGAAATGATTTGAGCTGGAAAGAAACAGCTACAAGCTAGAGATGTTTGGGCGTCTCTGGAACTTGCTGGATTCCAGTGGAGTGTCTTCAAAGAACCGAGACAGAGAAACCCGGGGTGTGCAGGTGACATCCTATGTTATGCCTCCAGTGTCAGACTCATGGCGAGAAAGTTAAAGGGCAAATGAGTTTGGGGGTCAAAGGCTGGACTAGTGTCAGCCCCAGGCCAGCATCTGGCCTAAAGGAGGCACCCAGCTGGCAATGTCAGGCGCCTGGACCCCACGAGTGGCCACCAAGTCTCAGCACAGAAGCAGCGCTCTCCCGACCTGGGATGCCGCTTGATCCTCTGCTGTGTTTGGTTTGGACTCTACAGCCTTTAGCACCTTTTCTGAATTAGTGGACAATCTTCAACCATCAGGAGGTGGTGGCACACCACACACCCTGCTGCTCTCGCAAATCGCCTGACTTGGCAACACTGGGCCTGCATGTACGTCCCCATGGCAACAGCAGCATGAACTCGTCCTGAGCTTTTTATGAGCCCAATACTGTTGTCAATACTCTTACACAGAAGATCTCTCATCTTCCAGAACATTCCAGGCACTGCTTGCACCCCATGTTGCCACAGAGGAATGGGGGCTCTTTCCAAGGATCCCACAATTAGGTGGTGGAGGCAAGAGTTAAGCCTGGGTAGTCAGGCTGCAAGGCCCAAAGTTTAGCCACATGTCACACTTCACCAGGGCTCCCCTCTGCACCCAGTTCCCAAGCCATCAAGGAGGCAGAGCGTCATCATCTGCCATTTGGAACCTGACTTGCATTCTGACTTCATGCTTAGAGGAACCGAACACATGCATTTTCCCCTTGTGCCATGTGTCTGACAGAAGAGAGAAAGAGAAAGAGAAATGGGCCTGTGGGTTAGGAGAGTGAATTTTCTTTGCAGAGAATTCTCTAGATCTCTTTGAGCTTCTTGGATACTGAGTTGCAAGACTTAGAGTTTGTAGTGGCCCCACCTTAGGACCTGTCCAGGATTTAAGTGGGAGGGCACCAGCTTGCCCTTCCCCTGCCCCCACCAACCCCTGCTCAAGTGTCTGTTTCAGGTCATCTGCTTGACAGGAGTTGGTGGGAGGGTCCCACTAAAACACCCAGGATGTGGGGCCTCCCTGGTTTGCAAGGGTAAAGTCTCAACACTATCAAGCTATCGACAACCACTGCAGTATGAGTTCAGTCCCCAGCCAGGAGGCTGACCCATGTGGCGCAGCAGACTTCTCCTGCCTCGCCTGCTGCTCCCCTCAGCAGTGGATTCCAGTAGATCCTCCTGTTCTGCTCCCCGCTCTGTCTCTGGTGACTCCTCTCACAACACCCACCCCCACCCCAACCTGGCCTATACACCAGTTCTTACGTGCATAAATAAATAAAATGAATTTTAAAAAATACCCAGGATGAGGCCCAGTTATCCTTTGTGGTACACAGATGGTATTAAAGTATGCATAAGAGAACATTTCCAAATATTAGGTATTTAAAAACAAACTTGGAAAATTATGTTATTGGGGTAATGTCGGTTTACAACACTGTAGTCTCAGGGGTACAGGTCCACACCTCTACAATGTATGTTATTACACCACACCCACCACCCAAAGCCCCAATAGTCCTCCTTAGCCCCTTAGCCCCTTTGCTCCTACCCTTTCACCCGCCTGTTCTGCCGTCAGACATCAGGAGTTTGATTTGGCTTTTGTCTGTTCCTTTTCTTTCTTTATGGACCACATGTCAGTGAAATCAGCTGTCTTTCTTCTTCAGACTATTTTACTTAGCAGAATCCACTCCAGTTCCGGTCATGGTGTTACAGTGACAAGGTTTCACCTTTTTAAATATAGACAAACAGCTAAGCAGTATTCCTCTGCGTATATAGGGGGCATCTTAGTCACTCATCTGGGCACTTAGGTTGTTTTGTAACCTGCCTGTGTATCCAGTGCTGTGAGGAGCATGGGCCTGCATGCGTTCCTCAAGTGACTGCTTTGTAGTCCTTGAGTAGATACCTCGGAGAGGGATAGCTGGACTATATGGTAGATTCTTTTTTAAAAAAAAATTATTTATTTATGCATACAAGAACTGGGGTACAGGCCAGAGGCACAGGGCGGCGGGTAGGTGGGGATGAGAGGATTCACCAGAGACAGAGTGAGAAGCAGAACAGGTCGACTGATTGTTCTGCTGAGGGGAGCAGCGGGCGAGGCAGGAGAGGTCTGCCATGCCATGTCGGTTCCCTCTCTGACCGGGCATCGAACTCACACTGCAGTGGCTGTGGATGCTTCGCAGAGCGGTGCTCAACCTGCTGCGCCACCAGGGAGGCCCTGATAGATTCCTTTTGAATGTTTTTAGAAACACCCATACTATTTTTCATAGAGGCTAATCTACATTCCCATCAACAGTGTAAGAGGGTTCCTTTTCTGCACACTCTCCCCAATACTTGTTTCTGATCTTTTAGATGTGGGCTGTTTTCACAGGGGTGAGTTGGTACTTCATGTGGTTTTACTTTGCATTCCCCAGGAGGTAGGAGATATGTGATGAGGAATATCTTTTCATATGCCTGCTGGCTATTAGTATCTGTCCCCTCCCCTTGATGCAAATGTTAGAATCCTAACCTCAGGACCTCCAAATGTGACCCTATTTAGAGATGGAATCTTTATTATTATTATTTTTAAAATATTTTCTTTATTTATGCGTACAAGAGCTGGGGTACAGGCCAGAGGTGTGGGGCTTGAGAGGATTCACCAGAGCCAAGGTGGGGAGCAGAACAGGCAAACGGACTGAAAGACACTGCTGAGGGGAGCAGCGGACTAGGCAGGAGAGGTCTGTTGCGCCATGTGGGTCAACTCCCTGGCTGGGGATGGAACTCAGCTGATAGTTTGATAGTGCTGAGACTTAATAACCTCTGTGCCACCAGCAAGGCCTAGCTTTTGCCCTTTTTCATCTTGACTTCTAGGAACTCTGCATAGTAGGGATTTTAACTCTTTGTGATATAGGTTGCAAATATTTTTCCTCTAGTTTCTATTATCTTTGACTTTGCTTATTCTAATGTCTTTTTGCCACATAGAAGTTATTTTTAAAATTTTTATCGAATTGATCAATATTTCCTGTTATTGCTTCTGGATTTTGAGCCCTAGTTACACCCCCCTGCCCAAATCTTAAATTATAAAGGAGTTCATCCATAGTTTCTTTAGTACTTGTATGTTTTCATTTCTTACATTTATATCCCTGATCCATTTGGAACTTAACCTAGTTTTTGGAATGAGGTAAGCATTCAGTTTTATCTTTTTCCAAATTGCAATCCAGCACCATATACTTAAAAGTCTGCACTTTTCCCCACTGATTTGAGATACTACCCTAACTATGTACCACATTTCCATTTGCACTCAGCTCTATTTCTGAATTATTTCCTATTCTAGTGCAGATGTGGTTTGTCTTCTGTGCACTGTTGTTTTAATCATGGAGTATTTGTTTTAGTATAGTATGATTGAATGCCCTTTCCCTGCTCCACTATCCATTTTCTTTGCCTATATTCTCCTGGTTACTGTTTGTTTATTTTTGCATGAATGTTATAATCAACTTAGCTCTACTAAAATACATACATGTGCATATACACATACACACATATATGTATATACACACAGTCACATTTGGATCACATCAAAATTTTCAACTAATTTAGAAGCCCTTGACTCCTTTATAATGTTGAATCCTCCTTATGCAAGAACATTTATATCTTCCTTTTTCTCAAGTCTCCTTTTGAGACACTTAGGAATGTTTTAAGTTTTTCTCAAAGATTTTCCTTAAGTCTTTTTCCTGGCCTCCCTGGTGGCACAAGGGGTTGAGCACCACACTGTGAAGCAGCCACTGCACAGCAGCGCGAGTTCGATCCCCGGCCAGGGAGGGGAAGCAGTTGCGCAGCAGACCTCTCCTGCCTCGCCCGCTGCTCCCCTCAGCAGTGTGTTTCAGTCCATCTGCCTGTTCTCCCCACTCTGTCTCTGGTGGATCCTCTCACCCCCAGCACTTCTGGCCTGTACCCCAGTTCTTGTATGAATAAAAAAAATAAATCTTAAAATTAAAAAAAGAGACTTTTTCCATCTTTAGAAAAAAATCTGAGTATTTAAAAAAAATTGTTGCTATTTTGAATGGGACTTTGTTTTTTATTTCTAGATGGTGATTTCTGTATCCATATATACTGATTGCCATATATAAATGCTATATCCTGTAACTTTATCACATTTTTTTTTAAACTTTTCAATTCTGGTCTCTTAAGTTGCTTTCTTTAATTTCATTACCTTAGTTAAACCTCTTCTACCTTACCAAGTCATATTAGCAGGTATGAGCAATTTTGTCTTGTTCCTAAGTTTCCATTAAGATGCTGACTGGAGATATATTTGTCAGTTCCTAGCGGCTTTTATTTTCAATCCAGAAACATGCTGAATTTTGTCAACTACCCTTTTTGTTAACTGACAGAAAATCCAGCCCATATAAAGATTGCTCACAAGACCTTTCTTTAAGATATTGATACAATAAATTGTATTGAGCCATCCTTGCTTTCCTGGGATGAATAGCATGCGGTGTTTTTGTAGTGAAAAATTTAATTTTTTTCTGGACATTCTGGAGAAAGCAGGAGTTGGAGCTCCCAGTGGGTGGCCAAGCTTTTATCTAGGATGGTCTTCTTGAGGTGGGGTCAGTTAGGGAGGACAGAGCAGTGATTGTGGGCACTGGTAAACTTGGGCTTCCTATGAAGTTGTTCGGGCAGGAGGAAGGCAAGTGAACACTGTTGCAATCATCTTAAAAGAAATACTTCAATCTAAATATCCATCAATAAAAAACTAATTAACTAAACTTGGCACATCTATACAATGGACAGCTATATAGTGGTTAAAATGGTCAGGAGCTTCCTTCCATGCCAGGATAATGGTATTATCTCCACTAAGGGAATAAAATCAAGAATACATGTCTTCATTCACCATTTGTATTTTTAAAAAGTAGGGGAAAAAAAACCCAAATTAAAGCTTTATTGTACAATATGTGCCGAAAACAGCTCTAGGAGACACAGATAACCTGGCTGCTTCCAGGGAGCATGACACTGGGTAGCTGGGAACAGTGAGGAACTCTTCACTGTTAGCGCTGCTTGGCTTATGAGTTGGCAAGATGTTGTACCTAACCAAAACACAAATGCATGAAACAGGCTTTTTGCATTAAAAAAAGACTCAGGAATCCAACTGTTCTTTACTTTTTTTAGATTCGTTTACTTATGCATACAAGAACTGGGGTACAGGCCAAAGGTGTGTGGGGAGGTGACAGAGACAGAGCGGGGAGCAGAACAGGCAGACTGACTGAAGCACACTACTGAGGGGAGGAGGGGGTGAGACTGGAGAGGTCTGCTGTGCCGCGTGGGTCAGCTCTGTGGCTGATCAGGCTCATGTTGCAGTGACTGCGGATGCCTCACAGTGCCAAGGCTGAACTGCTTGAGCTGCCCAGGAGGCCCTATTCTTTATTTTTCTTTATGAGCAATCCAGGATTTCTGATCTCTGGGCCAGTGGTGTAGGTGCTGGGGACACAGTGGGGAGAATAGCCTACTACACCCAGCTTTTTCCTCACCCCGTCCCCTTTGTGGGTGCCTAGGTTGGCCGGGCCCCCAACATTGTCATGGTGTTTGACTGTTCCATGGAGACGATGGTCCAAAGAGTGCTACGCCGGGGTCAGGTGGAGCACCGGGCAGATGACTGTGAGTCGGCCATCCACCGGCGCCTGGAGACACACTACACCCTCTTTGAGCCTGTCTTGACCTTCTACCAGCAGAAGAACTTGCTCTGGAATGTAGGTGCTCCCGGCTTGCCACCTGGCCTCCTGGCTCCCTGGGGAACTAGATCCAGCTTAAACAGTACAGGGACCCATTGTCCCAGAACTCTTCGGGCCCCAGTTTCCCAATTTCCTTCACTAGGCAGCAAGGGTGGAGGGTTTGGCCTCCTAGAGATGACATTTACAGTCTAAGAAAAATGGCCCCCAAGCTGCAAAATTCAACTTTATGTTATCTACAGAGCCTAAGATGGACAGATGCCTGGCCACTGTTCATCACTAGTCCAGGTGTATGTCTTCTCAAGGAGACAGGACGGATCTTACAGCACAGTCATTCTCTATACCTTTTACTGAGTCCCACGCTGCTGAGTGTGAGATAAGGGACTGCGATGCCCTGTGGAACTAGCTTTGGCGACAAGGATGGGGACGAGTGGGCTATTGACCCCCTGCACACACAGCTCTCTGGCTGTCCCGAGGGCATCTCTGGGCAGCTCATGCGGCTGACTGGTAACCTTCCCACCCTGCTCTCCCAGCCACACTGGATGGACCTGGGATTGCACCTTTTGATTTTCTAACTGCAATCATTAGAGATGCCTGCAGTGTTTTCCCCTCCTTGGAGGGGTAGAGGGCAAACGTCCTTATGGTAGGACTGACTCCTTGCCTCTTTTAGATCTTGGCAGAAGAAGCTCCACAAAGCATTTTTGCCAAGTGCTGCTCTGTCATTGAAAGTCTGCAGTGAGATGAAGAGGCTGGGGGCTCTGCCTTTCCCCTCCCTTCAGGGTTCAGAAAGGGGCGCAGAGCATGTGAGGTAAGATGCCTGGTGAGGGGAGACCCAGACTCTGCCAACTGCACGCATGAACCTGAGGTGACGGCATCCTTCCCCGGGCCCAATGACGAGCAGGTTCCTAACCACTACGGACCAGGTGAGAAGGGCTGTGAAGGGACCTACCTGGAAGTGGCAGCCGTCACTGACTCTGGCTGGGCCTGGTCATCCTGACCCTGAAGGTGAACCCTGATTTCTAAGTGTCGCTATTCAACCTAAATCCAAGAGGACTCCAGCCACAGAACATCCAACTGGCTGTCCCCATGACTGAAGCGGGCTTCGGTTCACGCTCCCATCATGTCCTCACCCTTTAGAGGCCACGCCTGCCAGCAAGCACTGAGACTAACGCCACTTCCTTGATGAGGCCAGGCAACTCCCAGGGGCAACTTTATGTTTGCTGCTGTGCAGGCTGCATCCATGGGAACACCTGTGCTCAGGGAGCCCCCTGGGTATCTTGCTCCCCAAGTTCCCAGAGGGAAAAAGTTGGGGGCAGATTGCAGTGCTAGGCCCAGATGCTATTCCCTTCAAGGAGAGGAAGGTGAATCTTTGGGGGCCCACACCCCGCTCTCCTTGATCAAGTCGTACTCAACTTGTTTCTTCCACAAACAGAACTGCGGAGAGGACGCAGTTTTTAGACAAAAAGCACTTTATTTAACCAAAAGTGGGGGGAGGGGAAGTTAGGAAAGCACAATGCGCCTGCAGAAAACTATTTTCTCTTATAATTGTTCCCTTAAAAAAAAATAAAAAACAAAAACAAAAACACAACACAAGCTTGTAATTTCCAATCACCATTATCAGGCTTTTACAACATCTATAAAGAACAAATATCTTCAAAACTACGGGGAGAAGGGAAGAGAAAGAGACGGCACCCAGCAGACGAGGGGAGGTTTTGTTATCATTTATTTGTGAAGTTAAAAACGAGCGATAAAAAGTAAAAACTGCCATACAATTTTTTTTTGTTTTGTTCTGTTTTCAGTTTCAATGTCCTCTCAAACAGATGAACCACAACAGACCAGTCCTGGGAGTGGGGGGACAAGAGGGGCTGCGGGGGAGCCGAGCTGGGGGATGGAAGGAGGAGCAAGAAGGGAAGCAGAGAGGCCAAGGGGTTTGACTGAGGGGAAGGGTTTGGGGGTGTGTGTGTTGGTTCCTGCAATAGTTAACACCTGGTCCAAGGAATGTTCCACCTCTAACTAAAAGAAAAGAAATAGCAAGAGTGACTTTTTTTCCTTTGTAAAAGTTTATTTTAAAAACATGAAGAGGGCCACGGGTGACGGGGAGAAAAATTGCTTTCCCCTGAAAGAGGCAGTTTCATGAAGGCTTGGGGGGCTGGGAGGGATAGAGATTTATATATATATATATATATAATTTTATAGGTTTTATTTTGCTCTGTTTTTTATTTTTAATTATTTTTTTTTGCAGAGACTTAGTTCTCACTATCTTCTATGGCTGGCTCAACATGAAGGATCCCAATTTTGAAAGAAAAAAAAGCATGTGAGAGACACAGAATGAGCGAGAGAGCGAGAGCCCAGCCACACCTGTGCCACAACCACTGAGCCACTCACAGCGAGGGCTCCCTGGCATCCACCCCCCCCCACGGCCATCGCTCTCTCGTCAAACAAACAGAAAAAAATATAAACAAACAAAAAAAGCCCCCAAACAGAACAAAATGGAAAAAAAAAAATTTTCACAGATGAAGTTCACATTCATTCGATTCATTGAGCCTGCGGAGAGGGAGAGATAGGAATTGGTCACTCTGGGGAGGGAGGAGAGGGGGCTGGAATCTAGAGGGGCAGTGGCAGAGGGGCCTGGAAGCCCACTCCGGCTCTGTGGTGAGCTCAGGCTGAAGGGCAAGTGGTTAACTGTCTAGTCAAGTGCTCCGGGGAACTCGGCTGAGTCAGACTGGCTCCTTGATGGAGGAGGAGAAAGGAGGACAAGGAAGGAGAGAGAAGCAGGGGCCTCAGAAAGGGGAAGAGAGGGGAGAGAGCAAGAGAGAAGCACGCTCAGGGTGCAGAGGGGAGAGGGTGCCCTTTGTCTTCAAGAAGGTGGGTGGCTCCCGGCGCATCACAACATCAACAGTCTCAGATCATGGTGTCCCCACAACACCCCTGTGAGGTAGGTTGGAAGGTGGCAATGACCATCATGCCCACTTCACAGACAAGACCGGGACACAGAGGCGGGCACAGAGCAGAGGCCAAGCCTCTTGGGCTGGTCCCCTTGGTCAGCTCCCTGCATCCCCGCCAGAGCCGGGGCTGACCCACACCTGGGTCACCTGCAATACACAGTCATTTGGACATAAGGGGAAAAGATCATGGGTTTAAAAATAAAATAAAAAGAACAAAACCCAAAAAAAGTAATGCAGAAAGGGGAAAAAAATAGCTGTTTTCTTCCCAAGTGGCCAGATTTTGAGTTAGCAGCCAGGACGGTGACCAATGTCGGAGCTGCCGGCCTGTCCCCACCCCCAGGACTACCCACCAGTTCAACAGTTCCACCTCGTATTCGTTTCCAGCTCTCCCCCAGCATCACGACAGCGTTACACAGGAACAAGCGGGCCGGCGGAGGGAGGCCTCTTCATTTAACCTCTGGACCCAGCGCATACTTCCCCGGCTTGTGGGGACTCCCGGAGACCTCTGGCCACACGGCCCCCGCTGCAGGCATCAAGGACACACCCCGCAGGGGAAGGGATTTCCGGCGCTACCCACTAAGGCAGGATGGACGGTGGCTGGGGGTTGGAAGGAGAAAGGAGGAGGAGGAGGGTGGCAGTTCCCACTTGCCTGCTGCTGTCCCTGCTGTGTGGGTGGAGGCTGGGGGCCGCCAGGACCGGGAGTCTGTCCGTAGTAAGCGGCTTGCTGTCTGTAATATTCAGCCCAGGCGGCACTGTAGTCTGGCTGGGACCCTGGAGGCGCTCCTGGACCTCCTCCAGTGGCCACTTGAGCTGTGGGGATTAGACGGTGAGCGCACAAATGTGGGGAGAGGATCATGCTGGTGGGAGCAGCCTGGTCCTGGCGCCTGTGGCGCATCGACTCACCCTGCTTTTTGTAGTACTCCTCCCAGGCCTTCGTGTAGTCTTGCTGTGGCGGTGCTCCAGGCTGCTGGGGCTGCTGGCCTGCAGAAAGTGGCACCCAGAGTTCAGAGGCCAGGAGAACTTGGGGACCGATGCCCTCATTGCCTCTGGTTGACTGAACCTCTGAGACAGTCTCATACTCACCAATCTTTTTGTAATACTCTTCCCATGCCTTAGTGTAGTCCGACTGGCCAGCGGGTGGGGGCTGAGGTGGCTCGCCCTGGGCAGGCGGGGCTGCAGGGGCTGGTGCAGGGCCAGGCACAGGACCCGGGGGCTGCTGGTAGTAGTGTGAGTAGTAGGCAGCCCAGGCAGCATTGGGGTCTGCAGCAGCTGCAGCAGCTTTATCTGTAAGAAGGGGGGTGAGGCTGAGGAGCTGCACAGGAAGCAGCCCATCCTTCCCCCACAAAAATCTAGGGCCACCCTCCTCCTCATCCAGCTGTACTTACTTGGGTCATGAGGAGCTGGCGGTTGCCACTGGGGGTATGTATTGCCCCAGCCCTGGGGTGGGTATTGATGGGGAGGGGGCCCCCCAGCACTGTAGGAAGAAGAGGAGGTATACATTAGCAAGGGTTATATCCCTAATGGGCTAAGGCTGGCTGCAGACAGGAAGGGGGCACAGTCCCAGATCACTGCCTGGATGGGGCCACAAAGCAAAGGCACAGGTAAGTCTCCCAGATCCAACAGGCATGCAAAGAGATGTCTGAGTACCAGGTGGATTTAGAATGAGGAGACAAGGATCAATATTTGTGATTATTTTAAATCCAGGGTGTCCATATAATAGGGCTGGGCTAGATCATACAATCAGTGCCTTTAAAACACAGGCTAGACCTCCTAGTGGTGTATGAAAATAGGCCATGTTACTTCCTATCCCAAATCCCAGAGAAAGCAGTGGGGAATACTCACTGAGGGGGAGCTCCTGGTGGCCCCTGATTGAAGGGTCCAGGGTTGAAGGGCCCCATGGGACCAGCAGGGCCTGGTCCCCCAGGACCTGGTCCGACTGGGCAGAGGGGACCCTGAGGGAAAAAGTGGGAAAGGTCAATGGTGGTGAGGGGGGAAAGGAAGTCAGGTCAGGGATGCTGGAGAACCCGTCCTTGAGCCCACCTCAATCTTCTCCTCGATAAGCTGCTTGGCATGATCAATCTGCTGGGGCGAGCCCCGGATGATGAACAATTTGAAGTTTGGGTCCCCATTGGGTGGCAGCTGCCGGGAAATCTCTACAAAGGCTCCTGTCTGCTGGTTTATGGCTTTCACGTTCTCACCACCTGCCAGGGGTGCCAGGCAATGAAGGGAGAGCAGGAGGAGGAGAGAACGGGTGAGGGATGGTATGCCAGGGCCCTACTCACCTCGGCCGATGACCAGCCCACATTTGTGAGTGGGGATGGAGAAGGTCATTTCCCCGCCAGGAGGGCCCCAGTTGCCTTGGCCCCTTCCTCGGCCCCGGCCCCCGGGGGGCATGCCAGGACCCCCTGGAGGGCCTGGGGGACCACTCTGCAAGACAGGGAGGATTGGGAGGATGAGTGCAAGAAGTCAGTTTGGACTCTGGATTTCCTCAGACAGGCCAGTCCCCTCCCAGCATGCCCCATGCCACATACCCTGAGGCTCTGGAGAAGATCATTGATAATCCTGGCTGCATGCTCACACCGGTCTGGGGGCCCCATGATGTGGGCTATTTTCTCAGGGCCTGTCCCGTCATCTGAGGTCAGCACCCAGACAGCAATAAGACAGAAAAGAGAAACAATTCCATCACCACCATACTGCCTCTTCAGGGTTGATGTTCCACTGCCGGTACTGTACTCAGGGGGTGGCGCAGAGGGGCTCAAGTTCTCTGAAGCTGACCAGCTAAGGCAGGGCAGTGGCTGAAACTTCCTTCTTCATACGAGTCTCCTAGAAGGAGCAATAGAAATTCCTCCTCCCTACAGACCTACTGCTGTGAGACTGATGGCTGGCAGAAACCTAGGGTTAGGGCAGAGTATTCTGAGCCAGCCCAGTTTGCCCCAATCAAGACAGGCCATTGGGTGGGGATTTGGGAAGTTGGCTGTCACCAACTCCCTCCCCTTCCTCATGGCCGTCCACAGAGGGGATCAGAGACAAGACATGTTCCAATGGCTTGTCTTAGACACACAGCAGAAGAAGATACAGCAAGGTCCAAGCTGCCCGCTGGGGACCCTAATGGTGACCCTAAGGGGACACTGTTAGCCAGCATGACCACAGCCCTGCTGATATCCAGGCGTGCAGATGTTGAAATGAGCCCAGAACTCATTCTGGTACTGGGTGAGGCCCTGACCTTGCTTAAACTGTATCCGAACACCAGCATCATTCTGAATCTTCTTGATCATCTCTCCACTCCGGCCAATGACCACGCCAACAGAATGTCTAGGCACTGGTACCTGAGGAGGAAAAGAGGCAGAGGAATGAGGTGGGCTCAGTCCCCACACCTGCTGGCAGTGAGCTCACCTGTCCCCCCCTCAGGGAAGCCAGCACTCACATCAATACCCCCGCCAATCCGGGATCCATATTCATTCCGGTCCCCAAAGCCACCCTGGTCACGCTCCCGGAGAATGTCCATCACCATCTCACAGGCTTGCTGCAAACACACAGGATGTGGGCACACAGGCAAGGCTGCTGGTCCACTGTATTCCACCCTTGCCTCCCACGTCCCCAGGGCCTAAACTAAGGACAGTACACATGGACTAAGCTCAACATAGACCCCTTCATCTTCCAGACAAATCAGCACTGAGACCACTAGTTTGTGCACAAATAACCAGGAGGTAGTTCAGCACCAGAATGAGCTCTGGGCTAGTTTTGACAGTGGCACTCTTGAAACCTCTCCACTTTCAGTCCACATAAACCTCCAGTAGATGCAGACCCCTGTCGCCCCTTCCCACCAACCCTTTGCCAGAAATTCCCACCACCCCACCCAGGGTATGCTCACCTGTACTTTGTAAGGATCCCCAATTATGCGCAGAGGCTTGTCCACATTTGTGTTCTGAGAACCATCTTGAATTAAAATCATCTTCACTCCAGCTCGTTCCTTTACAACCAGTGTTGACAGTCAGTGCTGAGTTCCCCAAACACTTTTTAGGGCTGATGCACTCAGGGATGGAGGTCGGGCATGACCAAAAAGGATAAGACTCTGGGGCAGAGCAATGGGTGGGAATGTGTGGCCATAGGACCACAGGAAGGAAACTTTCTTGGGCTGGAAAGTCTCTGTCCTCTGTCCTGTCCCCTCACCTGCAGCTGTTTGATGGTCTCCCCGCCCTTGCCAATGACCAGGCCAGCCTTCCCTGCGGGGATCATGATCTCTTGCACTGTGCCATTCTGGCCCCCATTGGCATTGTCATGGAACTGTCCTGGGGGGCCCCCACGACCCCGAGAGACGATGTCATCCAGCATCATCTTCGCTTTTCTGGGAAGGGGAGAACAATACTGTCACTTGAAAAAGACTACTCCTCCTAGCCTGGCAGCCCCACCCAGTTCAAAAGGAAGAAAGGAACGCCAATATCTGTGTCTGGCCAGATGACAAGGAAGAGGGTCCAGTTAGCAGGGCTGGGGTGATTCAGGAAAACCAATGTGTCAGTATAGCCTCCTGAGAGGGCAGGATGTTGAGGGACATGATGTGAGATGTCATCCCCAATTTGCAAAAGGATCAAGCAGGCTTCTGCCCATTCCCCTAGTCACAACAGCCTGTTAGGGACTTACTGGACAGATTCTGGGGCTCCCGTTAAGGACACGCTGCGCTCAGGTAGGCCACCACTGTCTGAAGAAAAGAGGAAATAGGGTCCATGTCTGCCCTGGCCTGTGAACACTGGAAAGGACTTCCATGGAGACGAGGAAACTTCCAGAGCAACCAATAGTCACTTCTGCCACCACTTATCACTCTGACATTCTACTTACCCAGGAGGCCACTTTACATATGATCAAAAAATTGGGAAAACTTGAAAGTCTAGTAAGGGATGCCCCAAGTTTTAGAGAAAGAGGTGATGTAAAAACAGAGGGATATTCCAGAAGATATTCCAAAATCTGGGGCATTTCACCAGCCCCAACGATTACATGAGCACCCTCTATAATCAAGCTTCAGGCATTGGAATGAGTCCTGAAAAACCCTGAGAGGAAGGTAGATGGGCAGCCAGAACCAGGGTTGACACCTAAGCCCAGTCCCAAGGTGGTTCTTTCTTCCACTCCCTCATTCCCCCCATATTCCCACTGGAATTTTATTAGGTGTTTAAGTAGCAATTTAATAAACAGTCCAGAGCAGAAGTCTGAAATGAGGTTCCCAAATTCATTCTAGTCTTCCACCTCAGCCCTAGTTCCCAATTATAAAATAAAAGACAGACAAAAAAAAGAGTCCCACAAGCTGAGACATAGTGCCAGGCCTGGCATACAAAAACTGCTCAACAAACAGCCACTAGTCCATTTTACATTTGTTTACCCAGTTGAGGCAAAACTTAGATAATTACCAAAAATAAAAAAGTGCAAAGACCACAAGCCTAAATTGATCCCATTATGGCACAAATCTGGTTCTCCTACCTGGAGAGATCTGGACCTTGCAGCCTGAATCTTGCTGGATTTTGTTTATCTGCTCGCCACCTCTGCCAATGACTAGGTAAAAGAAGGAAAACAGAGACTGAAGGGGAGACTGGAGCTGAGACTCTGGATAGCAGGATCTGTATGCCAGAGGCTCCTGTCCCCACTGACAATGGGGGTAGCAGGTACTCAGGGAGCTCTGCCCCATTCAGAGAGGACTGAGAGATCAGGGTATGGGAGGCCTTTCAGACCAAAGGCTTCTGGGCTGGTGGGGCTTCCCAGGGCACAGGCCCAAAGGGGAGGGGTGTGGCAGAGAATGGGCTTCCCTGACCTATACTCACTTAGTCCCACCATGCCATCTGGGACCCTGTACTCCTCTGTCATTGAAGTCCTACAAAGAGAAATAATGAAAATTGGTTTCAAAGAGGAAGAAGCATTAGTTGGAAAAGTGAGAGACGTGGTCTCCTGAGAAAAAGCCCCCAAAGCCACGTTTCTGACTCTTGAGCTTGCTTCCTATGACATGGGTACCGAGTCCCCAAAGACCTAAGTGGAGTCTGACAACAGCACAGGGCTTACTCTTGCCATAGCAGGTCACCAAACCCCCAAGACCTCAATTTCCTCATGGAGCTAAAAGGCTTGGTGCGGGCAGTTCAGACCCTGTACCCTAGCTGTGTAAAGTCATTCACATCTGTGAACTTTAGAAAAAAAAAAAAAATCTAACTTTTATCTTTCATTATATTCCAATAAGTAATTTTTATTGTACTTTACAAAACTACCAGTCAACTTAAAAAAAAAAAAAAAAAAAAAAGCAACAAAGAATTCCTCATCAGATTCACTAAAATCAACAGGACAACCCCCCAGGTTCCATTAGCTCCCAGCTTTTGCAGAGAAAATGAAGGCTTTTCCATGATCACTGAGGGGATAATGCCTGTTTCTGAGTATCCCCACTGCAGTGAAGGAAGCAACAGGATGCAGAGTTCATCCATCATTCCAACTAACTGCCCCAACCCACTCCCCACAGCCCTTCAGACAAAACCCTTTCATGCAGCTCCCAGACAGACCTCTCTCCCAAGTCACTAAGTCAGAGACAACTGGGAGACAAAGAAATGCCATGTTCAAGTCACAACTTACCTGGGGGGAGGATGGATAGGTCCAAGCTGAGAACTGATGGCTGTGGAGAGAAAACCCAAAGGAAAGATTGGTCCTGCTCCTCTAGGGGAGCACACCACTAGCCCCAAGGTTCCCCTCCAACACTCTGGAACTAGCACCCCAGACGCAAGAGCCCTCTTCACAGTAGAACGTGCAGGCACGCACACATACATATATTCTCTCTCCCTGAGAGTTTCTGCCCCAATTTTTTTGTTTGTTTGTATCCCTAAGCTCATGAAGCCCAGATGATGAACACCTAGAGCTGCCAAAAAGGAGAGCTACCACACGCTCAATGCTTCTAGCTCCCTGTTCCTATTAAGACCCTGAAGCTGCCCTCTTGCCTGTATCACCCATCGGACTTACAGTCTCCCTGAGAAGCCAGTTTCTTGCTCTCCGGTTGGTCTGTGAAAGAGAGAGGATATGTCAGATGCAGCACCCACCCACCCACAGCTGCCTCAAATCTGACGCTGGTGCCACATGTCCTGGCAAACCATTCCACTTCCCCCACCCCTAATATGAAAGCCAAGACAGGAGAGAAGAGACCAATCTCAGAAAGTGGCCAGGATTCATTAATTCCACCAATATCCAGAGTACAAAGCTCTTTATCACAGGTGAATGATGACCACACACTGAGTCCTTCCAGTTTAGAACTAACCTGCCCCAGGAAGGGGGAGAATCTGAAGAGATGGAACTGATCACCAGTCTGTCATGTTGGCTTCTGCAGGTAATGCTACATGCAGTAGTCAACCCCACACATTACATGGGGCCTCAATAAAACCGAGAGCCTTTCCCCAGTCTACCATAAGGGGAAGAGAGAGCTTGAAAACTTACAACTTGGACCCAGTCACAATTAATCTGCCCTCCTCTCAGCCACCTGATACCTCAGGATGGCAGACTGAACAAAAAGAATGAACAAAGCTGGGATTGCTGAGGTTTTAAAAGACCCAACAGCAGTAGGGCTCCTCCCACCCCCAACACATTCAAACAAAGACACCTCACTCTCACTCCCCAGTACTTTCCTCCCCACAGGTAGTTACCTCCATCTTCTAACTGCCTCTTTTGGCCCCCAAAACCAAAATCAGGAGTGCTGTTGTTCACTGTGGTAGCAGCATCACCGCCAATTTTGGCTGCAATCTAGAAATAAAGTAGTAAACACAGAAGAATTACTACCAAACCCACTCTCTGTGGCACTCAGATCAACTTCCCTGAACACCCGATTCATGAAAATCCACTAGATCTTGCTATCTAGTCTGAGAGTAGTTTCCTGCCCAACATTCTAGAGTTTTCTCTTAAGACTAAAAGCTCAAGAGTTATCCACGAGGTAATCTACACAGACCTGGTTCTGGGGGTGAAAGAAATGAGAGTTTAGGTTTGGGAAAGGGTCCCCAGGCCATGTCCATGAGCCAGAACTTTCCAACACGTCCCTCCTCACCCTGGAGGCCCAGGGCAGAGAACCAGACAGCTTGACTTTAGCCTGGCTCTTCTGGGATGCTGAAGAGCACAGCTACCCTTCACCATGCAATCTTCGCATATGTTGAAGAAATCTTAGAATTGTTTCAAGGCATCTACAGTTTTCATTTGGCCCAAACAAAAGACCCTTTGGAACACATGCTATGTTTTAGACACACAAAGAACTTCAAATGAACTCAGTAGGGCTATTCCAAGTTTTCCAAAGAAACAAACTAAGTTAAAGGCTGTATCTTTTCATCTCTCCGGATTTTCTTCTGCAACACTGACTTGAAGTCAAAGCTCTCAGGATACCCAGATGAGGCCTTTTTTCACCTCAACACAAACTCCCCCAGTAACAGGTGTCTCTGAATCAAGGCAGTCTCTGGGTGACCGGATCAAATATACCCTAGAACCCTACCACCCCGCAGGGGTGAGAAAACCACAGACCATACCGGGCGGGGGAAGAGGGCGTTCACCTAACGGGACCTCCCACCCTGCCCTGGAGGGAATGGAACTACCCGAGAACAACCTGAGAACGACCTCGATCAGCCCCAGCCAGAGAGCTTCCTGAAAGGCGGCAAAGTCCTCCCGTCCTAAGTAAGCCTCCTCCCTTTCGGGCCTGCAAATGGAGCTGGGGAGGTCAGTCACACCAGCATGTGACACCTGCATGCTGTCACCGAGCCTCAAAACACTGGTGGGACCCTCCCCTCCTCCCCAAAGAGACAGGCCACTTACAACCCACGGGAAGCATCCGAGAGCCAGCATCACCTTCCTCCCCATGTCGCCTAAGTGCTCCTCTGCTCTGGCAGCCAAGGGCCACCTTTCCACTTTGCAGGCTCGAGAGGAAGGGCTGTTCCTCCCTCAAAGCCCCTTCCTCCAGGTGAAGGGGAAGGGGACCAGGTTGGGGGCAAACAAGACTCTGCCCTTGATGGAGAGGACGGGGGGCAACGCGAGACCCTCCCCCGGAGGGCGGCCCCTCGGCTTTCCAGAGAGTGAAGCTCTCCCGCATCTCCAAAGGAGGGGTCCCAAAGTAAGTCCCCGCACTCCGTGGCCTCTCCACGCCTAGGGGACGCTCTTGGTGACCCCCGGACGCCCCTTCCCCCGACGGGGGGGGTCACCCAATGGGGGCCCACTCGTGGCGCCTCAGGCCCCCGCCTACCACCCCACGAGAACCCGCGACGGCCCCGGCCCCTCCCGCGACCCCGAGCGCGCACGTGACCCCCGCCCCCTCCCCCGCCCGCCAGCGCGAGCGCCCCTCAGGCCCGCGGCCTCCTCTCACCTGGCGGGCCCGCTGCACGGCGTCGGCGAAGGCGTCCTTGCGGATACCCGGGCCGCCCCCGCCGGGGGGCTGCGAGGGGCCTCCGGCCGACCCCCCGCCTGGGCCGCCACCGCCGGGCCCACCGCCGCCCCGGTCCCCCGCGCCCGGCGGGCCCGGTGGAGGGCCTCCCCCGGCGCCTCCAGGTCCCCCGGATCCCCCGCCCCCGCCGGCGGGCGGCGGCGGCCCAGGCGGGGGTCCTCCTGTACTGTAGTCCGACATGGCGCGGCGGGGCCGGGCCTGGCGCGGAGGCTGAAGCTGAGGTGGAGGAGGTGGTGGAGGAGGAGGCGGCGGCGGCGGCGGCTCAACGCGGGAACAAGGCCTCGCTCCACACGGCCGCGGAGCACTCTGGGAACCCAGCGGCTGGGAAGACGACGAGCGCGGACACGGACGCCCCCTCCCGCCGCCGGCGTGACGGACGGCTCGCCTAGGCCAATAGGAAGCGGCTGCCGCTCCCCGCGAACCTATCGCGGGCTCTGGAGACGAGCGGCCAATGGAGTGCAGTGAGCGGTAGAGGGCGGGCGGCGGCGGGTGACCGACAGCTCTAAAAGGCAATGGGCGGCGGGTTGCGGACGCTGGGCGGGCAAAGCGAAGCTATCCGGGAAGGTGGGAGGCCCAATGAAGCGGGAGTTCCAGAATCGCGGGGCGGCTTCAGAACCGGATTGACTGCTGCGGAGAGTCAGGTGGACTGGAGGGAGGGCCTTAGCGAAAGCCCCCTTTGAGCGGGCTGGGCGGGACACCCGGTGAGCCTTGAACGTGAACCAATGAGTACATGCACAAGGTGGTTCTAGTGGAGATTGGCAGTCAATTTACTCCAATCCCTGACTAGTTCTGGGTAATACCCTCGGGGTGGGACTGATTTGCTTGCCTTGTTAACCAGAATCCTTTTCTAGTCTTGACTTCTAAGCCAATGACTGGAGGCCGGAGGCGGTGTAAGATGACTGACATCACTCAGAACAAATGACGACGAAGGAAGTAAAGGTGCCCAATTTTGGTGGGAGCCAGTGAAAGCTTAGCTGCATTGGGGCGGAGCCCGCTACCAGACGGCGAGAGGGGATTAGTGGGAGCCAGAGTGAATGGCAGCCGACGTGGGCATTGGCGACAGACTGCCGGAATTCAGGACTGACGTCTGGGTTTGTGTCCCAGGAGCCTGACTGGGTAGTCCTGGCACGTGGCCTGCTTGAGGTCTTGGCGATCGGATGCCTCCGGTGGTGGAGTGACTCAAGAGCAGGAGGAAGTCCAGGGGTTCTTTGCACCCCTTCCTCTCTCCATCAAGCATCTAGAGTGCCCTTTTCTCTTCCAGGACTTCTTCTGTACAGTTCCCCTCCCGAACTCCAGGTCTCGAGTCTCGGGTCATTGGTTCCCTCCTAAGACCAACTGTATCAGCCCCTAATTCTCCATCCCACCCCCTCTTTTGCATAAGGACCTGAATTCCAAGCTCTTATTCTAGGTCTTCAATTTCTTCTGAACCCAGGCATCATTCATCAGCTTTTCTTCTAAACCTGGGAATCATTCAGACTTGCAATTACCATTCTATAGCCAGAGGGTAGGGGGAGGCCAGGTATCCCAGACACCCTCTGGGACCCAGGATTTCAGGTAACCAACTCTCCTAAAGAACTCAGGTATCCCAGACACATCTAACAGAAAACATCTCTTTATTCCCTATGGTCTCTACACCATTTCATCTTGGTGCCAGGACAAGCCAAACTGGAGTCCCAACTAGTCCCAGACTTCACCCTGGGTAAGGGGGTGACCCCAGGAATCTTATGACTCAGACCTGTAGTCTGCTGCTTCTGACAAAAGACTTCCCCCAGAACTGGAACCCAGAGAGTTCTTAGGGTCCATGGGCAATGGAACCTTCTGTCCATTTCTGCCCAGGGTGTGTTGGCAAGTTCTGCCTATACGCCCAAGGCTTTCTTCATGGCTTCATACACCACATAACTGATGCAGCCTGCTGGCAACACCTTCAGTAAAGTGGGGGTCATGCCTCGGTACAGCCCTGGCCATCCTTGCTGGGCCAGGATCCGCTGGAACACTCCGGTCATGGTGGGGTTTGAGCCCTCAATAGTGTCTGTAGGGACAGAAGCAGGCTTAGGACCTCAGCCAGAGATATGCAGCTTCTGGAGGGGCTGGAGTAGTGTAGTGGGGAAGGATATGAAGACAAGGGCAGGGCGAGAGTGAGGGTCCTTTGGAAAGGAGTTAAAAAGACTTTTAGGAGAAAATTGGTTCATTTGGGAGAATGAGATGATCAATTTGGACAGGAATTTTTAGGATTCACTATTTTTAGTACATCTTACAAAATAGCTTATCGGGGAGGGAACTTCTAAGATTTGCTAGAAGTTTGCTAAGGGTTAATTTGGGGACTTTTTAAAAAAAGAGATTATTTATGCATGAAACAACTGGGGCATAGGCCAGAGGTGTGGGGGGCAGCAGATTCACCAGAGGTAGAGTGAAGAGCAAAACAGGTACATCTATTGAAATCCACTGCTGAGGGAGCAACAGGCAAGACAGGAGAGGTCTGCTATGTCATGTGGGTCAGCTCCCTGGCTGGGGATCGAACTCATGCCACTGAGGCAGGGGATAGCTTGACAGTGCTGATACTTAACCTCTGCACCACCAGGGAGGCCCAGTTTGGGGACATTTTGAAGATCAGGGTGGTATGCTAAGGGTCTTCATTGATATTTGAGGATTGGATTAGGGAATGAGAATCCAATTTGGGGAGTAACATTTGAGGCTTCCCTAGGGTATCAGGAGAAGTGGGACATCTAATTTTATAAATTTAGGAACAGTTTTAATTTTGGAGCCATTTGAGAGCTAGATCAGGTTTGGAGAAAGTTTGGAAGTTATTTTGGAAATATATGTCTCAAAGTCAGTAATGGGTGCATGGGTCACATTTGGGGGGAGTGGGTCCCTTGGGAGGCTATTGCAAGGAGTCACTTTAGAAATAAATGTTCCATTTCGTGATTTGTAAGGTTAATTTGAGGACCAGGGTCACACTAGAGGGTGATCAAAGTTTTGATGGATTCAGACCAGCAAAGGTGACCAGGATCAATTTGAGAGTCAGTCTTGGGGAAGGAGAAGGTTCAGAGAGCTGGGGCAAGGCAGGAAAGGGCATGTGTGGCATCCCGGTAGGGCAAGACTGACCTTGGGCCTGCATCCTGGTGCGCACCAAAGTCAGCGGGTAACTGGCCATCTGGCCACAGGTTGTGGACAGTGTCACAGATGACAAAGTGACCAGTCCGCTTGGGTCCTCCATATCTCTGCCTAAATTCATCCAGAAGTATCTGAGCATCTGAAAGAGAAGGGGATCAGGAAGATGCTCACTGCAGGCCTTGGGTTTATGGCACCCCTGCCACCTGTCTTCAGGACCCACACCTCATAGACGGCCAGGTCAGTACAGGCATAGGGGATGATGCCGAGCATGTTGGGCAAGTAACCGCGGTAAAAGGCTCGGGTGCCTTCCCGTTGTAGGATCTGCCTCGCACAATCCAGCAGCCCGGTGTACTGGCCAGTACGACGCAGGTTCAGCCTTGTCTTTAGCACCTGGGAAGAGTAAGAAGTGAGGAACTCATTTGCTTGAATTGCTCCAGTGACCCTCAGCGATGACCGTTGTCTCCATCCTACAGATGAGAACACTCAGGCTCAGGAATGCACAGAAGTTGCAAACCCAGACCTGTGTGCTCCTTAGGCTGCATGTGCTCCTAACCCAAGGTGCAGAAATTCAAATGTCAACTGAGACCAAGAGGCAAAAGTATGGGAAGTGACGTCAGCTAAGTGAGGCCTGTGGCAGCTTTGATGTAGCACTAGCCAAGTAAGTGCCACAAAAGCACAAGCCTTAGGTGCCCAGGTCTGCCAGTTTTCTGAAAGCAGCCAGAAATTTGGATTTTTGCCAAGTGCCCCAAATTTAAAATAGTGATTGCATCCTCTGTACAATGATGCCTCCCCACTTTGAACATGCGCTACACCTGTGAATATAATAGGATATCACTTTCCTGATAACATTACATCATATGACAAAATTGGAGAGTGGTGATTTGCAGATATAATTAAGGCTCCCAACCGGACTAAGTTGCAAGATAAATTGTCCTGAGTGGGCCTGGCCTAATCTGGGGAGCCAGAGACATGAAATGTGAGAGCTTGAAGCATCAGACACTGTGCTGTTAAACATTCTCCTAAGTAAACCATTATGGAGAAGACCAGGTGGCAGGGAGCAATGAGTAGTTTTGAGGAGCTGAGGACTTCAGTCCTACAACCAACCATAAGAAATTGAATCCTGCCAACAACCGTGGAGGTTGGCAGAGAACCTGAACCTCAGATGGTTTTGTTGGCAGCCCAGCTGACACTTTGATTTCTGCTTAATGAAAACCTGAGCAGAAGATTCTACTAGCCAGGCATGACCCATACAGACAATGAAATAAAAAAATCGATAGTATTTTAAGATCCTTGGTCTGTGGTTATTTTTTATGCAGCAATAAAAAACCAAAAACACTTTGGAAGGAACTTAATCAGATGGGGGCAAGAATTAGATAAAGAAAATTTATAAGGCCATTAAAGGACATCAAAGACTTAAACAAATGGACTATGTGTCGGATGCATACACTAGACACCATATAGCTGGCAATACCCTCTAACTTCATTTGTGAATTGAACTCCATCCTAGTGAAAAACAAGTGCCCATAGGTGATTTTGTGTTCTGAACTACACAAGTTGCTTTTAAAGTTTATATGGGGACCTCCCTGGTGGCGCAGTGGGTTAAGCAACGCACTATGAAGCAAACCGCAGCCACTGCAGCACAAGTTCGATCCCTGCTGCCAGCTAGGGAGGGGACCCACATGGCGCGGCAGACCTCTCCTGCTGTGCCCGCTGCTCCCCTCAGCAGTGTACTTCCATTGATCAGCCTGTTCTGCTTCCCGCTCTGTCTGTAGTGGATCCTCTCACCCCCCCACACCTCTGGCCTTTATCCCAGTGCTTGTGTGCATAAATAAATAAATCTTTAAAAAAAAAGATAAGAAGCTCTTTTAAAAAAAATAAAGTTTATATGGAAACATTAACATAGGATGATAACCTGGAAAATTGATTTTTAAAAAGCAGGGATGTCAAAATCAAGCCTCAGATATTAAAGAGAGAAGGCAAAACAGGGAGGGGTGAGTGGCCTGAGCACAGGATTTTTTAGAGAGTGAAACTGTTCTGTATGCTACTGGAATGGGGGATACATATCATACATTTATTAAAACCCATAGACTGGTCCAATGCCCGATGTGAGCCCTACTGTAAACTGTGGGCTGCAGTTAATGACTTTGTATCACTATTGATGCATCTGTTACAACAAATGCTGTGAATGTTGGGCGGAGTCCTTGGGGACTCTACTTTCTACTCAAATTTTTCTGTGGACTGAAACTGCTTTACAATATAAAGATTTATTTATTTAAAGATTTATTTATTTATGCACATAAGAACTAGGGTACAGGCCAGAGTTGCGGGAGGTGAGAGGATTCACCAGAGACAGAGCGGGGAGCAGAACAGGCAGACCGACTGAAACACACTGCTGAGGGGAGCAGCAGGCAAGGCAGGAGAGGTCTGCCATGCCACGTGGGTCCCCTCCCTGGCCGGTGGCAGGGATCGAACTCGTGCTGCAGTGGTAGTGGTTTGCTTCATAGTGCGTTGCTTAACCCACTGCGCCACCAGGGAGGCCCAGGAAGCAGTTTTTAATTTAAAAAAATTGGAAGACAGTAGCATGTGAACAGACACCAGAGCAATGAGAAGACAAAGACTGGAGATAAAATATATATAGGAATTTGATAAAGGTGGGATCTTGGATCATTGTGGGGGGAAAGGGTGAGACCCATCTAGTAAATTCTGTTGAGAAGCCTGGGTAGTCAGCTGGAATAAAAATTGATACATATTTCACAAAGATGAAGAAAGGAGAGAGAAGGAAGGGGGAGCAGGAAGAGGAAGGAAGGGGGGGACAGTCGGGAGGAGGAAGGGGAAGGAAGGAGGAGGAAATGCGGAATCTGCATTACCAGCAGTACTGCCAGCTATCTTTCACCTTCTAAGAGGGCAGAGGTTCTGTTACCTCCATCGGGTTGATGAGCGTCTGGGAGGTGGCTACAGCCAGGGAGCTGGCAAGGAGGCGCTCCTGAAAGGGTGGGGACCCGTGGACTCCGCAGAAATAATTCTTACACTGGACAGGAGAGATGGACATGAGAGAAAGTGAACCATATTCCTATCCGAAGCCCAAACACGGGGTGAGATCTGGGACCTGGTGGGCAAATGTGTTTCTGGGACAAGGATTTGAACAGGGGGGTGAGGCTGGAGAAAGGGTTTGGTTTTGAGAGTAGGGCTGGGGCAAAAGGACCATGCCACACCTGCTCAAAGACAGAGAACTTGATGGCGTATTCGGGGGCGATCTTGAGCACGTTGATACCGTTGCCACGCCAGAGGGAGCGCACGCCCCCTTCGTGGATCATGCTCCGGAGTCCTCCCAGCAGGTTCATGAAATTAGTCTTGGAGGAGTAGACCTGGTAGGGTGCCGCGGCCCTGTGAGGACCCCCGCCCCCAACCCCAGCCCTGTGAGGGACCCTCCCCCCGCCCCCAGACCCTGTCCCTCCCCTCCCTCCCCTGAGGGGCCCTCCCCCCCACCCCCGGCCCTGTGAGGGCCCCCCCATCATCACCCCAGCTTGGCACCCAAACTCATCCTGTCCGAACCCTGTCTCTCTCCCATCCCTATTCTGTCTCCAGCTCCTTCCCTGACTAGTCCCAGAACTCTCTAACTCACCCAAACACTGACCCACATAACCATCTCTCATTGTCATCTCTCTAGTCCTTTTTTGTCTTCAGAGTCATCCAAAGCCCCATCCCAGTTTCCTGGTCCCCAACTCTAACTTGGTCCCTGGTTCTATTCTTTCAACTCCTTCCCTAACTGCACTCCACGCCCCATCCACCAGCTCCACCATCATCCCTAATTCCAACTACCCCATCTCCATTCAGCTTCCCAACTCCAATCCAGGTGCCAAGCCCCATCCCCACCCTGAACTCCATGGACTCCACTTCCATCCCAACCCAAGGCTTCCAGGGCTGTGCCCCCCACCCACCTGCATATACACCTTGGCACGATCCAGTGGCGCCGTGCCAGTGCGAGACACTGCCCCGGCCATGGCTCCTGAAAGCAGAAACTTCCACAGGTTTCCCGCACTGTCTACTTCCAGGACCTCCACGGGGACCATCAGTTGTTCTCCTGTGTCCAGCACCTGCGGTGGAGACCCAAGTCCTTCCCAGCTCAGCCAGCCAGGCAGGCTGGAGTGAAAAGGATGGCTTTCTCCCCCTGCAGTCCAGCAGCAGGTTCTGGAAAACCTGTGGTTCCTAAACTCACCTGTTGCGATGGCAGGTATTCCAGCTCATGCTCACGCACGTGCCCAAACACATACCCGTACACGTGTGTACAGCCTGGATTCCGGGGAGGGGCTGGGGGTGTCGGTTGGGAAGGGGCTTTGGTGAATAAGGCCTTGACCCTCTTAAGCAGGGTCTGGAGCCTGGAGCAAGACTTTTGAATTTCCTCAGGTTGGGCTCCCATGGAGCTGCTGGAGGTTCAAAACAACTAGGTTCAAATCCTCAAGGAGAGATTTGTGCCTCTAGCAACTCTGTGGCCACCTTTTAAATTTGGTCCTGGGGACAATGAGATAGGTCATAGAGGCTCTTGTGACCTCAGTGTGAGTATGGTGGACAAAGTGAGGGTCTTCTCCCCA
Source organism: Galemys pyrenaicus (assembly GCA_019455555.1). Taxonomy (NCBI): domain Eukaryota; kingdom Metazoa; phylum Chordata; class Mammalia; order Eulipotyphla; family Talpidae; genus Galemys; species Galemys pyrenaicus. Next base: position 4,552,417 of record JAGFMF010011614.1, on the reverse strand, counting down.
AATGCCCACCTAGTCCCTATAAACTTGTCAGCTTGTTATGTTGCATTGGCAAAGGAGGAATTAAATTTTCAGATGGAGCGATTATTCTCAATTGACTGTGCGGCCCCAGTGTAATCTCACAAATCCTTCCATGGGTGAAGAAAGAGGTGGAACAGTCTGCATCGGGGTGGTAAGACATGAGAAATACTGACTGGTGTTTGCTGGTTTCGAAGATGAAAAGAGGTCAAGAACCACAGAATGCAGGTTGCCTCTAGAAACTGGGCAAGGCAGGAAGATTCTCCTGAGAGCTTCCAGAAGGAACCAGCCATGCCAACACCTTGATTTTAGTCCTGTGAGATCCATGTCAGGCCTGACACATTTGTGTTGTTTTAAATCAGTAAGTTTGCGGTCACGGTTATAGCCCACCAGTAAGCAAATGTGCTGGGTTTCATTGTCTTAGTAGTTGTTGGAAGAGTGCAGAATGGGAAGGCCCTACCAAGAAAAAGACAACCGGCTCGAAAATAAGACAGGTTTAGGCTTGGAGTCACAGGGATCTGGGCTTGATTCCCATCTCAGACACTTCTTGCTGTGTGGCCCTCTGGTATCTGCTTTACCTCTCTGAGCTGCTTTCCCTATTTGGAAACTGGAAATAATGATAAACTACCACAATAGGATCCAAAGAGAGACTCCATGCTTTGGGTTGTTTTAGTCAAAAACCTGATGTTATCTTTGATTCTTCTCTTTTTCTCAAGCCTACCCTAGGTCTTCAACCTGTAGACTCAACCTTGATTTTATATATCCAGAATCTGGCTGCCCATGCATCCTCTCGGCCCCTTCCCCTTGGCTCCTGGCTCCTGCCCCAACCCAGTCTGTGCTTCCCACAATAGCCACCAGAGGGCACCCATGAGGACATGAGTCTGGTCCCAACCCCCCTCTGCCTACAGCTCCTGGGTTGGCGCCTCCCTCAGGGTAGAAGTCCAAAGCCCTTCCCCTGTCCCCATAGCCCTACACAACCTTCCCTGCTCCCTCCCTGCCCTCACCACCCCTCTCCCCCAGCTCACTCTACTCCAGCCACACAGTCTTCCTCCAACTTGCCAGCATGTTCCTGCCCCAGGACCTTTGCACTGACTGTTCTTTCTGGCTAGATTTTATTCCCCTTAGACATCTCCTTGACTCCCTATCTATCTTTAAATCTCTATTCAAACATCAGCTTCTCTGTGTGAGACTTTCTGTCACCACTGTTTAATATTTAAACTGTGGTATTTCTTATCCCTTTTCCCTTTATTTTTATCCATAGCACCTTTGCTTTCTACCACTTCACTCACTTATGTTATTTATTGTTAGTTTCTCCCACAGGGTCTCTGAAAGCAGAGGGTTTTGTCTGTTTTATGTGCCACGGTATCCCATGTACAGATTGGGTCTGGTGCAAAGTAAGTGTTCAACAGATAAGACAATGAATGTGAAGGAGATAATATTTGAAAGCATTTGTCATGCTATAAGGGCACATAGTACTTGCTCACTAAATCCAACTTCTTTTCCCTTTAAAGAAGTCAGTGGAAATACCTCTTATTTTGTGGGTGGGGGAATTAAGGTTTAGGATAACAAAGGCAGCCTGTCTGATAACTCACTGTATATCATTGATAGAACCTCCTACATCCTGAACACAGCAGAATGGGATATAAGACCTAGGGCAAGAAAAATCATATTCAGTAATACTGATGCTGATATGGCTGCAGTAAAAGTGATAATGCCAATTCCTCACCGGTAGCTGTGTGCAATAAGTCCACAATCTGTCAAGAGGTTCTTGGAAATTGACTCTAAGCAAAACTATGGATAATGAAATCAAGTCCTCAAAAAGCTTTCTGTGTTCAGTGTCGGTCAGGATTCTCTTTTGTCATCAATGCTATGATGAATAACAGTGTTATTCAGGGATCTGTGTGTTGCTTACAATTTTTCTGGTGGCCCGACTTCGAGGTAGCTCTATCCTTTGACTCAGCAATTCCACTCCTGGGAATTGACCCTAAGGACATAATTCAAATGATATAAAATACCGAATAATTAGCAGGGCTTGATCCTTTTTCTGAGTATGTGAAAATCATATCTATATATCACCATATGCTGCTTAATGATAGGGACACATTCTGAGAACCACGTCAGGAAGCAATTTTGTCATTGTGCGCATGCACACACCTGGACAGTATACTACTGTGCACCTAGGCTGAAGGGTACTGCCTAGTGGGACCACTGCTGTGTGTGCTGTCCATCACTGGAACAGTATTGCTGCCTGTCAGACGGTGCCGCAGCTCAGAACACAACCAAGATGGTCACAGCGGTGTTCTTCCTTCCTAATCTCGGGGGTGATGTTCTCCCTCTTCTGCTGTGTCCTCTTGGGTATCCAGATCCAGATAGGCACAGTGGGAGAGAGGACACGAGCAAGTGCATGCTAGGAGGCACAGGCTTTGGGGAATGTCTTAGAGGGTGACAGGCAAAATTAGGATGATGCGTCTACAAGCCAAGGATTGCTCGCAACCTCCAGAAGGTGGCACAGGCAAGGAATGAGGCTCTCCTAGAGCCTCCAGAGGGGGTAGGTTTCAGACCCCTATCTCTAGGAAGTATGAGAACAAATGTCTGTTGTTTTTATTCATGATATTCAAAAGGTAGAAATAACCCAAGGATCCTGGAACAGATGAAGGGATAAAGATAGAGCAGTCCATCCACACAATGGAATATTATGCAGCTTTAAAAAAGGAATGAAGTTCTGACACCAGCTACAATGTGGATGATCTCTGAGGACATGATGTTCAAGATCATAAGAGACAAAGGACAAAATCCTGTGTGAGCCACTCACAGGAGGGCCCCACTGGAGTCACGTCCATAGAGCTAGGAAGTAGGTGGTGGGTGCTTGGGGCTGGGAGAGGGGAGGGGGTTTAGTGTTTAATGGGGACAGAGCTCCAGTTGGAGAAGATGAGAGAGTTCTGGAGCTGGAGGCGGAATGGCTGCACAATAGTGTCAGTGTATTTAAAGCTGCCGAAATGTACAATTATAAATGGTTCATATGGCAAATGTTTATGCTTTGTATATTTTACCACACTAAAAGCATACTAGTCTAAAATAATTTTGTTGTGGTAACTAATTATTGCACCCTGGGAAATAGCTGTACTTGTATAGTAAGGGAAAGTACAGGGAAAAAGAGAAGATAAGCAGACACTTCTCTCTGCCCTGCTCTACAGTTGAGGAAGCAAAGTGAGGCTCCAAGAAGGCATCATTTCCCAGTGTCCTGGTGCTGTGTGTGATGGAGGGTGCCCTGTGTCCCTTTTTCAGGGGCACAGTGGTCCCACATCCACCCACTCCCTCTGAGTAAAAACCACAATGAAAGAGATTAGAAAATGTATTCCTTTTGTTCTTTTCCTTTGATATAACACACACAGGCAGGGAGGTGGGGTGCAGGGCAGGCAGAAGTCTTAGGGGATGTCCTCCAGCCTCCCAAATACCCCCATTCCTTTTGTGGTCCTTTAATGGGGTTTCCTCAAGGACTTGGGAGGAGTGGCAAGAGGGGTTCCCCATTACCCTAAGCTCAGAATCTAACTGTAAAGTGCAGAATGTGTATGGGCAGGGAGCTGGAGGCTTGGGTTGGTTGGGGAGGGGGCTGTCTGCTCCTTTCTGGTAGAAAAATAAACTTGGGTACTTTTGGGGTGTTCAACTTGTTTGTCTGTTTGCATAATTGGAGGCTTGGATTTAGGGAATAGTAGTCTGAGTAGATTCGCTTCTGGCTTCCAATTCTGAAGGCTAGGGAGGGGCTGGCAGTGCTGGGGCTCTAGGCCCCCTTTATGTGTCCCCGGCCTTAGATGGCCACCTGGCCCGTCTTGAAGAAAGAATGACTGATCCTTCGGGAGACCCAGGCTGTGGGGTTATCAGCCTTGAGGTGAGAAGGGGTCAGAGAACCCTGCAAATCACTGGGAGACAAATTTGAGGGAGCAGCTTTTGCAGAGCCCGGAGGTGCAGCCATGCCGGGGAGGTGGCGGGGCCTCAGGGGCCTGCGGGTGGGCGGGGGCACCTTTCCTGCCACCTGGCACCTGGCAAGTCAGGACGTGGGCAAGTCCCTTAGGGTTTCTGGAGCCAAGAGGCCAGTACCCGGCTCCCTGCAGCTTAGACCACAGGCAAGTATCGTGGGGAGAGGTGTCTTGGGCGCTGGTGTGTGTGTGAGTGTAGGGGGGTGTCCCTAGATCAGGAAGCTGTGATCGGGTTACTGGGACCTAAATGTGGGGTCTGAGTGCTTGGGATTCAAGCCTGGAAGAACTCAGGTCAGCAGCAGGATTCAGGGGTTGGGACCCGGTAACTGGGAGGGTCAGGGCTGCCTCCCAGGGGCGAGGTGTCAGAATCCAGTGCCCGCGGCGGAGGGGCTCGGGGTCTAGCATCTGCAGGTGCCAGGACCCGTTTGCTCTGCCGCTGGGCTCTCATGACTGTGATTTTAAGAGTCACGATCCAGGGGGTCTGGACTTGGGAATCGGGATCCGGTGGTTGGGGGTTGAGGTGACGGTGGTTGAAATGTAGGGATCCGGTAGTTGAAGCAGAGGGGTCTGGGATGCAGTGTCGAGGTAAAGGATTTCAGAGATCCAGTGTTGGGGTGAGGGGATCTGGGATCCAGGGGCAGGGCCCTGGGATCTAGGCATTGCACCATCAGGATCCGGTGGCTGAGGTTTCTTGATATCCAGAATCCAGTGGCTGAGGGTGGAGATCCAGGGCTGGAAGCAGGGGGATCTGGGACCCACCAGTGGGACTGGGGGTCTGGGATCCGGTGCTGCTCAAGGACACTGGCCCTGGGGCGCTTAGATATGGGGATATATATACGCTCTTGTGGTTGGCGTTTCCTCATCAGCTGAGTCGGGAATGGTCCAGTGGTTAAGACATGGAGGTCCATGACCCAGTGGGCAGGGCAGGGCAATGTGGATCCAGTAGCTGGAATGTGGGGATATAGGACCCAGTGGCTGAAGTGTGGGGTCCTGCGGCTTGAGTGTGTGTGTGAGAGGGGACCTGGCCCACCGGTCGGGCCGTCAGTCTCCAGTGGCTGGGGCTTGGGGGGCAGCATGATTGAGGCGAGGGCTCTCGTGGGGGGCGGGCTCTGGGTCCCTCACCTGGACGTGACCCCTAGGGCCTGCTTCATGTTCTCGTAGACCACATAGGAGATGCTCACAGCTGGGATCACCTTCATGAAGTTGGGGGCGATGCCCCGGTAGAGGCCCCGCACACCCTCCTGGGCCACGATGTGTCGGAGCAGACCCAGCATGGATGACTGGGGGGTACCCTCGAAGGAGGCTGGGAGGGGAGGGGGAGGCCAGGTAAGATGAAAACTCCTCCCCCACACCCCCTCTTGGTATCTACGCTGGGCTGGGTGGCCACTATAGCAGGAAAAAGAAAGTTAGACTAACAGAGGGACCTACTGCTCAGAGCCAGGCTGCCTGCCGGCCTTCAAACTGGCTGCTCGCCCCTCCCACCCAGTTCAGAGGGCACCCAACTTCCCTCTCCCTGGAACTCAGCTCCTCCCAGCTAGCTCTTACCCATGCTTCCAACCTCCACTCCAAAGCTAACTCTTCAGGAGAGCCCTCTTTGGCTCTCCCCTGTCTAAATCCACTGCTTCCTTCTCCCCTTCATTCAATCCTAAATTCATTCTGAATTAGGGGACAATTATTGGCATTCTTCTTCCCCTCCAGCATCTGAACTGGTAGGGGACAGGGACCCTATCTTTCTTCTGCATTGACGCCCCCTCCCCCACCCCTAGCAGAGATCACACAATGCAAAACAGATGCAGAGAACACAGAAGCAAAAATTCCTGATAAGGATGGAGTGTGTGGGAGCAGATAAAAGAACCCATAAAAGAAAAATACAGAGAAAGACAATAAATAAGAACCAGCCTGATCTGCCCCTCCTGAACCTTCTCCTCACTATATATAACCCACCCTGCAAACTAGAGCTTCAGCTAGCAGCCTGGGTGCGCTGGCCAGCTGCCAACACACCTCCCAGTGGCCATCTCCAGGAGCTGCTCTCCCGGCACCTACTGCAACCGGCTGTCTCAGTTCACGCAAGAGATCCCACCCTACCACCCATGGAGATGGGGAGCTCGAAGAAAGTAGGGGACCCAACCGTCCAAATCCCCAAGAAGCCAGGCCAGGCCTGGGACTCTGCCTACCCAGGAGGTGGAGCCAGGAAAGGGCAGGGGGAACTGAAGCCGGGAGACCTTCCCTGTCCCCTCCTCCCGCCCAGGCCTCACCTTGGGCCTGCATGCGGGTCCGGACCAAGGCCAGGGGGTAACTGGCTATCTGGCCACAGGTGCTGGAGACGGTGCCACAGGCCAGGAGGACCAGGATGCCAGGGTTGGCCGAGTCATGGCTGTACTGCTGGAGCCACCGGTTCTTCAGGGTCTGGGGGTGAAGAAGGGAGTGGGGTGGGTGTAAGTAGGTAACATGAAGAGCCTGGCTCCAGAGGGCGCGCTGGCTGGCTTCCATACCCCGCGACTGCTGGTACTAGCTGCGCACTCAGTACCTGCCAGGGCCGTGTGAGGACTTTGCCAGCATCTGCTCACTCAGCCCTCACCTCCGCCCTCTGGGCTGTGGACCGATGCCCCTCCGCTGTCCGTGCCCTGCTACCTGCAACCGATGAACACGATCCCTTAGGTGGCTTAAGGACTTTGCAGAGTGGATTGACTTAAGGACCTTGAGATGGGAGGTACTCCTGGAATGTCCATGTGATCAACGACACCCCAAGGCCCCTCAAAAGAGAGATGTGATGATGGAGGCAGAGGGTGTATGTGTGTGTGTGACAGGGAGAGAGAGGAAGATGCTATGCTTTGAGGGAGAAGGCAGTAAATAAATCTTTAAGGAAAACAAAAAATGAAGATGGAGGAAGGAATGTGGGATGCTGCTAAGAACTGGCGGAGGTGAGAAAGCAGGTTCTCTTCTTGAAGCGTTAAAGGAACATGGCCCAGCCCACAGCCGAGGACCTCCTCAGGCCCCTGTCTGACCTCAGGCCTTCACAAGGCTGTGCTGCTTTGAACCCTTCACGTGTGGTCCCTGCTGCAGCCCGGAGCCCGTGCGCCCCGCGGTGGGGCCCTTCTCCCTTCCCACTCAGCAGCCACCTGCCCAGTCCCCAGGCACTCTCAGCCGCACCTGACACTTTCTCCAGGTCAAGACAAGGCCACGCTGAACACACAAGAGCGGCGCGGGGAGAGGATGTGCAGGACAATTTGTACCGCACTCGACATCGGGACTGACTCGGCGTGCGCATGCCAAGTGGCGTTCTGGCGGGCATGCTCTGGGCGCCGCGCCGATAAGGGTTGGAGCGCTCACGCCCCTACCTCGGGAAGTAAACTACTAGGAAACGCGCCTTAGCGGAAGCAATGAGCTACCATGAGGTTCTGCTGGAGTAGTGGCCCTTGAGCCTCACATGACTGGTGTTCTTATGAGAAGAGAAAGACACACAGGAAGAGGAAAACTACACGGAGACAGTGGCAGAGACAGAGGGAGGCGGCTGCGAGCCAAGGAAGGCAAAGGGCTGTTGGCAGCCACCAGGAGCTAGGGAGAGGCAGGAAGAGCCTCCCCGCGGGTGTTAGAGGCAGCATGACCTGTTGACACGCTGATTCTGGACTCCTGGCCTGGAGAACTGACACAATGTCCGTTCTCAGATATCCAGTTGGTGGCACTTGCTTACATCAGCCCTAGGAGGCTATTCCATGTCCCTTCTTAAAAATGTATTTATTTTTAAAGATTTATTTATGCATACAAGAGTTGGGGTGTGGGTCAGAGCTAAGGGGCTGGGGGTGAGAGGATTCACCAGAGACAAAGTGGGGAGAAGAATAGGTGTATTGACTGAAACCCACTGCTGCGGGGAGCAGAGTGTGAGACAGGAGAGGTCAGTTGTACCATGTGGGTCCGCTCACTGGCTGGGGATTGAACTTATGCTGCGGTGGTTGTGGATGCTTCATAGTGCTGAGACTTAACCCCTTGTGCCACCAGGGAGGCCCCTCCTTTCTCCCTTTTTGATTGCCTTCTCTTCCATGTCTTACTACCCCCTCAAAATTTTTTTAAAACTTCAAACTAAAGTGATTATTGTTATCTCCATTTTATTGATAAGAAACAGAGGCTCAAGGGAAGTTACTTGTCCAAAGTCACAAATTAAGGTGAAAATCAACATTGCGAGTCATATCCACGACCAGAACTATGTACATGGTCAGTCCCTTCTGAAGCCTTCTCCAAGGCCTTCTGTAAAGAAGAGAATGGTGTGGTTCATGGGTTTCATTCCCTACTCAGTTCTAATCCATTGGTAATGACTGGCTGGGACTGTGTTAATAGGAACTCTATGCTGTGATGTATTAGTGATGTCTGGCCTGGGGGAGGAATGGGCAAATAGGAAATAAGTGTTTACCTTTATTGCCTTAGCAATTTTAATAGCCTTTTTTTCCCCTGCCTCTGAAGGAGCATTTGTCAAGTAGATGTTCAATGAATTAAGAGTTGTCCAATTGAAAGAGGTTCTGATGACTGGATAATTCTAGCTAACCTGGTCTTCAAAAAGAAAAAATTTTAAAAAGTTAAAAATCAGGCCTCCCTGGTGGTACAGGAGTTAAAATCTCAGCGCTATCAAGCTATCGGCAGCCACTGTGGAATAAGTTCGATCCCCGGCCAGGGAGGTGACCCACATGGCACAGCAGACCTCTCCTGCCTTACCCGCTGCTCCCCTCAGCAGTGTGCTTCAGTTGCTCTGCCTGTTCTGCTTCCCACTCTGTCTCTGGTGGGTCCTCTCACCCTCTCCCACACCTCTGGCCTAGACCCCAGTTCTTATATGCATAAATACAATAAATCTTTTTTTTTTTTAAAGATTTATTTATTTATGCATACAAGCACTGGGGCACAGACCAGATGTGTCGGGGGGGGGGGGGGCG
>JAGFMF010011614.1:4501043-4543243 GCA_019455555.1 Galemys pyrenaicus | reverse complement strand
CCTCCCTGGCCGGCAGCAGGGATCGAACTCATGCCGCAAGTGGCTGCGGTTTGCTTCATAGTGCGCCGCTTAACCCACTGCGCCACCAGGGGAGGCCCTAAAATAAATCTTTTTTAAAAAGTTAAAAATCATTTTTCTGTGGGATTTCTCAGAGTCATTCCAGAATTAACATACATTTTGAAACCCTAAGAGATCTCAGGTCTTCTCAAACTCCTCAGACCTCCAAATTCCCTCTTTTGGTGAAGACTGGGATTAAATAAAGCTGCATCTCATTCCTTCTCATGTCTCAGTGGCTCCCTGCTGCACCTGAGATAAACTCAACTCCTCCTCCCCAAGTCGGCTCTGCCTCTCCAGTCCCTCCAGCCCACAGGATGCCCATGCCTTCAATCGTTACACTTGTTCCTGCTTCTGAGCCTTGCCTTCACTGTGCCTTTGCCTTGTTCCCATCCCCTCCCGTTGCATGCCCAACTCATGGCGCCAATGTCACCTGTAAACGGTGCTCTTAGACAACCCCCTTTTCTCCCACTATGACACCGGATTACACATCCTGTTTTAGCATCTTCTGAGAATTTATCTGCATCTGAAACTATCTCATTTGCTGGTTCACTGACTTCCTGAGAAACTGGCACCTCCAGGAATGCATTGGTCCCTTTTAATGCTGTAACTGCAGCAACCAGTGCAGTGGCCGACACATGAGGATGCTTAGTGAAGAACTGCTAAGCGAGCAAGAGACTAACTGACTGACTGACTGAATGAATGAATGAATGAGTGAGGACTTTGGCTCATTTGGCTGTGTAGATACTGGATGCTGGAAGGGCAGGGATGGAGTCTCTTAGATCACGAGCAACTCCATAATTTGCAGGGCCCAGTGCAGAACAGAAACATGTGAGGTCTCTTGTTTACAAATGAGCAGGAATTTCAAGATATGACATCAGAGCATTACACCCAGAATGGACCCTTGTGACCACAGGCCCTCTGTCCGTGAAGCTGACCCAATCTTAGAGTCAAAGATTTTGGGGGGCCTCTGGGGCCCTACTAGTTAGGAGAACCTGGTGAGCCTACCAGGAGAAGGTAAAAGAATAGCTGAGGTTTGCTGGCAGACAACAGCAGAAACTCCCTGTTCCTGCCTCTCCCAATAAAGATACTGTCCAAGGATGTGCTTTTTAGGGTAACAGCAGATGCTGAATGGGCAGCCCCAAAGAACACACTTCCCTGGAATGTATCGCCAGCTTTGATACATACGTTGGGGGAAATGGGCATCTTTGAAGCTCAGCTTCCCCTGTTCCTAGTGAGCTGGGCTGGGCCTCGACTCTCCGTGTCCCGAGCCCACACGGGCTGAACTGTGAATGGGAGTTTCCTCACAGCGCTAAGTGCAGGAGTCCATGCCTGTGGCCAGGAGCCCAGGGCCTGTGGTGTTTGTCCACCCCACGAATAAGTCCCCTAGCTATGTAAGTCAGCTGGATAGACCCACAGGAAAGCAGGGTCCTGCGGGCACATCCCAGAGGGGGCGGTGGGGGGAGGGCAGGCTGCCCACAGACCTCATAGACGGCCAGGTCGATGCCCGCATAGGGGATGATGCCCAGCACATTGGGCAGGTAGCCGCGGTAGAAGGCTTGGGGCCCTTCTCGTTGCAGGATGCGCCTCGCACAGTCCAGCAGGCCCTTGTACTGGCCTGTCCGACGGAGGGTCAGCCGTGTCTTCAGCACCTACGGAGAATCTGGTTACCCCTAGAAAATCTGCCTCCAGAATGACACAGCCAGGAAGGAGACACCTAGACAGCTATTCCTCGAAGCAGACCCCTAAGAATATGTCACGAATGGCTTCTCAATGGGGTGTGTGCGACGAAACACGTTGTCAGGCAATTTCATCATGTGCAGATGTCACAGCGTGATGACAAGCCCTTGGTGGCTCGGCCCACAACACGCCCAACCATATGCAGAGCCTTTTGGGGCTGTGTTACATGCATGGTCTTCTGTTGACTGAAATGCCATTGAGCCGCAGGGGACTGAGGTTACATTAGAAGACTATTTTTTTCTAGAATCTCCCTCTACCCCCAGACTCTAGCCCCAGAAAACCTTTACCCTTAAGATAGGCGTATGTGGCAGCTACTGTGGTCTCCCAAGATCTTGTTACTTACTGCCTTAATAATAGAAAGTATATATTTCAGCCTCTTGAAATATTCTGTTTCCCCGCTTCCCTAGGTGAGCGGCCACATGACTAAATTCTAGCCAATGAAACGGAAGATGTATGTGTGACATTCAGAAAGCTCCGAAAAGGCAGGGAGGGGTTCCTTCCTTTGTTTGCCTTTTGGGCTGGCGTATGGATGCGATGGCTGGAACAGAAGCAGTCATTTTGCTCTGTGAGGCGGATGCTGCACACTGAGGGAGTAGAACAAGGAGACACAAGAAGGACCCTGGTCTAGTGCTGCTCCCCTCCAGGCCGCAGCTATGTGACTTGAATTTCCCATCACTCCCAATCCTAACTGATGCACTAGACAAGCCCGATTGCTCTGGAAAGTTTCACCTTGAAATGATACAGGGAACAAACACCCTGGAAATCAGTTTCCTCTGCAAGGCTTGCCTATAGTGACCGGCGCACACAGCTTATCTAAATTGTCAACACCACTGTATCCAGAAGTCGCAGCTCAAGTGGTGACACTGTAACGAGCTACAGTCCAAACCGGGAGAGGCAAAGACACAGTCCCAATGCTGGGCACACTAGAGAGTGAATGGTTGTTAAACGAACCTCCCCCCCCCCACCCTGCTGCGGAGCTTCCACCAGACCCTTCTCCTCACCTCCATGGGGTAAATGATAGTCTGGGCCGTGGCGCCTGCCAGGGAGCCAGCCACAAAGCGCTCCTGCACGTGCAGCGTCTCCTGCTGGCCCCGGATGGCCCGTTTAATCTGCAGGAAGGAGACATGAAGGTGGGCAGGGCCTCAGGGTGGAGCCTTCCATGCACTTGAGAACCCCCTCCGCTGACCCCCTGCGGTGGGCATAATGCAGGGGGGCAGACACCCATTCCTGGGGCCTGAAGACAATCCCCCGCTCCCAAGCCAATCCCTCAAGCCCTCATGTGCAGCCCTCCCTGAGCCTACCCCCACCTGCTCATAGGCCATGAACTTGATGGCTGACTCAGGAGCAATTTTGAGCACGTTGATACCGTTGCCACGCCACAGGGAGCGCACGCCTCCTTCTCGGATCATGCTCTGGAGGCCCCCAAGGATATTCAGCCGGTTGGTCTTGGAGGCGTGGACCTAGGGGAGGAAACAAGGTGGTTTTGGGGTCCCCTTCCGGGGCCCAGGTCTGGAGAAGAGGAGGGGTTTCTCCAGGGCCTCTCACCTGCATGAAGACCTTGAGGCGGTCCAGCGGGGCGGTACCCGTCCGAGACACCGCGCCTGCCACTGCCCCTGCCACCAGCTGCTTCCACCACATGCCTGTCAGCTTCTCCTGCTCCGAGAACTCATCAGGGACAGTCAGACACTCGCCAATGTCCAGGACCTGCGCACGTGGGGTGGAGTATCATGTCATAGCGGCGGTGGGGACTCTGTTCTAAATGGGGCATCTCCCCTGTGAACCCCAGGACGACCCAGAGAGGCCCCCACATGGGCATCACTTGGAAAGTCTGGGAGATCCCTCCTAGACCAGACCACACCCCACCAAAGCATCCAGCCCAGCGTTACCCGAATAGGTTCTCAACAGCTCTCCTGGGGGTCTCTACCAAACCCTATCAGAGGATTCTACTCAAGCACCAACCCCAGAAAGACCCCTCCAGGGTCACTCAGTTCCCTCTGAAGGACCCCACTCAGGGTCTCCCAGACAAAAATTCCAGAAGATACTTATCTTGAGGGTTGCTCAAGATGTGACCAGTGCTCTCTCGTCTAAGGAGACCAACTTGTCCTCCCAGAGGATCCTGGTCCCACAGCAATCGCCTCTATGGGGTTCATCCCTCTTCTCAAGACTTCCCAGCCAAGCTCTCATGGATTTCCCAAGGTGGGGATCACTGGATCTCCCAAGAGGATCTCACCAGATCCCGCAGGTGAATTTTTTTTGCAGATATCATCCTACTAGATGCATTGCTCAGGGATTCTCACCCATAAACTAGAGCCCCAACCCCCCGCCAATTCCTCTGGATCCCAATTCCTCTGGATCCAGTGGGATCTTCCAAAGACAGTGACTGTCTAACTTGTCTGCTCAGCAGCCGTCTCCTTTAACGAGGCAGAGAGGAACCAGCAGCAGTGAAGCTGTGTGTGGGCGGAGCGGGGAGGCTGGGAGTCCCATCTGGTGAGCTCTTTCCACTCTGCTCCCAACACCCCCAGCCTGCCCCCAGGGGTCCAAGCAGGAATCGGAAGGGCTCCAGTCAGAGAGCAAAGATTTCCCCAAATGGGTTCCAAGTCTCCCAGTTCCCAAACGGAGGAAGAGAAATGCTCCCAGTGTGCCTCTTTCTAGAGTCCTGAATCAGTCCCTCCATGCCCTGGGGAAACAGAGAAGCCCTCCCCCATGGGAAAGCCCCTCACCGTGGAATGTTTCCAGAAGTAAAGCACATCTTCCACATTCTCCAAGGAATGCAACAGGAAGTGGTCACGCCATTCCTGCCAGTCAATGGTCATCGTGCCGTCCCGGTCCATGCTGGGGGAACAGCAGGTGGGGGGCAGTCAGTGCTGGGGCTGGGGGTGGGCCGGACTGAGGGTTCGCTCTGTTTGGGGTCAGGTAAGGATAGTTTCTCTACATGGAGAACTCACCATGTTACAGAGGATGAAAGTCTAAGGGAGGGGGGGCCACTGGCCCAAGACCTGCCCGACGCCAAAGGCCAAACTCTCAGCCCCACCCACCCTGGGACTGGGTCTGGGTTCAGGGGCTCAAGGACACCGAGGGGTACCACAGATCTGAGTTACCTGGGATTCTGGACATCGAGCCACTCACCTGTGCAGAATTTTTTCTGCTTGCTCCAGTGTGATGGAGATGCCCAGAGCTCGGAAGCTCTGCTGGATCTCGGAGACATCGATATGACCTGGGGAGGGACCCGTGGTAGGGAGGGGCGTGGGGACCCTGGGGAACGCTGGGACTGAACAGCAGGATAGCTTGGAATGGGGATGGTTGGTCTAGCAGAGCCAGGGTGAGGTGTTGACAGGGTTGGGGGTGTCCCTGCCCCACTGGGATCAGAGAAGTGGGCTGGTTCCTCTAGTCCATGAAAGGATACATGATTCTACATAATTATGGGGGCTCCTATGCCACAGGAGATCAAAAAGGCCAATGAGGATGCTGGGGGGGGCTTGTCCCATGGGGAATCCATGAACAATATGGAAGAAATCTTCGCCCCTTAGAAAAATCTAAGGGGTCCCATCAGGGAATTGAAAAGGAGGTAGAATCAGCTGGTTGCGCCTCAAACCACCTAGGTGGGGGTAAGGAGAGCTCCCAAAATAGCCTGTGAGTCATCTGGGAAAATCGGCCCTCCCCCTCCTCCTAGCACTGCCAGTTCTAACCCCATTGGTGAGTGGGGGGGGGGGAGGTACAGCCCCATTCCCGGGGCCTTACCGTCCTGATTCCGGTCCAAACTGTGGAACAGAAGCAGCAGGCGCTGCTCCCGCTCCTGCAGGTAGCGGATGAACTCCTCCAGGTCCAGCCCGCCATCTGGGTCAGCATCACCTTCCAGGGACATGCCCTGGCAGAGGGAAGAGACACATGGGGCTCCAGGAGGCTAGTCCCCAATCTGGAAGGGGTGCAACTAGCTATGCCCCAGGAACTAGGGCCCCCAGGGCCTAGACGGCACAGACAGAGGAAATCACTCTCCTTCCATCGGCAGGATGCCTAAGGCCAGAAGGTTGTGAGGTGACCTGCAGTTGTCCGGTTTTCCTGGTGAGCAAACTGAGTCCTCCAAGGTCAAGCAAATCATTCAAGGTTACAGGGCTGGAAGGGACAGGCAGCCCTGGGCTCCTGTCTCTGAAAGCCTGTCCTTCCAGCTGTCTCTTACGGAAACCTGTCCACAGAGCAGTTTCAGCTCCTGTTAGAGGTGGCTCTGGGTAATTTCGGGCAATGATCGGTCCAAGCTCAGCAGGCTCTGTGTTCCCATCTGGTAGGTGGGCGATTAGACTGAAGGTCTCAGGATGCTGTGGAAATACTCCAGTGGCATCTGAGGCCACATGTGTGAGACACAGCTGCTTGGGTCAGGGGCAAGTTCCTGCTCTGACAGGTGCACCCTCAGCTGAGGGGAGCGTCACACTGGATGGGATCCCAGGTTGGGCCTGCAGCAGAGAGCCAGCCCCTGGAAAGGGCAGGCCAGGGAATGTAAACACAGAGCCTGGGGCAGCTGGCTGGGAGGACAGTGGGTACCCAGAGGAGGGTGGGGAGGTGTGTCTCAGGGAGGCTGGAGCAGGGCAGGTCTTAGGCTGGGCAGAGTTCAGTGAAAGCGTGTCCAGTTCAGTGGCCAGAAAAGCGAACTCGGCTCTATTCCCTGGCAAACATCCCCCCATGGAGGGGGATGGGGGGGCAAAGTATAGAAGAGTCTACAGAATTGGGTGTTGGAAGCGGAATCGCAGGCCTGGGGCGTCAGCAGCAATATCTTGAGCAAGCCCGTTAGGCCCAGGAACGGGCCGGCAGGGGGAAGGGGATAGAGCCTTCCAGGCTGGCCCCAGATCCTGGTGTCCAGCCACAGGCAGTCCCCCTGACAGCTCCGGGCAAGCGCTCCATTCAGGAGCTCGGGTTACCCGGCTCTGGCTGGGCCCCAGCGCAGCGCTCCCAGCAGGGGCTCCCGGCGGGGGTACCTGTTGGGCTCCACGGTCCGGGTCGCCCGCGCCCAGCTTGGCCAGTCCCTGGCGCAACTCGTGCACGTCCACGCGGCCATCCTTGTTACTGTCCAGCTCCTCGAAGAGGCGACCCCAGCGCTGCCGCCGCTCGGCATCGCTCGGACCCCCCCGCATGGCGCCCGCCGGGGCGTGGGGGGGAGGGAGGCCCGGCAGCGGAGGCCTCAGCGGGGGCTTAGCGGCTCCCCCTCCCCCCCGGGGCCCCGCAGGGCCAGCTCTGCGGCCACTGCCACTGCTGCCTCCGCGCTGCCTGCCTGGCTCTGGCACTCGCAGGAGGCGGTGACTGCTAGCCGTCGCCGCCCGCGCCAGAACTTGAGTCTCCTCCCCCCGCCCGCAGAAGGGGTGGGGGTTGGGGGCGGAGCTGGTGTGTGTATGTGGGGGGTGGGATGTCAGGGATGTTCAGGTATTGCACAATCTAGAGGGCAAAGGGTTCTTTCTGGGAGGAGCGGTTGCTAAAGGGGTCAGTGGTCTCAGTTTTGGTTTCTGAGGTACGCCTCTGTGTGCCTCAGTTTACCCTGTGACCATAGGGACAGAGTAAGGAAATATCACGGATTGGCTTTCATAAACCCCTTCCATTTACTTCCTCTCCCCTAGTGATGCTCTTCTAGAACTAAAGTTCTCGCTTCCCCCAGATAGACTAAAGCACTAACCCTGAGCCATCCGGCTCTCGATCTGCCCGCCCGCTCATTTCACATTCCCCGCTCTACCGCAGAAACAGATGATCAAGACGCGGTGCGCTCGCTCGCTCCCTCTCTTGATCTCTTTATCCGCCTGCACGCCTCCTTTCTCGGCCCCACTCAGACCGGGAAACGGAAGATCAACGCACGGCGCAGCAACAAGATCGGTTTTCTATTGGCCAAAGTCTCGAGAGCTGCGCCCGCCCGTCCCACCTCGCCCACCCACCAAGGCGGAGCCCTTCGGCGGACCCCGGGCAGCCTAGGGCTCAGCCCCTCCGGGCCCATTCGGCATCTTAAAGGGGCCGCGGCTGGATTCCTAGGCCGGGGTGACAGCCTTCTCTGTACCGCGCCCGCCGGTCTGGGAGTCTCTGGGTCCCAGGCACCGCTGGGGATGAGGACCCGGTAGGCGAGCGCTGAAGGCGGAGCCCCAGCTTGACGCGCTCGCTGCACCTGCCTAACGTCCCTCCCACTAGTTTTCGGGCGCAGTTTCTTCTTTCGCCATTAGGGGGAGGAGTTCCCAGACCTCTCGACAGTGAATAATAACAATAGCTAACTTTGATTCAGTGGTTGCACATGCCAGACCTTTTACTCACCTCTTGTGTCTTCCTCGCCAAAACCCTATAAGGCAGGTGAGGAAATCAGAGGTGAAGTGTTCTCGCCAGTCCACATGCCCTGTAAGGGGACATGTAGGGATTAAATAAACCTGGGATTCTTACCCATCACTCTATACCCTAGAAGGGATTAATTTTCCCTTCGCCATCACTCTTCACCCTACGGACTCCGGGAGGGTGTCGTATTATTATCGTCCTTTAGCCGAAGATACAGCCCTAAGGGCACATTTGGCTCCCACTCAGCTATGCTCAGACAGGTGTGCTGTGACAGGTGTGTGCTAGAAAAGAAGCCTCTTATGGAGAGTATTGTAAGAGATGTTTTCATTCACAGGTGATCCTTGCAGGTGCTCTACAGCAAAGGGGATACAGATGTTTTCCAAAGGAGATGCTCCAAACAATTGTTTTCTCACAGATGCATCTGGTTATCTGACAGGTAGCCGCTGCACACCTGAGCCTCTTACCAGATGCCCCCTCAGCCAGATGTGCTTCAGTGAGATTGTGTCCCATGCTGATGTTCTCAGGTCTTCCTCTCCTTTGAGTTCAATTTTATGCAGATGTCCTTCAGATGAGGCTGCTTCCTTCACTTCACAGGTGTTCTATCCAGTAATGCATTAGATAGCCCCCTGCAAGTGTGTTCTACTTACATACACACCCATATGGATTTGTTTCCATACAACTGGGGCCCCTTCAGGGGTACTTACATGCAGTATGTCTCATACAGGTATTTCCAATACATTTCCACACAGCAATCCCTCATACAAGTGTTGTTCATTTCATAAGTAAGCCATGTAGATTCACTTCCCAAACAGGTGTACTCTATACCAGAGTCCCCTAACCAGGTGTTCGTTGTGATGCAGGTGTGTTGTATATAGCAGTTTTCAACACACGTATGCTTCCATTCAGTCTACATCAAATAGGTGTGATTCAGTGCAGTTGTCTCCTATAGTTGTTCTTCTTATGTATCCGTGCATATGTCTTTTGTACAAGTGTGAATCCATGCAGGTGTATACCACACAGTTTTATTAGCTGTTCCCCCAGGTAAGAGCGTCCCACACGCCGGCGCGGTGCGTCGGCGCACCTGTGCGATCCTACAGCTGTGTCCGCAATACAGGTGGGAAGTCTCTCTTGCACCTGCGCGCTTCCACCCCGTTTTACTCCTCCTTTTACAGGATTGGGTTCCCGTTACAGGTATGCCTCTGGCGCCGCCCCACACCCTGCGGGACTCCGCCTTCTCATCTAGGCTCAGGTGCACAAGCCGGAAGTGCGCTCCCCTCCCAGGTAAGTGACTAAACTTTCCGGGTCACGTGAGCGGGCGGAGCTGGCGGAGTCCGATCGAGCGACCGACGGACTCATCGAGGGTTCGAGCGAGGCGCCGGACCCGGAACCTAAGCGAAGTCGAAGACTCCCGGGGCAGGTAGGGAGATAGGCCGCGTGGCTTGACCTGCCGCCCTGCCGCCTCCTCCCCTCTTCCCTCTCCCCAGCACGGGAGCGCGCCCCAGCCGGGAGTTAATGTTTAATCTCTGACCTCTGGCGGCGGGGGCGGGGCGGGACTCCGGGGTGTCCTGGCACGGATGCCCCTCCCCTGGGCCTGAGCCTTGGTCCAGCCCCTAACCCCGCGACCCGGCCTTTCTCCTCCCGCCCCCAGGTGCCGGGTCGCAGGTACTTCGGGCCGGAGATGCGGTAGGAACGGCGCGCGCGAGAAGCCCCGTCCCCGGTGCCACCAGCACGTCGCTGGCCCATGGCGAGCCCCGGCCTGGGGCTGCTCCTCGCCCTCGGCCTTCAGCTGCTGCAGACCGGTTTGGGCCGGGTCTGGGGGCTAAGTAGGTACCGGGGTGGGGTGGGGGAGGGCACTGGTGGCGGGCCTTGGAAGCCTTGGCTACCTGGGATCCTGAAAGGGCAGGAACTGGTTGGGGGGAGGGGGCGTGAGGGGGTGTCATGGCATAACTTCGTGGGTCAAGAGTCTACCGGATCAGGGCTGGGGATTTAGAATTCTGAGCCATTTTTGGACCAAAGGAGTTGGTCTAGGAGAATTCCTGGGTTCCTGAACCGGGTGGAATGGTGAGCTGGGTGGAGAGAACAGTGAGTCCAAGTGCCCCGTCTAATTGGACTGACCGAGCGCCAGGAGAAGACTTGCCTGTGGCTCCGAACCCAGGTTGACCAGGCTGGCCCTAGGTGTGGGCCTTGCAGTCCAGTTTCGGGAGCCTGGGGGGAGGTGTGAGTCAGACTCTGCAGGGAGAAAGGCTGGACCCGCCCAGATCCTCAAGGCCCGCAGGAGGGCTGAGCGCTGGGGGGAGGGGAGGGAGGGCTGCTTGGTCTTCCGGAACCTAGTTATAATAGCCCCCAACTCAAGCAAAACTGCCAAGGACTCTTGGCTGATTTCTCTGTGCAGGGCTCTGCTGGGCTGATGTAGTCAGAGGAGCAAAATCAGCTGGTTGGTTTTGCAGCACTGTACCCACAATCTTGATGAGGACTCAGGAGGGCAGAGTTCTAAAGGAGAAGGGGTGTGTCTCAGGAAGGTGCAGATGCATGAGGTGGGAAGGCTCTAGATGGGATTCACTTATCCTCTCTACCCATCATCCCTCCACAGCACTGGACCCCCGTGCAAATGAGAATAGCACCACTACGCCCCCAGGCCCAGACCCTGGCTCTAATGGGGGCCTGGTAAGTTGGGGGCATATGTGGGAGGAGGGCAGCAGGGATGTGGGTCTGCAGTTCTTTGTGTAGCACCTCCCCCCAGAGGTGGGAAGATGAGGTTGGGGGGAGGAATCAGATACCCTTGTGGGAGACACCAAAATACCAAAGTGGCAAATAGGGAGATCCAGTGCCCCAGACTAGGGAGTTTAAGGAAGTGGGTGGGCAAGAATACTGTACACAGCACGTGTTAGGGGTGGGTGTCAGGAGTCCCTTATGCTTCTTAATCTTGCGGATGGCAGGTGCTTGGGAGGGGGATCTTAAACATGGCTGGTGGGGGCGTCTGGGAGCCCCAGATGTGTTACATGGGGGTCATGAATTTTGCATGGAGCAACCAGATCATGGAAGGTGACAGGGCTGCCTGTGTGGTCCTGATGATGGGGATTAGGTGCCCACCTGCTTTTCATGCGGGAGGTCTAGGGGGAGATAAGATCCTTCGTTCAGGGTGGGGTCACGCTGGTGCCCTTTCTTGCAGTCTCAGGAGGCCATCACCGCCATCATCGTGGTCTTTTCCCTCCTGGCTGCCCTGCTTCTTGCTGTGGGGCTGGCACTGCTGGTGCGAAAACTTCGAGAGAAGCGGCAGACAGAGGGAACCTACCGGCCCAGCAGCGAGGAGCAGGTGGGTGCACGCGCGCCACCGCCCCCCAACCTCAAGCTCCCACCTGAGGAGCGACTCATCTGAACTCTGGGGCCCACCGCAGCTGCCACCACTGTCCAGGACTGCCCGGCGCTCGCTCACACACAGCAGCTGCCACCGAGACACCAGCCTCTGATGGTTCAGGAGGACTTGGGGGACCACGGGGTACCTCTTGGGTGGGCTCTGCAAAGCATGCCACCTCTGCTTGATTCCGCCTGCACTTGGGGGTGCTGGGGCTGGGGATCCACCTCCCCGCTTGTGCAGCACCTTTGCTCGGCTGACTGGCCCGCTGCTGCGCAGGCCGACAACTCCCTCTTCCTTTCATTTCAGTTCACCCATGCAGCCGAGGCCCGGGCTCCCCAGGACTCCAAGGAGAAGGTGCGGGGATGCCTGCCCATCTAGGTCCCCCTTACCCATCTCTCTTCCTTGCTGTGGGAACTTGGGGGAAGGCAGAACCCCCTCTGGGCAGTCAGCCCCACACAGTGCTTAAGAATAGAAGGGGAAGGTGCTTCACAGACTCTGCTCCTAGGGACGAGGGGGTGGGGCTGCTCACTTTATCCATATAATCCGTGGTGAAATAGAATAAAACCTTTCTGAGCTTGTGGGGGCAGGATGGAGGAGGCACATGCGGGCTCATAGACTATTAAGAGGAATTGTAAGGTTGCAAGGATCCGAGGGGTGGGGAGAACTTCCTGGAAGAGAGGTGCTTTTTGGTGTTTCTAGAAGCCAGCTGGAGGCTGCCCCAGGAGGGGAGGTGACGGATGAGGTGGGCTTCTAAGCAGACAGGGCCCCCACATAGACTCACTAGGAAAAAACAGGGTTGGATTCTTGTGGCTTTATTGAAGGTTCGGGGTCTCCTCCAGACCTCTGGTCCTTAACCTTCAAAACACTTTTTTAGCTCAGCAATTCTGAGCTGACTCCTGGCCTGGGGCTCCTTCCAGGTGTCGGTGGGTACAGCAGGAGATCTGGGGGTTCCCCGCTCCTCCGGGGACTGAAAGTGAGCATTCTCTGGTAGCAGGACCTTGGAAGACTGAGCATTGGGGTGCTCTGGGGAGCCAGAACTTGAAGAAGAATCAAGGGCTGTCCAGTTAACATCCAAGCTGGGCTCTGTAAGGGTCACAGGTTCGCTTTCTGGATGGTTCCGGGTGCTGGAGAGCTGCGGGCGGGGGCTCTCCTGTGCGCTGGGGTCTTCGGCTACCTTGTGGGGCGGGGAGAGATGTAGAATTAGGGGTTGATGCTCTGGGAGAGAGAGTTTAGGGTCCCTTTGGCTGCTTGGGTCTATAGATGCTATTGAAGACTGAGATGGAGAAGCAATTTCTTGGCTGGCCTCTGAGGGAAGGCAAGGAGTGAGGTTCTTTGAGGAGAGTGTGTCGTCCACAGGCTGGAGAGTTGGCAGACACGGAGGGCTGGCAGGCAGAGACAGGGTCTGGGGCTCTAGAGCTTCCTCATCATCTGGTTGCCATCTTGGTCTTCCTGGTATGTCCGGCTGGGGCAGGGTTGGGAGAGGGGTAAGTTACTGGCTTTCGGTAAGGGAACGGCCGGCAAGCTGGATGGGCAGGAGGGGGCGGATTGGGGGCACTCACCAGGCTGCAGGAGCTGTCCAGGCCCCCTGTGTGGCAGCAGTCCAAGCTCTGGCTGGGACGCAGGCTGCCCGTACTCATGGCTCCCGTGCTTAGACTGTCCAAAATCTCACTCAGCAAGTCCAGTTCTTCCCCAGACCCGAGGAAGCTGCTGTCCAGAGCTTCCTCTGCCCACGCCTCTGGGGCAGCCTCGCGGCTCACAGGAGACGGCCTGCGTAGGGGGGGCAATCTCAGCTCTCTGCCCGAGACCACCAGTTGAGGCTCAGCTGCTCTGGAGGCAAAGGTTTGGGGACCGCTCTCCCCATCTGTGTTGCCCTCTCCCGCCTTTGAGCCTTACTGTTGCCCCAGGAACTCCGAGGGTCTCTCTTCCAGTCGGTGTCTCCTGCTGGGGCGAAGGGGCCGGTTCTGCAAAGGATAGATGGGGGGGGGGGGTCGAGGTGGAAACTCAGGAACTACAGAATCAGGGGCTTTCAGGAGGAGAGTGAGTGTGACATTGGCACCAAATGTTGGGTAGCTGGCGGGGAAGATGTCTGGATGGAAACTGAGCGAGGGAGGAAGGCTCTGTGATCAGCCCAGGTGTGTGCCCTGGTGCCGGGGACACATTCTTACCTGTCCAAAGTGCTGGGTGATAGGCAGGCGTTGCTGCAGGCGATCTGAGCGGCTGGTGAGGGAGGGGACTCTCAGGGAGCCCCCCCTCTGCATACAGGAGTCTCCATCCTAGGAAGTGGGTGGGTGAGCCAGGAGCCCCAGCCCCTCCACCCCAGCCGCTGGCCGTTGGCCTTACCTTGTACATCAGAAGGCTCTGCATACCCTTCAAGCCACTCTTGGCCTGTGGGAGGAACCAACGTTAGAGCTGGGGCATTCAGGAACGCTGCCCTTGATCCCTGGGCCACCTTCATCCTGTCGTGTGTTCATGTCTGTATCTTACGAGTATATTTGCAATTCCCTGTGCGCTATGTATGAGGTCATACAAGCTCTCACCCCAGTGATTAACATATAAAAGGAACATTCCCCAAATGAAACAGGAAGTGGCAAAAAAAAAAAAATCATACAAATGTGTCAGTGTTCAAAAGCCGAGCAAAGAATAAAATGAAATGGGCGATTCTGAGCTGCAAAGTGAGACTGTAATATTTGAGGACAAATGATGTTCACCAATCAGTCTGGGTTGTCAATGTTAAATGGGAAAGAAATGATCCTGAGAAGTAAAAAGCTAAAAAAAATTAATAAATAAGATGATGCTGACAACGATGAGTGTGGTCGTTGGAAAACTTAAGTGGGAAGAGTTGTTCATGGTTTAACCACTGGTTGGGTTCTGACGAAAGTAATGTTGGGGTTGAAATGTCTGCCACCACGAGGGGTGGACCTATTCCCTGTCTCCTTGCTTTGTCACTTCCTTAAGTGGCCTGTCTCGTCCAGCCTCACCGAGCGGTACATGTTCCTCACGGCTGGTTGGGTCTTGGCCTTGACGGAATGTAGGAGGGCACCGCCACCTTTCTGGAGGGAGAAAACGCCAAGGGCGGTCACTGC
Organism: Galemys pyrenaicus; assembly: GCA_019455555.1. NCBI lineage: Eukaryota > Metazoa > Chordata > Mammalia > Eulipotyphla > Talpidae > Galemys > Galemys pyrenaicus. The sequence goes on along the minus strand of JAGFMF010011614.1, from coordinate 4,528,723 downwards.
TTAAGCCCTTGGGGTGACCCCAGATGCTACCCCCCCTCCCCGACCCCAGACATTTGGGGCTGGATGAGTCCTTTTCCCTCTCCGAGTCTCCATTTCTTCACCTCTGTAAATGAGCAAAGGGACAACTCTGCCCGGGGACTGCTGCGGATTAAACGTGTCCAGGAACGAGCACTGAACAAACGCTGGGGCTCCTTACCTTTAGGCTGTCTGCCCAGAGCTGGTAGGAGCGCAGGGTGCCTACAATGAGGAGAGCGGTCTTGGCAGGGTCTTGGCAGGATGGCTCGGGCCCAGGGGGCTGTGGGCGGGGCCCTGGGGCACAGGGCTCACCTGAGGACGACCCGCTACAAGTAATCTCCTGCTCGAAGAGGTCTGAGAAGCCCTCTCCCATGTTGAGCTTCTCCAGCCGGCCCTCGATGAACTGGGGGTGGGGTTGGGGAGACAGCGAGTCAGACGTGAGACTGCCACCAGCCCATCTAGAAACAAGACTAAGAACCTGCTCATCTTTAAGGTTTAGGAGCATCTCTGGCCCCTCTGGAGACTCAGTCTCAGGACCCAGGGAAGGAAGCCAGCCTCAGCCCGCTTCCTGCCAACTCAGGGACCAGACTCCATCTCAGGGGTGCAGAAGTCAGGTCCCACCCAGGAACCCAGGCCTGCAACCAGGGGCCCTGGAGCCCAGCCTGCCTTCTCCCAAGAACCCAGGAATTCAACCCCACTTCCCCTACCCCAAACTCCTAGAAATGAGGGGTCTCAGCCCACCATCCCCTCGACCTCAGCCCAGGAATCTAAGCCCCTTAGGCACTTGAGGATTTGGTCCCACCCCATCTCCACGTGGACCCGGAAGTGGATCTTATTCCTCATGAACTCAGGTCAGGGGGTGCCATCTTTAGAGACCAAGAATTGAGTCCTGCCTCCTTCATCCTGGGGATCTTGGAGTAAGGGGTGCCACTGGACCCTCTGTAACCTCACCCACAGGACTCAGGGGTCCACCCCTTCAGCCCTGGCACCACCCTCAGAGGCCCAAGTCCCCTTCAGCCCCCCTCAGGCTCAGGCATACCTGTTTGAACAGCTGCAGGTGCACAGCCCTCTGGTGGAAGGCCTGCAGCTGTGTCCCAGGCTTCTGGGCCAAGAAGGCTTCTTCACTGAAGACCACAGGCTGGCCCTAGAAGAAAGACCTATGCCCTGAACCCCCATACTGTCACCCTAGCTGCCACCTGCACTCTACCGTGTGTCTGTCTGATGTTGTGTGAGCACCCGGTCTTGTGCAGGGCTCCGTGGGTCCCAGGGAGGCGATGCCCTGGGAGGCCTGTGGGCTGAGGTAGCATGGGACTTGACTCATGTTCAGAGTGACCTGTCAGCCCCGCTGGGAGGATAGGCTGGGGGGTGGGGGCGGGAGCCAGCCAGTGCCCTCATCCAGGTGAGCAGTAATGGAGGCCAGGCCGGGACAGAGACAGGAAGGGAAGGATTGGGTGGATTTTGGATGTGCTGTCAAGGAAGAGGCGACTGGGACATCTCTGCTCAAGTGACAGACCCTTCCCTCCTTTTTAATAGAAAAGTTGTGAAAAACTGGGGAAGTCCTAGTTTCAAATTAGCCCCTGTGGGAATTCTCTGAGCCTTTCTTTCCTCGTGTGAAATGGGCACATAATAGTACCCATCTCACGGTGCAGCTCTGAGAATCCATGTTTCGATGTGCAGGTGGAAGCACAGAGAAGCAGTCTGCAAAGTCTAGGTGTCATTATTCTGACTCCTTTGGGGAGCCATGAGCCCCCCACCCTCAGTGTCTCCGTTGCTCACCGGGTTGCAGATAAGAGCATCGCGGTAGCCACCAAAGAGCAGGACCAGGGCTTTGAGGAAGAGGCGGGACACCCCTTCCCCAGGAGCCAGGGCCACCTTTCTTAGCTGTAGCCTCAGCAGGGACACCTGGAGAAAGGGGAGGCGCTGAGCGGGGGTCGGGGACTACGCCTCCCAGACGCTGCACAGGGCGGGGGGAACACTGACCACGTCTGGGGGCAGCTCCCGCACGTCCTCGAAGGGTGTCTCTAAGGCATTGGCGTCCACGTTCATCATTACCACGTCTTCAAGGGCTTTCTCGCGAACTTTCTGTTGGGGAGTCCGAGCCGGGACAGCGGCTCAAGAGCCCAAGAATTTCTGGCGGGGAAGGGTATCTGGGGGTGCAGAGGAAGGGGCCCCGACCCAGGGGCCCCGACCCACCCCTCCCACCCTCACTATCACCCCTGAGGACCAGGTGTGCTCCCAATCACCTCCGCGAGACTGGCGTGCACTCCAATGAGGTAGGGCATGGGTGCGCTGCGGGCAAGCGAGGGGGCGGCGGTCATGCAGGTGCTGTGCCTAGATCCCCAGGACCCCAAGCCCTGCTCCTTCCCAGACCTCGCCCCTCACCAGCAGTAGTCCAGCAGGTGCGGTGGTAGCGTGGGGATTAGCACGTGCTCCCAGCGCATGGGGTACAGGAGGGCGCAGATCGCGTGGATGCACGATGTCAGCTGGGGATGCGTGGGGCCCTGCAGTTAGGGCCTGGACCCCTAGCTTCAAGGACCCTCTCTGAGACGGTAGCTCTCCCGACTTTATATCCTACGTCCTCATTCTCCGGCCACTAACCTACCCCACCTGCTACTGGGTAAGGGGTGGAAACTCAGACGCCTTCAGTAATCATGCGCAGACCGAGAATTCGACAAATTAGAGCACTCGGGACGGGTGAAGCCCCGTCCTAATCCTTCTCTCTGGGACTATAGGAGAACAGCAGCTTTCCAAACCGCGGACCCCACCCACAAAGAGGCGTGGCTAGTCTTGGGCACGCCCCAGCACCGCCCCTAGAGGGTGGAGCCAACATTCAGCTCCCACTGCCCTCCTTCCCCTAGGGACCCAGCGAGACGTTTTCCCTCATCTCACCCCCAGGAGGGCGGGGTCAGCCTTATTTTGTTCTGTAGTGGGTGGAATCCGAACTCAGCGGTTCCAAAGAGAAAGCAATGCGCAGCCTCCCCTGGTCCACGCCCCGCCTCCATAAGGGCGGAGCCAGGACTCAACTTGACCCTCACCTTCAAAGGGCCCAGCCCGCACTCAGCCGGGTGGGGTTAGGGCTTGAGTCAGGCCCTTGATCCCGCCCCCATGGGCGAAGCCAGGCCTCGGTCCCTCCCCCTGCCCGACTGGCCCTTCGGCCCCGACTCACGGTGCTCAGTTTGCTGGCGACGATCAGGACCCTTCGCTCCGCCAAGAGCGCAGCGAAAAGCCCCACGATGTTCTCGTCGGTCACCGCCACCACCAGCTCCGTTAGGTTCCTCTGAGGAGAGGGAGAGCAACGCTGGCCGCGAGGGACGCTACGATCGGGCACCCTCCGGCCCCGTCCCGTTTCGAGAGCTTTCACCACCAGAGGTCCCTGCCAGGTTCTCACTCACATTCTCAGGAATGGATGGCAGGCGGCCGGAGTCCGGGGCCACGAAACAGGAAAGCTGGTGGGGGATTGGCGAGGGCACCGGTCAGTCAGGCCTCAGCCCACTTGGGTGCCTTACTTTCTAGGGCCCTTGAGCCCCACTCACCGGCCTGCTCTTCCCGGGGCCGGGGGGCAGGATGCCTTGCGCGCTGGAGATGGTCATCCCGCTGCTCTGGGGAGAGGTAGTTGCGCAGTCTGGAGGACTGAGGCGAAGCTTCCCCATCCACCTGGGGCCTGACACCAGGGGTTGGGGCTACTCACCAGCTCCAGCCCCATTGAGGCCTGGGGCCCAGGCAGGGGCTGCTGCAGCAGATTTAGAAGAAGTTCCTCGGCCTCAGAGACCTGGGTGGGGGTGGAGTGTCTGAGCCAGAACTTGGGCTGGGAAACTGCGGGGTTTGGCTCAGGGGAGAGGTCTGGGAGGAGCCAAGGGGCTAGGGTCAGGCCTGGGGACGTGATGGGGCAGGGGCTCTAATTCCCCTGAGAGTGAGAGGGGGCCTGATCTCACCTGATCTTGAGCCAGGAGGTCCCCCACTGTGTTCAGCAGCTTGTAGAACACCTCGAACCAAGGTAGGTGACTGTGGAGAGAGGCACAGTTTCCTTGGAGCGCCCCCTGGTGGATCCCCCTCTCTCCCCTCCCACTCCAGATCCCGTGCCCACACCTGAGGATGCAGAGGCAACTCTGGGCACCAGCCCGAAGGCGGCAGAAGCCAAATCTACGGGTGCCGGCCAGGTCAGTCAGGGCAAAGGTGAAGTGCTGTACGGCGGGGATGGGCGGCTTCCTGGAGGCAGGAAAGACTCTCAGAGAGACCTGGGTATCCCTGCTCCCTGACCCCCAGCACTGCTCCCATGCCTGCCATCTGGGTGTACAGATCTGTCAGAGCCCGCGTGGCTGGGTGCCTAGGTGTCGTGGTCTCTGGGTGTACGGGTTTTTGGATATTTGAGTCCTCGGATGTTTGAACCCTGAGAGATGTGAGCCCCTGGCTCCTGGGGTGTTCACTTCCTTATTCCATACCTTTCCACATCAAAAGGGAAGCAGAATTTGGGCACCATCTGCATAGCTTCCTGGGGGTAGAGAGAAACACATACTCCAGCCCCTCTGAGGCCTGGGGGCAGGGTCTGGTGCCAGGCCCAGGCCCCAGGTCAGAGACATACAGTCTCCCCCAGCAGGAATAGCCCTGGCCCCCGGGAACAAAGGGGAACAAAGAACCAACCGGCATACCTGGTCCCTGAAGTCTGGGGGGAACTGCCGCAGTATGGGGGGATCTGTGGGGAGAGCAGGTCTTTACATTCAAGGGTCTAGACCTACCCTCCTGCTCCCCACCCCTACCTGATGCTCTCACTCACCCTTCTGCAGGCAGTCGGGGCAGGTGGCTTCGAAGAACCAGTCAAACATGGCCAGGGGACCCCCTCTGTGGGACAGGAGACAGCTTAGTGGGGCCAGTGACTTGCTTCTGTGTGTGTGGTCGTGTCTGTGTGGGCTCTGCACAAGTGTGTGATCGTATGTGCACGAGTGACTGGGGTACCTGCGCGTGTGTGACCCCAAGAGCTGTAGCAGCAGCGTGCAGGTCGTGAGGGGCCGTGCGTGTAACTTGCAACACTGTTGATTCTGTGTGCCCCTGCGAGTGGAGCGGTGTCAGAGACAGTGTGTGCGTGTGACTGTGAGCACGTGAGTGTGTGTTTGTGATCCTATTCCAATGTCTGCCTGAAAGTGTAAGACTGTCCAGTGTATGTGCAGGTGGAGCTGAGTCTGGCGAGTAGCACCTACTTTTCCCTGCATGGCTGTGAGTGCAGAGTAAGGGCGTGAGGATGCCCCTGGTCTTGGGAGCCGGGGGGACTGCCTGCGCATCTGTGTGCAAAACTTTGTGGACCCCCAGGTGCTGACCCCCAATTTCTCATCAGAGCAAGGAGAGCACTTGCCCCCGTACTTCTGGGAGCCCTGTAATCTCTTCCTCCTCTTTCCTCCTCGCAGAGGGTGCTGGGACTGGGGCAGGCTGGGGAGAGTGTCAGACCTGCAGGGCCGCAGAGGAAGGGGATGGAGAATCTCTGCAGACATGATGTCCTGGCAAAGACACGCACAGAACCTGACGTGGGGACACCCTACCCCTAGCACTTCACTCTCACGCAGACACAAGCCCCAGTCACTCACACATGTGGACACCCCAGACTCCTGTCCCCCCATAAGTCCTGCTCCCCATCACTCAGATACACCAAGAGGCACACACTCATAGTCACACGGATCCGGGAAGAGAGCGAGGAGGGCTGAGAGGCTTGAGTGTGCCTGTGTGTGGAACCCACCCTGTGGGCCGGTTGGGATTCGCTCACCTGCTTCTGTAACTCTTGGTCCCTCCCAGGCCTGCGTCAGCCCCGCACCCCTTTGCCCCAGCCCAGGCCTGCTATGGGAATCTTGCTTGGGGCGGGGACGGAGGAAGGGGGCAGTTCTTACTCAGCTCTGGATCCCATGGTCCCTGCAGGGCAGGCCAGTGGAGCCCTCTCCCAGGGGTCCTGGGGGCCTGTGCTTGAGTCAGGCTGAGCCCTGAGTTCTGCTTCCTGTGTGGCTGAGAGAGGAAGTTTAGCGGGTGACGTCCCCGGAGAGGTCCCCGCCCCCACCCACTACAAGAGACCCAGGCGTCCTGCCTCCCAGCCTTCCCAGGCTTGGGTGGGCAGTTCGTGGTGCAGGTTCAGGGCCAGGCCCAGTCCTGTCCTGCCAGGGTGAGCTTTGCCATCATGCACAAGCTGTCCCCTCTCTGGAAGCCAAGGATTTACAGTTCGCCTGAAAAGCTTTCTTCCTCTTTCCTCAACTTTTCTCATGGTTTGTCCAAACGGGCCCGCCCGCCATTCCCTTAAGGACCACCAGAGGGAGCTGGGCTGGAGAGTGGACAGCCCCCTTGTGGTTCTGACCACAGCAATCAGATACAGGCAGAGAGAGACCACACACACGCAGAGCAGAAAAGTGACCTATGGCCAGAGCAGTCACAGACAGCAGACAGATCACAAGGAGAAGGTAGTCACACACAGGTACCGGGGAGAGCACACAAATTGAGCACCCTTGCTCTAAGGTATGACAGACGCAGAGATAGTGCGCAGGCGCATCCAGCCAACAGGAGATGACAGATAGACACACATGCAGTGACCGCAGCCACTGATGCAAAGAGCATAACAGAGAAATTAGGCCAGGACGAGAGTGCGCAGACAGGATAGAGCAGTCAGTAACACAGTGACAGAAGGACATATGTGGTTGGGGTCCGGCCGCCAGTCAGACTCACAGCTGGATATAGTCCCATGTATGGTGAGAGCCACAGCTGGATGTACCCAGAGTTCCAGACTCACACACACACATACACAGAGACACACACACACACAGGTGGACAGATGCCACATTGAAATCAAGGTATATTGACATACTTGCAGGCACAGAGGCAGAACACAACACTGGCACTCACAGTCACAAACATAGATGCAAAATCCAGTAGAGCAACTCAGAGTCAGAACACAGCAGACTCTGCACGATGCTGTGATCTCTGCAAGGTGGTGGGAGTGTCCGTGTGCGTGTTGGCATGCACTTGAATGAGACCACATGCTTGGTGTGTCCCAGGGTGTCCAGGGGTGAAAATGGGTATATTGTGTGCCCATGGAGTTTGGGCCATGGAGTTCTAGTCCATCAGATGTAGATGGTGGGGATTCTTGCTCCATATATGTCCATATGACTGTGGGTGCAAGGTATTTCTATACTGAGAAGGGGCTGTGAGCAGGTGCACAAGTATATGAACACACACAGACAAGCACCCGTCCCCCCCAACACATAACTCCAAAGTCTCCAGCCAAGACACAGAATCATAAGGTTGACCATTCTTGGTGCCTCCTTTCTCTCTTGGGGAAACTGGACCCCAGGTAGGACTGGAGTTGGGGGTGCAGAGTACTTGGGAATTCCTTCTCTCCCTCTCAGATTTTGTTATACACTGAAGATGTTCCCCCATTCCAATTTACACGTCAAGTCCTAAACCCCAATGTGATGGTATGAGGCGGTGGGATCTTTGGGAGGTGACTAGGTCATCAGGTAGAGCCCTCCTGAATAGGACTAGTGCCCTTATAACTAGAACCCCTAGAGAACCTCCTAGCCCCTTCCACATATCAGGAAATAGTGAGAGATGACAGTCCCTGAACCAGAGTGGGCCCTTACCAGACTCTGCTGATGCGTTGGTCTCAAACTTCCAGCCTCCAGAACTGTGAGAATAAATGTCTGTTGTTGATGAGTTACCCAGTCAGTAGATTCCGTGAGAGCAGCCCAGTCAGGCTAAGTACAGGCCTAGACTCTACTCTGCAGAGCCCTCCCAAGTCCCTCTTCATTTCTGAAATTCACTCTAATTCAGGGCAAACCAATGGGGGCAGATGTAAAAGAAAAGTTCATATCCTAGATGTGTGACCTCAAAATGGAATGTTCTTGAGATCAGTTTCTGCCTGTGTAACATAAGTAGACACGGTTCTTGTCTCAGCAACCCCATGAAGGTCTACTGAGAAGTCACCTGATGTTTAGGTTGAGGCTAAGCCTGAATCACACCTCTGATATGTTCTATCGCTTGAGAGGCAGCTCAGGTAAGTGGCTAAGAGAACAACAGTGGCCTCATGCACAAATGCCCACTCTGTGCTGGGGTGGTGCCCGTGGGACCTCAGATCCTCACAAACCTTTCCAAGGTGGAGGTGTGGGGGCAATGGGAGACGATGTGATCCCATTTTACAGGTGAGCAAATCAAGGCTAAGAGGGACAAGTGATTTACTCAATACTCTACAGTGAGTTGTTGGCACATAGTGGTCTGTTTGACTTCAAAATCTGTCCCTCTTCCCCAGATCGGATTCCCTTTCAGTGTCCATATGCCTCCCATGGGACAGGTCCCTGCTGCTGGCCTCCCCACAGGGAAACGCACACTGAAGGAACGTGGCAGGACAGTTAATTCATTTATTGATGGCGAGCAAGGGGCAGAGGCTGGGGAGGGGTACAACTTTTCATGCCCACATGCTCCAGGGCATTACACCCCTGGAAAGCCAGGTGGGTAGGGCCTGAGGGAGCAGTAGGGTTGAGGTGGCTCACAGGTGTCAAAGGTGAGGCAAGGTCAGGCTGGAGGTGAAGCAAGGTTTAGAGGGCAGGGTCAAAGGTAAACTGGGTGTCACAGGTCTCAGGTGCAATGGGGTTCATGGGTGAGGTTAAAGACGAAGGAGAGGTCAGGGGGTGAAGGAAGGCTCATGGAGGTCAGGAAAGGCCTGAGGTGAAGCAAGCCTCATGCGAATGTTAAGAGTCAGAAGAACTCAGGGGGTTGGAGGTAAAGTGGAGTTGAGGGTCAAAGGTAGGCCAGGGTCAGGGGTGAAGTGAGGTTTGTGGGCTCCTTAGGGTCAGGTGAAGTGAAGATGGTAGGGTCAGAGATGAGTCAGGCTCTGAGGTGAAGCAGGGTCTGCCAGCGTTCTTAGGGGTCAGAGGTCAGCAGCCTAGGGGTGGGGAGGGCAAACAGGAAGTGAAGGGGGCAGACCTAGGCCACCTCCTCCTCGGCCTCCTCCTCAAACTCGCCCTCCTCAGCTGTGGCGTCCTGGTACTGCTGGTACTCGGACACCAGGTCATTCATGTTGCTCTCGGCCTCGGTGAACTCCATCTCGTCCATGCCCTCGCCCGTGTACCAGTGCAGGAAGGCCTTGCGCCGGAACATGGCGGTGAACTGCTCCGAGATGCGCTTGAACAGCTCCTGGATGGCCGTGCTGTTGCCGATGAAGGTGGCGGCCATCTTCAGGCCCCGCGGCGGGATGTCGCACACGGCCGTCTTCACGTTGTTGGGGATCCACTCCACGAAGTAGCTGCTGTTCTTGCTCTGCACGCTTAGCATCTGCTCGTCCACCTCCTTCATGGACATGCGGCCCCTGAACACCGCGGCCACGGTCAGGTAGCGGCCGTGGCGCGGGTCGCAGGCGGCCATCATGTTCTTGGCATCGAACATCTGCTGCGTGAGCTCGGGCACCGTCAGGGCACGGTACTGCTGGCTGCCCCGGCTGGTCAGCGGCGCGAAGCCGGGCATGAAGAAGTGCAGGCGCGGGAAGGGCACCATGTTCACGGCCAGCTTGCGCAGGTCGGCGTTCAGCTGGCCCGGGAAGCGCAGGCAGGTGGTGACCCCGCTCATGGTGGCGGACACCAGGTGGTTGAGGTCCCCGTAGGTGGGCGTGGTCAGCTTGAGGGTGCGGAAGCAGATGTCGTAGAGGGCCTCGTTGTCGATGCAGTAGGTCTCGTCCGTGTTCTCCACCAGCTGGTGCACGGACAGGGTGGCGTTGTAGGGCTCCACCACCGTGTCGGACACCTTGGGGGAGGGCACCACGCTGAAGGTGTTCATGATCCTGTCTGGGAACTCCTCACGGATCTTGCTGATGAGCAGCGTGCCCATGCCGGACCCCGTGCCCCCGCCCAGCGAGTGGGTCAGCTGGAAGCCCTGCAGGCAGTCGCAGCTCTCAGCCTCCTTCCGCACCACATCCAGGACGGCATCTACCAGCTCCGCGCCCTCCGTGTAGTGACCCTTGGCCCAGTTGTTGCCGGCTCCAGACTGGCCTAAAGAAGGAAGGAGGGGGCAGGGACACAGAGAGGGTTATGGGAGGACCCACCCTCAACCCCCGCCATCCTAGGAGTTGAATAATAATAATAACAATAGTAATAATAATAATAATAATTACTACAATTATTTTGATTATTAATTTTTCTTTTTGCTGTTATCCTCCCCCCTTCACCCAACAGCCACGAGGATCCTGGTAAAAGTTAGATCTAATTATGTCCCACATTAGCTCAAAATCATTTCAGAACTCCTGTCTTTGACCACTCCGACCATCCCAGGGCTCCCACCTGGGTATGGGTAAAAGACCAAGTCCCCCCTGTGCCCACACAGCCCCGTACATCCTGCCTCATCCTCTTCCTCTGTCCCCCTTGGCCACTCTGCTTTGGTCACATGGGCCTACTTGCTAATCCTCCAACATGCCAGGTGTGGTCCTGCTCCAGGGCCCTTATACAGGCTGTTTCTTCTGCCTGGAATGCTCTTCCCCCAGAGGCCATATGGCTCCCTCTCGCACCTCTTTCAGGACTTCGTCACCCTCAGTGAGCCTCTCTCTGTTCACCCTGTATACAACGGCAACCCCTCCACATTTATTATTTCTCTTCCCTGTTTGGTCTTTCCCATAGCACTGACAAATGTACGCTTTCTTATTAATCATCTCGTCTATAATCTCATAGGGGAAAGCAAGCTCCAGGAGGATGAGGATTAGTCTCAGAATATTGCCTGGTATTTTTGTGAGTTAACATTTCTTCTCACCCCTGTCCTGACTCCAGCGTGCTCAGGCCCTCGCATACCCATCTGGACCAGAGCAGTCTAGCAGCCCTGGACCCTGATCCAAGGCTTCTTTCTTCCACACACAGTTGGTTTTCCCCCATCAGCCACCAGAGGGCTCGGTGAGACCTGAATCGGGCCTGGCCCTCTTCTGCCCACAGACCTTGGGTGATCCTGCAAAAGTCCACATCCTCCTTGCTCCTGGCGCACCCAGGAGGCCCCACAAGACCTATCCCCTCCTCCTGCCCCTCCCTGCCTTCACCTCCTCCTGCTTTGTCCCTCAGTCACTCTGCTTCAGCCGCTCTAGACATGAGGAGGATTAGCCGCTCCTCACTGACTCTCCAGCACACCAGCTCTTAGTGCTGCCTCAGTGCCTTTGAATGGGCTGTGCAGGCTGCTTGTGCTGTCCTCCCTGGTACTCACCTGGTTGACTTTTCCTCCAGGTGGCTGTGCATTGCTACCTCCTCAGAGGAAACTTTCACTACCACCTTCCCTGCCCTGTCTCCCAGAGGTTATAGAATTTCTTGGCCTGACTGGCGCCTCCCGAGTACCCTACAATCCCGAGGATGTGCTATGCACCAACCCTGCAGCAGAGGATCATTATTTTGCTGAATCTGCACAGACCAGAGAGGGGACGTCACTTGTCCAGGGTCACACAGCTTTTCCTATCAATCCCTGGACTCCAGACTCGAAACAACATTGCCCTGAAAAAGAGAGGTGCTGAGATGCTGGGGGAGCCTTGGGTAGCCAGGTGCGGGCAGCCAACCTGACCTAGGAGGCACCAAGAAAGATCCCGGAGGAATTCAGTACGCTTGCCCTGACCCTGGCTGCTGAAGGTGTGCCTGCTGTCTTCATATGTGCTGTGCCTCTGTTGGCACACCCTGCCTCCCTTCAGTAGCCTTTTTCAAAAAAAGATTGATTTATTTATGCACACAGGAGCTGGGGTGTAGGCCAAAGGTGTGGGGGATGAGAAGATTCACCAGAGGCAGAGTGGGGAGTGGAACAGGCAGATTTACTGAAACACACTGCTGAGGGGAGCCGCGGGGAGACAGGAGAGGTCTGCTGTGCCATGAGGGTCAGCTCTCTGGTTGGGGATCAAACTCAAGCTGCAGAGGCTGTGGACAGCGTCATAGTACTGTGACGTAACCCCTTGTGCCACAGAGGAGGTTCCTTCAATAATCTTTTGTCAGTCTAATTTCTACTCATCTTTTAGGCCCCAGATCCTATGATAATGAAGCATCGACAATGACTGCTTATTTATCCTTTTCTCTGTGCATTATTTTAAGGTGTTATTCTAAGGTCTTTATACATATTAATCTCTTGAAGCATCATATGACTGAAAAGTAGTTCTTTTTTAAAATGTCTGTTTTAAAGATGACAAGTCTGAGGCACAGAGAGATTTGGCTGGGTCCATCCAAAGTTACCCAGCTGGCTCAGTCTGTGTCTGAGTTTTATTTACTTGTCTTTGCTTCCCATCTCCCTCCACCAGGATGTCAGCTTTGGGGCTGACAGTGACCTTAGTCTGTTTTGTTCCCTGCTGGTATTGCCAGGAGATACAGTGGAGTCTAGTATGCAGTCGGTGCTCAGTTAGTATCTGTCAAATGCATGAAGCGACGGAATTGGGATTTGTATTCAGGCGCTCTGCCTCTGGTTCATAACTGTTAAATTAAAATGTCACCTCTTCCAGGAAGCCTTCTGTACTTCTCATCCTTCATCAAGTGACTTCCTGGATTACCACAGAGCCCTGTGGTTCCCCCATCACAGACCTGACTGCTGGGTCCCTGCCCGCATTGGGCTGTGGTTGTGGCTGGAGTCCCTGATTGGAGGTGGGGAACAAGAGGCTTCCCTGCCTGGCCACACTGGGGACTCACCAAACACAAAGTTGTCTGGCCGGAAGATCTGGCCGAAGGGGCCTGAGCGCACGGAGTCCATGGTGCCTGGTTCCAAGTCCACCAGTACCGCTCTGGGAACATAATTTCCTCCTGTAAGGAAGCAGATGGAGGGCAGCTGGGGTGAGTGCCAGGAACCAGCATCCTCTCTCTCCAGCTCCCTCCCTACCCCCACTTCAGCAGATGCCCCTGCACCCTACCTGTGGCCTCGTTGTAGTACACGTTGATTCTCTCCAGCTGCAGGTCACTGTCCCCATGGTATGTGCCAGTGGGGTCGATGCCGTGCTCATCACTTATCACCTCCCAGAACTAAAGGGGTGGTGGGGAGAGGAGATGAGAGAGAGAGAGAGAGAAAGAGAGAGAGAGAGAGAGAGAGAAGAGCCCACTCCTATATTCTTGACCCAGGATGCCCTACCACCTCTCTAGGTGCCTCCTGTCCCCCTTCAGCAAAAAGAATGGGGAACCTAGAGGTACAGTGGGAGGCAAGGATGAGGCAGCAAGAAGGGAGTGGTGGGGGTGGGGTGAAGCAGAGTTACCCCTTCCTCCCACCTCCAGCCTAGCTGGCTGCTGTCAGTGGCTCTAGCTGCAGCAGGAGGGGAGACATCTCTTTGTGCGCGTGCAGGGGACAGTGGGCCAGCTGTGAAGCCAGCTGTGGTCCTCGGACAGAAGGTTAGGCCCCACCCCCATTGGCCTCTTTGTTCCCAGCCTGGCCTTCGTCCCCAGCGCCCCTCCCCCACCGTCCCTGGGGTGCTGGCCTCCAGGAGAGCCGTCACCCACAAAAGCCCAAAGTGGGGGAGCCCTGCGAAGCTGAAGGACCTCGCTCCGCTCCTCTCGACCGCTTCCCGGGGCCGGGTCCCACGCACACCTTCGCCCCTATCTGGTTGCCGCACTGGCCGGCCTGCAGGTGCACGATCTCCCGCATGGCGGTGGCGCTGACAGGGGACACGGGGGTGACGCGGATGCTGGGAGCTGCGGCGGCCGAGTGGGAGGTGGACGTTCGGCGGACGCTCGGAGGCAGCAGCGAAGCACTGTCCCTGCGCCCCCGGGGCGCCTCTATATGAGCGGGCGCGGCCCTCGTCACAGCCGGTCACAGGTCCGCTCCGCCCCCTGGTCCCGCCCCCGGACGGAGGGTGCGGGAGTGGCGGGATCGCCCTCCCCTGCGGCGTGCAGACCTCTCCCACCCTGGGGTTCAGGCCCCTCAGGCTCCTCTGTACCATTTCCCCACGCCCCGCCAGCCTCCCCCACTCCCAGCCAGATCTGGCAACCCAGGTTTTGCAGAGCTCGGGAGCGGGAGAGGGAGCCTCTTAGTAAACAAGCGCCAGGGAGCTCCTGCCTCGCCCTGCACCCTCCCACCCGCGTCCCAGCCCCCGGCCGCCCGGCCTCAGTTGTCTCTCCACAGCCTCCCTGGCACTCCATTTCGGTCTCATTCGCTGGAATCTCCGTACCAGCTGGGAGGCTCTCCTAGTGGGTTGAGGCTGGGGGCTCCCGAGTCGCGATTTATTCGAGAGGGGTGGGAGGTCGGTTCCTGGAGGACTTGTCTTGAAGCTGCGTTGTAAGTAAAACTACACTTCCCTTCCCTGTTTGACTGGGGATGCTGTGGAAGCTGACAGATTGCGGGGAACTGGGTGCTCCCCTGGATGCTCTGTTGGTTTGGCTTCACAGCAGATACGGCCACCCCAGCCTTGCCACGGGTGGAAAATGAAGACTCATAGCTGGGTTACATTTTGGAGGGTGGCAGGGCCAGAGATTCCAGGGAGCTTCTTTGCTCCTCCGGATTAGCACCTCTCTGCTTCACTGCTATTATTACAAGCTTCCTCTCCCCCCAGCTTCACATTCCTTGCTAGCTATGTGACCTTGCACGGATCCCTTTAACTGTGGCTGAATTCTCTACTCTGTAAGAAGGGGCCAATCAAGAATGGCCACTGTGATGGGAATGGGAGAGTCCGATGAGATGACCCAGTTAACACGATGGCCCCAGTTTCCCCCAGCACAGAGTAAACAATAAATAAATTGTAGCTAATGGTATTACAGTTATTATCAGGGACAGGGCAAGACTTCCTGCACGGACCCTCGAGTGAAGGCCAGACTTCTCGGGGCCACCTTCAGCGGGCAGCTCTGCTTCTATCATGTCAGGAAGCCTCCTCCTTATCCGGGGTGGCTTCTGGCTAATGTGGGGGTAAGTGCGGGTAGTGGGGCCTGGGGCTAGCTAGATCAGCTATGGCTGGCACCTCATGATGGCCAGTCGCTATAATTTTGACCAGTGGGGCTCAGCCTAGGGATGATTCTGCTCCCCCAGGGGACACTTGGCAATGACTGGAGATTTTTTTCTGTTGTTGTCATGCTTGGATGTGTGGCATCTAGTGGGTGGTTGTTTTGAAATATTTTCCAGTACACAGGACAGTCCATCCCCAACCCCTTCCCAAGAACTACCTGATTCCAAAGAGCGATAATACCGAGGACTGGGAAAACAACTGAGTTAGAGTCCTAGCTCACACCATACTCTAGAATAAATTCCAGATGGGTTAAAAGATAAGGGCCAGGGTGACCCCAGCATCTGTGACTCACCCTCCTTCTCCTTCCCCGTTGGGTATTTAAATATGCACAGCACCCCAGGACCTCCATATGTCGGATGACTTGTGGGAGACAGTCTCTGGGTGTGTATGTTAATAAAATCCCTTATCCTTTAGTCCAGGAAAGCCCCCACCCCCCACAGCAAAGTTACTTACCCCAAACACCAGCGTCATTAAGTCCAGAAGTGCTGTAGACTTTTGAGGTCCTCAACCAATGCAGTTGATCCCTGCGCGCTGGTTTTTGGACTGGAACGGGAGGCCCACCAGCCCATGTTAATGTATACAAGAGTGTATTAGACCTGTGTTGGCATTTCCTAAAATTTTTTAAAAAAATATTTATTTATTTATGCATACAAGCGCTGGGGTACAGGCCAGAGGCGTGGGTAGTGAGAGGATTCACCAGAGACAGAGTGGGAAGCAGAACAGACAGACTGACTGACTGAAACACACTGCTGAAGGGAGCAGCGGGCGAGGCAGGAGAGGTCTGCTGTGCCATGTGGGTCCCCTCGCTGGCTGGCAGCTGGGATCTAACTCGTGCTGCAGTGACTGTGGTTTGCTTCACATTGCGTTGCTTAACACAGTACGCCACCAGGGAGGCCCTTCCTAAAATATTAACATGGCAAACCTTAAAAAAACATAAAATGGGTGAGCTGCTGGAAGGGGATGGTTTAGAGCTCAGCACTGGAAAAACAGAGTTTCCTGTGCCACTGTACCGGGGTTGGGGGAGTTTATTTGGGGTGTGGACTGAGCCCCATAGTAGAGATGGGGTTTTCTGGGTTACCTACCTGGAAGGGACTCTCCCTGTGGAGACATGCTCTTTGGTCTGCAGCAGGGCATTGCTTGGGCTCCCTGATGGCCCTAAGGGGGAGGAATACAGAGAGTGGGAAGAGAAGACGAGAATGAAAAGCAGGGGCCAGACTTCTAGCTCTTGGAGCTGCTGGACTTGGCATTGCCTGAAATATAGAAAGATCAGAGACATAGAAAGCCTGGAAGAAGGGCAAAGGAATTTAGGGTGGCTGACATTACCTGAACCCCACGACAGACTGTATGGTCTCTCCTGGGCTCCCATCCTGGAGGTAGCATGCCAGGTATACCCATAGGTTCCGGGCAAGTAGACCCTCCTCGTACTCAGGCATCCCGTAGCATCACCCACCACCTAGAAAGCCATCAGGCTCCCTGTAGGAATTCTAAGGCCATATTGTAGGAGGGTGCCCGTAGTTCAAGATGTGGATGTAGCCAGTGAACAGTCAGGGAAGAAAAAAGGAGTTGGACAGAGAGCCATAAGGGCCAAGTCTTCCGGTCGTCCCCGAGAATGGGCCTGCAGGTAGAGCTGGGGAGCATGGGCAGTGCCTTGAAGTGCCTGCAGCACCTATCGAGTGACCCCTACTCAGGAATGACATTTTGCATCTATATTTCAGTCCAATTCTGGGTAGCTTGAGGCACTAGCTTGTAACCTTTATATGGGAGTGGAATTTAATCTCTAAAGAGGGTGGGCTCTGGGCCCTGAAACCATCACTGTAACAGAGTCTTATGCTATTAACTCTCAGCCAGCATGAGGGGTGAGAGATAGGCCCACCCAGGCTGCCGTAACAGTCCTTCCTAAGACATATCACTCTGGTATGCAGGTTATTTTGAGCTGAGGTCAGTCGAGGCCCTAAAGGCTCATGAGAAACTTTTATCACTCCCTGAACTACCTAGAAAGAACGCTGAGGGTGTTACCAAGACTTAGGGTTTTTACCAGAAGTCAACCTTCGATTTGAGAAATCATTCCACATGGCAGGGCAAGCGTCTCATGACAGAGCACTTATTTGGGCTTTGTCATAGGAGTCACCTTCTCCTTGCCACGTGAATCCCCTTCCTCTTTCTTGCAGCCCCAGGTCCCTCTCCCACTCCTCAGCTCAGGGTACAGATACCTTTACCTCGTCCCATTGTCTTGAGACTCTACCTCCATGTGTCTTCTGCAAATTAAATTTGTTCTTTTCTCCCACTGATCGTTTGATGTTGATTTGATTGATTAGCTAGTCTGAGAAGAACCCAGAGGGTTAGGAGGTGCTTCCTCTTCACCCCTACAGGGGAATTGTAGATGGTAGATAGGGGGCTAAGGGGTGGTGGGGGGGAGAGAATCCCATTTTTAAAGCCCAAGTTAGTTAACTTCCTTGAGACCAACAGGAAGAACAGGAAGGCGGCTGTGGTGCATTTCCAGGAGACATCTGGTATGGGTGTTGGGGGTCTCTCACGAGGTGGGGGAATTCCCAGATAACCAGAACTCTGTTCTTATTATTGGCCACCCTTTCTGAGGGCCACAGAACCAGGGAGAGGCCTGCCTCCTGGTGTGCCTGGATGCCTTCTGAGGCATCCAGGGTGCCTTCTGGGTGCCTTCTGATCTGGGTGCCTTCTGGGGGCTGTATTGCCACTCCATGTGTGAGCACAGCACATGCGCCCCGGCCCCCAGAGCACCCTGAGGGGAGGCTTCGCTTTGCCTATTATTAGTCATCACAGTGACATTCTGAGTCCTGTCCTGAGTGATTTGAGTGTGCTTGTTTTTGTTTTAACACTTGAAACCACCCCCCTAGGAAACAGCTGCTGTTTGCGAGCCCATTTTACAAGGGAGGAAACAGAGACCCCAGGAGGCTGAGTATCTATGCAGCGTCATCTGCCCATAATTGAGGCTGGAAAGAAGCCCAGCACATTCCCGTTCCAAAGTCCCTGCACTTGGATCACTCCCAGTAGTTACTGTGTTACTTGATCTTAAAAAAAAAAAAAAAGATGGGTTGTCTTTCAGGAAGAAAGTGCTGCTGGTGTGAAGGCAGCCCTGTGACAGTCACACGTGTCTATGCCATCTTTGTCCACGGGACCCATGGGTCCTTTACTCCTTCTCTTCTCCCCCTTTCTTCTGCCACCTCAAAGCCTAGTCCCTTAAACCTACATCTCTGCTGGGTCTGATTTCCCATCTCCCTGCCCTTGGCAGAGCCCAGCTCTGGGCACGGACCCAACCTGGCAAGGGCCCTCTCCAGCTGTGGGAAGGGAGAGATAGAGGGTTCTAGAAGTTGCTGTTTTGGGACAGAGATGCTGAATGAGCCTTAAGAGGAGCTAGGCCCTCCCACTCTTGCTCTCTGAGCTCCAGAAGCACACACAGGCTCTATGGAAGCTGTGCCTGGTACTGCTGGCGCCAAGCATGGGGTGGGGGGGGGACAATGGGGCATTCTCTGGCTTTGCCGGGTATGTGGCCCTGCTCCTGCCAACACTTACCATCGTGGCATCCCAAGCAAATGTCCTCAGAAAAAGCAGGATTTCCTGGGAGCTGGGCAGGGGGAGAGCTGACATCAACTGGGGCTGCAGGTGGGATGGGGACTTCTTGCCCTTCCCGAACACTGGCCTGGAATTGGAGACATCTTCAGGGTGTACTGTGCAGGGGTAGTGGGTGATGTAGCTGCTATCACAGTTGAAGGAGGTGCAGCCTGGTAGGCACACAGTCAGGAAGTGAGGCTGCAGTGACCTATGGTCATCCTGGCAATCCTGGTCATGGAACAGCAGACCGTGCCACCAGACAGGAAGGTAGGTGCCCAGCTGCTTGTGGATCAGAGTCATGAAGGTGCTGTGTATGAAAGTGGCTCAGCTTCAGGCTCTGGACATGGATCATCTCTCTGGTCATCCAGGCTGATCTGTGTGACCCCACTAAAGGGAGAGAGATGACTGCTGAGGGGCCACATAATACAGACACCCTCCCCTGCAACAGTACTTTCTAACACAGGCATACAGATTCCGATATACACACATGGACACAACAGTATACTCACAACACACATAAGGCCATTAGACCCAGACACACACCTGAAACACAAATGCCATCGATCTACCCCCAACTCTTATGCAGTCACAGGCTAACATAGACCAAGTGCCCGCACAGAAGTCACCCACAGTTGACATACCTTCACCAAGCCAGTACAAAACACACAGACTCAGAGACACATACACACAGAATCACATACACAGAACAGATATGCACAGATATGCACAAACTCCAGCATAGAAACAGTCAGATACAGAAACAGACGCATGTACACACACACAAATCAAACATCCACATTGATGTTAAGTGCAACACAGACCACCCCCAACACACATAGACAGGGACTCAAATTCAACATAAACACAGTCGAACACACACATAATACAAAAGGACACCCTCCCCTACTACAGGCACACAGGTAGACCCAGGTACATAACTCAAAAAGAGACACAGCAAATAAAATTATATGAAAAACTGAAAAAAGAAAAAAAAGCGAAGAAAATAAAATATGAAAGACGGAAAAAAGAACAAGACGCACAGCCAGATGCTGGTCCCTCTCCCTTCTCCCCCCAGGAAGAAAGTTAATGCACAAAAGTCACACTCGATCACCAGCTCTGGCAGGAGCAGGAGCATAAGAAGTAGATTTGTCAGTTGCTGGGGAAGATGGGATGGGTGCACCAACCGTGACTGGGCTTCGAGTTTGAGATTGGGCCGTGGGCCACAGTGGGAAGACCCCTGTCCTGACCCTAACGACCAGAGCGGGTGACCCTCTGGCCCTACTCCCTGGGGGTGGGGAGTAGGGTGTGGGGTGGTGGTGTCCCATTGCAGGGGGTACTTATACAGCAAAGGGAGAGGAGCCTTCTCAGGAAGGGCGGGGCCTCCCTCCTTGCTTTAAGGAGGGACTTGGAGGTTTTGGGGGTAGGGTCTCAATAGTGTGGGTGGGGCCTGGAAGAAGGCATCCTGAACAAAAGGGGCGGGGCCTAAAAGAACGAGACGGGATAGTTAAGACCCGCTTTTTGGTCGTGTAGTCCCCCAGGGAAGCCAGACTAGAAATGGGGATGGTTTGAGGCTTGGACTGCGGAGGAAGCTCAGGTCTCTGGAAAGATGGAACCCTGGAAAGGGGTGAAGATTTTGTATATGAAGGATGGAGCCTGGAAGAGGAGGGTGATGAACTAAGAAAGGTAGAAACGTTGGGTGGGGGAGTGGGTAAGAAGAGCCAGCAGGGCCTGGGAGGCTGACGGCTATGGCAGGGCCGTGGGGGGGGGGGGGGCGGGGGGGGGAANGGGGGGGCGGTGAGGAGAATGACGGAAGTAGGAGGGACTGGAGGCTGATAACCATGGAGTGGGCGGGGCTCATGGAGTGCGACGGGGAGGTGGGCGGGACTGGGAGTGGATAAGGCTTAAGTCGCTGACGTAGGGGGAAGTGGGCGGGGCCTTGAGATGTGCAAGGCCTGGGAAACTGACCGCTACGAAGTTGAGAGGGGCCTGGGGCGAATGGGGAAGTGGGCAGGGCCGGGGAATGGGCAGGACTTGGGAGACCAGGTCGGTCCTGGGGGGTGCAGGCTCACTTTTCTCAAGTTCCTGCGGGTCAAATTCAAGTTAGCGTAGGTGACAGTCTTCCTGCGCCAGGGTTCTCCCTGCTGGCCTGCCAGGTCACGAGCGATTCCCTGGTCATTTTCTGGCAGAGACGTGATCGGACGTACGACGCCTCGCCCCGCCCCCTTGGCGCCCTCGCCGCGTCTTATTGGTCGGGCTCGGACCAATGGTAATCCTCCTCCCGGCTCACTGCGCCGTACACAGTCTGACCAGCTGCACCTTTGAGGCGGAGATCGAAACTGAAATGTATGAGTGCATTTGATGGAGACCCTTTTTCTCCTTTCTGCCTAGACCTCTCCACCCAACTCCGTGCAACACTGGACTGAAGCGCCTGGTCCTCCAGGGGCGCTCGCGGCCCACACAGAATGTCGCCTGGAAGACCCAGAGTTCCTCAAGGGGGAACAGATCCCGGGAGGAGAGCCCTGATTCCCTCTGGGGGCGTTGATCTTGAGGGAATAGAAGGGTGGGGCGGGCTCTACACTGGGATGGAGGTGGGGGAAGGGTGGTGTGCTCGCTGGTGCGTTGCGCCTTTGCTTTCCGTGTCTTGCGCGTCTCTTTAGGAGGCTTGAGTCAGTGTGACACTCACGCCTTTGGTGGTCTCTGACTGCTCATCGCAGCGTCTTTGAGGCTCTTTGGCTGCTTATGTGCTAGAGGTATGCGTGCCGCAGCCACGGTTTTGTCCTTGTATGTGCTAGCTTTGCTGACTGCCCCTGTGTATTCGTGATGATATCTGGGCATCCGTCTCAGAGTGTGTCTGTGTGTATGCCTGCGTGATGGATCTCCATGTCTCTTTTGGTATGCGTGAGATTGTGTGTACTTCTGTTCTCCACGTGCTTGATTTTGTATGTTCTGAATGTGTATCTCGTGTCCGTGACTGGCTTTGTTGATTGCTCTTGTGTATTGTTATGTGTGCAGGTGTGTGTCTGTGTCATGTCTGTCTCAGTCTGTGTGTGATTGTGTATAGTCTGATCTCTTTTGTGTCGCTGTGCCTGTCTGTCCAGTGCCTGCCGCCCCGGGCTGTTAGGAGAGTCCCAGGTGGTAGCCAGGCTGGGACTTCCTTCTTCGGGCACAACTTGTTTCCCAGCAGAAGGAACTGGCTTCTCACCTAGGGCCACTCGAGGGTCTTCCCCATCCCCTTGTGCTTCTACTGTACTTAGCAGGGAAACACCATTTCCTGCCTTTGATGTCACTGATTAAATTTTCCCTTCTTCGATCAGTTCAGACTGATGGTTTCTTTGTGTGTGTGCAGACTTGACCACAGTTCCGTGCTTAGCATGAAACAAAACAAACAACAAAAAAAGCAAAATGCATGGAAAGTGCAAGTGGGCAAAAGCATATACAGTTAAAATCCCACATTCTTACTCCTTAACCTCCTCCCAGTTTTTAATATACCTTCTAGAAATACACTATGCTAATTTATCTCCTGCCCCTTACTACTCCATGGCTTCATTGTTAATCTGATGATTTTTCTTTCCATGACTATTTTTGGCTACTTCCATTCTCAACACTTCTGTAATTCCAGCCTCTTTATTTGCCCAGATTTTCACACTGGATTCTGGGCTCTGGAGGTTCATTTCCAGGAGCATCACTAGAGTGCAGTCACATGCTGACACCAAATGATAGCCTGCTAGAAGCAATTATGACTAACCCTACTGCGCATGTACTGTATTTCTGGTACTGCTCTGACTCCATGTTCTTGGATACTAATCCTATAAGGTGGACTTTGGTATTAGTCACACTTCTCAGACAGGAAAAACAATGCAGAGGTGAAGGAATATGCTCAATGTCATACAACTGGCGAAAGGCAGAACTGGGATAGGATGCCCAGTGGTTTGGATCTTGTGCTTTTGCTGTTCCTCACCTAGAAACATACCTGTGAGTACATGGAACCCCCTTTATGGCCCCCTGAACATGCAACAGAATATTGGAAACATACAATTCCAGGGTAGCCAGATGTGTGCTCCAACTCTGCAAAACTTACTTTGCACAGACAGAACTTCTAATGTTTATACTGGTGCACATACATTCTTGCTGAGTCTGTGTTTCCCCAGTCTCTCTGGGGCTGAGGCACCTTGACTTTTTCCACTTTTTCAGAGACTCGACTAACATGGATGAGGTAATCTCATGGCTCAAGATCAACATCATTCCATTGTCTTCCCCCCCCCCCATTTAAAAAAAAAACCCATTTCTCAGTTCACACACCCCCACTTGGTTCCTTGCTTACTCACTTTCTCACTACTGTATTTACTCAGCAAATTGCAAACTCTTTGGTAGATAAAAGACCCAGACCAACGAAAAGTTTGCACAGGGGGAAGTTACAGGCAGGGGCTTGGGGTCGATGGGTGTTGCTGGGAAAAGTAGGGAAAATCAAGGCATACTTCCTGGAGGAGGTGCCTATTTATTAGGCCTAAAAGGCCAAAGAGGAGTGCTCCCCCTCTAATTGCTTCCTGCCTAATCCTTCCCTTGAGTCTCATGATGGTGAGAATGGGGATTCAACCCTACCACTAAAGAGGAGGTAAACTAGTGTTAGCACCCACTTGGGGAGACAGCTGAGTGCAAAGGTGTGACTCCAGTGAAGCTGATATGCTAGGAGGATGACGCTAAGTGCTCTGTGGTGGGAGGGGCCATGTAGCTTAGATATCCTGACCGCAGCAGCACGTCATGGTGCTCCCAAGCTGTGGCCTAAGCCTCCCTCAGCCTGATTGTTCCTCTCCCTGGAGTGGGTGTAGAGAACTCTGCTGACCCCTCACCATAGAGAGGAATTCAGGAGTCACTCTTCTGAGTCCTTGGGTAAGTGCCTTCAACTTTTGGGCTCTTGGTTTCTGTGCTCACTTACTGGAGTTGATGGTATACTCGAGTTGGAGAAAAGTCTCAATGATCGTAATGACGCCATATCACCTTTACTGAGTAGTTACTGTTTGCCTGGCACTGCTCATAACAAGCTTTCAACCACCCTTTAGATCTGCTATTAGTTAAGATATGAAAATCATGGTTCAGAGAGGTGACGCAGCTTGCCTGAGACCACACAGCAAGACATCTGAGACTAGAAATCCAATAATCTAGAGTGGAGGCAGGATATTTTTCTCTGACAGGAGTCAGAGAGAAAATATATTGGGTTTTGTGAACCAGACAGCTTCTGTTATGAGCCAACTGCACAGGCAGATATGTACATGAATGCACAAGGCTTTGTGCCAAAAAATTTAATTTGTGGACACTGAGATTTGAATTTTATGTAATTTACACATGTCTTGAAATATTCTTCTTTGGACTTTTAGTCACTTTAAAGCCAAGACAAATATTTTGCAGTTCGTGGACTATGGCTTGTTGCCCTTTGGAAGCTGTGCTGTTAAGCAGAATGCTATTTCATTCATTCAGTAAACATTATAGAGGCTGCAGTTTTATAGGCACTGGAGGTAGAATGAAAACAAGGCAGATGAAGTTATTCTTCATGAGATGACAACTTCCTGGGGAAAACAATTATAAGCAAATAATGAGACTATTTCAGATGCTGATAAGAAAATGTGATATAACTAGGGGCTTTAGGGCAGAATACTTCCCTTTGGACTCTCTGACAAGGTGCCACGGATAGTCCAACTTCTGATAGAATTTGGTGATGTAACTAGAGCCTGAGGGTTTTTTATTTGGATTGTCTGAGAAGGTGCTGGGACTCCAGATTCCTCTTTCTGCCCTGCAAGTGAGTTTAGGCAACCCTTGGCTATGACCCACTGTGGGGCAGGGCTTAGTAACCAGAGTAGCCCATGGTCTGAGCTTCTTGGCAGGTGCTAGGTGCGCTTGTATCTTTAAATATTTTTAATTGGCCAGGTTTCTTTAAGTGGAGCTGGCTCTTTCACCATCTCATTCTTTGGGTCCTACATGTTGAGAAGCAGTGAGGGTTGAGGTGGTGGAAATTTCAGCTCCTGTGTTCAAGTTCACAGGTTTACTTAGCACTTTGTTTTCAGCATTATTCTTCTACCCTCAACTGTATTCTTCAATCAGAAACTCTGCTATTTCCGTTCTCTTGAGGAAAAAAAAAGAAGTTTGCTTTTCCACTCTGATGGAAAGATGATCTGGTGTCTCTTTGGCAAATCTACTTTGAGCAGACATTTCAGTCTGCCTTTTAGACTGGTCGAGTCACCAATAATTGTGTTTGGGAAGTAATGGTGGGATCCTGCTAAGGGAGTTCTATGTGGATTTTCACCCTGCTGGCTTATAATTTCAGTTTGGGTTTAATCTATCAGCAGCTCTCCTGCGTGCCTCTCATTTTCTCTCTCCTTTTACAACAAACCTGTCTCCTTAAAGTGTTAAATCAATAATAAAACCATCACTAACTGCAGTGGGGCTTCAGGAAACAGCGAGAGAAGGGGCTGCATCCATCATCTTTACCCAGAAGCCTGCTTGGAGCCAACTCTCTGGGAGAAAGGACATTCCCTCCAGGGGGGGCAACAGGTGTGAAGGAATCACTTTAATTCAAAGCAGGGGTTCTCAAACTTGTGCCAGCATCAGCACCCTATGGAGGGCTCATTCAAACCTGGGGTTCCCAGGCTTCCAGGGGTGTGGGCTGAGTTGCGGTGCCCTTGGTTTGGCTATCTCACTGCATAAACCATGGCGTAATGGAAATGTTTAGCGCCTGCGTACTTACATGAGCTAGTGTGATTGTTTTCTCCCATAATTCCACACGGAAGCCCAACACAAGCCCCGATACAGATCAACACTTGCTCAATTGAACCAAAATCTCCCCCAACTCTCCCCTCCACCCATTTCCTGAGCACCGTCCTCTGGCTGAGGGTTCAGCTCAGTTGTGCCACTCGACTTCCACTGTCCATAAGGAAAGTGGGAGCCGGGGCTCAGGGGCCCGGTGGGCGTCCCCTGGATGCTCCGGGCAGAGCGGGCTTGGGTGAGAGTCCAGGGTTCTCACAGGGGCAGCCCATTTCTCAATCCTGTACAGCTTCCCCTTTCAGGCCCTGTGCCGGGCCTATCTCTGCGCCTCCTCCCTCCGCCTCCGCCTCTGCCAGGGAGAGCCAACTAACGGGAAATTAGAATTTCCTGTGTCGTACTCAAGACTGTCCCTTTCCTCCCAGGGGATTTCTCTACCTGGACTCTCCACTCTTCTGCTGCGGGGTCCACAGAGGGCTCCTAAGGGGAAGCGGCCAGGCGGGTGGGTGGGGATGGCCCGGGAAACCGAGGAGGAGGAAGGGTTGGGGGAAAGCCTGAGATTTCCACTGGGTCTCAGAGTCCACATAGAAGGGGGCTGAGGCCTGGCTACCCTCGGACCCTTCCGCACAAGCACTGGGCTTAGGGAAACCCTGTGGGAGCCCCTGTAATGTGGAGCTGGGGAGTGAAACTGGGAGTGGAGGGATTGGGACGCCCAGAATGTCAGAGAAAGCGAGTTAGAGCCACGGGCAGGGAGAGATGCAGACAGGCCGAGGCCGACTGAGACGCACAGAAACAAGAATACAAGGGACCAAGGCGGGAGACCCAACGCAGCCGCAAACAAGGGGAGCGGGAGAGCCCGAGAAAGGCGAGGGCCAGAATTCCAGAGAGGCACCCAGAGAGAGGCAGAGAGCCGGGAGACAGGAGAGACAGGGTTTGGGAGAAAAAGCAGAGCTGAGCGGAGCTCGGAGGGCGAGAGAAAGGGCGCCTCGAGTGACAGGAGAGACAGGACAGCTCCCGGCAGGCGCAGGGGGGCCGGCGGGGCGGGAACCAGCCCAGCGGGATCCCCACCAGCTCCGCCCCGGAAAGCCGGGCTTCCGGGCCGGGTATAAAGCGAGGCGCCGGGAGCCCAGCTTGCAGTCGCCTGCCTCTGGTCATGCCCTGCCTCGCCGAAGCCGCCCAGGACCCCGAAGCCCAGCGGTCCCCCGAACCCTGCGGCCGCGCCTGCCGCCCGCTGCTCTGGGCCCTGAGCGCCGCGCTCCTGCTGCTCTCGGGCACCTTCGCGGCCTTTGTCACTCGCACCTGGATCTTGCCCAGGGACCCCGACTCGCCCAGGGAGGACCCCGCGCCCAGCCCGACGCTGCCCGAGGAGCCGCGTGACCCCTGCGCCAGCCGCCACGACCCCCCACAGGTGAGATGCGTCCGGACTCGGGCTGCGGGGCAAACTCCCACCCCTCCCTCTGAAGCCCCTAATTCATTTAGCACCGGAGGAGACCCCATCTGCACCCTGTCTGCCCCCTCCATGGGAATCTTCATCGATATAACTTTGGGGGTACATTGTAACACACCCATAAGTACACAGGTTTCATAAACCTTCCATCAAAACTCCTGTGCCCCTGACATGTCTGAGGGACACTTCTTTCTCTTGAGCCATTTAGGGGCTCCCACTTTCTTTCCTAACTCCTGGAGAACCTCAGTTTACTCCAGGACCCTATCGTCCTTTTCCTCTCAAGGCATCCCTGTCCCAGGCCCCCCTGGACAGATGTGACCGGTTCTCCCTCCTGCACCCCACAGCGGGGTGCAGTGGGGTCTGTCCTTGAGACAGCACAGGCTGGGACAGGTTGGGCCACCCACTTAGGGTATGTGTGTTTGTTCATTTGGAGAAGAGGGGGAGGGGAGGTAGGCTCCAAGCTTGTGCCAACGCCCACCCCCCTTCCCACTTTCTGGGGAACTGCAGGTGCTGGGTGGGGAACACCTCCACCCACTTTTCTTCTTTCTTCTGTCTTCAGGGTATGTTCGCGCAGCTGGTGGCTGTAGGTGGTAAGTGTCCTGCACCCCTGGGGGGAGGGGGTTGAGGAACTAACTAGGAGTGGGGGGAAGGGAGGGTTTTGTATCTGACCCTCTTACTCCTTGTCGTCCCCCCCCCCCCACTTCTGAAAGCTGTTCCTTCACCCTTTAGAGCCTCATCTGCCCGTCTTTCCCACTGGAACACTCCGTGGCGCCATCTCCTCCCCCCAGATCCCTGCACGCCCAAAGCTGAGGCTTGGTCCTAAACCCCCCCAGTCAGGTCTCTTCTCACTTGGCTCTGGGAGAACCAGAGCCTCCTCCCCACCCCCACCCCCACCCCCCTTCTGAAGCCCTCTTTCCCACTCACTTCCCCTTCCCTCCTTCCGCAGACCTTAAC
>JAGFMF010011614.1:4477490-4500929 GCA_019455555.1 Galemys pyrenaicus | reverse complement strand
CTCTCCTCTCACCCTGCTGCCCCCACCCTTTCCTCCTACCTTGCTTTCCCGGAGACCCTCCCTTTGCCCCTTCCCACCCTCTTCCCCTCTTTCTTCCCCTGTCCCCAGAGATGCTCTCCCCACACTTCCCCTGCTGTCTCTTCTTTCCCTCAGTCTCTTCTCTTACTTCTCTTTACTCCTTTCAAAGTTCTCTTGTTTTCCCTCATTTCTTGAAACTTTTGCCCTTCCTGCTACCGCTCTTCCCTCCCCTGCTCTCTTTCCCCCTCTCTGAGTCCCCTTCTCTATTCCTCATCCCCCCCCAAGTCCTCAGCCACCCCCACCCCCACCTCCCAGCCCAGGACTCTCCCCCTCGCCTTTGCTCATTTGCAAGGACCTCCCCTTCACCGCCTTCTGGCCTATTCCCAGATATCTCTCACCCTCCTCCTCCGCCCTCTCAGAGCGCCCCCTTCTTCCACAATCTCCCCCTTCTTCCCTGCTGTGTCCTCTTCCCTTAGGATGTCATTTCCTTCCTCCCACTCTCCTCCCCCAATCCCACTCTCCTGTGGGCGCCTCTGGGAGGGACCCCCTTTAGCCTTCTCAAACTCTGCCCCCGACTGTTGCCCCTAGTCCTCCTCCTGGGCTGCCGGGCCCCACCCTCTTGCTCATCTTCCCGCCATTTTCCTCCTGCAGCGCAGCTGAAGAACGGACCTGTGGCCTGGCGGGACAGCTCTGGCATGGAGGGCGTGTACCTCCAGGGCCTGACCTATGACAGGAGCACCAAGGAGCTGGAGGTGGGAAAGGCCGGTCTCTATTACGTCTTCTTGCGCCTGGAGCTGCAGCGCGTGATGTTGACCGCAGAGGATCCTGGCCCCGTCTCTGTATCTCTGAGACTGAAGACGCAAGGCTTGGTGGCTGAGGCCCTGGCCTCGACCGTGAACTTGCCAACTGTCTCCGCGGCAAACTCAGCAGTTACTCTCCAGAGTGGCCTCCTGCGTCTAAAGGCTCACCAGCGCCTGGGCGTTCACCTGGAAGTCTCCAAGGGGCAGGCGATTCCCCACTGGCATCTCTCCCAAACCACGGTCTTGGGCGTCTTCCGCATACTCAACGAAGACGACGACATCCCTTCTGAACTCTTCTTGAAGCATTCTACGTGACACGGGACCCAGTTGCCCTCCCCCACCGATGGAGACTGAACCCTGCCTTTCTTCTTTGGGGTCCCTGGTGATGGGGGTCCCCCTATTCTACCTCATCCAGCTGGGCAGGGGTTCTCGCTGCTGACTGCTCTTGGAGGACTCTCCAGGTCACTATCATTCCTGCCCTGAGTTGAACTCTTGGTATTTATTCTGAGTGTGACTCAGACAGTATTTTTTTTTTAAAGATTTATTTATTTATGCACACAAGAGCTGGGGTACAGGCCAGAGTCGTGGGAGGTGAGAGGATTCACCAGACAGAGTGGGGAGCAGAACAGGCAGATGGACTGAAACACACTGCTGAAGGGGGCAGCGGGTGAGGCAGGAGAGGTCTGCTGCGCCATGTGGGTCCCCTCCCGGGCTTGCCGCAGGGATCGAACTCGTTCTGCTGTGGCTGCGTTTTTGCTTCATAGTGCATTGCTTAACCCACTGCGCCACCAGGGAGGCCCTCTGACAGTATTTTATATTAATGCATTCAACTTATATTTATTGGCATCTGTTACTGTGCAGGGCCAGAGAACACCAGCGAACAAAACAGGCCAAATAAAAGCCTTATTTATGTTAATATATGAAAATAAAGACTCATCCCCAGCCCCCAGCCTTGGGATTCATGGGGTTAACTTTTGGGGCCACCTAACTGCTGTGTGTGTTTCTTTCATTCATCCTAATATTTATTGAGCATCTACTGTATATCAAACACTGTTTCAGATGTCGGAGATCAGCTGTGAGGAAGATAGACAAAAATGCAGTTTTTGGAAAACTGACAGTCTGGTGCACTGTATGTATGTGTGTGTGGCTGTGTGGCTGGGCTGTGTCGGAGCATGTGGGGACCAAGCGAGATGGTGGGTCCCAGATGATACAATATTTATAAATTTAATGACTACTTGGTTTTTACTATATGCCAGACAGTGTGAATTATCTTATTAAAGACTCATAACTACCCTGTGCTTTAGGGATTTTATTAGTCCCACTTTACTCATCTCTGCGTGCCTAGGGTTATTTCTATTGTGTCTGTGTGATGGAAATACTGTACTTTACCGTTCTGCAGGGCATTGCTTTCCAGCGATGCTCAGTGCTGATATCACACTGTAACGTCTGTCTATACCGCAGGGCTCTTCGCACGTGTGAAGTGGGGTTTGAATTTTCCTTTGTTGATCCTCTTGAGGGACTGGCGAGAAAGATGCTAAACTTGCAGAGTAGACTTGAAATGTGTGTTGTGGATACCTGTTACACTGAACAACACAAGACTTGAGGAAGTTGTTCTTTAATGTTTTCAAATCGTTATCTGATTTAGCAAAGAAGTTGCTGACAGCAAGCAGACTGTGGTCGTGCACCTTTGTTCCATTTTGTCTCAGTTTTTGAAACAACACGTTCTGTGCTTGCTTGTTTGCGCTGGCGGTCAGAGCTCGACTGGGTGCAAGAGTGGGTAATCACAGATGGCGTGTTGTGAGAACTCAGGGAGTATATGGAATTTGCAATGAAAAGTATATTTTATTATTTGTAAGTTGCAGGCTGCACATCATTTATGCCAGTACATTTTATCATAAGCACACATACTCACTTACCCCTTCTCTAGAGCGCTGGCTGTGAAACATTTATTGTACCCTACTTCCTCTCCATTCTGATCCGTTCCCCACAGCCCCACCAAACAGATATTTTGTCACCTGGTCCATATCAACCAGCTGGGTGTTGATTTCTTTTTTTTTTAAGATTTATTTATGCATACAAGAACTGGGGTACAGGTCAGAGGTGTGGGGGGGATGGTGGTTGTGGTGAGAGGAGTCACCAGAGACAGAGTAGGGAGCAGAACAGGTGGGTCTACTGAAACACATTGCAGAGGAGAGCTGCAGGCAGGACAGGAGAGGTCTGCTGCATCATGTGGGTCAGCTCCCTGGCCAGGGATCGAATTCGTGCTGCAATGGCTGCAGATGGCTTCATAGTGCTGCACCTTAACATCTTGCACCACCGGGGAGGCCCCTGGGTGTTGACTTCTTACAGACATATCACAAAAGGGGCTGAGTGTACAGAGAAGTCTCCATGGAGTTTGCAACCTTGATGGGTCTGAAGGAATGGAAGTGAGGAGTGAGTCAGAGGTGGGAATGTGATGTGGAGGTGAGAAACATTTGCGTGACTTATCTCTACTCTTTTTTTCCTTATGTCATCAGTGTTTATTCTCAGAAAGTTTGTAATTCCTTCATTCACAATTGGTACACTTTCACTCTGGTTATTAAAATAAAACCCATGCTCTCTACTCTCTAGAAAGTTTATTCTCCATGTTCCTCCTGAGTGGGCATCACTCACATTAAGCCCACACCCTTTTGTAGGAATCCTTTCTTTTTTTTTAAAAGATTTATTTATTTACGCATACAAGCACTGGGGTACAGGCCAGAGGTGTGGGGGGGTCTGAGAGGATTCACCAGAGAAAGAGTGGGGAGCAGAACAGGCAGATGGACCAAAATACACTGCTGAGGGGACCAGCGGGTGAGGCAGGAGAGGTCTGCTGTGCCATGTGGGTCCCCTTCCCTGGGCAGCAGGGATTGAACTTGTGCTGCAGTGGCTGTGGTTTGCTTCATAGTGTTGTGCTTAACCCACTGCGCCACCAGGGAGGGGGGGCCTCCACACCCATTTGTATGGCTATACTGGTGATTAAAATGTCATTAAACTCATCCCATACTAGTTGGTAAATGCCTATTAGTTCTCATCCCCATTGCTGGATGCTTCTTCTGGGCTGCTAGGAAGACCCTGTGATACAGCATCCAAAACTTTAATCCCCGGAATTAGTGGGGGGAAGGGTGGTCCATAGGTCAGCATTAAATCTGATTGGTCCATAGGTCAGCATCAAATCTGATTGGTTCAGGAGTCAGATGTCACTGGTTACTGGGCCTTGCTTATTTTGAATAGTAGATGATGGTGCCAGATGATGTCACTCCTCTGGCACAACTGATTGGACCAAGGTGAGCACATGATTCAAGCTGGGCCAATAAGATCTCCTCAATAGGAATGTATGGACCCGGCCCCAAAGACCATATTAGTCAGGAACTGGAAGATGTGCGCGTGGAGTGGAGAAGAGGAAGATGTGTCAGGAGGTGACGGCAGAGAGCAGCTTAGTTTCTATTTGCCCCTCCCCAGAGACATGCCTGCCCTGGGTGCTAGCTTCCTAGGCCTGCCCTAACAGGGTGACTTACAGCAACAGACACTGTCTCACAGCTCTGTTAATCAGGACTGCGGACTTGTGGGGGAACCAACTAGTCAGCAGGTCATGCTCCCCCAAAGACTCATAGTGTAACAGGGTAGTCCCCAGGAAAGGGGAAAGCTCCAAAATCCAGATTCTGCCCTAGGTGGGTAGAGCTGAGCATGCAAAGAAGATTCTGCAGAGAGGACAGGACAGAAAGAAAGAAGGAAGAAGGAAGCAAGATGGAGAGCAGCAAGGAGACCAGGAGGAGGCACGTGGAGCAGAGGGACATGTGATGAAACTGCACTTGCTTTTTGGTCTTGGACTGGTTAGAACAGATGTGGGTGAGAGACCCGTGGGGAGGTTAACATGGCAGCTTTCATCTTGATTTTAATTTTGCTCTTTTCCTCCCGGATTTGTCTGACTCTTTCTGACCCTTTTCTGTGGGTCTCCACTAAAAGGTCCTTTAACTTGTGGCAGCTTTTAGGCCTTGCTTTGGGCCAATCCTATTTGACCGGACTTTTACCCTCAAGGAGATGGGTTAACTTAGTAAATATATTCTTTGTCCTTTCTGTATTATACCCTAATTGTATTAAAGTTCTTTTTCATTAAAGGCCTCATATGTTTGTCTCAATGCGGCAATGGTAAAACCCATTTAAAGAGGGCAGGTTTGGGGGTTCTGGGGTGCCCCTCTCCCTGCCCTGTAACAATAGGACTCTGATATAAAGTGGGTGCCTGACTGTGGGTCCTCACCCGTGCACTTAAAAGGCACTTATAATAGTGTCACAGGGCAACCCTGAAATAAAATGGGTTTGCCGGACTGGGTTCTTAACTGCCCTTGAAAGGCACTTAGAATGAGCACCAGTCGCAGGCACACGGGACAAAGGTTAATACAGGGTTTTATTTGCAAAAGAAGGGGAAATAAAGTAGTGAATAACCCAAGGAGAAGAGAGGGAGACAAATCCTTAAATTTCCTACCAGTTCCCCAAACTGGAACCCAACGGTAGGCTGAGAGCTGGCCCAGAACAAAGAGAGCCCCCAAGGCCCACATGTCTGGTTTTATATGCAGCCTGGCTGCTTAACTCCACCCTCAGGTCCCAGTGATCCACTCTTCGACAATGACCTTACAGGATTTGTGTTTTGGGGATACCGTTGGTCTGGAGTGGGGGTTGGAGGCCCTAAACCCATTTGTATAATCCCTTCAGGAGGACCTTTCCCTCTGACAATAAGATTCAACTGCAGGCACAGAAAATGAATCTTCATGAAGTGTTTATTTACATAAGAAAAAGGATGAAGAAATGAATAACTTGGGGAGAAGAGAGGAAGATAAATTGGTGAATGTGCCCTACCAGTTTTGCTGAGCTGGAACCCCACAGCACACTGAGAATTGGAAGAACCAAGAGACCCCCAACACCCACATTTCTGGTTTTATACGCAGCCTGGCTGCTTAACTCCACCCTCAGTCCCAGTGATCCTCCCTTCGATGGTGATGACATTATGGGATTTGTAATTTTTGGTGTCTTGGATTTCTTTGGTCTGGATTGGGGGGGGTGGAGTCCATACAACCTATTTGGGTCATGGTCCCCCAAAGACTCGTATAGGACCCTGATAGTGCCTGACTGTGGGTTCTCACCCATGCACTTCAAAGGCACTTAAAATAATGTTACAGGGCAACCCTTAAATAAGACGGGTTTGCCCGACTGGGTTCTCACCTGTGGGCTCGAAGGCACTTAGAATAAGCCCCAACTGCAGGCGCACGCAACAAAGGTTAATTGGACATCAGGACGTCTCTTCCCCCTAACTACTCTAGGGAATCCTCCTTCCTTCCTTGCCTCTTCCAGCAACTAGGGGTTGGCAGCAGCCCTCAGTATCCCTCGCCTTTCAGAGAAACCAAACAAATGGATAAACTCAGCAAAATGAAAATTAAGCTTTTAATTTTAAGGTGAAAGTAGAGTCTACCAGGAGGGGAGGGGTAAGCTAAGTCAGGTGAAAGGGTCCATTGTTTGAAGGCTAGGAGAGGACTTCCAGGGGTGAACTGGCTGTGGGATTTACATATGTTGCTATAACAATACACACTTGAAACTTAGATAGTGTTATCATCAAATGCATTTCAATAAAGCCATTTTACAAAGGGACATTTGGAGACAGACACACACATCCAGAGAACCTCACAGGAATGTGATGGACACCGACAAGCCAAAGAGAGTCAGGCTGGAAACAGATTCTTCCTTCAGAGCGAAGCTTTGATTTTGGACATCTAGAAATGTGAGACAGTGAATTGCTATTCTTGAAACCGCCCTGTTTATCACGAAAGCCTTAGCAGATGAATATAGAGGGTCAAGGGTTGATGCATTTAACATGCCTCAGTGCACAGTACCCAGCCCTTGGTAAACACTCAAGTATGGAGTATTGTGAGAACACCAGAGAGACAAACACTGTTACACAAACAGAGTGATGCAACGGAGTGGATGTTGAGCTGTTAGAGGTCAGCCATAAAAAGACAGTCTATAGTGGAAAGAGAAAGGCTAGAGAGGTGGCAGAACGAGAACAAAACAACGTAAAGATGGAATTCTCAAGTAGTGACACAAATACGCAGGGCTTCTATAGTGACTAAAGACCTGTTACAGAAGAAGGATAGTCTTAGCAGGAGAAGGTGACAATGACACAGCTATGATGTCATAAAGCCAGACTTGCCTAAAGGGGGTGCACTGTCGGGGGGTGGCCAACATTGGGCAGCCTTATCTTGACTTATACTTTAATTTTGCTCCTTTTGCCCCAGACTTGCCTGGCCCCTCGCTCCCCCATCCCATGGAGCCCTCCTAGAAGGTGCCTTAGACTGTGACAAGCTTTCAGGCTTCAATGACCCTGCTTTGGGCTAACCCTGTTTGGCCGGACATTTACCCACAAAGGGATGGAGAACTTTGGGTGTTTTATTGGGAAATTGTTATCTTCTTTCTCTATGCACACTAATCCTATTAAAGTTCTTTCATGGTAAATATGCTTTGTACACCCAGATGACCAGACCCCCTTTAGAGTGTGCACGTTTGGGGGTCCTGGTGCCCCCCTCGTCATGTTCTAGCAATTACTTAGAAGTGGGATTATTGGATCATACAGAGTAAGCACTTGGAGTCACCCAGAACTGTTCTTTTGTCCGCGCTAGCTAAGTTGTGTGTCCTGGGGCACATGTTTGCTCCTCTAAGGTTAGTGCCTTCAATTGTAAAACTGGACCAAAAAATTGCATCTCATGGGGTCTTTGAAGTAGTCAGTGAGTTAATAGGTTTAATAACACAGAGTCTGACCCTTCATTTGGAGGTGAAAAATGTTATGTTCGTTTGGTTATGGGGAGCTGAGGGATAATGCCTGAAGCACACCAGGTAAAGGGAGGGTTCAGGGGTGTGAGTTTCAAGTAGAAGGGGCGACATGTGTGAAAGATGGAAGGAGGAGAGTGGCTAGGGTAGTGCAGAATGGGGCAAGGACATCGAGGATATCGGGAGGGGGGTCACACCATGTAGGCTTGAGGATGCTGGCCCAAAATTTATCATGGCGACAGTGGAGTATGATGAGGGGAAAAGGTCAGACTAGCTTGTTAAAAGGGTTAGAGTTTGAAATCAGCGGCAAAATACTCAAGAGAGACAACGAATGAGAAGGCCTGTGGGATCACTCAGCAGAGAAACTGTGGGAATTTTGGGGTGGAGGCTGACTGTGAAGATGGAGAAGAGTTGAAAACACACGAGAATGATGCTGGAGAGTAGGAATTGGCAAGATTTTGAATATGGGTGAGAAAGAAGAGCTGACTTGCTCCAAGCAACTAGAAAGATGCTGGAGGCATTTATGGATTTGGGGGTCCTGGAAAACCACGGGTCACTTTGGGATATGTGGGATTTCCAGGTGCCTTTGAGGTAGACAGTGGGACTGTTGCGTCAGTTCTGTGACTAAGTGAGCTCTTCATCTGGCATGGAACTTTGACAATCGATGTACTTTTGTAAAGGGTATTTGGATAAGAATGAGATCTCTTAGAAACAAGACGTAGGGCCTCCCTGGTGGCGCAGTGGGTTAAGTTAACATACTATGAATCAAACCGCAGCCACTGCAGCATGAGTTTGAACCCTGCCGTTGGCCAGGGAGGGGACCTACAAGGCGCAGCAGACCTCTCCTGCCTTGCCCGCTGCTCCCCTCAGCAGTGTGTTTCAGTCAATCCGCCTGTTCTGCTCCCCACTCTGCCTCTGGTGAATCCTCTCACCTCCTATGACTCTGGTCTGTACCCCAGCTCTTGTATGCATAAATAAATAAATAAATCTTTTTTTTTAAAAAAAAGCAAGATGTAGCAGGAAAGTGGGTCTAAGATGATGATTCGGTGGTGGGGGGCTTGGCGGTGGGGTCAGATATACAAAAAGATTCTAAGGAATCTGTTTCGAGAAGGAAGTTGTGGTCAATGGTGTAGGATCAGTTAAGATGAGAAGTGAAAATATTTACCAGATTTTGAATCATCAGACTCATCGGTGGTTTTATGAGGGTTATTTTCAGAGATGTGAATGGATCAAATTGCCTTAGTGGAGCTTGAGGAATTAGCGGTAAGTGAATAATGTGAGGTAGCCTCTCTAGCAGCTTCTTTCAAAAAGTTAATACTTGGAAAAACTTTCAAATTTAAACAAAAGTTCCATGAATAGGAAAAGTACAAAAAATCCATACATCTTGTAGCCAGATTCACCAATCGCAACATTTTGTCCCATTGCTCTCTCTGTTCCTTGCCGCTTCCGGTGACAATCCCCCTGCCTCTGTGAATATGAGTTGGAAGCATCGTTTCAGATGAGTCAGACAAGATTTAGGACTATTAAGAAACAAAACCAGAGGAAACCACAACCTCAGAGGGCAGTTCTAGGAAATTCCAAAGGCAGTATTAGCAGATTAAAAAAATGGGAAGAAGTTTTGGGGGCATTTATCGTGATAACTTGGAAAGAAACTTGGGATCAGCTGAATTAATTTTGCTCTTTCTTTTGGCTCACGTATTAAGCAGAACGAAGGTGTAAGTCTTCCTTAGATTAAATAATGGGTGTAAAATATCAAGTCACCAACAGCCTTTGCTGAGTCTGGTTATAGCAAAAGGACAGGCAGGATAACTGGAATTTGCAAACACAAAGATGAGCAAATAACTAAGACCTAGCTGGCATGTTACTATAATTAACACCAGGAAAGAGAACTTCACAACAGCAGAGAGAATAAATACCCAAATGAACAGAGATAATGAAAGAAAGAAAAACGTCAGAAAAAAGTTTAAATCACAATCATTTTCCTAGAAAGGTTTTATATTATTTTAGATTAAGTGATATTTATATGCACTGGTAAAAAAATCTATAAAAAAACTCCCTCAAAAATTTTTATATATATTTTACATCGTTCTTCCTTTTTGTACAATGCATGCTTTCTCCTCTCAGGTGTAGTCCCCATAAAATCCCCACCACCAAATTACCTGTGCACCATCACCACAGTCCCTTGTGTTCTTCCCCCTGCCCCTGCACCCATTTTGATCCCTCACCTTTCCCTTCCCCTACAGAGTGTCTCTAATTAATAGTTGCCTGTTAATTTTAATTTTTTAAAAGATTTTTTATTTATGCACACAAGAGCAGGGGTACAGGCCAGAGACGTGGGAGGTGAGAGGATTCACCAGAGACAGAGTGGGGAGCAGGACAGACTGATTGACTGAAACACTGCTGAGGGGAGTGTCTGCTGTGAGGAGAGGTCTGCTGTGCTATGTATGTCCCCTTCCTGGCCGGGGATTGAACTTCCACTGCTATGTTGCGGATGCTTCACAGTGCCGTGCTCAACCCACTGCGCCACCAGGGAGGCCCTGCCTGTTAATTTTTAAAAAAATTATTGTAATTATTTTTTTCCTAATCCCTTATTTGGTCCCCCTACATTGCTTCTATAAGTGAAACCATCCATTATTTTTCTTTTTCTTTCTCTTTATTTCACCTAGTGTAGTCCCTTCCAGCTCCACTCATGTAGGCAGCAAACGGAATGAATTAGTGTTTTTTGATTGCTGCACAGTATTCCGTTGAGTATTTATGTCCCATCTTCTTGATACAGTCAACTCAACTCAAAGTTGAGTTAAACTCTTGATTTTCAGAGAGGGCGCTCTTAAAATGGAGTGTTGAGGAACCATCTACTTTATTCAAAGTTTACTGATATAAGTATCAATTACATCTAACAAAAAAAAAACCATAAAAAATGTACTGAAAAAAGACTCTCATATGACATTTAAACTGATGTCTTGCCAAATATCTGGGCACAGTAGCCTAGCCAAATCAACACATAAAATTACTATTTTTGTGATTTTATGACACAAAAAACACATCACAAATGTGATAGGAGAAATATGCAGGGGCATGTTGTAGAGACTGAAAGAGGTCTACTCTTAATTGATGGTCAGAGTTATCTTCTCTTACATGTTCTGGCATGAGATGAGCTCAGATTCTAATGATGACAAATTGTAGCCATGGAAATATCTGGGCCAGTATGTGTGTGCACGTGTGTGTTTTTTGGGGGGAGGATGGGTGAGCATTCCAGGCAGAGGGCACAGTTAAGTCCTGAAGTGAGAACAAGCAGATGTTTGGGACCCAGACAAAACAGTGTGGTTAGAGAGGGGTAGTGAGTGAGGTAGATGGTAGCAGAGAATAAGATTAGAGATATTATGAGGGTCTCTGCAATATTGTGACTGATAAGAAATATACTCAGACCAAATATTTTTTGCATACACATTTGGTCTTCATCCATGCGTCCCTACTCACAGTTCCCCCCAAAGTCTTGGAATTTCCTAAGTGTTGAGAGTGCTAGAGGTTTCTCTAGTGATGTCTATGAAGTGATTTTGGGGGAAGACGCTAAGGATGGGGTTGGCTGCCAGGAAAACCAACCATGTGATGAAAGGTTAGAATTTTCAGTTCCACGAACATCAGAAACATTTTCATATTGAGGACTTATTACTGCCATCTTCTCAAATGTTTGCTGGCTATTGTGCAGTTTTTTTGTGTTTCTCTTCCTCGCTTCCTTTTGACTTGATGATTTCCCATAGTGGTATGCTTTGATTATTATTTGACCTCCGGGTATGGAGGAAGAACTGGAGATGAGGAAGAACTTCATTTGCCAAGGACCAATGAGATAGTCAATCAATCCTGAGTAATAAAGCTTCTAGAACAGCCCAAGAAGAGGAACTCCAGAGAGCTTCTGATTTGGTGAGCACATGGAGAGTTGACTCAGAGTCTCTACAATTTCTGCACCTTTCCCCTGTACCTGGCCTTCTGTGTCTCTTCCATCTGGCTGGTCTTGAGCTATGTCCTCTGTAATACATGGATATTACATAGGTTTCATGAGTTCTGTAAGTTACTCTAGCAAATTAATTGAACTCAAGGAGGGGGTTGTTGGGACCTCTAACTCATAGCCAGAAGTGCAGGTAATAGGCTGGATTTGTGACCGTCACCTGAAAGTCTGGGGAGGGTTTTAAACTAGGATTGTAGTGGGGAAGTTGGAAGCAGGAATGTGGTTGAGAGATTGAGGGAAGTCTCTAAAAGAACAATCTTCTTGGTTTGGGCTTGGATGGTGGTTGTAAAACTATATAGACGTGAAGAAATGCAGACTGTGCTGTCTGGGATTTGATGCTATTTCAATCACTGTAAGTGGCTTTCCATTACTCCTAGAAAAAAATCCCAACCCCTCACTTCAGGTCATAAGATCTTACATAATTTGCCCCTGTTCTTCCCTGACCTCAACTTCTCCCTTTCTCCCCTGCTCCCTATCACTCACCCAGCCTCAGTAGGCTTCCAGTTATCCCTGTACATAGCAGGCATAGTCCTCCCTCAGGACCTTTGCACTGGCTGTTCCTTCTTCCTGGAAAACTCCATTCCCAGATCTATCCATGTATGTTCATTTTCATCATTTAGTGCTCAACTCCAAATCTGTTTCCTTACCTGATACTCCATTTAAAAGAGGGTCCCCCACAAAAACCAAAAATCAGGAGGCAAGGACAGACTGGGGACACTTGGTGGGGAGGGGGAGGGGGAGGGTTGAGGGAAGATGGGCGCACAGGGGACTGAGGTGATGGTGCACTGGTGAGATGGTGATGGGGAATACACGGGGATTACAATTGATGGCAAATATATGTAAATTTAAAAAAAATTATACTAGTAAAAAAAATTAAAAAATAAAATAAAAATAAAAGAGGGTCCCCATCAACATACTATTTATTCCTGTTTTATTTTTTCTGAAATATGTACCAGTTAACCGATATTTCACAACAAACTCCCCACACTTAGTGAGACAAAACAATAAACATTTAATCATGGTCATGCTTTCAGAGGGTCAGGAATAAGGGCCAGGTGTGGTGAGAATGCCTTATCTTCTTCTCCACAATGCCTAAAGCTCATCTCAGAAATTTCAAATAACTGGAGGTGATTTGAATAACTGGGAGCTGAAATAATCTGGAAGCTGGTTTACCTGTGTGTTTCATGGGAACTGGATAGTGGAAAAGGCCAGTTCAGCTGGACTAGCCAAAGATGTACCTAGCTTGCCTTCTCTGTGTGAACTGGGCTTCTCACAGCAAGGCAAACCTGACTGGCAGCTGCATTCCAAGGGGCAGAACGCAGAGGCTACGAGGACCATTCAGCGGTATCCCTGAGAGTGACTCTGTCGGTTGCCACTGGGCTACTCTTGTTCAGGGCACATCCTGACTCAAGGAAATAGAGTCTGGAAACTTCCCAAATCTGGACACAGATATGGACACGAAGCTCCCGATCCCCCGCTAGACTCAGCCTTGAGAGGTCGTCACTGAAATCCAGTTTAAAAAAACTCTGCAGTCGAAGGCAAAACATTTTGAAAGCTAGAGAAAAGAAACCCATCCAATGCAAGGGAATTCCTAAAGGCTCTTCGCAGATTTTTGGCAGGAACCTTGCAGAGTCGGAGAGAATGAGTTGATACAGTGAAAGTGCTGTTGGAGGAAAAATTGTCAGACAAGAATACTTTACCGGGAAAGACTGTTCTTTAGCAATAAAGGAGAGA
The DNA here is from genome assembly GCA_019455555.1 of Galemys pyrenaicus. Lineage (NCBI taxonomy): Eukaryota > Metazoa > Chordata > Mammalia > Eulipotyphla > Talpidae > Galemys > Galemys pyrenaicus. Next base: position 4,487,543 of record JAGFMF010011614.1, on the reverse strand, counting down.
TAAAGATTTTTTCAGAGAAACGAAGCAGAGGGAATTTATTACCACGACGCCTGTTTTATACGGAAGGCTAAAAGAAGTTCTTCAAGCTGAAACGAAAGGACACTAATTAGTAACATGAAAAAATGAAAAAAAAAAAAAACAAAAAACCAAAAAACAAAAAACGAAAGGACACTAATTAGTAACTATCAGTGTTAGTTAAATTCAGGCTACGGTAACACACATAACACTGGAAATGATACAGCAAATCGTTGAACTCTAAAGTTTATAAGCAAAGAGTATTAAGAATAACTCTCACTACAACACTTAGTGAATGGTAACACGATATAAAAATATGTAAATTGATATGGAAACCATCGATATGGTGAAGGTGAAGTAAAAGAATAGAATTTTAAAAAAAATGAGTGAAGTACAAGAAGTTAAGTAGTACAAGAGGAAGAAAAGCTCAAAGGAACTACACAATGGTCAGAAAATAGTTAATAACAACAAGAAAGAAACAAAAACCAAAAATGAAAAGACAAGGACAAACTGGGGGCACTTAGTGGGGGGGAAAGAGGGGAAGGGTGGAGGGCAGAAGGGAGCACGGGGGACTGAGGTGATGGTGCACTGGTGAGATGGTGATGGGGAATACGTGGGGATTACAATTGATGTCAGATATATGTAAATTAAAAAAATTATTAAAAAAAGAAAATAATAAGATGATAGGAAATTCTCAATCATCGAGTTGTTTTTGACATTTGTCTACTTTCTGGAAAGCAGCAGTTCATTCTTGTTTTTATTGTGGAATAAAATAGCATTATACAAATGGAACAGTTTCCAGCTTGGTGGGCATTTGGGTTGTTTCCAGTTTTTGCATATCATATTTAAAACTGATGCAAACACTGTATTTCAGAGCACATATATCTTTCTTTCAGGGAAATACCTCTCTGCGGAATTATGACTGTTTGGTCACAGTACAGTACTGGTACAAATTTAGTTTTATGAGACCCACGTCATGAGTTTTATTTAAAACACAGTCATTAAAAAGAAGCAGAAACTTGAAAACACATATATATGTTTGTGCATTTGTTTAAAACACGTGGCACTCATATGTTACTATTTTTGCATAACCACCACTCTGCATCTCTTCTCATTAAAAACATTTAATGAGAATAAATATTTTGGTAAATGCACAAGACTTTTACTCTCCTAGTCATTTTAAGATGTACAGGTCGGTAGTATTAAATACTCTCTAATTGGGTAATCGCCATCAAATATCTCTGGGATCCTTCCTTTTGTACCCTTCCGTTTTTACATTCACATTTCTTATTAGCTCCTGGTATTTTTTTAACTTTCTGGGAATAATCTAGAAACTGTGAAAGTTTTAAAAGTGGATTGTGAACAAAGCTGTTTGTTTTTTGAGTATTTTTTCGTTGTGGATAAGTCCTTGTAACTCTTTCTATCTCTCCAATGTATTCTGCTGTCAAAAGTCTGAGACAATACCAACACCTCACTAAAGCTGAGACAATACCAACATAGCTGAGACAATACCAACACCTCACTAAAGCGGTAGTCATTAAGTACCCCGAAAAGACAGTTTTGCAAAGCAGAAGCACGCCAAGCAAAATGTGGAATGAGCCTCAGGAGCGTAGTTCAGAGGCAGCTCATGTGGGGAGAAGTGAGGGTCACTGTTCTTGAACTTGATCAGAACTTCATCTGCAAGTGAAAACAAGGCTTTTGTTTGAGATCTTTAGGGAGTTGCAACTTGGAAACACCTGTTGACAAAAGTGTAAACCGTAAGTGGGGGGAATCTATAACGTTTATGCAGACAGAGCAGCCTCTTACAGGCAAAGCAATACAATTTCTTAGAAGGGACAAGAAAAACATGCAAAAGGGAGAGCTGTTTGCATGCTACGGTCAGGTAAAGATCATCCTCTTTGAGACAGATCTGAGAGCGCTGATCGGTCTTAGCGAGAAGGTCTGGTGACATCTTTCCAAACCCCCAATCCCAGGTGTTAGGATCCTGCCTTGCTAAGAGTGATGTGTGTCCTCATAATTCAGTCCACCAAGTGGCACTCATGGGCGCCTTGCTAGCTTTTACTCTCCTAGTTGCCTCTGACCCAACATTCCCTTTATCAACCTGAATTTCCTGATTTCCGGGTTATCTCCACAGCAGTGAGTAGTAACCCTTTGCAGTGATCGGGTATAATATTAGATTTTCCAGTGGTTTGCCTCCAATCAACTTTAGGAAAAGTTTACATTTTGCTTACGGTTTCCAGAGGCATGAATAAGAAATGACCCATTTTAGTCTTACAAAATAAATTAAGCTTTCTTTGTATGACTAACATAATTTTATTTGCTCAGGAACTTGTCAAGGGTGGTTTTCCTTTATTTTTAATATTGACACCATCCACTGATTTCTTTTTTTCTCTTTCCCATCATCCCATCTCCTGATTCTGGCATTTGGGATCTGTGAGTCAGGAATTGTGGATGAAGCCCAACTATATACAAGAAATAAAGATTTCTATATGACCAAACATATATTTCTTATTGAGCACAATATTAAACGTCTTCTCTGCCAAGTCACGTTGTGTTAAGAAAAAGTTTTCTAAAAGTTAGGGAAAACACAAGTACATAAACACGTTCTTTGAGTATCATTGCTTAACACGTCATGCCAGTTGAGTTTTCTGGAAAGTGGAAGCTGAGACTTGGGTCAGGAGTGTAAGTGAATTACTGAGAGAGAATTTCCCACCCATGTGAATGGGAAGGAAGCAGGATTGGGCAGAAAGGACCTCAGATTATACTTCAGGCGTGACATTGTTCAAACCGAGTCAATGTGGAAATTGATAGTGAAAATGACTATTTAAGGAACTCTGGGTTAGCCAGAGTCCTTATGCCCTCCATTAACCATGACTGGGCTGCTGAGAACAATAGTTAACTGATACTTACAAGCTTTTCTCGCCAACTGGCAAATCCTTCCGCCAGATCTCAGTGGTTGATTCGTAGAGGTTATTCACAATTTACATAATCATCTGGAAAATGCATCTGAATTGAACTTTTTTTTATTAAGATTTATTTATTTATGCATACAAGAACTGGGGTACAGGCTAGAGGCGAAGGGAATGAGAGGAGTCACCAGCGACAGAGTGGGGAACAGAACAAGCAGACCTACTGAAATATACTGCTGAGGGGAGCAGCGGGGAGACAGGAGAGGTCTGCTGTGCCATGTGGCTCAGCTCCCTGGCTGGGGATCAAACTCATGCGGTAGTGGCTGGCAACAGCTTGATAGTGCTGCGCTTTAACCCCTTGTGCCACCAGCGAGGCCCCCCATGAATTGAGCTTTCTTTTACTGGCAGTCAAATTCATGATTTTAGGTAAACAGTTTTTTAAAAAGAGCAATTTAGGGTCACAGCACAACTGAACAGAAAGAACAGTTTCGGTCCTCCCTGGTGGCCAAGGGGTTAGGCACAGCACTATGAAGCATCCATAGCCACTGCAGCACGAGTTCAATCCCTGCTGCCCAGGGAAGGGGACCCACATGGCGCAGCAGACCTCTCCTGCCTCTCCCGCTGCCCCCCTCAGCAGTGTGTTTCAGTCCATCTGCCTGTTCTGCTCCCTACTCTGGCTCTGGTGACTCCTCTCACCCCCCACACCTCTGGCCTGTACCCTAGTGCTTATATGCATAAGTCAATAAATTTTAAAAAAGAAAAAAACAGTTTCCATGTACTCCTGCCCCTTCATCAGCTTCTCACATGCCCCATAACTTGTCTCTGTAGTTTGTGCTGAGGTCCTCCTGGTCTTCACTGACACATGAAGGACTCGCCATTGTAGTATCTCACAGAATAGTTGCATTGGCTTAAAATCTCCTGAGCTCTGCTAATCAATCCTTTCCTTTCTCGTGAGTCTTTTTATTTTTTTAAATTTATTTTTCTTTATTTATGCATACAAGAGCTGGGGTACAGGCCAGAGGTGCGGGGGGCTGAGAGGATTCACCAGAGACAGAGTGGGGAGCAGAACAGGCAGATCAATTGAGATACACTGCTGAGGGGAGCTTTGGGGAGAGGTCTGCTCCCCTCAGCTCCCTGGCTGGGGATGGAATTTGTGCTGCAGTGGCTGGTGGTAGCTTAATAGTGCTGAGACTTTAACCCCTGCACCACCAGGGAGGCCCTCCCTTGTGTCTTGAGTATATAAACATACTCAGATATAGGGACTCAGCTGAACACCTACCACAGCCAGAACTGGACTGTTCCCATCACGGTGCAAAGTTTCTCTGTGTCCTTTGTGCCTCACGTCCTTCCCGAGGTACCGGCAGCCACAGCTCTGGTTTCTGTTCTGGTGGCTGGGTTTTCTTTTTCATCTTGTCACTCCTTTTCATAGTGTCCTAGTAAATGCATTGGTGCTTGAATTATTTATTTTCTACCTTATTGGAAAAGAAAGTGTAAATTTCTTTACACTTTATAGTCTTTCTACAAAATATTGTAGATTCTTCCTAGAAGAAAACATGAAAGTTACAGGGTTTCATTTTCACTCTTTCAGGCGTTATTCACCGTTCCCCCCCCCCCCCCCCCCCCCNCCGTCCCCCCCCCCCCCCCCAGCAATAGCTTGATTGAGATACAGTTCACATACGCATGGTATTTAAAGTGCACAACTCAGCTTTTAATAGATTCAGATGCAGTTAACCACATAATACATTTTTGAAGTTTTCCATCACCTTTCCAAGCTACCCCCTTCTACCCTCTTGCCCTTTAACTATTCATCTCTTTTTTTAACCACGAATCTACTTCTGTCCTTGTAGATTCACCTAATCTGAATATTTTCTATAAATGGAGCCATATGCTGTGTGGCTTTTGAGTCTGACTTCTTTCACTTAAAGCCACACTTTCAGGGCTTGCCTAAATTGTGCTGGGTATCAGTATTTCAATCTTTTTCTTTTAAAAATGAGTTCAAGTTCATTGCCTATTTAACTTAGCTTTCACCTAGTGTCCTGTGCTGTTCCGAGATCCCAGCCCATGCTGCATTATCAATAAAATGCGATCACGTGCGTAAGAGGACACTGCTAAGCAGACCTGCCCAACGCAAGGACAGGCACAGCCAGCTGTTGGCAAGGTCCTGCCTAAGATGAGTCCGGAGAGGGCCGTCGCAGTGGACACCAGGGCTGGGCACCTTGAGATGCTTATGGACCCCATGTCCGTGGACTTAAAGCCTCCTTCTGAGTCTTGTGAGGGCCACAGGGTAGTTGACCTTAAGAAGCTGTGGCATAGGGGCCTCCCTAGTGGCACAAGGGGTTAAGTTCGATCCCCCGCCAGGGAGGGCACCCACATGGCGCAGCAGACCTCTCCTGCCTCGCCCGCTGCCCCCCTCAGCAGTGTGTTTCTGCTTGTTTTGCTCCCTACTCTGTCTCTGGTGACACCTCTCACCCTCTGGCACCTCTGGCCTGTACCCCAGTTCTTGTATGCACAAATAAATAAATATTAAAAATAAAAAGAACTTAATTCAGGGCCTCCCTAGTGGCCTTGGGGTTAAGCCTCAGTGCAACCACATAAAGTCCAAGGAGCTGACCCACATGGTGCAGCAGACCTCTCCTGTCTTGCCTGCTGCTCCCCTCAGCAGTGGATTTCAGTAGATCTGTCAGTTCTGCTCCCCATTCTTTTCTCTGGCGAGTCCTCTTAACCCTTGCACCTCTGGTCTGTACCCCAGTTCTTGTATGCATAAATAAATAAATCAATCTTAAAAAAAAAAAAACTGTGGCATATATACACAGTGGAATACTACTCAGCGATCAAAAAGAAAAACTCATGCCATTTGAGGCAACATGAATGGAGCTAGAAGATATGATGTTGAGCAAAATAAGTCAGAAGGAAAAAGATACATACATATCAGGTGGTTTCACATGTAGGAAGAATATATTGAAACTGAACAAAGGGTCAGGAAAAGACAAACCTTGTAAGCTGACCATAGACCAGAGGCAATTGCAGGGGAGGGGAAGGGAGGGGAGTCCAAGCAGGAAAGGGAAGAGGAGACTGTGGTGATGGATCACGGGTGCTATGGTGGTAGGAGACTAACAGGGACCACAAGTGAGGGGAAAAATAAAAAATGGACAAAAATGAACAACGATGGAAAAAAAAAATAAATGAATTAAAAAAAAAAAAGAAGTGGCAGCCTCTGCTCCTTGCAGACAATGGACTCCTGGTCCTAGTGCTCTGGCTGCCCATTTCCCCAACTTTGCCAGAGAGGTAATTACCTTCCCACCTTTTTGCTGCCAATTTAATTGTATGCTTATATTATGTGGCTCCCCTGGCCCCAGTAAATTCGAATGTGGTTGCATAGACTTGGCTTGAGTCATGCATGCAACCTCCCCCCTTCTGGAATCAGGCCCTGCGGAGGTGCCTGCAAAGACAACACCCCGCTGCTGAAAGCTGTCTGGGGCTTTTCTCATGGTTAAACAGGAGTATGAGTTGTAGGGGAAGAAGAAAATTCCCCTCTACCCTTCTAGGTTCTTGACTGAGACACCTACCCGCAACAAAGGACAGAGTAACAGGGAAAAAACAAACCCACAAACCTCCTGTATACACAGAGGAGGTCCAGTGAAATGAGTAACTGCCTGAAATGGCCCAAATCACCCTCTTAAATAACATTTTCAGCAAAAGACAGAGGCGGCTGTGGCTGGTGGACCCAACTGTTATGGAGGGTTGCCAGGAAAGCAGAGCAATATTTCACGGTTGCCATGCAGATTAAGTTGCTGCCTTCTCCATTAGCAAGAATTTCTAGAGATGTGGTCATTTTCCACTTTTGGGTACAGAAGGGGAGACGCACTTAACAGTGGAGATTTCCTTTGTGAATGTGAACGTCTCTCACAAGAGGGTAACTTTGCTCACTTCTGGAGCTAGTCCTGTTTGTTGTTTTTAACAACCAGAAGTTCAAAATAAAGGCCCAAGAGGCATACCTGGGGATAGAAACATTTTCTCCCCTTCTGTGGTCACATCATTTTCAGCTTTCATATCCTGTCCTGGAGAGTATCCTCTAAAGACACGCTCATGTAAAATAAAAGCAAAACTAAGAAAAAAAAGGAAAACTGTTTTCTTACAGACCATCACATTTCTAAACTCCCAGCCTCTAATGCAAAGCAGAGGTGTTGGGACAAACCTCGGGTGGAAGAGGGTGGCCCTGGTGTGTCCTGAAGAATACAGGACAAAACCAAAAGCAGAAACCCAGAGAAATAAAAAGTGACTTCGAAGGACTTAATTACACAGGGAGTGAGAGAATGGAGACCTAAGAGTGGCGAGAAGATTTATTGGCTGGCAAGGGCAATTTTTTGTTCTACTTTATGTATAAAGAGCTCACTAGAGGGCTCTCCCTGGTGGCGCAGTGGGTTAAGCAACCCACTATGAAGCAAACTGCAGCCACTGCAGCTCGAGTTTGATCCCTGCCTCCAGCTGGGGAGCTGACCCACATGGCGCAGCAGACCTCTCCTGCCTGGCCCGCTGCTCCCCTCAGCAGTGTGTTTCAGTCCATCTGCCTATGCTGTTCCCCACTCTGTCTGGTGGATTCTTTCACACACACACACACACACACACCCTCACCTCTGGCCTGTTACCCCAGCTCTTGTATGCATAAATAAATAAATCTTTTTTTTTTAAAAAAAGAGCTCGCTAGCATTGATTCTGTCTTGGATGACCAATTCAAGGAAGTTTACTTATTTGAACTTAGCGAAGCTTAGATCCGTCACATTCAGATGGCCACACTGGCAGTGCATCTTGGGGCCCCATTTCCAGATCACACCTTGCTGTTTTGAGTAGGCTGGGCAAAAGTGTGAACCGTGGCCAAGTTTTCTCTGATGATTTGGGTGGAGGTGCTGGCAACCCATCTTGCTTCTTCCCAGGCCAGAGGTGAGAGTAAGGAGGTTTAATTTTTTAGGCGTGCTTGATGACCGCATTGGCTGCTGGCAGCGGACCTCAAGGCTCAGCCCCTCTGCCCTCCCTGGAGATCTGGAAATGGGACTGGAAGTGCCAACCCTTTCCTGGTCAGGTTGGTTCTCCAGGGAACAGCCCCTCCCCCCTCCTTAGGTGTTTCCCCAAAGATTTACTTCATTAACATTTTAAGTGGCACCATTATCACTGTTAGCACTTTGAGAATTCCAAGGGCTTGGGAGCTTGTGAGTCAGGACCTGTGGATGAAGACCAATATGTATTTCTTAGAAATCTTGGGGCTCCCTGGTGGCACAGGGGTTAAAGGCAGCAAGCTAATTTGCAGCCACTGTGACTTAGGGGCCTCCCTGGTGGCCCAAGGGGTTAAGCATTGCATTGTGAAGCTATCAGCAGTCACTGCAGGTGAGTTTGATCCGGGGCCAGGGAGGGACCCACTTGGCACAGCAGACCTCTCCTGCCTCCCTTCTGCTCCCCTCAGTAGTATACTTTAGTTGATCTGCCTGCGCTGCTCCCCACTCTGTCTCTGATGAATCCTCCCCTGCCCCCTGCACCTCTGGCCTACATCCCAGCTCTTGTATTCATAAATAAAATCACATCTTTTTTTAAAAAAAGATTTATTTATTTATGCATACAAGCACTGGGGTACAGGCCAGAGGGGTGGGGAGGTGAGAGAATCCACCAGATAGAGCAGGGGGCAGATCAACTGAAGTACACTGCTGAGGGGAGCAGCGGGCCAGGCAGGAGAGGTCTGCTGCGCCATGTGAGTCACCTCCCTAGCAGGCAGCAGGGATCAAACTCGTGCTGCAGTGGCTGCAGTTTGCTTCATAGTGGGTTGCTTAACCCACTATGCCACCAGGGAGGGCCCAATAAAATTAAATCTTAAAAAAAAAATGCACTGGCACGATACTCAAGGCTCACACTGGAGAGTTCCTTCTAGTGTAAGCTATGGTCCTCAGTTCTGGCGCAGGGAGCCCCCCCAGCCAAAGACCTTATTGCCATCTTGGTGACGTCACTGCTAATGCCCTCATCTTCACGCCTAAGCAATATTACCTCGGATGGCTGTAGCACACTTGTTGCTTCCTTCATCAGCGGATGGACACACTATTCCTGGGGGGCCCATCACCCTGTCTTCACTGTCGAATATGGTTCCCCTTCTGAATAGTGCGCATGTGCTGTTGTAATCCAGCTGGACCTGACCGATGCTGAGCAATACCAGAGACACACAGGAGTGCATAGGAGGGCCTCACTTTACACTGATAAGGAAATCAGAAGACACACTAATGAGTGAGCAAACTAATGAGGGGCTTTTTGCTTGTACCCAGAAAGTCAAACTCTGAATTATGAGAAATGTTTTACACAGAGGAGTTTATTTGAGATGGGCATCAAAGGAGCCAGTGGGATAGGTACCCCCTAAAAATTAGCTCCCCAAATGGTAGGGGTGTTGGGATTGTATAACAGGGAAAAGGACTGTGAGGGAAGCATGGAGTTTCACATTTCTAGGGTCAAGGAGGTGCTGGGCAGGTTAGGGGTGATGAGTCAAGGTGCAATCAGCAGATGTTTGCTCCAGATGCCACTACCAAGCCCAGGGGAACACAGATAATTTATCACGACTTTGACACGGTCACTGTCCCAAGTTTCCAAGAAGGCAGGTGGAGCCAGTTAATGGTTAATCATGAGGAGGAGGTAGAAGAAATGAGGACAAGGGTGGTTAGATTTTATTACCCTTATTCTTCATTTTTAATCTGGGGGAGGCTTTCTTTGCTGCAAAACAGAGGGGAGCCAGCATACAAGGACAGATATTTTGCAGTCTCCGAAGACATCTGTTCCTGCTCTGCTAGAATTGGGACTGTTTCCTTTCACCTGAGAGTTAAGAAATCTGCCACGAATTTCCCTTTGTGTTAAAGGAATACTACTTCCTGCAAGGAATACTGCACTATCGAAATGTAATGTCTAAGGAATTATTGCACTAGTTCATTATTTCTAGAAGCATGGAGTTCCTTCCACTACAACTTTTCTGGGTGGCACAATCCATGTTTACTAACAGACTCAGGTATCTTTCTTTTTTTTTTTTTTTAAAGATTTATTTATTTATGCATACAAGCACTGGGGTACAGGCCAGAGGTGTGGGGGGTGAGAGGATTCACCACAGACA
>JAGFMF010011614.1:4465822-4477440 GCA_019455555.1 Galemys pyrenaicus | reverse complement strand
GGGAGCAGCGGGCACAGCAGGAGAGGTCTGCTGTGCCATGTGGGTCCCCTCCCTGGCCGGCAGCAGGGATCGAACTCGTGCTGCAGTGGCTGTGGTTTGTTTCATAGTGCGTTGCTTAACCCACTGCGCCACCAGGGAGGCCCCCAGACTCAGGTATCTTTCATTTATATATAAAGCCCAAAGCAACTTAGACTTATGTTGAGAAATTATGAAAAACAAAAACAAAAACAAGAAAACAACAACAACAAACTTTGCATACTGAATAAAATAAAACAGAAAGATGAAACTTACTGCAAGGCTTTAGATTTGGAAGCCTGGAAATTCAAGGTTAGGGAGACAATGAGCGCTGTGTTTCTCATGGACTAAAAGCTTTCTATGATGTGGGGCAGAGAGGAAATTTTTCCCCTTATTTCTTTGGGCTCTCCTTTGGCTGGTCAAGCCATCAAACTAACATCAGACAGATGACCAGGAGAAAAGAGCACATTTAATCACCTAAGTATGGAGAATCTATAGGAATGTAAAGTTTCCTAAGCCAGTGGTGTAAAATGAGGACATTTCTATGCTGAACTAAGGACTGGGATGGGACCGGGGATTTAAGGAGCCAGGAGGGAGAGTCACAAGACAAAGACCAGACGATCCACAATATCATTAGATATTTCCCTGCCGTGAAGATACCTTCAACAGAAATTTTTTTCTGGTTAAATTTCTAGTTGTGGAACCTCCTGGAACTGAAACCTTTAGTTTCATTTCAGAAGAATGTACTCATTAGGGGAATGGTAAAAGTTTCTCATGGAACTTAAGGGCCTCAATTGATCTTAGCTCAAAATAAGCCACATGCCAAAGTGACATGCTGTGAGAAGGTCTGTTGGGGCATCTCGGGGGAGGACTATTCTGATCATATTGTGGCGTGGGAGTGGGGAGCCTTCGATGGGAGGCGTATAGGAGTTGTTTGGCTTTTCAGCTATATGATCACATCCTGGGCTTTCTGCTGTGGATGAGGTCAGCGGAGCCAGGTACAAGGGTTGGGACTTAGCTGGCTTCCTCCACGAATTCCTAAGACCAGTACATACCTGTCAAATTAGGTTTCCTTTGTATACCTGCATTGTATACCTTTGTATACCTGCATTGGTCACCCTCCATTTTGTCCTTGACATAAATGACTTTGTTTTACTTTAGAAATGATCTAACTATTCAACAACAAACCACCACTTAGTGGAACTTTGTTTCAAGTTACCAAAGATTTTGCAAACTCTATGAATGTAGGCATATTTTATAAAACATAAAACTTGCTGAAAGTTCATTGAAAAACTTTTACCTTTCACACATTTAATTTGCTTGTTCCTAACAATCATGTTTCGATTGTGAACATTTCATGAAATATTATTAGCCTTCATCGTCACTCCTGCTGATAAATTTTGTAACATATACATAATATGTATATACACACGCCCAAGAATGATATCTTCCTACTTATTTATCTGCCTAAGAGTAGGAAATAGATCTTCTCGGAACATCTTGCTTTAGGAATATTGAAGAGATAGAACAAAATCAAACAAGAGAGGCATAGAAAATAGAGTCCATATATATAGTATAGATGATATATAACATATAGCATAATAATGCTCTCTTATTGGATGGAAGCTCATCTTCCTCTCCTCTTTCAGGTCTATAGGTAGGAAGATAATAAAATTGGCACAAATGTGATTTGCCAGAGAAAAGAGTCACTTTTCGTTTCCCTTCATAGGGAGGGTCACATATAGAATAATGAAACCTCTTATCTGGTCATTCCAAAGGTTATGCAGTTGTTAGAAAGGAGGCAATACATTTAGGAAGTAAAAATAAAGAACTTTCAAATGTAAAGAAAAAAGAATTTTGCAGGGTTTAGCTACATATGCATCAAAAACAGACCCCTTGCCAGCCTCCACCTGGGATAATAATTCTGTCAGATGGACCCTTTCTCTGGGATCCACTGGGACCCCCAGTTTTCAGGGGCATAGAGAGAATTAAGCAGAACACCATTTGTGGGTTTTTTTGTCAGTTAGTTTCAATTTAAAAAAATCAGCATGTACCTTAGGCATCCCCTCGGTAGACTATCTGAGTATATAGATCCCCCCAAAAAGAGAGAACAGTTTGCATTTTGCTCTGTTGGAAGTGTCTTCTGCACACCCCTCCCCCAGGGCGGCCTCAGGAGGCTGGAAGCAGCAAGACTGTGACTTTGCTTTTCTTTGCTGTGAGAACCAGCCCAGTGGCAAAAAGTAAAGGGAAATTGAGCAAAGTCCACAGAATGAATCTGCCCCATCACATTAAGAAGTTGGAAGCAGCAGCATGAGACAACAGCCCGATGCCCGAGTCTCGTGTCTGCTGGCATATTTTCTAGGACAAAAGATTCAAATAACTTTGGCCCGTGTACCTTCCCCTACACAGACAGCTCTGGCTGAAATGATTTTGTAAGATGAAGGGATCACTTTGGAGTTATGAATAATACTTCTCTTTGATCGTTAACTAAGAATGTTAGAAACTAATTTCCTTTTGTTAACTGGCAATTTAGAAGACTAATTGTCTTCTAAAGAACGATGACATATTTTTTCTGTATGTGTAACTTTACCTATGTAAACTAAGGGCCAAGCTGTGAAGGTAGTGAGTCACTCAGAAATCTGTTCACTGTTCTCTGGGCCTGGCACTTTGGTTTTATCTGGAAAAACCTCTTAATAATTAACTTCTCTTTTGATTTTGAATTCATGTACAGTAGTGATTATTTTAGTCTACAATCCCAACACACACATTGAGCGTTACAGGACTGGGAAACTCCCCGGTCTTCTAAAAGTGTGTGTGTCTGTTGGATGCATGTGAGGAGAGGTTTTGCATTTTCTCTGTGTCTTTTCAGACGCACATAAACCAGAGTCCAGATGGCATTTCAATCTAAAGAAAGCCCAGGGCATGCTTGGACTTGTCTCTTTGAGAGCAACAGACCAAAGCCTGCCTGGGTCTATTTGCATAGTAATAACAAAGAGTTACGACAGCATAAAGTTAATTTTAAGACAGAAAGAGATGCACAACTATAATATGATCTCGGGGTACGGGGAAAACAGAGAAGAGTTTGTGCCACTGTTGCCAGCATGAATTTTTGCTTCCTCTGGTCTTGTGTGATCCCCATCAGGGAGCACAGATTTTAGCATTTAAAAAGGGAAAAAAAAAGTAATACTATTACAGAATCAGAACAACAAAGTTAACCAAAAAAATCTCAGAAAATGGAGTTAATACATTTAACTATTAATGAAATGAAAGGGGAAAACATCAGAAAGACTGAATAAAAAGACTGGATAAAGAAAGGCTTTGTTTTAGAAAAAGAGTGAACCAAAAAACTCAAGATTAGGAATGAGAAAAAAGGTAAAACAACCAAGTTATAGAATTAAAATAATCATATGACTTTACGGCAATAAATTCGAAAACATAGAGCGAATGAATTACTTTCTGGTCTTGCCCCGCCCTATAACTAAATTTAACTTCAGGAGGAAACTTGAATAGACTAGATCTTTAGATGATGTTGAAAAAGGCACGAAACAGCCAGTCCAACTCATTTATAGTCAGAGGATAGCGAGGCTTGTCCGAGCCTGATGATTTGGCAGTGAATTCTGGATCTAAGAACTCTTAAAAATATTGGTTCTAAAACATGAAATCCAGCAAGATGTGCTGAGCTATATCATCTTATGGCTAAATATGTTTTACTTCAGAAAGGCAAAGTTGGTTGAACATTAGGAAATCTGTCAATATATGAAATTCATTCCCCTAGTAAATTGAAAGGAGAAATTGGAGCAGCGTGATAGCCATAGAGAGGGGAGATATCAGGCTCCCATCCAAGGAAGGGTGCAGCTGAGCTGGGAGGAGAAGCTGAAATAAACTTGGAGAAGGCTGAGGAAGAAGACAGAAAGAGGACTTGGAGGAGGCACATGGGGCAGAGAGACGTGTGAAAAAGAAACTGCACTTGCCTCTTGACCTTGGACTTGTACCAGGGACTTGGGGGACAGGGAAGGAGACACTTGAAAGAGACAGAGACGTGGGTGAGAGACCCATGGGGAGACTGACAGTGGCCGCCTTTATCTTGACTTGGATTTTGATTTCGCCCTTTTCCTTCCGGGCTTGTCTGGCCCCTTCTGCCCCTTTCCTGTGGGTCCCCACCAGGAGGTGCCTTAGATTGTGGCCTTTGCACCTCAGCTGCCCACTTTGGGTCAACCCTGTCTAGCTGGACATTTCCCCACGAGGGTAACTTTGGTTGTTTCATGGGATACTATTTTAACTATATTCTTTCTTTTCTCTTCAATTAATTCTTACTTCCTTCTCTTATTTCTACTGCATACTATTTCTATGAAATAGTTTTTTATTGATGTTCTTATGCGCTAACAGTATGCTTTGTCTTCATATGAGGAGGCAGAACCCACTTAGAGCAGGCAGGTTTGGGGGCCCCGAGGTGTCCCTAGCTGCTGCCTAACCAGACTGCCATGGTATCCACAGAGGCTTTTTTGGCAATCTTTCCCTCTGACAGTTCTACTGAGGTCTAATTGACATCTAACATTGTATTAGTTTTAGATCGTATACAATGTGACAATTGAATACATGTGTATGTTGTGAAATGGTTACCAGGAGTTAATATCCACAGCTTTTTATAGTTAGAAAATTTTTTCTCTTGTATGAAGCTTTTAAGATTACTCTTTTAGCAATGTTCAAATATATAGTATAGTATTGCCACTTTAGACATCATGAACTTATTTATCTATCAGTTGGAATTTTGCTCCTTTGAACATCTTGCTCTTCCTCCACACCCCACTTCTGGAAACCACAAATCTGTCCTGCCTATCTGTGACTTTTGTGGTTTTTTTTTCTCTTTAGATTCCATACATAAATGGGGCCATAAGGTATTTGTGTTTTTCTGTCTGACTTATTACACTTAACACAATGCCTATCCACATTGTTTCAAATGCCTTCATTTTTAATGTCTGAATAATATTCCATATATTATCCAGACCACAGTTTCTTATTTCTTTATCCATTCATTCATGGAAGGCACCGGTTGTTTCCCTGTCTTGGCTATTTAAAGTTATTCTTAGGTATTTTATTCTTTTTGATGCAATTGTAAGTGGAATTTTTCTCTTTATCTTTCTTATAGTTCATTGTTAATGCATAGAAATGCAATTTCTGGAACCATCCTTGCATCCCTAGAATAAATTCCACTTGATCAAGGTATAGGATCCATATTGTTGAAATTGTTTTGTTTTTTTTGTTTGTTTAGGATTTTTGCATCTATAGTCATTAAAGAGAATGACCTATCATCCTTTTTTTCTTATAGTATCCTTGGTTGGACTTACTACCAAGGTGATGCTGGTCTTATAAAATGTGTTTGGAAGTGTTCCTTGTACTTTTTTTTTTTTTGGTAGGATTTTTGAGAGTTGGTGGCAGTTCTTTAAATTCTAACAGTCTGCTAGAATTCATCAAAGTGTTATGGGGAAAAACCCTCCTGAATAAATTACACAAATAGGTTATGGACTTCAACCTCCATTCCAAACCTACAAAATCCAAAAACTACAAATCCTATAAGGTCATTATTGAAGAGCGGATCACTAAAACCTGAGGGTGGAGTTGAGCAGCCAGGCTAAATATAAAAGCAAACACGTGGGCCTTGGGGGGTCGCTTTTTCTTTGGGAGTCAGCTCTCAGGGCACCCTTGGGTTCCAGCTCCAAGGAACTGGTAAAATATTTATAAATTTGTAGCCCTCTCTTCCCCTTGTGTTATTCATTACACTATTTCTCCTTCCCTTGTAAATAAAACCCTTTATTAACCTTTGTTGTGTGTGCCTGCAGTTGGGGCATTATAAGTGCCGTTAAAGCACGCAGGTAAAAACCCAGTCAAGCAAACCCATTTTATATTAGGGTTGCCCTGTAACAAAAGAAACCATCCAGTCTTAGATTTTGTTGAGAGGTTTTCTATTACTAGTTAAATCCCCTTCCTAGTTACTGTCCTCCTCTTCATGATTCAACCTTGGTAGTTTGGATTTTTGTAGGAATTAATTCACTTTTTTAAGGTGTCTAATTTGTTGGCATCATTTGTTTCTGGTGGTCTTTTATGATCCTTTGTATTACTGTGGTGTCAGTTGTAACATCTCTCTCATTTCTGATTTTATTTATTTGAATCTTCTTTCTCTCGGTGAAAAAAGTTTTGTCAATTTTATTTATATTTTGAAAGAAACTTGCTCATCAGTGTGTTCATCTTTCTGTTGTTTCCCTGGTTTCTATTTATTTCTGCTGTGCTCTTTGTTCTTTCCTTCCTTCTACTAACTTTGACCTTAGTTTCTTCTTCTCCTTTTTTTGGATTTTTCTGTTGATCCATTGGTCACTGGAAGCTCCCCCAAACTACGTCCTTTTGAGTTTTTACGGAGTCTTTGTGACATATGCATGGCTATGAACTCATTGGCCACTGGAGATTCGTTCCACCTCGGGCCCCTCTCCCTTTCCCCGAAGTTGGACAGAGGGGTTGGGGACTGAAAATTTCAACCCTCTAATCACATGCTTTGGAACCCTGGCAACCAGTCCCCACCCTTTGGTGCTTTCCAAAAGTCACCTCATTCACGTAACAGAAGACAGCTTCACAGTTGTCTTCTTAGGCAACTAAGAATTTGATGCGCAGTAGACTGATGCTCCGGGCAGTGGGGTAACAGATGTCTAAGTGTCCCCACTTAGAAAACTCCAAGGGTTTTGGGAGCTCTGTGCCAGAAATGTGATAAAGACCAAAGATACATATGTATATATATTTATTTACTTATTACAACACATAGTATCACAAGAGTAGTTTTCTTTTAAAGATTTTATTTATTTAGGAACTGAGGTATATCAGGGGTATATAGAGGTGGTGTGAAAGGATACACCAGAGACAGAGTGGGGAGCAGAACAGGCAGATAGACTGAAACACACAGCTGAGGGGGAGCAGCGGGCGAGGCAGGAGAGGTCTGCTGCGCCATGTGGGTCCCCTCCCTGGCTGAGGGTCAAACTCGTGCCACAGTGGCTGGCAATAGCTTGATCGTGCTTAACCCCTGTACCACCAGGAAGGCCCAACAGAGGTAGATTATTAACAAAAGAATTTAAAAAGAAAAAAAGTTAGAATGGTTGTACCCATTGAACCCCAAAAAAGGTCTCATCAGCATTTGGGGATGGCAGCAGTGGCAGGGTGAGGTTGGTACAAAGTGTATCCCCTTGGAACAAGGGTGTCAGGCGCTGGGAGGCGACAGTGCAACCCCCGTGGAATTTGATGCGCAGCAGACTGATGCTCCGGGCAGTGGGGTAACAGATGCCCACAGTCAGGGTGGCCCTGTGGAGCCTGGTGGTCTGTGTCCAGGAGGAACAGTTGGTCAGTGTCACCTGCACGTGCAGCCTGTAGATGCCATTGCGCTGGACACGCAGCTGCCCGTTGTCTAGCTGTGGTCCATGTAAGTAGGAGCGGCCCAGGGCTGGACCTCCCTGCCAATGCAGCCTGGGGTCCTGCCGTAGTAGTCCTGGAGGCAGAGGGGTGGGGGTGTGTGTATAAGGATGGAAGTTTAGGAAAAATGAACGTCACAGACTGAGTGCCCCAAATTCCTATGTTGAAACTCAACCCCCAAGTATATGGTATTGGGAGGTGGAGAATTTGTGGGGGGATTAGGGCATAAGGGTGGAGACTTCCTGAGTGGGGTTAGTGCATATATAAGAGACCCATGTCCGTGGAGGCATGACTAGATAAAGAATCTGTGTTTAACTGTTGGGGTATCGTCTCAGATTCCCCCCCTGGGAATACACTGGTGGGTGATTTTGCTGGGCAAAATCAGTGTGTGATTATACAAACCTAGACAGTCTATCCCACTAGGACTGTTGTTGTATATGTGGCTTGTCATTGACAGAAATGTCATTATGTTGCACATGACTATATATATACAGTGCAGTATTATCTGGCCATAAAAAAGCAATCTTTTTTGGGGGGCTGGGGGGATAACATGAATGGACTTTGAGAGCATTATACTAGGTGAGATAAGTGATACTGAGAAAAACAAATACCAGATGACATCACTTACATGTGGAATTTAAAAAAATGCCCCCAAACCAAATACATAGATAATGAAAAGAGATCGGTGGTTTCCAGAGTTTGGAGATGAGATGGGACAAATGGGTGAAGGTGATCAAAAGGTACAGACCTCCAGTTGTTAGTCAGAAATGTCCTGGAGGGGTCAATGGCAGCACGGTGACCTCAGTGTCTAATGCATGGTGTCACATGACTGTAGCGTTCATATGTGGGAACGGCCAAGAAGAGCAGACCTTGAAAGTTCTCAGCACAAGAAAAATACTTGTAGCTGTGTGTGGTGATGGATGTTAACTAGACTTACTGCGGCGATCATTTCTCAAGCTACAGGAATATCGAATCAGCATTACACACCTGAAACTAACATATTCTATGGCAATTCTATCACAATAAAAAAACAAAAGAGACCCCCTGTGAGCGCTCTTTTTCCTTCTGCCATGTGAACACCAGTGAGAAGAGGCTGTTCTAAGAACCAGGGGACGACCCTCACCATCTACCAAAACTACAGCCTCTGGGGCTTCGACTCCCAGCCTCTAGAAATAACTGTTGCTACACGCCAGCTAATCTGCGGCCCCATCTCAGCAGCCCCACGGCGTCTAGCTCTTTATTCTCTCTCCTTCTCTCTCTCTTTCTTGCACACACACACGCACTCCTGTTACCTGTGTGATTTAACTGCAGTTCAGCAATGTCCCCCTGGAAGCGAGAAGAGAGAACAGAGCGGGGTGTAAGCAAAGGGCCGTAGAGGCTGGCGCCCGTCTCCTGCACACCTTCATCCCACCAGCCGACTTTGAACTTTTTGTTTTTAAGATCGCTAAAGAGGAAGTAGATCGAACCAGTCCAGAGCATAAAGACAAAAAACATGAACAGAACTTCACTGAAAGACAAGAACTTCAAAAGGACTTCTTAACTTCCAGGCCATTACGGGGATGGGGACACGCCTCAGACCCTTGCGCAGCAACCCCCACCCCCACCCCCACCCCACCCCAGACGTCCCTGTGGTGGGCACCGCGGGACTCCAGGAGGCAGACAGCGGTAGGTACACCCTGCCCTTGGAATTGCCCAGAATCCCCTCCCGCCCCGCTCTGTGAAGCTCCCCAGCAGCCTCTGAGTCAGCCCGCTGGGGAACACCAAAGACAAATCATTTTTCTTTCCACGCTCACATCCGACGCGCTCTTCACACAGCCATCGAGGGATCCCCACCTGGGATTCACCTCCTGGGCAGAGCTGGCTCCCCCGGCAACAGCTACAGTCTTGCCCTGCCTTCTGCGCCCCTCTGGTTTTGTCCCGTGAACGACGACTTCAGCCGTGTCTGCCTCTCAGCCTGTGCTCGGGCTCCGCGCCCTGCGCCTTCTTCTAATTCTGCCCCACTTCGCGCCCCCCCTCCGCGCCCACCCGGGCGGGCGGTTCCACCCCGAGCGTGCCAGGCTCCGCGAGCAAGTGGCACGCGTGTTTCTCATCCTCCCTCCACGACTCACCCCTGCTGGCTCGCACCGCTGTTGCTGTTGTTGCTGTGCCAGGCACCTGTAGAAGCAGAACGCTGCCGCGCCGAGGAAGAACAGCTGCCAGGCCACGCGCAGGAAGGACAGCGCGAAGGGCAGGCGCGGCAGCGGGCAGCCGGGGCGCTCCTCAGCCATCGCGGTTCTGGGCTGGCGCTGCATCGGCGAAGTGCTGGAGGGTGAGGGATGCGCAGAGGGCAGCCAGGAGCGGATGAAACCTCAGCCTCCTGCAGCTCTGCGGCTTTTTCCTGTCTAAACTTGCCGAGGGCCCGCCCAGCCCCATTCTGGGGATGTCCAGCAAAGGGGAAGAACTTTGGGGAGGGAAATCCCCTGCTCAGCCTTCTGCAAGTCCCCAGTGTCCTGGAGTAACTAGGGTTAAATCCGTAATCTGAAGGTTACCCTTAATGTTCCTCTTTGATTGTCCACTCTCATTCTAGCACCCACCCACCCATCCCATCTTCCCCCACCCACCCACCCCCACCCCCTATCCATCTACCCCCATACCCCCATTTATCCACCTCCCCCAATCCCTCCATCCATCCATCCACACATCCACCTACCCCCATACCTCCACCCATCTACCCTCATCCATCCATCCACCCCATACTCCCATTTATCCAATCCCTCCATCCTTCTACCCACCCACCCACCCACCCACCCACCCACCCACCCACCCACCCACCCACCCATCCATCCATCCATCCATCCATCCATCCACCCATCCATCCATCCATCCATCCATCCATCCTACAAACCTTTTTTTTGAGCATTCATTATGGACCAAAGACTATATCAGGTGCTACGGGTACAGTAAGCAGCCAGGGATGGTAGGGAGGGCTCCCCAAATTATCCATATATCCTTCTCCTTCCCAGACTTCTTGGCATGTGGTGGGGACCCGGTGACTGCCTGCCCATTAGGAAAAGTGTAGAAGCTGATGAAGGTACACTTTGGTGTCCTGCTCTTATAAAGCACAGTGTGTTCATAAGGTGGATGAGGTCATTTAATAGGATATTTGCAGATGTAATTAGATGAAGATGACGTCATATTGTACTTGAGTGGCCCCTAAACCCAATGACTGGCACCATCTTAGAGGAAAAGGAGAGCCATGCAGAGGGGATACAGCTGTGTGAGGATGTGGAGGCTGCATCTGCGAGCCAGAGAGCAGCGTGGACTGATGGCAGACACGGGGAGCTGGGGACAGGCAGCTTTAGGCAATCCGCTGAAGCCTCTGGAGGGAGCTTGGCCTTGCAGATGTCTTGATTTCAGACACCTTGCCCCTCTGAGAATAAACTTCTATTGTTTTTTAAGTCACCTGGTTTGTGGTACTTTGCCGCAGGAACGTAATAATAGTGGTGGAGCTACACGATTGTGAGACCACCTGGACCTCATAGAAAGACTCATGATGGTGGAGCCAGCGACCCAGAGCACACAGCAGTTCAGTGTCCAGTGTGGGAGCGGTCGTGGGCTGTCAGTGACAGTGGGTGCCCTTGACCATGTTCTCAGTTTTGCTGGAATTTGAAAATTTCATTCCAAAGTCAGGAATGAGAGTGGCCTGGACTACAGGTTGGTGGAGGGAGGGATGGGAAATGGCCCCCTACCCCTCTGGGCTCTTCTTGGGCTGGTTGAGCAATCAAATTAGTGTCAGATTAATAGGAGAATTAATGATTATATCATTGGTTAATTACATTAATTGTTATATAAATTATTATATATTATTATATAATTATTAACACACATATGGAGACATGACAGAGATGTGGGTTTCCATTCCAGGGATGGAAATGGGGGCCAGTATTGGGGCCAAGGAATGGGGTCTGGGTCTGGGGCTTCAAGGAGAGAGGAGGACAACGCACGTGAAGTGGAGAGCTCAGTGACGAAGGCCAGATGCTCTCTAATGAGATGCTTGTCATGCCATATGTTTTTCTTTATTTTTTTTTTAAAGATTTATTTATTTATGCATACAAGCACTGGGGCACAGGCCAGAGGTGTCGGGGGTGAGAGGATTCACCACAGAGAGCGGGGAGCAG
>JAGFMF010011614.1:4453857-4465729 GCA_019455555.1 Galemys pyrenaicus | reverse complement strand
GCGGGCACAGCAGGAGAGGTCTGCCGCACCATGTGGGTCCCCTCCCTGGCCGGCAGCAGGGATCGAACTCATGCTGCAGTGACTGCGGTTTGCTTCATAATGCGCTGCTTAACCCACTGCGCCACCAGGGGAGGCCCATGTTTTTCTTTAATAGAAAGATTATTTCTGGTAAAAATCCTAATTCTGGGTACTTCCCCCAATTTTCATTCTCTTAGGTCATTAAGGGGGTGGTAACAATTCCTTGTGAGCCTGTGGGGTCTCCATGGACCTCACCTGGAAATAATTCAGGTGCCAAAGTAACACAGCTTGGGAAGGCTTGTTCTGGGCATCGCGGGGATGTCCTCGTGAAGTGGACAGGGCTGGAGTGGGCCATCTGAACATCTTGGGGAACCATGTCCTTCAGTGGAAACAGGATAGAGTCTGGAGCTTGAGTCAGCAGCATTTGCTGATTTTGGGGGGCAGGAGAAAGAAGGGAGTCAAAGATGTCCAGTATCTTTGGCATCCAGGTGATCAGCATATACTTTCTGGGATCCCCAACTGCAAAGAGAAGTTTCATTATTAAAGCTTCTAACTTGCACATCTGGCAGTTCAACTAGCAGTAGCTCAAAGGAACGCCCTCTTCCCCATCCCCTCCCCACCACACACCGGGGCATGATGGTATAATTCTAGATATTTCCCTCAATCTGTTATTCAATTTCTCCTGATAACCCCAGTTCTAGAAACTTCCAGTCACCACCCTATCCTGTTGCCCACTTAATATTTGATGGTTCTCTGAAGCTCATGTGCTTTCCTTTTCAAGCTCCATTTACCCAAAGCAACTTCATACTAAGAATAAGCGCCACAGAGGGCAGTGAACTATGAGCCCCATAACACAGCTGGGTGACAGTCCCAGGAACGTGACACCATGGCCCAGAGCTTTTCTGAAATGAACACCCTCGTCAGATTTTACAGACAGAAACTTAGAACTGTATCCCTCTGTAAAATGGGCTGTGGTGGAGTCCCAGCTGTTCATCTTTTTCTTCACTTTCTTTGTAGGAGAACTGGTGCCAGCAAGGCACCGAGTAGGTTGTCTATGATCTGAGCAGATGGGTCAAGGAAGAGTCCTGGAGCCCTTGGTGGCTTTTTCCTGCTTTTATTACTCTTTCCATCATTAGTGACCAGGAACATGGCAGGCGGGGAGGCCAGGGGCGCCAGGAGGCTGGCAGGCTCCTAGTCCCCGCGCATCTTCACTCTCTTGTGTCTCTCCTTCTGCTCCCCTCTCTAATGGTGGCCTCGTGACGCCGCCCTTATACACCCGGTGTCTCAGCCCAGGCGGCACCCACTTGCGCATGCCCACAGCCTAGTTGAGGTGCGGCCAGCAGGCACACGTGCAGGACCGCAGGTGTCCAGGGTCGAACCCAATAGCAGGAGAGTGGAAAAGCCTGATCACTTTTCACTGACCCTGCAAGAATCAAATAAGGGGCTAGGAAAACAATAATTATAATACATCAAAAACCAAAACTAACAGGTAACTGTTAACCAGAGACACTCTGAGGGGGGGAGGGAGAGGGATCAAAACAGGGGAGGGGATGTGTTCTTACACACGGGACTGCGGTGGTGGTGCACGGGTGACTTGGTGGTGGGAGTTTTGCAGGGACTACACCTGAGAGGAGAAAGCATGCACATACAAAAAGGACGGATGATGTAAAAATATGTATAAAATACAAAAATAAAATAAAATAAAATAAATTGGGCTGTGATAAGGTTTACAGGGAGGAGGCTGTGAGGGCCCGGGCACAGTGAAGCACAAGCTGGCTCTCAGTTTCATTATTTCTCCCCAGAAGATGCTCATTAGAAGAACAGAGGCCAAACAGACACTTCACAAAGAAAGAGGTTCAGAAAAACAAATCCAGTTTTTCTCAGCAATAAAAATGCAAATTATATCGGTTCCTCCTTGACAGTAAAGTCTAAAAGATGACTAAATTCAGAACAAAGGTTGGATTAGACACTGAAGTGTGAAAAAAAGAATCAAAATGAGGAATGTCTGGTAAACCTGAACCTGAACGGTATTTTCAACTAGCGTTACTTCAAGAAACATTTTTAAGAAAGAGAATGTTAATCTGTTTCATGGGTAAATTAATAATTCTTCCATTCAAAACTAGTATTTTGAATTAACAGATTGAATTTAAATTAAACGTCGTGGCCACACACACACACAACGTAGGCAGCAAGATAAGCATAAGTAGAAGACAGAGAAAAGAGAAAAAAACAAGACAAAGGTTAATTTCCTTAGAAATGAAGTCTTGGGCCTCCCTGAGGGTGCAGTGGGTTAAGCAACACACTATGAAGCAAACCGCAGAGTTAGAATCCCTGCCTCAGTCAGTCAGGGACGTGACCCACACGGGGCACAGCAGGCCTCCCCTGCCTCGCCCACTGCTCCCCTCAGCAGTGTGTTTCAGTCAGTCTGCCTGTTCTGCTCCCCACTCTGTCTCTGGTGGATCCTCTCATCCCCCACACCTCTGCCCTGTACCCCAGTTCTTGTATGCATAAACAAATAAATCTTAAAAAAAAGAAATTAAGTCTTTATGAAGTGACTAATGCTAGAAAAATAAAGCTAATATGAGTAGCCAGATCATCTAAAGAAATACACGTTTGATTTTTTTTTTCTTTAAGGATTTAAAATTTACTTTCGTTTAAAAAAATAAGCTTTAAAAAACATTGCATTATAACATTGTATGTTTCAGGTACACATCATTATAAAACAAACATGTTTTTGAAACAAAGACTTTTTCACAGTAGGATCTTTAGAAATTAAAGCATAAGAAACATACTTTTTCTTTTGAATCTGTGGGTTGGTAGGGAGCTACACCTTGAATGATTTAGCAGGTTGCAAGGGGGTGGGTGGGGAGCACCATCATTGCCTGGGTGCCTGGATTTGAAACAGAGCCAATTATTTGCAAGGACAGTTTGGGGAAGTCAATCCAGATACTCAACACACAGCATGGGCCTCCCTGGTGGTGCCAGGGGTTGAGCACTGTACTGTGGGGCTTCCACAGGCATTGCAGTGCCAGGTTGGTCCCCGGCCAGGGAGGAGACCCACATGGTGCCGGAGACCTCTCCTGCCTCGCCCTCTGCTCCCCTCAGCAGTGGATTTCAGTCGATCTGCCTGTTCTGCTCCCCACTCTGCCTCTGGTGAATCGTCTCACTCCCCCACCTCTGGCCTGTACCCCAGCGCTTGTATGCATAAATAAATAAATAAAAAAGTCTTAAACACGCAGCAGTTTTAACAGGATCTTATTTCATTCACATCCTGGCATAAGTCATAGATGCAGTTGTTCACACATACACCCAATGTGACGTGCTTTGTAATACAGAAACAAAACCCAACTGAAGACAGGTTTGTGACTGGAGCTGAGTCCCGTGCCAAGACTTTGGGGTTGCCGCCTGTTTGAATCTTCACCGGACTCCTGTGAGTGGGTCTCACTGTGATTTCCAGTTTCCATAGGAACAGCACCGAATTCACATACCACCGAATTCACAGTCTCGGGGAGGATGTGGCTGGGCTTGAAGGGGCATTTATGTTACTTGTCTGGGTTTTCCCTCTGCTCTGGACACATGGGCTGGGGCATTTAGAGAGCGCTAGCGATCGATGGCTCTCTGGACTGTGCACTTCTGATCTGACACCAGAGCTCCCCGCTGGTTTCATTGCAGAGGGTGCAGGGGGAGCAGGGTGGTGCCCACCCCTCGTCGGTTAACTTTCCATCTCATCACTTCTCTTCTGAGAAGTCAGGGCAGGGGTGGGAGTCGAGGGAGGGGTGAGTTATGGGAGGCTATCTGGAGGCAGGAAATAAGATCATTTTGCTTCAAAGAGCAGCCCCATGGTCTACCAGGTTGGTTCTGGCTGCCTCCGCTTTTCCCACAGTGTTCGTGGAAACTTCCACCCCCATCTGGCACCTGGAAGGTACCAGCTCAGAGGTAAAGAGCCTCCCCTGTCTGGGATTCTGCTGGGAGAGGAGTGACCAGGAGATCCCTATCTCATGCTATGTCCTCTCCCTCCACCTCTGTCCCCTGTCACAATGTCATTGGCCACCAGCGCTGGGAGGGCTGTGATTTTCCCCATTTCTTAGGGCAGGGACTGAGAGGCTGAAAACTCAGACTTCTAAGGCCAACCTAATCTAGAAGGGTGAAGTGAGTACCTCAGCTGCAAAATTTAAGGGGGGGCCCCCAAAACTTCGTGATCAAGATAAAATAACATAGTGCTTTGGTTTTTTAAAAAATCAAAAAATAAATGCAAAAGTGCATGATGAACAAAATGTTAAAATGAATATTTAGGTTTTAAAGAATTTTCAATATGTTTTTTCTTGTGATGAGAACCTTTTTTTAAAAAAAGTAGATTTATTTATGCACACAAGAGCTGGGGTATAGGCCAGAGTCGCGGGAGGTGAGAGGATTCACCAGACAGAGTGGGGAGCAGAACAGGCAGACTGACTGAAACACACTGCTGAGGGAAGCAGCAGGCAAGGCAGGAGAGGTCTGCTGCCCCATGTGGCCTGGGGCACATATCCCCTCCCTGGCCTGGGGCAGATATCGAACTCGTGCTGCAGTGGTTGTGGTTTGCTTCATAGTGTGTTGCTTAACCCACTGTGCCACCAGGGAGGCCCGTGGTGAGAACCTTTAAACTCTATTCAGCAACTTCCAACACTGTTTTAAAATTTATTTTTATTTTTTTAAATTGAAGTAACATAACGAAGAAGCATTATAACTTTATATAATTTTCAGGTGTGCATCACAAAATTGGTCTTGTAATCTAAACATTTGTTTCATCTGCTTGGTTTCTCTATATATGTAAATGAGACCATACAGTGTTTTTCTCTGACTAATTTCACTAGTTAGTGATGGAGGAGAAAAGAAAAAGGAAGAAATCGCCAGACGGACCTCTGGGTGTTGCAAAGGGCAGTGTTTCGTCTTTTTAATAGCTGAATAGTATTCCATATGGATATCCAGGCCTTCTTTAGCCAGCCCCCTTTCAGTGGATATGTAGGTTGTTCCCAGTTCTTGACTATATACAACACAGTCTCATTAACTCTAGTCACCATGTTGGACATTACAGCCTCGGGACTTATTTATTTCGCAACTGGGAGTTGTACTTTTGACCCCCTTTGCCCAAATGTTCAAAATAAAGATGGAACCTGACCCTGCACTTGCTTGACTTATTTTCCTTCCCTAATTCTGAACATGGAACCTAAATTGGAATTCTTGCTCCATCACTTAGTAGCTCTGTGATCTTGGGCAAATCCCCTGACATCTCTGTACCTAGCTCCCAGGGTAATCGATGCTATTTATCGCTTAGGCTTGCTAAACAGCTGACAGGAGTTAACATTCATTAAGTATTAAGCACAGGGCTAGCATGTATATGGAACTGATGGTGCTATCATATTATTCCTGCTATTTTTATTATTGCTGCCATCATCAACCTCAGCACTATCTTCCATCCAATAACCTTGACCATCAGCCTTGCAGAGCTGAATGTCGACACATAATTAGAGTTCAAAGAATTTTTTTTCTGTCGCCAAACTTACTTCTCAGGACTATTGCCTTGACAGGAACTAAAAAAAAAAAAATCTCTAATTTCATCATCAGAGCTATTATTTCCTATTTCCCCCGAATATTGGTCAGGGGAGGCCAGGCTGAGCTGTGCTGTGCTGTAGTAACAATAAAAGTTGATTTCCTGCTTGTGTGGTGTGTGGGCCAGCAGCACCGCTCCCGGCAGGCCGGGACGTTGCATCATTCACTTTCCATCGACAGGCTTGTCAGACTCCTCCCAGGTGGCATTTCAGGAGATTCTGGGAGGTGACATGAACCAGGAAGGGAAGTGGCTAACAGTTAGAAAGGAGTCAAGTCAAGAGAATAGGCAGCAAAGCAAGAGATTTGCTGATAGATAAGAGGAAGGACAGGCGCGCTCTCTGTGCAGAGAGGGCTCTTGAGTGGGCAGCTGCTGAGGGGCTGAGAAGGGTATAGTGGGCCAGGACGGGGGTGGGGGGGCTGGTGCTGGGGGTCTTGGTGCTGTGTCTCCTGCTGGTTGGTTGGGCCCATGGGGTCTCCTAGGTTACAGCCTGCCGGAGCCAGCTTTGGTCTGTTGCTTTACTTGAGTTATTTCCTTGTGTTCTGAAAACTGCATTTTTAATTGGGTTGGGGGCACCCTGATTCCCATCCATTGTTCCCCATTTAGTTTGATAAATGGGTTGGAGATACCTGGGCTTGGGGGTGGGGGGGCCTTCCTAGTTCCCCCTGATCGTTCCTTATTCAGATTGTAATTGGGCTTGGGGGTTGGGCACCTATTGAAGGGTGTTTAGACTCTGTAGCCGTTTTAGGGTTCCACATGTGCCATCTGGGGTTCTGACAGCTGGGGCACAGTTGCAGCATACCACAAAAGGCCTCGGTGGCTGGTTACTACAGCCAGCACCCCTTCTGGCTAACCACCACGGTTCCCGGAGGCACCTGCCAAAGGGACACATGAGTGGGCCCTGAACTCCAGGATGGGTCCCCCCCAGGTGCCCAAGGAAGCAGGTGCCCGAGGATTGGCTGAGGCCAGCGGTTCCAGTCCAGACAAGCAACGCACAAAATAGACAGAAACACACCTGTCCTGTGGGCCTGGAGCCACTGGAGGTCAAACGCCCTCCCTGTCCAAACGCCCCCACCCCTTCTCACAAAGGGTTGCAATTTTAGGGTGTCGAGAGCAGGAGAATCACCACTGTGGACTGCAGACCTCCAGAGCGGTATTTCTAGAAGAAACCCAGGTGGGAAATTCCTTTTAAAACCTTTTTTGAAAAGAAATTGACTTGGACATATTTTGTTTCCTTCAAAAAAATTTTCAATTGACACACTAGACAATGAACATTTTGTTTGCATAGTTGTATGTGTGTGAACATACTTACATGACCTTTTCCGCAGCCAGGACACAGAGCGGTCTCACCACCCCAGATACTGCCTTCTGCTGCCCAGGGCTGTCAAACCTTTGCTCCACCACTCGGACCCTGGTCTGACCTCCCTAGAGAGCTGCCTTGCTCGTAATGCCACATTCATAGAATCATGGCGGACAGAACTTCTTTCAGTATAATGTCTTTGAGATTCATACTATTGCAGGGGAGGGAGAGGTGCACCCCAGAATCCCCAAATCTGCCCGCTCTAAAAAGGTTCTGCCATCTGCCGCATCAAGACAAAACACATAAGACCTTTAATGGAAAGGAACTTTAATACAATTAGGGAACAATACAGAAAAGACAAAGAATATAGTTACTAAATCAAGCACCCAAAGTTACCCATCCCCTCGTGGGTAAAAGTCCAGCCAAATAGGATTGGCCCAAAGCGAGGCCTGAAAGCCTGCCACAAGGTTCTACACCGTTCAGTGGAGACCCAAAGAAAGGGGTCAGAAAGAGTCACATAAATCTGGGAGGAAAAGAACAAAATCAAAAGCAAGATGAAAGCTGGCATTGTTAACCTCCCCACCGGTCTCTCACCCACATCTGTTCCAATCAGTGGAGGACCAAGAAGCAAGCGCAGCTTCGTCACATGTCTCTGCTCTACGTGCCTCCTCCAGGTCTCCTTGCTGCTCCCCATCCTGCTTCCTCCTTCTCCGGCCTCCTCTCCAGCTTCTTCTCCCTGCTCAGCTCCTGCCCTCCTTTGGGTAGGGCAGGGAACCTGGAACTTCCCCTTTTCCTGGGGTCCACCCTGTTACAATTCCTGTTGCTTTTCATAGCTAAGTAGTATTCTATTGTATGAATGTACCACAGCTTTATATTCACCTTTTGAAGGATGTTTTGCAAATGTGGCAAATTTTTGACAAGTTTGAATAAAACTGATACAAATAAAATATTCCTTTTGTGTTGAATATTACAAACAACTGATGTTTGTAAGTTGATTTTGTATCCTGCAATTTTGCTGAATTCATTTCTTAGTTCTAACACCTTTTTGGTGGATTTAAAAAAATTTCTACATATAACATCACATCATCTATAAATATAGATCACTTATCTCTTTTCTAATTTGAATGACATTTAGTTGTTTTTCTGGCTTAGTTGCTCTATTTAGAATTATGTTGAAAAAAAATAGTTCAGACATAGTAATCCTTGTTTCAGTTCTGATCTTAGAGAAAAAGCTTTCAGTTTTCATCACTGAATATGATATAAGTAATGACATTACTATTCAAAAATATTGTATTCATAAACACAACTAACCAACATTAAGAATCAAAGGCTGTTTTATATATCACACTGTCGTTAAAATACAAGAAAATTAAAAAAAAACTATTTTAGCACATGCAAAAAAATTTAGAAGCTATGGAGAAGTTTCTTTTTTTTTTTTAAAAAGATTTATTTATTTATGCATACAAGAGCTGGGGTACAGGCCAGAGGTGTGGAGGGGGGTGAGAGGATTCACCACAGAGAGCGGGGAGCAGAACAGGCAGATCAACGGAAGTACACTGCTGAGGGAAGCAGCGGGCACAGCAGGAGAGGTCTGCTGTGCCATGTGGGTCCCCTTCCCTGGGCAGCAGGGATTGAACTTGTGCTGCAGTGGCCGTGGTTTGTCTCATAGTGCGTTGCTCAACCCACTGCGCCACCAGGGAGGCCCCTGGAGAAGTTTCTTGAAAAATACAACTTATCATAGTGGACACAAGAAGAAATAGAAAATACTAATAATCTCACACATGCTTTAAAAATTGTTTCTGTAATTAAGAAGTTTCCTACAAAGAAAAATGTAGCCCCAGTTAACTTCATCTGTGATTTCTGCTAAAAGAATGAAGAAATAAAACTCTTGTGGACTTTCTATGTATCACCAACTTTAGAGAAAGGTTTTGAAAACTATGCCATTTACAATAGCATCAAATACCATAAAATATCTGAGGCTAAATCTAGGGAGAACAGTATAAGAATTCCACCCAGAAAGCTATGAACTATAATTAAGAAAAAGAAAATCTAAATACATAGAAGGCTATACTATGGTCATGGAGAGGAAGAAAATACATGAAATCATCAATTCTATATTAATATCTATTGATCTATAGATTTGATGCAATCCCAATCATTATCTCTTCAGGGTGTGTGTGTATGTGTGTGTGTGTATGCGTGTTTTGGTGAAAATGCAAAAATGGTGTGGTTGTTATGAAAAGCAATATGAGGATTCTCATAAAAAACTAAAGCTACAACTCCCTTGCCATCCCTTTATACTTCTAGGTATAAACTTAAGAACTGAAATCATTTTGATAGTAACAAAGACTTGGGAAAAATTAAAGTGTCCATCAGTGGATGAATGGATAAAGACAATGTATTTTATGCACACAATGGGATATTTTTCAATTTCAAAAAATAAGGGAATTCTAACATTTGCTGCAACACAAATGGACCAGGAGAGCATACTGCTGTGTGAAGTAATCCTGACGCAAAGGGACAAGGACTGTATGATTTTATAGATAAGAAGATCCTAATGGTTAAATTTATGAAGACAGAAAGTAGAAAACTATGCCATTTACAATAGCATCAAATACCATAAAATATCTGCGGCTCAGCAAGAGTGGCAGTTTTTAATAGGTATAGAATTTCAGTTGTTGATGATGAGTAAGTCAGAGACATCTATATTGTATAATACATATGTCTTCCTTAAATTTTTTTAAAGAGGGTAGATCTTTGACTAGATGTTCTTCTAGTAAAGAAGGAAGGAGAAAACATTTAGAGGTAATGTTCACATTGCTTAGGTGATGTTTATCTTCAAACTCATAGTGATACGTGTGACAACTAGGTACAGCTGATTTGTATGCCAGTCATACCTCAATGAAAATAAATGTAAAATGATCTGACTGCTGAAAAAAGGGAATTCACACTCTTTTGTTACTTTTTGCTTCTTACTGATCATTGAGTTTTGTTCCTTTTGATTAGTCATTTTTATTTTTGGAATAGGAAAACGTTTTTAACCTTAAAATATTTTTGGTTAAACAGATGCCACCACCTGATGTTATGTTTGATTTTAAATAAATATTACGCTTAAAAAAAAGTTTGTTAAAAATCTCATTTGGGCCTCCCTGGTGGCCCAAGGAGTTGAGCGCCGCACTGTGGAGCTTCCGCAGCCACTGCAGTGCCAGTTCGAGCCACCGCCAGGGAGGGGACCCACATAGCGCAGCAGACCTCTCCTGCCTCCTGCCTCGCCTGCTGCTCCCCTCAGCGGTGTGTTTCAGTCGGTCTGCCTGTTCTGCCCCCCACTCTGTCTTTGGTGACTCCTCCCACACCCCACCCCCATCACCCGCCTCCGACTTGCACCCCAGCTCTTGTATGCATAAATAAATAAAAAATCTTTTAAAAAAAGCCAAAACCCAAAAATCTCACTTTGACTGTTGCTCGAGAGCGTCCTGCAGGGGGCGAGAGTGGATACAGGCAGACAGCAGCGCCCCAGCGCCCGCGTTTCTGGAGATGAAAGACTGAATCGCCTTAGATTTTGATAGGTCAATTTTATAAACTCAAGCGTCTAAGAAAATTTACAAAAAGATAGGAATAGGATGTGTACTTTCTTAACGAAGTAGGAGAAAAACTGAAATGAGGGAAAATAATCCAAAACAGGGCAAGAGAGGAAAAGGAATAGAGACGAGGAGGGGTGAGCTGAAAGCACAAAATCCAGACACATCAGTGACTGGAACTGACGCAGCGGGCATAAACCGGTGCCATTCCACACAGTGGCCTTCAGCCATAGGTCTCTGCTGAAATGTGGGTGAATGGGTACTGTTAATGGGAAGTCCCCCAAGAATTTGAAGATGTGGAATCAAAAAGAATGTAAAAGATCTTATGAGTCATTTCTGTACTGATTATACTTTAGAGTGATACCATCTTGAATATGTTGTTAAATAAAATATATTATTAACATTCAGCTCACCATTTTTTTAACCTTTTCATTGAGGCTGCTAAAATAAATTAAAACATGTCTGACATTACATTTCTATTCAATGGCTTTGGTCTAAATAGTCAAATTAAAAGACACATATTGTCATGCTGGAGAAGAAAAATGAAAATCCAGTAACATGTTTACGTTTAAACAAAAGATTCAGAAAGTTGTCAGTTAAAGAATGCAAAAGCAGCCAGAAAAAAGGTGGCTTAGCCATATTTTTATCAGTCGGCATCAGCTTAAATGTAGAAAGTATCATTAGAGATAACTAAAGTCCTGTCATGAAATAAAGCAATTCTAAATGTGTGCAAGCTTAAAAACATTGTCTCAAAATAAACAAAGCAAAATAGGCACTATTCAAACACGTGGAGCCTATCAGTGGAGAGGTATTATTAGTATAAAATGCAGAATTTGAAGACCTAGAATAAAAAACCAAGAATATAAAAATAGCTTACATCAGATAATTATACCACCAAAGTGGGAGATTTTTTTAAAAGCACCCCTGTTAGTAATTGATAGCTAAAGCAGACAAAAGTATATACCAGATATAGACCAGAACATACAATGAATTGATTTGATCTCACGGCCTCATATATAGAACCTCTACCAAGTCACTGCAAAATACATGCAGAAATGCTTGGGGAGCTGGTGGGAATGAAAAATGGTATAGCCACAGAGTTTTTCCTGGAACTTGAGAAACAAGAGTAAAAGACTCCTTATAACCAAGATAATTCTGAAGGCGATGAATAAGAAGGGCCTTGACTAGTATACTACATTCATTGCATTAACAAAGGTGGTGTGGTACAAGTGTGGGTAGAGGCACTTCAGCCAATGGCCTGGAGTTTATCTAGCTTCCTCCTGGGACTGGAAGTGTTACAGGGCAGGGAGAGGAGCACCCCAGAACCCCCAAGCCTGCCCTCTCTGAATGGGTTCTGCCATCTGCCGCATTAAGACAAACATACAAAACCTT
>JAGFMF010011614.1:4433692-4453590 GCA_019455555.1 Galemys pyrenaicus | reverse complement strand
CAAGACCAAAAAGCAAGCACAGTTTCTTCACATGTCCCTCTGCTCCACGTGCCTCCTCCAGGTCTCCTTGCTGTTCTCCATCTTCCTTTCTTCTCCTCTTCTCTTCTCTGCAGAAAATCTTTTTTTCCTCCTCAGCTCCACCCACTTAGGGTGGAACCAGGATTTTAGAACTCCCCCTTTTCCTGGGACCACCCTGTTACAGAAGGAAGCTCTCAGGACTTCCTTGGCATCAGGATGATGGTAACATGACAACCTATTGCTTGCTCCAAGTTAGAGATAAGTCCTGAATATGCGTTAGCTCTGTTTTGGGGGGTCTTTTTGCTTCTTAGTTACACAGATTTTAACCTAAAATTTGGGTACATTCTACAATGGATGCCTGCATTATATGAGATAGCATTCCTTAATTCCTTAATATCATGCCAAAATAGGCTATTACTAAGTTTAGAGTTCAATTTAGAATATATGTATCACACATCTACTCATCACCCTTCCATTTACTCTTTGCCCCCGTCCATCCTTCCCTCCACCCATCCAGCCACCCATCCATCCATCCATCCATCCATCCATTCTTCCTTCCACCCATCCAAGTGACCATCCACTTACCACCCACTGTCCATCTATCTGTTCACTCACCATCCATCCACCCATCCATGTATCTTCTTACCCATCTACCCATCTGTTCACCCACCCACCTACCCATTTATCCATCCATTCAAATATCCCAGACCTCTTCACTTTATTATTTTGGAGACTAATGGCCAGGAAGAATCTCATAGGTTATTCTTGTTTTCCACTATCTCTCGCTTAGGTGCCAGGCGAGTCTGGAATGAAAGGAACAAAAAATCTCACCTTTCTAGTGACACTGGTTTCCTTGGTAACCACCCCTCCTCCAGCCACTCCCCCATCTTCAGGGAGTTTTCCCAAAGTTATCTTCTTTAACAAAGCTAAAGATGCCTTTATAGCTCTCAACACTTAGGAAATTCCAAGTGTTTAGGTAACACCTTTTGGGAACTATGAACCAGAAATTGTGGATGAAGACCAAATATGTATGAGAATTTTGATCATCCGAATGAATATATATATATATTTCTATAAATCACAATATCATAACCACCCATACTACAGAAGTCCTGACTGAGGGGGAGGAGACTTGAGATTGGGTGGTAATGTTGGCATGTGACCAAGGAGACACCCAGGGGCTCCCAAATTCACTCTCTCAAGGGGTCTGGCTATCTTTGTGCACAAAGGCAAGGCAGGTTTTAGTGTGAAAGAACTTTAATGGAATTAGCATGCATAGAGAAGAGAAGGAAGAGTAACATCCCAATAAATCACCCCAAGTTAGCATCCTCTCATGGGAAAATACCCAGTCCAACACGATTGGCCGAGAGCAGGGCTGCTGAGGCCCTAAAACTTGACACAAATCTAACGTGGCTTCTGGTGGGGAGCCATGGTAAGGGGGTGAGAAGGGCCAGGCAAGTTTGGGATGAAAAGAGCAAAATCAAAGTCCAAACCAAGACAATGGCGCCGTTGTTAGCCTCCCCACGAGTTTCTCCCCACATGCCTTTGTCCAGGTGTCTCTACATGTCTCTTTTCCGTGGGTCTCCCTCCATGTCTCTCTCCGCAGGATCAGGGTACGCGTTGGGCTGCAGGAGAAAGAGGTGCTCCGGCAGCCCACCTTATTGTAAGTTATCCGGTGTCCCCTGGCTGCTCAGCCCCACCCCTTGTGAAGTGCTGGGGGACGTGATACCCCCGCACCCTCCTATGGAGTGTCTCTGTAATGGTAAGAGAGGGGGAGAGCAAGCACCTACTGAGGTGCTAGATTCTGCTCTAGGTGAAGCTGTGAGCCACAGTGAAAGCTGTGGCTCAGACCACTCACTTTCATTTCCTCTGCTGGAAGCGAGATCTCCACTCTGCAGGAGCTGGCCCCCAAAGCAGCAAGTCTCTCTACAAAGCACATCGATGCAAGTGGCATGAGGGTTGGATGTCATGGATGCCATAGAGTACCCCTCGATCGCTGCTGTATGGGTTTGCCATCATCATCCGTAATAAGTTACTGCAAATATAGATGCTCAAAGTCATGCACATCTATTAGCTCACAGTTCTAGAAGACAGACTCTAAAATTAGCTTCACTGGGCCAATGACGAGGTGTCAGCTGGGCTGCCATGCTTCCAGAACTTTGAGGGATAAATCTGTTTCCTTGGCTTGTCCAGCTCCTCGAGGCTACCCCGTGCCTTGGTTTATGAATTCCTTGACTTGAATCCCTTTCAGCCTGGGCTTCTATCAACAGCTGCTTCTGAACTCACATCTCCTTGTCTCTGCCTCTTTGCCTCCTTTTTTCATTAGAGGAATTCTACCAATGCCCCTCCCTACCCTTCCAGTCAAGAGTAAGATTACCTGAGACCAGTGGAAGGTGGAGATGTGATGTATGACTTTTTTTCTGGCTACTACAACAAAATACTACAGAATTGTGTTTCCCTACAGTCATGGAAAGTTCCAGATCAAAATGCCTGCAGGACTGGTCCCTGGTCTCTTCTGAAGTCTCTCTCCTTGCCTGGTAAATGGTCATCTTCTCCCTGGTTCCTCACGTGGTCTTCCCTTTGTATGTGTCTGTGTCCTCATAGCCTCTTATAAGAACGTTAGTCATATAGGACGAGGACTCACTCTCATGGCCTCATTTAACCTTTATTACCTCTTTGAAATTCTAGCTCCAAATAGAGTCACATTCTGAGATACTAGTGGGGAGGTGTTTAGAGCTCCAATATATATCTTTTGGGAGGACGCATTTCAGCACCCTTAGCAGAAGGGGAACATCTTTGAGCCCTGCTTTTTGGGGGAAAAAATGAACCTTGGAAACAGAAAGTCCCCCACAAATATTCTAGGGGGGATCAAAATTAGAAGAGGCTTAAGTCCTGCGCCTCATTGCAAAGTACACTTTGCAGGTCCCCCAGAAGGAAATGACTCAGTGGTATCTCTGGGCAGTTGAAGCCACAGACAACCTCAAGGAGTTTCCTGTACCTCAACTTAGCCAAAAAGCGCCCCACGAGCAAGGCTCCGGGTAGCAGAAAATGTGTTACTCTGATCAGTGTTGAGTAGGAAAATAGAGTGCTGCTGGGACAAAGCCAGGCTGATGTCAACTCCTGTGTGGGGTCATGTGTGGGGGCACCCTTCCCTTACTCTTAATGCCTTGGCATTTCTTGAACTGCTGGTAGTTTTGATAGACTTGGGAGTAGAGCTTGCAGAGAAGGATAGTTCCAATTGACTGATAACAGGTTCCCTGGTGCAAGAGATCTTTGCATAAATTAAGTTGCATGATGAAAAAAGGAAGCTCAGTTTTACCACTCCTGCTCAATTGAGATTTGTGTCTGCTGTACGTGCGTCTGAGCTTTGGCTTCCATGGAGACAAACCCTGAGCAAAGGACTTGGGGGTAGTACCTTTTGCAGGGACAATGTTGATTTTGATCCCCTAAGACTAATTTCTGACTTCTAGAATGATGGCATGATAAACTAGTATTGGTTTAAGCAGCAAGAGGAAGTGAATTCAATTATGAACTTTTATCTTTCTTGATAACCTGTGGTCATCTCAGGTGGTTATGTATTTTCCCACCTTTGAAGACAAAGGTATCTCTGTGCCTAAATTTGCCCACACATAAATTGGGTATTGTAACAGCACTTCCCTCCCTCCCCATGAATTCCTGTGAATGACCCACTCAATGCAGGACCCAGCATGTAGTGAGTAAATTACACGTGTGATCTAAAATTAATGATCATTATTTCTTTAAGAAAAACAACTGCAGGGCCTCTGTGGTGGTGCAGGGGTTAAAGTCTCAGTGCTATCAAGCTATCACCAGCTACTGCAGCATGCCTTCAATCCCTGGCCAGGGAGCTGACCCACACAGCACAGCAGACCTCTTCTGTCTCACCTGCTGCTCCCCTCAGCAGTGTATTTCAGGAGAAATAATACTGTTCTGCTCCCCACTCTGTCTCTGGTGAACCCTCTCACTCCCCATACCTCTGGCCTACACCCCAGTTCTTGTATGCATAGATTTAAAAAAAAGATCTTAAAAACAGGAAAACAACTGCATAAGCACGATGATGAAAGACCACTGACATTCAGCCTTAGTATGAGAGACAAACGGGAGTGGTGGAGACTGTGGTGAGTTGGTAAGTTCATACTCCATCCAAAGGGACAGTGACTATCTAACTGTGTTGCTGTCAGTTTCCAAGAAAATCCAGAAATCCGGATTGGTCCATGTACAAAGACTTTCGATGTTTAAATATTGGCCATTCATATTTATTTTAAAAAACACAACCAGTTGTAACAAGGCAGGGAGAGGACCACCCTAGGAGAGGAGTACCCCAGAACCCCCAAGCCTGCCCTCTCTGAATGGGTTTTGCCATTTGCTGCATTAAGACAACATATAAGGCTTTTAATGGAAAGGAACTTTAATACAATTAGGGTACAATACAGAAAGGCCAAAGAGCATAGTGACTAAGTTAAGCATTTAAAATTACCCATCTCCTTGAGGGTAAAAGTTTAGCCAAATAGGATTGGCCTAAAACAAGACCCAAAAGTCTGCTACATGTCTAAAGGATTTTTTAGTAGCGACCCATACAAAAGGGTTAGAAAGAGTTAGACAATTTTGGGAGGAAAAGAGCAAAATTAAAATTAAGATGAAAGCTGTTATTGTTAACCTCCCCATGGGTCTTTTACCCACATTTGTTTTAACCAGTTTAAGACTAAAAAGCAAGTGCAGTTTTTTTATATGTTTTTTTGCTCCACGTGCCTCCTCCAGGTTTCCTGGCTGCTCTCCATCTTCCTTTTTTTTTTTTTTCTTTTTTTCCCAGAAATTTTCTTTTCCTCCTCAGCTCTACTTACTTAGGGTGGAACCAGGATTTTGGAACTTCCCTTTTTCTTGGGGCGACCCTGTTACACAGTGACTAGATGTGGCCTATGGATGTAAGGTCATCTTTGAGGAAATAACTGAAAAGAATCTGAAATTTAAATGTGCACTGGATTAAAACTATGTTTACTAAAGTATATCCGCAAAACAGCTAATTGTTTATTGTGGGTCCAAGCCCTGGAAGCATACTAAAATGCTCAAGTCTGTTTCACAGATGAGGAAACTGAGACCCAGAGAAGCCAGGGGTGGATTCCCATAGTCACTTGCTGGGAAGTGGCAAGCCAGAGACTTGAACCCAGGCAGTCTGTCTCCAGGGTAAGAATTCCCCTTTCTCTGAGATAATGTGGCTCAGCGTTTGAATGCAGATATTTAACAGGAGAGGTATAGAATTCTAACAGAAAATTAATAAATGACTTCATTACCATTACTTTACCACCTTTGAGTCTTGGCCACAGAGAGTGTCCTGCTCAGGGGCTGGTGGGGGAGGGTCTTCAGGAAGAGGGCCAGGGGCAGGGGCCGGGAGGTTAAAATTTGAAAAGAGGGCCTCTCTGGTGGCACCACACTATGAAGCTACCAGCAGCCACTGCAGCATGTGTTCGATCCCCAGCCATGGAAGGGACCCACATGGCGCAGCAGACCTCTCCTGCCTCGCCCGCTGCTCTCCTCAACAGTGTATGTCAGTCCATCTGCCTGTTCTGTTCCCCAATCTGTCTCTGGTGAATCCTTTCACCCCCACACCTCTGGCCTGTACCCCAGTTCTTGTAGGCATAAATAAGTAAATCTTTAAAAAAAAAAATCTGAAAAGAGGCTGGAGTCCTGGAGGTGAAAGCGGAAATCAAATAGATAAACT
Organism: Galemys pyrenaicus; assembly: GCA_019455555.1. NCBI lineage: Eukaryota > Metazoa > Chordata > Mammalia > Eulipotyphla > Talpidae > Galemys > Galemys pyrenaicus. The sequence goes on along the minus strand of JAGFMF010011614.1, from coordinate 4,447,838 downwards.
TCTCAGAAATTGTCAAGTAGGTCAGTATTCTGGCTTAGGGGCTTCCTGCCCCTACTTTCTTTATCTGAACTCAAGTTAGGCCAGGTCTCCTGCTGCCCCGCCTCTGCCCTACAGTGCAATCTGTCTTCCTCCTCCCTACCTTTCTCCTTCCCCCCCTCCTTTCCACCACCCTCCTCCTCTCCCTCCACTAGCTCACCTCCTCCCACCCCCCCTTCCTCCTCCTCGGGGGCTGGAGGAATGCTCTTTGGAGGCCAAACTTAGCGAGAGGTTCTAACCCCAGGCGGAAATTGGTGGCTGCTGGTGGCTTTTATAAATGCAATGTCCCCACACCTTTGTCTTCTCATCACGGAAACAGAAAGACTGTGATGAGAGTAGAGGAAATTCCAGTGGGGACTGGGGTCGGTCATTTGGGGATGTTTCACTCTGACACTTCACACTTTACACCCCACTGGAAAGGAGTCTCAAGAAGAGTTACAAATAGTTTATTAGATAGTGAAGATCCCAGCCAGGGGAGCAGCCCAACAGATTTTCCTCTGTGAGAGCTATTCCTGTACACACTTGTTTGAACTTCATTTAAATATTGATAGCTAGAAACAGTGAGTCATTGACATGAAGAGAGTAATTCCCCTTCATAAGAGGGGCTTCAGGTTCTAAACTGTCGATCTAAAGACAGGCTGATGCTGGAGAAAGGTGAAGGCCCAGGGAGATATGCAGAGAGGTGACTCACAGACGCCAGGAGTGTGGAAAGGGCCATCAGTTGCTGGTCCTCCTTGATATTTCAGCTTCATGTGTACTTGCACATCAATTGAGCTCTTACCGTATACCAGACACAAGCTTGCACTTCCTCCTTAACATTTCAGCCTCATGTATACTTGCACATTAATTGAGTTCTTACTGTATACCAGACACACTCACAGCTTGCTCTTCTTCCTTAACATTTCAGCCTCATGTATACTTGCACATTAATTGAGTTCTTACTGTATACCAGACACTCTCACAGCTGGCTCTTCCTCCTTAATATTTCAGTCCATTTATACTTGCACATCAACTGAGCTCTTACTGTACACCAGACACTTTCACAGCTTTTTTTTCCCTGACTGATCTGATGAAATCCTTACCACAAACCCAGCAGGTGTGGATTGTCACCAACCCTCCTTTCACAGGTGAGGAAACTGTGGCACGAGAGGTTGGGTGTGAGTGATGTGATGGTGTGTGTGATGCGGCTGACGGAGAGGCAGCCTGTGGAAGTCAGATGAGTGTGCATCCCCCATGTCACAGAGGGAGGGACTGTAGACCCATGTGGGTGACTGTGGTTGTAATGGTGATTTGTGTGTGACTGTGTTATGCAGCGTTGGGGATTGTTTGGAAAGGTGTCTGTGACAGTGAGCTTGTGTGAGTCGTTGATGTGATGTGTGTCTGTGATTGTGGAGCTGTATCAGATGCTCACATGTGAGGTGTTTTCTTTTTTCTTTCCTTCCCTCCCTCCCTCCCTCCCTCCCTCCCTCCTCCCTTTCTTCCTTTTCTGTCTTCCTTCCTTCTCTATCCTTCTCCCCTGATCCTTCTCCCCTGCTTGCACACTGATCCCAAGATTCCCCAAGCACCTGCTGTGTGCCAGGCCCTGGACCAGGGGCTGACACATGCAGTGGTGTCCTGATGAGGGGTGTGTGTGCTTCGCAATGCAGGGATGCAGCTGGTGCTAGAAACCTGCCATGATGGACATTCGCGCCGTGGAGACAGGCGAACATGACAAAGCTGCTCCCCTCCCAGGACAGTGAGTGTTACTCTTTTCTCAGCATGACTCTGTGGCTGTGTCTGAGTGTGACTCTCTGTGGCCAGGCTGAGGATGGGGTTGAACGTGTGACTCTGACCACGGGTGAGGTCTGGGCTCTTCACATGGATGAATTTGCATGATAAATGTCCCCACCCACCCACTCCACCAGCCCACACTTGTGAGAATGACGGGGGTGGTACCGTCCCGTTCTCAGCCGAGCCAAATCAAGGACCTCCAAGTCCCACTCGCCTCTGAATCAAGTCTAAACACCAGCTCTCACCCTTCTCCCTCCAAGCCAGGCAGACTGGCATCGCCCCTGCTTAGGAAGCCAAAAGGCCCCCAAGTCTCCAGGCTTTGTCTTGAGTGTTGTCTGTGCCAGGTCTGTGGTCTTCGGTCTCCCAGGGGTGCCCGCTGGGGTCTCAGCCTTTGGAGGCGGTGACTGCCCAACTTTGCGCGCTGAGTGTGGGGCTTCCTGGGGCACAACCGGAGGTCATCCCCTGCAAGGTCTCTGCCCATCAAACCCCGCACTCCTCCTTCACAGCATGAAAGCCCCGAAGTAGGAGCGGGCACCGTCCCGCAGCCTGACCTGGGCACCCTTCAGGCGGACGACCACCTCGTCTCCAGCTTCCAGGTACACCACCCCGCCCAGGGAGCTGCTGTCCAGCCAGGGCGGGGAGCTGGCTGTCCTCCCACAGAGCGAGTGCTGGTTGAACAGCAGCTCCAGCTCCTCGGGGTAGCGGGGCGTGCGCTGGTAGAGGCCGTGCTGGATGGCCAGGCTTTCCTTCGAGCGGTTCATGTTGGCCACGTGCACCCTGGAGTAGATGTAGTAGTAGCCGCTGTGCCGCACCACCAGGGCGCCGTTGTGGTAGCTGAAGTCCTTCAGGAAAGCCATGCCCAGGTGCGTCTCCCACAGCACTGGATTCACCACGCTGAAGTTGGTCCCTAGGAAGGGGGACAGAGGGGCCTGGTCAGCTCGTGCGCCTGCTGGCCGTTGACCCTGCAACAGTGACCATCCTCTCTGAGTCCCCGCCTCTGTGCCAGGCTGCTTGCTGGCTTTGCGTGCATTGTACAGATGTGTGTATGTGTACAGATGTGGGCACTGTACAGATTGTACAGATGTGGGCATGCTAGTTCACATTGCCCGCACTCTGCAGGTGGGGAGTCAGAGGCACAGAGCGAATAAGTGACTTGCCCAGAGCCCCCACTCCTGTGGGGTCAGGAGCCAACGGGACACATCCTGGACAGCAGACTTTGACCTTCAAAACGCAGGTGTGAAGAGTATGACTTATGAACAGGACTTAACAAATAATAGGACTTAGTGAATTAGCAGACAGTACAGTGCAGTGAATGAGACAGTGAGGGCTGTATCCGGGTTAGTGAATAAAGGCAATCAGAGGGACAAGAGTTCAGGGAAAATCTAAATAAACATTGGGTGAATGAGTCAATATTCTGACATGTTGGGGTGTCCACCTGGTCTCCCCAAGATGGCCTGACCCCCACCCCGTGCCAGGACCCAGGTCCCCCTTACCTATTAAATGTGCTGCTGGTTTGTTCTGCAGATGGCTGTGGTCTGGAGAGAGAGGACCAGAGGTGAGGGGTGAGGGCAGCGGGGAGGTGAGGGTCAGCCTCCCCAGGGGTCATCAAATCCACCCCTGGCGTCACCCCCGCCCTTTCCGGCGTGACCCAAACTTCTGCTTCTCGTGCTGGGGGAGGGGCACCTGCGGGGCTGGGGGCAGTTGTGCAAACCGCATTGGGCAATGGGCCTAGGGGTGAGGGCAGTGTGGGAGCCGTCCCGCCCCCTCCCCGGGGCAGCAGCACCCCACTCACCGCGTATCAGCTTCTCTCGGGACCCCACATCTCCATCCTGAAAACGCAGAGGTGACCACAGTGAGGAATTCTGCATCGCTGGTGACCTCGTGACCGACAGGTCAGGCCAGGCAGCGGCCCCCGCAGACAGAGACCCAGCGCCCAGCCTCCTCCCGCGCTCACCCAGCGGGAGTCAGTTCCCCTCTGAGCCATCCTCTGATGGGATGGAGCGTACTCCTATGCGTACAGCATTCTCCGGGGCCTGGCGCACGGCACGTGCTTTGTGAGGGTTGTTACACAAGCACCATCGAAGATACCAGGACACGTGCGCACAGAAGCCAGAAGGTGGAGATGGCCCGCGACACAGCACAGACCGGGACACCGAGGTGCCACACCGACAGGTGTGTGTGGATCCAGATATGTGATGCGTGAGCTGCGGGTCCATGAGGCCCAGAAGAGCCGGATACCCAGTCGGCCCGGAGACCCAGAAGCCAAGACACTGGGGCTGTGGACACGGGAGGACGCGGCGTGTGGGAGCATGTGTGCAGGGACGCAGCACATGGACACCGGCATGAAGCTGCCCGGTCCAGACAGAAGGAGAAAGGACATGAGACACGAACGGAGAAGACCAGGACCGCAAGGTCGCAGCGTGGGGAACGAGAAGCAGCAGGCAGGTAGCGGACACGTGTGTCGGTGGACTAGAAACTGACACACAGAGGTTCTTGCCATCCACGTGGATTACGGACAACCCCAAAAAGAGTGATCAGGTGTGGCTAGTAATTAGCGATGCTACAGCAGAAAGCCAGGTCTGGGGATTACAGACCGTGGAACAGGGCTAGAAACATTCAACTTGTCAAGAGACTAGATTGCAATTGCTCCCAACACTACAATAAATGCTGATGCCACCCCACGGAGGTGTTAGCCAAGGCCACTCGCGTTGCAACATCGATGCACTGAATTAGGATGTTGTATACCTTGAATTATATGACCTTTTGTGTCAGTTACAGCTTAGTCAATAAGAGAAAGGCTTGCCTGGGCCACGCATGGCCGGCCACCCCACCAGCAACACCGCATTTGGTTCCCCACAACAGGGCGCTCTTATTTTCATACCCATTTTACAGATGAGGAAGCTGAGGTTCAAAGAGGTGCGTTCACTCACCCTGGACTGCTTTCAGTCCTTCGGCGTCCTCCGTGGGTGCACACACAGACACATGCAAAAGGACCCACATCCACCACGCTCCCCAGGCCCCACTCACCGGCTGGGGGCTGATCATCTTGCCCACACGGCTATGCAGCTGCAGCAGAAACCAGCCTTGGACGGCCATCCCGGCCAGCAGCAGCAGCAGCAGGAGGCCCAGGCTCAGCTGGGCAGCACTGCAGGACTGTTTCCCTTTTTTGGGCGCCAGCCTCCTGAAGGGGATGGTGGTCTGTCCATCCACCACGAACACCGAGGGCTGGACCACTGTCTCCTCCATGTTGGAGCAGGTGGCGTCTGAGAGATGCCTGCGCCGGGTTGACTCAGTTGGGTCCCACGGGTGAGAAGGAAACTGCGATTTCCCAATGCGCTAGGCTTTGCAGGCCCCGCAGACTGGGGAGCCTGGCCCCGGGCGGCCTTTAGAGCTGTGGTTCGGTCCGGCCCCTCCCCTTTCCCCACTTGCCCTCTTCCTGTCCTCCTCTGCTCCACCCCAACCCCCCCTCCCCGGCCGATTTCACTCTCACTCATGTGAGCTCACAATTTCCAGAGACATCTGAAGATATGACTCAGGTAGGGTTGGGAGAGGTGAGGCCTCAACTTTCCCTCTGGCCACTTCATTCACGGGGCTGCGAGAATTTAAATGAGTGTCAGGGATTGTTCTAGGTTTGGGGGCCACAGTCGTGTCTAAGAGAGAAAAAGTGGCGGTTTTATGGAGCACCTATTCTGGCAGGAGCCTAATAAGTGAGAAAACAATATTGATATGTAGTGTTTTAGATGGAGTTAAAAGCAGTGGGAAATGCAAGAGTGGAGAAAAGCGTGGTGTGTGTGTGTGTGTGCTGTGTGTGCGCTCAGGCCTGTGTGTGCAGGTGTGTATGTGCTGTGTACACCCGCAGGCACATGCATGCACGGTTGTGTGCAGCACACATGTGGGCGTCTGCAGGTTGTGTTCATGCGCTTGTGTGCACGTGTGTGCGGTGTGTGAGTGTGCATCACGCAGGTGTAAGTAGACACAGGCATAAGTGTGCAGGGTGTGTGCGCCCATATATGTACGTCAGGGGATCACCTGCTTCGTGATGAATGCTTGCAAATACACATTCCAAGCTCTTGAGAGAAACGGCACAGCAGAAACGACACTTGGTTATTGGTGGGGTCGGACAGCGATTACACGTAGGCGTGCGGGAGGAGCAGTTGTCCAGGAAAAGGTACATGTCCGAGAGCGATAAAGCTCAGATTGACGCCAGCCTGAGCAGAAAAATAAGTTCCAGTTCTTTGTTAAAGTTTCCACCCAAGCATTTCTCTATCACGCCTGAGGCCTATAAAACCCCCTCTTGCTCTCTTTCCAGGGGACCCTGGCACCCCTTGGTTCAGAGCCTCGCCCGGCAACTGGCCCTCGGTAAAACATCTCTTTTCTGAGACCTGGTACGTGGTTCTTGGCGACCTTTCATTTTGGTGCGGAAGCCCGGGAGGAGCGCACCGCAGCGCTCCTAAGGCTGAGTCCTCCTCTCGGGCCTTGGGCTCCGGCCAGTTGCCCTTACCTGTACCATCTCGTCCCTGGACCGTCTTGCCTTGCTGACTCCCTGCTCCCACCAGTTGATTGGTTAACTCGTCGGGTCCCCCTCCTTTCCTGCCTACCTTTTCCCGTGGCTGGAGGGTCGGTGGATGGGGGGGCTCACGTCTGGTGGTCTCAACCTTCCTGAAAACCTTAGACCCCGTTGCCTCACGACCTAGCCCCAATGTAGACTCGACAATGACTCTGCATGGCCTGAAAACGGTGCCTTTAACTTTCAAATTCTCACTGACCTTGATAACTTCCGTCACCGCAATGGCGAGTGGTCGGAGTCCGCGTCCAGGCTTCTTCGCTCTTCACATTGCAAAGCCGCTTCTCTCCCAGGCGGGCTCCGCGCTCAGATGCTCCCGGCCAGAGGCTCTAAGCCTAAGGCGGAGGACCCACCTCCCGCCCGAAGACCTTGGTCTCACCTGTGCTCCGGCCTCCACCCGCCCACCCCCTCGCTCCTCGCCTCCAGACCCTTCTCTTCCCCCTCCCTGTCCAGACCCACGCCGCCTGACCGGTCCTTGGCCCCAGACTGTCTCATCCCCTCCCGCTCATCATGCTCCAGAAACATCCTTCCTCTTTGGGAAGCCGTGGGGGCTGAAGGCCTCGTGAATGCACGTCCCCTTTCCCCTTTCTGACCAACCCGGTCCAGCAGCGCCTCGGCCCCTGATGGAGGCTCTTATTAGCTACACCTGGCTGGATCCTCACTCCCCCAGGGAAGAGCGGTCCTGAGCTCACACTCCCTCTCTCAGCCAGCCCCAGCCATTAGGAAAAGACTAAAAAAGGCTGAGGAGGGGGCCTCCCTGGTGGCGGGTTTGAGCGCCTCACTGTGAAGCAGCCTCCGAGCAACAGCGTGAGTTCGATCCCTGGCCAGGGAGGGGACCCACAGGGCACAGCAGACCTCTCCTGTCTCCCCGCTGCTCCCCTCAGCAGTGTGTTTCAGTCAGTCTGCCTGTTCTGCTCCCCACTGTCTCTGGTGACTCCTCTCCCCTCCTGTACCACAGCTCTTGTGTGCATGACTAAATAAATATTTAAAACCAAACAAACTGGTCAATCTCCTTCTGATGTCAGGCCCTTCTGTATGACTGCATCAACGTGACACCGCTGGACCTTGCGTCCAGGTTGTTACAGTTTCCCAGCTTCTCCTGTGCACCACACTGAATGCGCCAGCGCGTCACTAACACTCCTCCCCTCCTCTGCCGGCATCACCTCTGAAACGCGTGCCTTCCTCCCAGTGCGGGTAGGAGTCAGTCTCCCGGCTTCCCTTGCCGCGGCTGGGGTGGCACGGGAGGCTGGCGGCTCCATTCACACACGCAGCGCTGGCAGGCCAGCTACGGGCAGCGGCAGAAAGCACCTCCGGGGCACTGGCCTGCGGTAAGCCCAGCTCGCTTCCCTTCCCAGGGAACAAGGCGTGACCTGGACCAGAACAGGCGTGCCACCTGGAGGCCTTGTCTCCTCCTGTGAGAAGAGTGCTGTTGCCACATCAGCGAATGCCGTGGAGGACATCCAGGCCCTCACCGAACTAGCAGAAGAGACGCGGTTTCCGTCAGGCTTCAGGGGCTGCAACGCCATCCTGGGGCACTTCCTCCCTATTAACCTGGATTCTCCTTCTGTGGGACCAAGTTTGCCCCCTGCCTTCTCAGGTTCGTCCAGACCCGCATGTCTGAGAGGAGCCGTCAAACTTTCATCCGCTGCTCCTCCACCCTCACCAGCCCACGCCCCAGTCCTGAGTCCCACAGAACAGCTGCCCCTTACTCCTTACTCTGACCCCCGGCAGCAGGAAGCAGCCAGAAGAGTCGTCCCCAGTATCACCAAAAGGCGGGAATGTCGGGAGTCAGGCGGCGGTGACACTTAGGCATGAGGGAGGAGCGTCCCAGGAGAAGGTAGATGTTCTAGGGCGATAAACCGTATCTCCAACTAACCCAGCCTGAGCAGAAAAGCAAGTTCCAATTCTTTGTTAAAATTTTCCACCCTGGGGCCTCCCTGGTGGCACAATGGGTTAAGCAACTATCAAGCAAAGGCAGCCACTGCAGCACGAGTTCCCACAGCAGCAGACCTCTCCTGCCTCGCCCGCTGCTCCCCTCAGCAGTGTGTTTCAGTCCGTCTGCCTGTTCTGCTCCCTGCTCTGTCTCTGGTGGATCCTCTCACCCCCCACACCTCTGGTCTTGTATGCATAAATAAATTAAATATTTTTAAAAAAGAGATTTCAATTTATCTGTGCATATAAGAGCTGGGGTACAGGCCAGAGTCCAGGGAGGTGAGAGGATTCACCAGAGACAGTGGCTGCGGTTTGCTTCACAGTGCGCTGCTTAACCCACTGCGCCACCAGGGAGGGCCCGTATATAAATAAATCTTTAAAAAAAAATTTCCACCGAGCCGTTTCTCCGCCCCACCTAAGGCCGATAAAAACCTCTCTGTGCACGACTCCACCACCCCTTGTTTCAGAGCCTCGCCCGGCAACTGGCCCTTCATAAAACCTCTCTTTTCTGAGACTCTGCACGTGGTCCCTGGCGGCCTTTCAGCTATGAGAAGCAGGATGCTGCCGGTGTTTGTCGCGCACTCGAGAGCCGTGGTCGCAAGGCCCAGGCCAAGGACATCCTGAGCGGTCAAAGAAAACCCCAGTGAGGAGTCGCCCTCCGTCAGGAGCTGTTCCGTGACCTCGCGTGACTGAGTCTCAAGGCCCAGGAGTGCTCACCCAGGCACAGCAGGTGGCGCTGGACACAGCTTCTGGCTGGTCTACCTGGCCAGTGGCAGTGGAGCTGGTGGCCCTCAGGACTGTCTCCCTACGCCGACTGCCTCCTGGCGGGGAAGCTTGTCTGTCCACCCACCGCCATCTCCAAGGGCTGCACCACTGATGTATTCTCCATGCCACAGCAGACGGGGGTTTCAGGACCCTGAGGCTGAGCTGGTGCTGCAGACCAGGAGGAAGTCGTGATTGCACAACACCACCCTCTTGATTTGCTAGAAGATACTCGAGGGCTATCTTATTTTTTTTAAAGATTTTATTTATTTATGCACATAAGAGCTGGGGCACAGGCCAGAGGTGTGGCGGTGAGAGGATCCACCAGAGACAGAGTGGGGAGCAGAACAGGCAGATGGACTGAAACACACTGCTGAGGGGAGCAGCAGGCGAGGCAGGAGAGTTCTGCTGCACCACGTGGTCAGCTCCGTGGCTAGAGACCCAAGTCGTGCTATGGTGGCTGCAGAAGCCCCACAGTGTGGCACTCAACCCCTTGCACCACCAGGGAGGCCCAAGAGGGCTAGCTTATCATCAAGAACAGCTTAGCCAGAGAGTCGAAGAATCTGTGCAACCTTTAGTTAACAAAGCTATTGTTTTTTTTGACAGTTATTATCCTAGCAACATCTGACAGTTATTATCCTAGCAACATTTGACAGTTATTATCTGCAACATCTTCAAGAGTTAGGAGAAATTCCTGATTGTAAACTCATTTGAATAGTCTCCCCTAATCAGGGAAACAGGAACTGTCAGAGCAGCCGAATCCTGGCTGCTAACCACCTTCTGGTAGGTTTTTTCTAACTCAAGAACGTAAATTCAGGGGAGAACCAGGAATCTCTAATGTTCTGGGCAGAGCAGAATTTTTGATCACAAAAAAAGTTAGCCCTAGCCCATGCAGAAGTGACTTGGAAGACATGGAGGATGGTTTTGTCTTTTCAAGCTGCTACCAGAATGAAGGAAGAAAGGAGAAGACGAAAGGGAGGGAGCATCTCCAGCACTGCTCTGGCACGTTGGGGGGAGATGTCTACCTCAAGATGTCCTTTGCTTCTAGGAGGGCTCTTTCTAGGAATCTAATATAAAATTTCCAGTTGGCATGCCGTGTCTAGAACCTGTAGGACCCCTGAGTTTGGCTACTTGTTTTTATTTCTTCCTTTCATTTCATTTTAATTTTTTTAAAATTGAGATAACATTCAATGATTCGGAGGCACAGGTCACAGCTGCTAGAGGCAGGGTCGTGTCCTCACACCACACCCACCACCAAGGTGCCCTAGTCCCCTCCCCCCCCAGCTCATTATGTCTTGCTGTGATTTGCACTATGGGGGAGGTCCTTCCCAAGGAGATTTAGGGCTGATCTTTGTTCTCATGGGCCCCATTCAAATATAAAAAAAAAGTGGGAGAAAATTAGAGACATTAGAATGGAAAGTCATAGTCAGATATCTCAGCAAACCACAAGCATCTGGATCTCGTCCAGCTTACAGGCACACAACATCTTCAGACAACAGAATGAGGCTCTGCTGTCTACAGAGGTACAAGCATAATTTCCCTCTCTCTGCAATTATCCCCGTTTCTATCAAAGATCATCATGGTAGCCTTCATTTGTTGGCAAAAATAAATCTAGTTTCAATAAACTTAGCGGGGTGCTTGCAAAATTAACCACATAGGTTCTTTTAAATCTGTGCTGCTGGGACCTCCCTTGTGGTGCAAGGGGTTGAGTCCTGCACTTTGGAGCTTCTGCAGCCACTGCAGTGTGAGTTCCATCCCCGGCCAGGGAGGGGACCCACATGGCGCAGCAGACCTCTCCTGCCTTGCCCACTGCTCCCCCCAGCAGTGTATTTCAGTGGACCTGCCTGTTCTGCTCCCCACTCTGTCTCTGGTGGATCCTCTCAACACCCCTCCCCCACCACACACACACCTCTGGCCTGTATCCCAGCTCTCGTATGTATAAATAAAATCTTTTTTTAAAAAAAGCATCAAGTAAAACACGGTCTGGGACTGACAAGAGACTTAAAATGCCCTTGGCTAAAGAGTTAATGAGAGCTTATAGTTGACAAGGAAATTTGGCTGTGTAAGTGATGTTTTAACTTCATAACTAGAACTGCAAGTAACCATAAGTTACCAAGATCTCAAACTCAGGAAAGTTAGTGTTGCTTCTTGACTGTGGTTGATACGGTTGGTTGGTGCATGACGTGGACAAGGGGACAGGGCTGATCCTCTGAGATCTGCCTGCAGCCGTTGGTCATCTGAGCTCAGTTCTGGGTCAAAAACTTCAATCTAGAGTTTGCTTTGGGGAAGTTTATTAAAAGCCTCAAAGAGTTGAAATCAGTTGGTCAAAGGATGACGGATCACTGAGAACTATGCTAAGTTATCCCAAGTGATAAAGAGTTCAAAGCAGATCAGGAAGCTTTACGTAGTTCTGAGATAAACTTACCTCTTAATATTGAGAAGAGTGGATTTACTCACTTAAACCGAGGCTGGTTGTTAAAGATAACATGAAGCACAAAATCTTTGCTTTCTATGTAGAGTCCCTAAAAGATAAACCCTTTACCATCTGTTACCAAGAGATAATCCAAGAAAAACTTGTCCTTAGCAGGGAGAAAACCAGATTCTAATTTTGCACTCATGTACTTTTGTAAAAAAATATTTATTTATTTATTTATGCATACAAGAACTGGGGTACAGGCCACAGGTGTGGGGGTGAGGGGATTCACCAGAGACAGAACTGGGAACAGAACAGGCAGATGAACAGAAATACACTGCCAAGGGCAGCAGCAGGAGAGGCAGGAGAGGTCTGCTGCGCCCTGTGGGTCAGCTCCCTGGCTGGGGATTGAACTTGTGCTGCGGTCTGCTTTATAGTGCATTGCTCAACCCCTTGCACCACCAGGGAGGCCCCTCATATACTTTTGATATTAAAATTCACTTCAATTTTAGCCAGCTTGACCACACATAAAATTTCTTCTCTGCGATTCCTCTTCCACAAGCTTTCTATAACTTCCCTTTTAAATTCACACATTGTCTTGTGCCTTAAAGGAACCGACCTTTGTTCGGAACAAAATTGCTTTCTTTTCTTTTAACAAATAGCTCTTTATTCCTTACATCTTTCTTACTGCACACACATCTAAATGTATTTGTATGTAAAGGTTTTTTTTATTATTTCCATTAATTTAAGTACATATTTCAATTATATCTCCTAACCCTTAAAAACCTTAATTTCTAGTGAAAATAAATAAACAATTGTGACCTGTCAGACATCCTGTTGATCGGCAAAATCATAATATTTTTAGAAATTCTTTATAATTTTTTAGAAATATAGTTTTAATAATTTTCTAGAAGTATATTCTTCCTTACAGTAAATTTCCTAATGTTCACAAAATTAGTAGACCCTAATATTTTAAACTTCTCAGTAATAAGTCAGAAGTAAGTCAAAAGTAACAGGGTAATCCCCAGGGAGTGGGGAGATTCCAGCTTCCCTGCCCCCTCTAAGGAAGATGGAGCTGGGAGGGCCAGGGAAGCTGGAAAAGACTGAGAGAGGAGAGAAAGCCTGGCTGAGAAGCAGCGGAGAGAGATGGCGCAAGGAGGAAGCAGGTGGAGCAGAAAGACACGTGAAGAAGCAGCTGGGCTTGCTCCTCGGTCTTTACCTTGTACCAGGGACCTGGAGACAGGGAAGGAGACACTTCAGATGAGGCGTAGGTGAGAGACCATAGGCTGACAATGCCTTTATCTTGACTTGGGTTTTGACTTTGCTCTTTTCCTCCCACACTTGCCCGGCCACTTCTGCCACCAGAAGGTGCCTTGTGGTGAGATTTTGGGACTCAGTGGTCCTGCTTGGGCCAACCCTGTTTGGCTGGGCATTTACCCACAAGGGGATGGGTAATTTCTGGTGTTTGATTGTTACAGGGCAACTTTAATATAAAATGGGTTTTTTACATTGGGTTTTTTACCCGCGTGCTTAGAAGACTTAAAAGTTCCAACTCCAGGTACACGTGGCAAAAGTTATTAGCACGTTTTATTTTATGAAAGAAAGGGGAATAAAATAGTAATAACACTAAAGGAAAAAGAAAAGGATACAAATTTACAAATACTTTACCAGATTTAAGCAATGGCGTGTTGAGAGCTGGCTCCGAGTCGAATGCGATTGCTTTGAAGGCAGGGGTTTGGCTCCTTAGTCAGAGAGAGTTTTCCCCAGGCTCCCCTTGGCTTTATAGTTAGTTTGGCTGCTTAACTTTACCCTTAGGTTTTAGTAATTTATTTTTTGATAATTATTTTATTGGATTTTTGGTTTTGGAACACTGATGGTTTGGAGTGGGGGTTGGAGTTTACACACCCATAATCCATTTAGGACTACTTTTTTTTGAAATATTGATGGTTTGGAGTGGGGGTTGGAGTTTACACACTTATAATTCATTTAGGACCACCTTTTTTTGGAACACTGATGGTCTGGAGTGGGGGTTGGAGTTTATACACTTATAATTTATTTAGGACCACCTTTCCCCCTAACATGATTAGGAAACTGTTCTTTCTCTTCTCTTTATTGCACACTAATTGTATTACGGTTGTTTTCTACTGACGTTCTTATGTGCTAGAGTATGTCTTGTCTCGATGCAGCAGAACAAATAGTTCTAAATAGCAGAACCTATTTAGAGCAGGCAGGTTTGGGGGTCCCGGGGTACCCTCCCCCCTGCCCTATAATTAATTAATAATTTTACCTTGTTGGAGATAATCTAGATTTTTAATGTACTTCCATCATTTAACTTAGAAAAACCCAGAAGTTTCAGGTTTCAAAAAAAATTTGCGTGACTAATAACTGTTACTGTAATGTTTATCTAGAAATTTTGGTCCTATTTATATCTAAGCCATCTACTGCCATTTACATTACTCGTAAACATGATGAACTAGTAGATAAAAGCAGTCATTATTTGAAGCTTTCTTTCTTGTTAGAGAACCTGAACTTACTTTGATTAGTAAACCCAGGTAAAAATATCTAACTTCCGGGGCCTCCCTGGTGGCGCAGTGGTTAAGCAGCGCACTATGAAGCAAACCGCAGCCACTGCAGCACGAGTTCGATCCCTGCTGCCGGCCAGGGAGGGG
>JAGFMF010011614.1:4339391-4424980 GCA_019455555.1 Galemys pyrenaicus | reverse complement strand
CTCCCCGCTCTCTGTGGTGAATCCTCTCACCCCCCTACACCTCTGGCCTGTACCCCAGTGCTTGTATGCATAAATAAATAAATCTTTAAAAAAAAAAGTTTGAAAAAAAAAAGAAGTGGAGAATGATAAGGCGAGAAGTAAAATCTGAAGAGATCATCGGTGGGACTTCAGAAGAAAAAGCAGGCCGTGGAAAGGTGGACTCTGCTGCCTTTTGAGAGGCTAGCTATGTGGCCGGAGGTAAAAGAAGGCAAGTTCATTGACAAACATGAGGAAAAGGGTTGTTATTGCAGTGGATGTGACACTGGCAAAAAAACTTCAGAGGTAAGGAATTCCGGGATGTCTCATATCATTGACAGTTCAAAGAATTCAGTGTTGGGCGCTGACCCAAGCTTAGGATGTGGCAACCCACCGTGCCACAGAAAAGAGGCTTGCTCTATATTGTAAGTTATACAGAGAGAAGAAAGGAGGCAATAGCCAAATGGCAGCTCTCTCGAAGTTTTTTTACAAAGGAAAAAACCTCAACTTTAATCTCAGTGTTCTAATGTTTTAAATTACTGTGGACTAAACACACTTGTCTGACTGTAACTTTTCATTTCTCTACACCTTTATAATTTGACAGTGTGAGAGTTTTTGATGTGATGAGACAATTTTAAAGGCCAGGGCACAACTTTTTTGAAGAAGTTTGCTAGAGCCAGAGGAACAGCCAAGATGAACCCAAGTGGCCCATCTCTTACCTGGCACAGATTTCAAGGAACTTGGTGCTCTTGGCGTCCTGAGGTCTCTTGACTAGAAACACAGAAGACAGAGTGATGAAAAGGAGGTCCTGGGTCCCCATTCAGGAGGAAGACAAGCAGCAGAATGGGGCTGGAGGGAGACATGGGTAGGGTCTTCATTCCTGTTACCTGTGTCAGGAGCTGATCGTACGTTAACCCTGAGGTCAAACTTCTTACAGGTAACTTTGCCTTTGACTTTGGCGTGGTACGTTGTCACCACCTGGCAAGATGAGAGGAAGCGGGCAACGAGAAGTCAGCTCCCTGGACTCGGGAACAGGAGGGGCCTTCCCGGGCAGAACGACTAAGAGGAGGTGGTAGGGCAGGCGGTGCGGGTTCCTGTCTTACCGACAAGGTGCCTTGTCCTTTCCCTGTAGCTACTAGGGTGAAATTCTCGTTTTCCTTGGTCTAGAGGGAAGGAGGAAGAAGAGGCAGGGTGCTGTGAACTGTCTTCGCCCGGCTGCAATCGTTATCTGCCCCTTCCCGCCTCCCAACAAGCCCTGACTGGCATGGAGGATGACAGGGAGGCAGGTTCGGCTGGACAACTGTACCTCTTCCGATCGTAGAAGGCTAGCCGATTCCCAGTGGATGCGGTGCCGGACTGGAGAGCTGCGGCTGGGCAGGTGGATGGCCACATCCAGGTTCAGGTCTTGGTGGTCAGGGACTTCTTTCTGGTATTGGGCCAAGGCTTGGAACACCATGAAGGTGGCCTAGAATCCGCAAGACAGGGTGAGCTGGATACCGAGGAAGTGTTTAGAACGCACTGGGACACTGACACTCTGGCCTGGACCCCACCAGAGAGGGAGGATAAGACTGAGGGTTGGAGACACTGAGGGCATGTTCTAGAGCGGTTTGAATGACAGAGACTTGAACCAGGGCTTGGTGACCAAGAAGCCACCAGAGAGCATAAGGGTAAAACTGGCAGTCTCACAACCTAGACATGGAGGACATGTTCTGGAATTCTCCAAGGGACAACGGTTTAAACCAGAGTTTGGAGACATTAAGAACATGTGTAGACTCTGCTAGAGAGTGCAGGCATAAAAATGAAGGTTAGCAGTACTGAGAATGGCCGAGACCCGTTCAGAGGAGAGAATCTTAGACTAGGGCTGGGAACACTGAGAATGTGTCTAGAATCCACATATGAAAAAGGAATAAAGTTGGATCCTGAGTACACGGAGCATAAAGTGGCACCAAGGATGTGATTGAGAGTCCACAAAAAAGAGGGGTCAAACTGGAGCCTGAGATTTCTGGAGCTTGAAGTTACTGAAAACTGTGGTCTACAACCCACCAATGGGAGAGAGAGGTTTGGATAATGCTCTAGAGTAGCTGAGAACCTGGTCTGGAACTCGCCGGGGAAACAGGATGAGATTGGGAGCCCGGCGAGACCGAGAACACGGCTTAGAACCCAGCAGGGATATAATGTAACACTGAGAGCCTGGCGGACAGAGAGCGTGGCCTCAGACTGACCTGGGAGAGAAAGGAGCTCTAACAGTGTTTTAGAGTAGTTGAGAACATGGCCTAGAACCCACGAGGGAGAAAGAGAGGCTCACGCCTGGACCTGGACCCTGAAAATATGGTTTAGATACCATGGGGGAAAGGAGGCTCAGAACACAGGTTGGGGCTTCTAGAATGTAGTCTAGAATCTATCAATGGATTTTGTTTTGTAACAACAACAAAAACTCCCTCACACTCACATTCCATGTCAGTCACTCTGGCTTATGGGAAGAACTGCCCCCTTGGTGTCAGTGTCTCCTCTGGGAGCCTAGCAGGAGGCCAAGGGAGTTAGGGAGGCAGGTGCTGGGGGGCATGGGGCCACTTGCCTGGGTGGAGCCATAGCCACCTCCGTAGTATCTCTGCTCATTGAGCCAGCGTACAACGGGAGGCGCCGTGTCAAAATCTCTGAGCTGCAGCAAGGCCAAGAGGGCATAGGAGGTAGCTTCCACACTGTAGAGCTTCTGGTCAGGTTCCTCCCAGCGGTTCTTGTCTGCAGAGAGAACCCCCCACCCATGATGCTCACTGCTCCATCCAGCCTGGAGACTCCAGAGAAAACTCAGACTCGTGTTAGACTTCTTAGTGTTCAGATGTCCTGGTATTCAAGACCCTCAATCTGCTGCCTCGTGCTTTACTCTCTTCCCTCATGAGCCTTCACTCTTCCATTTGAATTCTGAACTGTAGGCCCACTGACCTCTGGGAGATTCCCTACACTTGTGATGCTCGTCCTTACCTCTGAGCCTTTGTATATTCTGTTCCATCTACTTGGAACACCCTTTCTCCAGCTTCTCTGATTCATTCTTAGCCACCCCCCACAGTGCAGCTTCAATGACATCTTAAGGCTGAGTGATGTCCCTCCTTCTACTTCTCAAAGCATCTTGTGCCTGTCCTGTCCTATCATTATGATGCTCTACAACAATCTATGAACTCCTTTCTTCTCCACCACTGCAGGGTGAGACCACGAGGGCAGGGGCTGTGCTGTAGTCACTGTGATTCCCAAGTGCCTAAGAAAGAACTGATGGAAGAGACTGTCACCAAGAGCCATCCCCTTCTCTTTCTGGAAACACAGAAAGACTGTAGCTCCCAGCTGCCTTTGCTGGTAGGGACGGTCAATGGAATGTACACATTAATGATCAGGGTCCCTCCAGGCCTGGTCCACCTTCCTCTCTACTGGATGGAGTGACTTCTGAAGCTCCAGGGTGGCAGAGCAACAGAAAGACAGAGGCTTGGAGTCCTGCATCACTGTATGGAGGAGAGCTGTGCCCTGCCACCAAACTTCTGTTGGTTAAACCACTTCAGTATGTTACAACATTTTCTTGAGATATGTTTGGCAGTGAACACAAACACCATCCACTGTCATTACCAGGAATGATCACTAAGCACTCGCTGTAGGAACGATGCTGAATTCCCTATGGCATCATCTTCTCTAAACCTAATTACCCCTGAGATAATAATATCATTGACAAAAATGCTTAAGGCAACAACAACGTCAGTGTTAGAACACTGTACTCGGTCCTCTGCTCCCCGCATCACTCATTTCATCTCCACAACCACCCTATGATATAGGAATCATTTTAAGATGTGGAAACTAAGATCCGGAGAGGTAAACTGATTGGTACAAGGTCACACAGAGAGGGCGTGGCAGAGCGGGGTTTAGATTTAGGCCTGTAGGATGCCGGAGTCCATGTTCTTCACTGCCTGTATCACAGCGAGTGCACCACACACATTTGTTGAATGACTCCTTCAACGGACTCTCTTGTGTGACTTTTCACACTTCGGGGCCACCATCCCAGCTTGGAGCTGTCCCGGTGCGGCTAGAGTCGGGCATCCCAGCTCAGGTGGCCGCCCTCAATGGCCTGCCGTGCATCTCTGTTTACCCTGCCTGACTGCCCCTCACCTTTAGCTGTTTCCAGAAATTTTATGAGCGTGGCATCCTCCAGTTTGCCCAACTGGGCCAGGGCATAGCCAGCAATGGCCACAGTATATGGTCTCTGCAGGTCCAAGTAGTTGTTTTCAAGGAATTCTCCTGCCTTATCGATGCTGTCCGGTAGGCTCTGAGAGAAAGAGATGACGGAGTTCGGTTAGGTGGGCACTGGCATGGGCACTGCCGTGGACGAAAGGTAAGGATCACATCTACACTGCTCCCTGGGCAGCTGGGTGTTCTGTCCTTCGGATCTATCTATCTTGAATCTGTCCATGTGTGAGGGCTTCCCAGACGCACTGTGAAATGCTCTGCTGCTGAGTACCTACTATGTGTCCAGGGTAGTCTATGTACCTGCAGGTGTGCTGGTAAATGTTTAACAACCAGCTCTTCAGTGGGAGTTAGCTGAGTACCTACTATGTGTCCAGGGTAGTCTACGTACCTGCGGGTGTGCTGGTAAATGTTTAACAACCAGCTCTTCAGTGGGAGTTAATGCCCCATTATTGCCAATTTGGAACTATCAGTGCGACTTCTCTGAATGTGGAGTGGGGAAGAGATACCCCGAATAGGTCCTCGTTAGCTAGGATCCTCCAGGCTCAGAGCAGCACTGGCAAGCACCCCTTACACAGTCAGCATCGCCATCATCACCATAGCCAACACTTACTATGGACCAGTCATATACCCACTCATTGACCCTCATAAAATCCTGTGAGGACTTCTGTCCTCATCCTTAGCTGCACACACGAGACTACCCAGACCCACAGAGATTAGGGGTAGAGAAAGGCACGATTTGCAGTGTTTGCTGATTTCCACGGTGTAAAGACTCCCATGCTGACTTCAACCTACCAATGTGGCACTGGTGAACGGACAGGTGGGAAGAGATGGCTAGCATCACAGTATTATCCAGCATTTCTACCACACACACACCAAATATAAACATTCAAGAGTACAGGTACAAATGATAGATATACCTATGAAGAGATGTTTTAAATATTTACCCCCTTTGCTCTTAATGCTTAATATTTATAGTTTCACTTCTTTATGTTTATAGAATTTAATTTTTAAGATGATGTGTTTAACAGCCCACTTGGAAAAGTTCTGGAAGTTTAACGGTGTTCACAAATGGTTCCAACCGGCTCCTTATCTGAACCCCAGAGTCAGGCCCATAGCTTATGTTACACTGTTAGAAGGTTGCTATGTTGTAATAGAAGCAAATCCCTTATCCGCTCAGCTCTCTCCACCTGTCCTTGACTTTGGTAGGAACTTTCTCCTTCCCATTTACCCCGCCATGTGGAAGTAGCTACACTTGCCCACTACTTCCTGGCCTCAGCTGATTGGTCCAGGGGTGATCACCTGACCCAGGCTGAGCTCATCAGAATCCTTCCCTGGCATCTGAAAGCTCCGGCCTTGGGTGGCTACTTCCTGAAGGAAGGCAGCCACGTTCTGCCAGCGGGCTGAGTGGCAGGGAGTTACTGTGCACGAGGGGACGAAGGACACAGGAGGGATGAACAGAGTGTGCTGGCGGAGTCCCTGGGCTGTTTTTCAGCTACGCCCTTGACAAATTCCTGGATCCTTGAAATAAATCCCCTGTTTTTGCATAATCTAGGTCACACATGTGTTGCAGCTAGGCCAGTTCAGAGAACCTTTAAAGAGCCGAAGAGTATCTACCCATGTCACAGGTGCACACACCGAGGGCTGGGGGGAGACGGCAAGTGCCTGAGAGTCAGGATTTGAAGTCAACCCTGCTTGACCCCAGAGTCCTACGGCTGTCTCTTCTCTGCCACAATTTCTCTCAACGTGGCAAGATTTGAACCAGAAAAGCCCTTGTCTGTCTTGGGCGTGAAAGCTCAGAGTCTTGGTTATGTTTCTGCTATCACAGGTTCTCTAGCCTTCTGGCATAGCCTCCAGCTCAGGGTAGGACCTGGGGCTTCCCACTTGGGGAGCTAAAGGTCAACCATCCTTTATCAAAACTGCAGAGGCGCTGGAGCGACCAGAGACTGTCAAGGACCTGCTTGCTGAGCTTCTCTGCTGCAAAGGCCCAGGTGGACGACGAGTCAGTATTTTTAACCATTTTCCTTTGGTGGCCACAAACCCCCTTGAAAACCTCCTGAGATATTCCCCAGGCTAAGTCTAAGTCTAAGAAAACAGTCTTGATTCGTTTTTTTCTTAAAGCTCTGCCTGTTTTCTCTTCTGAAGCATCTAGGGTACGACTGCGTTGATGGTGTACGAGTGATGTGGAAAGTGGCAGAAGGTGCAAAGATCGGAAACTGGCTAAAGCGCTCTGAACATTAGAAAGCAGGTGAAAGGCCCAGCCTTTAATCTCGTCAGGCCTCAGTTTTCTCTTCTATCAACTGGGCACAGAAGAGTAAACAACCCTCTGGGCCATCACCAGGGCTCAGGCCTTCGGCACCCACCGGAGGCTCTTGGATGAGTTAACTGCCCGGCAGGTGTCAGGCCTTGCCATAGCCCGTGGTGACCGCAGTTGGGGAGGGCCGGAAATCGCCCAAATGCAACACCTGGCCCTCCCGCTGAAAGTGTCCTGCAGAGAGGGGGAGAAGAGGCAGGAGACACTTACGTTGACCTGTCCCTCGCAGATATCTCGAGACTCCAGCAGCGCGATGAGCACGAAGGCAGTCAGGGCCATGTCCTTCTCCTTGTTGTTCCGGAAGCCACCCTAGGGCGGGAAGCAAGAGGCAAAGACAAGGTCTCCAGGGTGCTCCCACATGCGCAGCACGTCATCTGTGGGGTCAAGAGGTAGGGCAGGGCTGGTCCCTCCCCAGGAGAATAAACTCGTCCGTGTTCGTTCGTTTGGTGACATTGCTGGTGCTGTGGATAAGACGACGCATGAACCCAGCCACCCTCCCCAGCTTCCGTGGAGCTCCCCATCTGTTAGGGAAGAAAGACCTGAACCCACCACCCCACAACAGACACACAATCATCCGTGCAAACTGAAGAGCGCCCTGCAAGAGGACGCAGCGCTGAGAATGGGCCGTGTGTGCCTGGCCGGGAGGTCAGGAGCGGGTCCCGGAGGCATGGCAGACGCGGTGACTAGCTGAAGGGTGAGTACAGGAAGGGCTGGCGGGCCAGGCAGTGGGAACAGAGCATGCAAAGGCTCTGGGCTGAAGAGAGCCAAGAGGCTCCTTACAGTCCAGACGGGAGGTGGCGAGACAGGGAAGGTGGTGTGGCCGGAAGCCTGGACGGCCCGACGGAAGCAGCGACTCCCCAGCTTGAGCACACCGACCCCCCTCTCCCCGCCTGGCCTCTTACGATCATTTCTTGATGGATCACGGGCCCGTCCTCCTGGAAGATTCCATCTGGCTTCTGCTTGTTCAGGACCAGCCACTTGACGGCCTCGCAGAGGACCTGGGAGTCGATGGCGATGAGGTTCGCGGCCAGAGAGAAGACCTTGACCACGTAGGCGGTCAGCCTGAGGGCAGGCACGAGGCGTCAGGCAGCTGGCCCTGGGCCGGAGACTGCCCCCGCCAGCCAGAGAGCAGGGAGGGGCCGGCGGCTTCCCTCCCCAGCGCTCAGGCCCGCGCAGCACAGGGCACCTTATGACTCTGGGTCTGGCCACACAGGCTGGGTGAGGCCCTCTTAGAGCACCCAGACACCACGCAGGCCCTGCGCAGGGGCTTGGGGGTGCAAGGCCGAGGTGAGGGAGCTGCCCGTGGGGACTCACCAGGTACTGGGTGGCCGGTTCAGGAAGGCTGCGTAGGCCCAGCTAGGTTGCTTGTAGGCCAGCTGCTGGGTGTACCCTGTGTGGGAGCAGAGGTGTCCCCACAGGAGCAGGGCAGGGGTGGGGTGGTGGGGAGGCAGGGTGGAGGGGTGGGTACACCAGGGAGGAGGGACTTAGGGAGGGGATGTGTTTTCAGGGGGGCGTCGTTCAGAGAGGACAGAGGGGGCTCAGGCAGGGGTGGGGAGGAGGGCTGCCTAGTGGAAGGAGAGACTGCAGGCTCCCAGGCATCCTGGGTCTCGGAGGAGGGGCAAGACCCCAAGAGGGGGAGGGGCCTCAGGGTGGACAGAGCTCTGAGAGGGGCCTCGGAGGGGCAGGGCGGGGCTGTTTGGGGTGTCTCAAGAGCGGCGTGGGGCGCACCCTTCTTGATGAGTTCCAGGGCCTCCTGCCGCTTCTCCACACCGAACTTCTCCCACTGCTCGGTGCTGTCCAGGTAGTGCACCGCGATGACCGTGGGCGTCATGGAGATCATGTTCTGCTCCCCGCAGCCAGAGGGGGTCACGATGAGGTGCTTCAGCCGATCCCCGTCGATGGCTTCCTCAGTCATCAGGGCAACCGGGTTCCCTGCGGCCCAGGGGAGGACAGCGCTCAAGGAACAGCGCTTTGCCGGTGGCTGGGGGGGTGGGGGGGGCAAGGGCATCCGAGTTCCGGGTTTCTGAGCTCCACCAAGCCCCGAGGAAGGAGTCAAGGACTCCTTGCAGGGGTGTGGGTGTGATTGGGGGCAGAGCTGCTCCCCAGAGAGGCAGGAGGGGTCTGCATTGGGAGGGCGATTGCGAGGGGGCTTGTGTTTCGATTCCTTTCACAGGGCGGGCTTTCTATCCCAGTGGCAAAAATGATTCCAGCAACAAGAATCAGCCTGCTCATGTGCAGTGCTCCTCGCCAGGTCCTGTTCTAAGTAACTGCACAGCGCCTCGCGAAGCCCTCGCAGCAGCCCTGCTGCACAGACGTTTTTACTCGCTCCACCACAGATGAGAGGCCGAGCAGTGCTCCCCAAACCTTGTAACGCAAAGGCCGCAAGGTGTTTTTCCGGCCCCTTCTTGCCCCAGTCTTCCACCCCAGGCAATTCCAGAATTCCTGCTTCTGACTGAACTGTCTTTTTCAGTGAGAGCTATTTGCCAAACTAAACAAGCAGTTCCTCCTTATCTGCTGTGGATGCGTTTTAAAACCCACAGCGGATGCCTGAAACTGCAGATAACGTCCAGTCCTATGTGTGCCGGTTGCCCCCTGCATGCACATACCCATGATAAAGTCAAATTTGTAAAATTAAATAAGGAGAGATGACCAATCATGAATAATGGTAAGACAGAACAATATATTATAAATAGAAGTTACGTGGAAGTGATCTCTCTCTCTCTCTCTCAAAATATCTTACTGTACATTTTTCCCAGTGTGGCTGACGATACGTAACTGAAACCTTGGAAGGTGAGACCATGGAAAAGGGGCGATACTACACTGAACGGAACCTCCTATAAAGCAGACCAAGCAGGGGCACTTTGAGCTGAAATGGAGGCGGGAGGCACGGGGATGAAATGCCCTGGGAGTGAGATGGAATTGGGTTCCCTTCTCTGAGGTCGTGACCCCAGACTCCTGGCCCCACGGGTCAAGGTCAAGTGCATCTCACCCTGTACAAGGATTCTGGTCTCCAGGTCCGTGTCCGGCACCTGGTCGCTGACGTCCGCCGCGTGGACCTCTTCTCGCTGCACTCCGTCTGAGGGCCACAGGGGAGACACCATGGCTCCAGCTCCCCCCAGTCCCCACCGCCACCCAGGCCCACCCCTCCCTCCCTGTACAAACTCACTTTGGCCCATGACTTCTGGATTCAGCGTGCGAATGTACACGGTTTTGTTGACTCTGATTCCTTCCGGCTGGGCGGTGGAGGGGCACGGGGAGGTCAGGTGAATACGAACAGACACAGGCACTGGTCAGCAGGGCACTGGCATGATGGTGTCGCCTGTCCTAGCTGTGTGAGGGGGCCTGGCACCTGGCCGCCCGGGCGTCCTCCTTTATAAGGAGGGGCCAACTGCAGGCACCTAGTTCATACTGCTCTTCTTGGAATTAATGACAAGGTCATAACTTAACAGAACTAAACTTTTCAAAAATCTCCCTGTCTGGTTAGAAGCATTCTTTCCATGGGTTACCCATGTAACATCACCCTCAATGGGGTGGGTATTGCTATTATCACCCCATTTTAAAGATGGACAGACTGGGAAACAGATGGGTGAAGTAACCTGTTCAAGGTCACACAACTAGTAAAACAGAACTGGGGTTTGAACCTGGCAGTCCACGAGTCCAAATTGAAAGCAAAAAAATATATAAATATTAATGGGTAATATTATTTCATAACATTAAAGTACTTGAAAAATATGAACTTGAATTCATTAATGCTAGGAAAGAAAAGTTATCATAAATTCTGGTTTGGATGTAAATAGAACATTTCAACCCAAAGTAGCGCTGTCAGTTTTAATACATTTGCTGTTCAGGGTTTCAATAGGTTTTCAACTACTTTGACATTTTGGGGGAAATTAACTGTAAAACCATTTCAACCCTTAACGAAATACACACAGATAAATATATGGGGGCACTCATTCCTCTTTTTGCTTTAGGCTCTCTCTGAAAGTAATTTAGTTATGATCATTGATTGGGAGGAGAAAAGTCGATACAGGGCTCCCTGGTGGCCCAAGGGGATAAGTCTCAGCACTATGAAGCATCTGCAGCCACTGCAGCACAAGTTCAATCCCTGGCCAGGGAGCTGACCCACATGGCTCAGCAGACCTCTCCTGCCTCGCCTGCTGCTCCCCTCAGCAGTGTGTTTCAGTCATTCTGACTGTTCTGCTCCCCACTCTGTCTCTGGTGAGTCCTCTCACCCCTCCCTGCCACCCATTGCGCCTCTGGCCTAGCTCTTATATACATACATAAATAAAATAACCCTTAAAAAAAAGCCAATACACTGAAAGTTAGGAGCAGACACAAGACACATTCCTCCCCCCTCAAGTGGCACAGCACAGCCCTCGGGGTACAGGCTAGCAGTATGTTTTCCAAGATCTTGAATGTCAAAACCCCTCCTACACCGAAATGCATTACAGAGCATATTTGATACTCAGATGTGTTTTAATGAAAAAAATGTACCATCGCTCTTTATTACTGAGCTGTTGGCTCCTGTAAGATGCCACTTGCCTCCCCCTAACCCTAGTCCTGCCTCTGAAGGTCTAAGGCCCCTGCGTTCCCTAAGATAGACACTCTTCCCAGTGCCCCCGGGCCGGGACTCCAGCTGGCTCAACGCTCCTGGAAGACGAGGGCCAGCAGGTGTCCCCAGAGACTCACCACGACCTTCAGGGTCTTCCTGACACCGTCGCTGATGAAGTGGTTGTAGACGGCGGCCTTGACCTCCACCTCCTGCAGGCCGATCTTCAGGGGCACGATGACATAAGGCACGGGCACGGAGGACTTGGGCGGGATGACGAGGGTCTGCTGGTAGCGCTTCTTGGCGGTCGCCAGGCTGCAGAAGGCTGGGTTGTAGAGCAGTTCCACCCGCACCTGCCAGGGAGAGAGAATCAAGTCAGAGGTGTGTGCAGTGACCCCCCTGGCCCCCCAAAGCCCCCACTACTGCCCCAGAGATCCACCTTGAGGGACTCCTGCTCGCGGTAGTTGTAGAGGACGGCTCGGATCTCCACCTGCTCGTTGCGCACGACAGAGTAGGGCAGACGAAGGTCAATGAAGAAATCTTGCATCACCTTGACCTCATAGGGATCGGCCACACAAATCCCTGCCCAGGGCAACAGAGCGCAGAGTGTTAGGGACAGGGTGTGGGCAAGGTCAGGTGCAGGTTGGGGGCCCAGGTCTTGCCCTTGCCAGCACCTCAGTGCTTACTCCACCGCAGAGGCTCAGCCTCTCTGCAGAAGCGCAAAGACTGAGCGCCGTCTGTGACGATCAAATGCAAACAGTGAGTCAGGGCTGCTGTGTTCTTGGTAACTTTACTCACAGACAGATGTGCAGGAGGGAAGGAGGCCCCATAATGCGAGAGGCCCTCTCTGTGCTTCTCAAAAGGGTAGCCCAAGTCCCATTGGTCCCTGGACATTTGAAATGTGGCTAGCTTGAATGAGAATTGAGTTTCTACTTTTCCTTCATCTTAATTATTTTTTTTTATAATATGCACATAAGAACTGGGATGTAGGTCAGAGGTGTGGGATTTGGGTGAGAGGAGTCACCAGAGACAGAGTGGGGAGCAGAACAGGCAGACTGACTGAAACACACTGCTGAGGGGAGCAGCGGGGAGGCAGGAGAGGTCTGCTGCGCCACGTGGGTCCCCTCCCTGGCGGTGGCTCGAACTGGCGCTGCTGTGGCTGCGGAAGCTCCACAGTGTGGCGCTCAACCCCCTGTGCCACCAGGGAGGCCTGCTTTTCATTTTTTAAGCTCAAATTTAATTTGGTATCAGTACAGAATGTGAGAAGCCAGCTTCCTGTGCCATAAATAGGTTACCAAGGAAAACAAGAACAACATTGTTATAAATACTAGCTCGTTCTCGTTGTTAGAGAAAGCGCAAGCCTAGCTCTGCTAAGGAAGTCACACAACAGTGGAGAGCAAGTAACGGCATTCTCACAGCGGCCTTAGTCTTTCTCCTGAAATGAGATGAAAGGAAGGGAAATAACTGAAGAAGGAATGACTTGTGGCGATGTGTGTCATCAAGGCAGAGAGACCCTCCTGGGAGATGCTGTGGTGGGCACGTGGCCTTACATATCTGTCCAAACCCATACAATGTACAACACCAGGACTGAACCCTAATGTAACTGTGGACTTTAGTTCATCACCACGTGCCAATATTGGCCATCAGCTGCGACCAATGTGCCACATGAATGCAAGATATTAAAAAATGAGGAACTTTGGGGGAGCTGAGGGGTGTTTGGCAACTCTATGCTTTTTGTTCAACTGTTTCTATAAATTGGTTTTCAAAAGCTATCAATAGGGCCTCCCTGGTGGCACAAGGGTTAAGTCTCAGGACAACAAAGCTATCTGCAGCCACTGCAGCACGAGTTCAATTCCCAGCCAAGGAGCTGACCCACAGGGCGCAGCAGACCTCTCCTGTCTCACCCGCTGCTCCCCTCAGCAGCGTATCTCAGTGGATCTGCCTGCTTTGCTCCCCACTCTGTCTCTGGGGAATCCTCTCACCCCCCTGCACCTCTGGCCTAGATCCCAGTTCTTGTATGCATAAATAAATAAAATAAATCTTTAAACAAAAGCTATAAATAAAAAAAGGAATGACTTCTGATTCATGGTGTAAGCTATTTATGAAAGTGTCTGCATTTCTGAAAGGCACCTACCCGTTGATATCAGACAATAATAGCGCACATTCATTAAACGTTTATAATATGTCAGGCACATGTATTGATACATGAAATCCTACCAAAAATGCTTTGAGCAGGGACTGTTTCCAGGGTGCTGATTTTATGGCCGAACACAGAGAGGTTGAGTAATTTGACTAAAGTCACACAGTTGTCCCAGGGGAGGATCTTGGATTTGAATATAGGCAAACGAGCTTAGGAAACTCCCTGCTCAGAACCTGACTTCAATTCTAAAGATCACAAGAGTCTAAAATTTCCAAGTTTCATGGGCTACCATGTTAAAATATTTTTTTTCTGGAAACTCTAAGATCGGATTCCTGCAGGTTTCCTCCACTGGCGATCTTGCACAAGTCACCTTTCTTCCCTGGCTTCAGTGTCATGAGTTTGAGGGACAATAATATCCACCTCATACTTGTGAATCATAAAGGAAATGGTACATAGAGAACTAACCCAGCTCCTGGCCACACAAGGATGCTGGGGAAGTGTCACAAGGTCACAGAGCCCTTTGAGATTCGGCCCCAGGTACACTTTTGGGTGTCACACAGGGAGTGCTACGGCATCTGGGGGTAACTAGGAGTCACGGGGCAGTGGCCCACAACAAAGGATTATCCACCCAGAATGACTGTGGTGCTGAGGACAAGACACAGAGAGCCCCAGTGCAACCCGGTGAAAATGCAGCCTCTGATTCAGGATGGAGCTTAGATGTTGAATTTCTACCAAACTCCCAGGTAAAGCACTTGACCAGGTTGATACCGGTCCAGGAACACGCTTGAGTTGTAAGGATCTGACCTGTGGCTTTGGATTTTGTTTTCTCCCTGAAGCTGCAAGAACTTTTGTTTTTATTTAAAGGAACCTCTCAGCGAAGGGTCACAAAACAAAAGGAACTGAAAGGGGAAAAAAAGGCAACCTCCCGCAGAACCTCAACATAGGAAAATGTGCAATAGGAACAGACACTTAATGTGGCTTAACACTGGGGATACATTCTGAGAAATGGGCTGTTGGGGGCCCCTCTGGAGTATGCTTACACAAACCCAGAACACAGAGCGCAGGGAGAGCACCCGGGTGCCAGCTATGAACTCGGAGTGACAGTAACATCGACCGAACGAGTGTTCCTCTTGGTTCAGGACTCTGGCTGTGGGCGAGCTGTGTGGGGGGCATGGGGTTTAGGAAGTCTTGGTACTTCCACTCGATTTTGCTGAATTGAACTAAAACTGCTCTAAAAACTCTCTTATAAAAAGCACCAACCATGTCATGCCCAGCCTAGACTCCATGCCTTCCAGTAACCAGAGGCGAGGAGTAAGCCAGCAAGAAACACAGGGTCTGTCTGTCCTGATGGGATGAGAAACTGCTGCGGGGCCCTGGGGTCCCCGTCTCTCACCTTTCTTGTCGGACAAACTCACAGCCAGAATCTCCCAGGTGGTGATGGAGTCTTTCAGGAACACATTCATGGTCTTCGTGGAGATTCTGGATGGGGAAGATGGTCTATTAGGAGGAGCCATTTAACAGGGCGGAAGGGGAGAGATGGCAAAGAGGCCCCCAGGGCAAGGGGAAGGGGGCTGGGAGGGGCCAACTCTTGGTTTTTCTAGTTTGGGTTGTGATTCCAGAAGAGGGGATATTGGGGGTGCAGGCAGATGGTCCAGATAGTGGTGGTGGGGAGTTACAGGAGCTGGCCTGGGGGTGGGTTGAAGTGGGGGGAGGGTATCCTAGCCTTACCCATTTTTCTCTGGGTCTTTCAACTCTTCTATGGTCCATAGCCAGCTCTCAGGGAACTGGCTTCGGGAAATGATGTCCTCTTCCGGGATAATTTCTTCATCCAGTTCGCCTGGGAAAGGTGAGAGCAATCTGGGTTTAGAACAGATCTGCTCCCCCACTGTTCCCCTAGAGACGCACCCCTACAACCTTGGGGGCTTCCCTGTAGTGAACACACAGCGCCGTGTGATGACTTTCAGGGGTTGCAGGCATGTTTGCCTTTGAGGGCTCTCCTTTATAAGCATACATTAGAATCCTCTTTTACGGGGCCTCTCTGGTGGCGCAGGGGTTAAGTCTCAGCTTATGCTTGTAGCTATGAAGCAGCCGCAGCCACTGCAGCACAAGTTCGATTCCTGGCCAGGGAGCTGACCCACATGGCACAGCAGACCTCTCCTGTCTCCCCTCAGCAGTGTGTTTCAGTGGATCTGCCTGTTCTGCCCCCCACTCTGTCTCTGGTGGATCCTCTCACCCCCGACACCTCTGGCCTGCACCCTAGCTCTTATATGCATAAATAAATGAATCTTAAACAAATAAACAAAATCCTTTCTTACAACTGTGTTGGGTAGAGGGCTATATTCGTCCCCACCCGTTTTTCAGAGAAAGAAAAACATCTTAAGGCATCAAGCCCCTCAGAACCATGCCTGTAGCATCCGCTGGCCCTGTGCAGCCTGAAAGCAATCAGGTGGGTTGATTGCCCAGGCAGAGGGAGCCTGCCTAACACCCTCAGTAAATAAAGTTGGCGTGGAACGGGGTTCAGTCCTGGGCGGCTGTCCTCAAAAGCAAGGGGCAGATTTTAATTTGGCTCAGGGTCTCCCTCACCACATCACGTAGGATGCACTGTGAAAGTGCCGAGGCGACCTTGGTTCTGGGGGCCTGCCCCTTCCCACAGTCAGTTTCAACGAAATCCATCCTAGCAGAAAGGTCTGGCTTTAAATGGTTTTGCTCTAAACAGGCCTACTATATGGCAAATTTCTTTTGACTGCTTCAGATGCATTTATTTCTAGTGTGCACATGTTCGTTGTACCCAGAACTGAACAGATGAATGAACGAATGAGCCAGCTGCTGCCAGGCACCCATTCAGGCATCCTCTTTGGAAGGCAATGGTGAAAGCAGTTTAAAAGCCATTTGAGTCTTCCCATGGCAACGAGTGTGACCAACCTCATCATCTAGAATTTTCCATCAGGCTGTGGCTGTCCCAGGCACTGGCAAGGACACACCTCAATGGACGTGGGCTGGGTGTGGACCAGCCTTCCACACTGGAGGCTGCTCTGCCCTCAGGCACGGACCGTCTGGCCTCCACCCTGACCTCCATCAAACTGGGTCCTTTTCTTCCTCCCAGACCTGGGTCGCTGATCTCAGCTCCTTCCACTCAGCCAGGCCCTGCTCGTCCTCAGACCGGGCCTCCCCCCACCTCAGCCAGGACCCGGCTCCTGCCCGTCAGACTCACTCCTGGCCAGGCCCAGAGGCCGCAGGCGGCTGTGCTCGAGCCTCAGCTTGGTGATGTAGTTGCAGCAGTCCAGGAAGGCCTTCACGCACTGTGGGCCCAGGCTGATGAACCTGGTCCTGCGCTCGCACGAGAACCTCATGGGGTTTTCCCGCATGCCGTGCTCGCAGCACCGGCGCAGCTCCTTGTTCTTGTACTGGCCGGCTGTGGGCACAGACCCGCACGCCCTCAGCCCGGGCGAAGCAGGAGGGCCCGGACAGGCCCCAGGGAGGACGTCCCCAGCCAGACCTTCTCCTTCTCTCTCGGGCTCCCTAGAGGTCAGGTCCCATGTGGCCAGGGTGGGGTGGGCGGGGCAGCCAGGGCGTGAGGACCCCCACCTTTGTCTGTCCTCTTCTCCATGAGCTGCACGGAGCGGCGGCGGCGGGTGGCTGGTCTCGGACACTCGGGTTCTGGGCAGGAGGGCAGAGAGCAGGGAGGTTAAACACACTGACTGTGCTTCTTGACTCCTCCCCGCAGGCAGGAGGGCGGGCTAGCACCGCTCCCATTTGACACATCAAGAAAGTGGGGCTCAGAAATGACGCGCTGGGTAGGAGAGAAGGCAGGACGGGAACCCAGGCTCCAACTGCAGGTCCCTGCCCTGAGCGGCCCCTGCCTCTGGAAGGGAGGTGCTGTGCCTCCCGGGACTGCAGCCTCACCCGTCCGCTGGCTGGTGTGCAGGCCCTTGCTGGTCTGGAAGGCCAGCCCCGCATCAGTGAAGACGCCGGCATAGTCCTTCCCGCTGCCGGCCGTGCAGCCGATGTCTCCGTTCTCCACTATGTTCCAGATCTGCTCAGGGAGGTGGGCAAGGGGGTGAGGCCAGGCCAGGAATGCCGCCGTGCAGGGGCCAGTGCCTCCGTCCCACCCACCTCCAGCCTCATCCCAGTGCCCAGCGGATGACCCTGGAACATGCTGCTGCTGGACTCGCAGGTGTCACCTCCCCTGCCCATCCCCGGGGCGGACGCTCGTCCATCTGCATCCCCATCTTCAACCCGAACTTCAACCCAACGGGCCTCTCCTACGACCCCACCCAAGCCCATCTGCCCCACCCCCACCCCGGGCAAAGACATCTCCTGCAAAGACATCCTGTGGCCTCCAGCTCCTAGACCAGCTGGCGACGCCAGGGCGCACCTTGCTCTGAGTCAGCTTGTTCTTCTTATTCAGCACAAACACGCCTTTGTCGACAGCCACCAGCCCGACGCGTGCTCCCCGGTTCCCCTCTATCTTGAGGGTGATCTGCTGCCCGGGCAGGTGTTGCTTCTCCTTGTCCCCACTACCTTTCACCACCAGCTGTGCGGAAGCAAGGGGGCGGGGCGAGATGTCAGCCCTGTGAGTCTCTGGTTTGGGCGTAGCTGAGGACAGAGGTGGTCCTGGGCTGAAAGCTGGAGCTTTCACTCAGTTATTCATTTTCCGCCCACTTGCCACGGGGTCTGCTGTGTGTCCATCTCCGCACGTTAAGTGCACAATGGCGCCGTCGAAAACAACGCACGCGCCTTAGTAACTGTGACTCAGACACACACGAGGGCACACGCTGTTGGAAAGTCATCGCCAATCCCCGAGGTACCGTGAACCTTTAGTGTGTAAGAACCCACAACACCTGCCGTCGCACCAGCACGAGGGATACCTGGCCTGAGCCTGCGACAGGACAGGAAGAGAGAGAGGCAGGGCCCCCGCGGACGCGGGAGACAAACAGGTTCAGGCGACGGGAGTGAGGCAGAGACGGGGGTTATGCTCGGAAGCAGCGGCCAGCTGGAGCCCCACGATGGGCTCGGAGAATTCGGGGACGCCTACCGTGCCCACGCACGAGTCCTTGACGTCCACCCACACGGAATCGGCCACCACCTCCCTCTGGCCGCTGGCGCCGATCAGCGTGTAGTAGGCCACCAGGCGGAAGGAGGGGATGAAGTCCGGGGTGATGGTCAGGGGCAGCACCACCAGGTCCTGGCCGGCCTCTCGAGCCTGGCGTCCAACCTTCATCAGCTTCCCTTTGTTCAGGACCTGGGGGGACAGGCGGCTTAAGGGTCCGGAAGGTGAGGCGCTGGTGCCAGGAGCCGGCGGGGCTCTTGGCGGGGCTGGGGAAGAAAGGAGGGGAGGCTGGGGGCCCCAGGGAGCCGCGGACCAGGTAGGTGTAGTAGCGGATCTTGGCATCCTGGCCGGGGTCTGTTCGCAGGTGGAAGTTGACGTTGAGCGTCTCTCCGGGTTTGAGCTCCACTCGGGGCACAGAGAGATGCAGGTAGTTGTTGGAGTTGCCCAGGGTGGTGTAGGGCTGGGCCTGCATGGTCTTGACGGCCTGCTGCGCCTCGGGGATGTCCTCCTTGTTCGTGCGCACCTGGGTGGGGAAAGAGCGACCAGCGCCTAAGCCCTGGGGCCTGGGATGACGGGCTTCCTTTGTGTGGCAGGAGGGCTTCGTGGGTGGCTGGGCCTGAGGACCTGGGAGCTGGGGAGATGGGCTTGGGTTCTTTGGGTGGGTCACATGTAATCACAGAGGTCCCCCCTGTGGGAGGAGGACCCCGCTGTGCAGGGCACGTCCCTGCAGCTCTTTGGGAATGGCGAGATCCCGTTACACGAATGCGAAAGACCCCACTCTGCACCTGACTGCAGCCCTCAGTGCAAGTGCGGGGACCCCCCACCCCCGCCTCCCGGTGTGGGGTCCGAGGTCCGGTGCCGACTCACAGTGATGCTCAGGGGCTGCCTGCTGTTGGGCGTGTTGACGGTCAGCTTGGCCACGCCGTCGTCCTGGGTCAAGGAGTGCACGTTCGAGCCCTGGGTCATCACGGGGATTCGGCGGGCCGGGGAGCCATCGGGGTTCGTGACAAACACCTGTGGATACAGGGGCAGGTGAGGCGGGTCAGGAGGACCCGGAGCACGGCCCGAGTTCCAGGACGGGGCGAGGGCCAGCTCCACGCGCGTCTCACCATGAGGTCGAAGGGCATGGCTGGCTTGAAGAACTGGGGTGTCTTGGTGAAATGGATCTGGTAGGGGGAGGTCACGATGGGGATCCCGCTGAGCTCCGCTTCCACCATGTCACTGCCTGGGGGGCCAAGAGGGTGAGCTCCTGGACTGCCCTGAGGACTCTCCCCAGCGGCCCCCGCAAACCTCCTTTGTCACGCTGGGCCGTGGGGGGCACTGGGCCTCCTCCTCAGGCCGGGTCTCACCTGTGTCCAGAATGACGGTGACAGACACGTACAGTGACTTCCCGACCAGGGCGTTGGCGTCGGAGGGCTGCACGCCGCCCAGCAGCACCTCTCTGGTCAGCACTGCCTCCCCCGTGCCGTCCTCGATCTGGGGAGCCAGGCGACGGGGACTCAGAGAGAGGCGGGGCTCAGGAGGGAGGGACTCAGAGAAGGAGAGGGAGGGGGTCCAGGGTAGGGGGTGCTCCCAGGGGGGCTCTCTCAGGTACCACAACTCGGGTGAGGGACTGCGCCAGTGAGATCTTCTGGTCACCATCCTGGACCCCGAAGATGACGAAGGCTGTCCCATCCACATTTTTGCCATATAAGAACCTGCCACGAAGGAGTTTCAGATCCTCCTCTCCTGAAAAGCCGAATCTACCCCCAAACTTCCACTGACCCAGAGTCCTCTGGCTCCTCACATCACCCTCCCCTGGTGCATTACCTGGTATTAGCTGTCTCCTCACCAGGTCCCCCCCTGGCCCCACCCTAGCTCCTCACCTGGCAATGATGGAGACCTCCAGGCCCTTTGGGTTATTGATGTAGTAGAATTTCTCTTCAGGTTCTATTTGGACCTCGAAACTGGGCAGCACTGGGGGAAGAGAGCGCCCTGGTTGGATGGCAGCGCTGGGCCCAGCATTACCCCCCTGCTCCAGGCTCCCCCTCTTCTTACCATACTCCTTCACCTCAAACTCCGTGGAGAAGACCTGTTGTGGGGTTCCTTCATAGTGGGCAAGGATCTTCCACTGTCCCATGCTGCACACGGGGGAAGGCAGGTGAGAGATCTGATAAGGTCTCCCAGCCCCCCACTCCTTCTCCTGGATTTGGGGA
The DNA here is from genome assembly GCA_019455555.1 of Galemys pyrenaicus. Lineage (NCBI taxonomy): Eukaryota > Metazoa > Chordata > Mammalia > Eulipotyphla > Talpidae > Galemys > Galemys pyrenaicus. The sequence goes on along the minus strand of JAGFMF010011614.1, from coordinate 4,404,499 downwards.
GCCCTGAAACCCCCCTGGGAGGGCCTGACATACTTGACCAACTCTGGAATGTTCCAAGACAAGGGTAAGATACCACCCTGGTTGTTAGAAGACAAGGAGTCCCTCTTGACCTGAATGCCATCGGGGGTCTGTGGGGAGACAGGGAAGCAAGTGGCTCTTCAGAGACCACACTTAGCCTCTCTCCCTATCCGTGCTGGGACTTTCTCTGGGCCACACTTAGAGGGTCAGTGAGGAAGAACATGAAGCCAAGTTCGAATTTCCACTGTGCCCCTTATAAGCTGTGTGATCCTGGATAAGTTACTTAACATCACTGTGCTCACTGGGTACTCTAGAAAAAGGAGGTAAAACTCGTCCCTACCTCACTGGCTTGGGACCTAGGTAACATGAACAGGAGTTCGTTGTTATTTTTCTTTCTGAATACTACTAATAGCAATAACTAATAATAAGTAGTAATCATTACCTACTTTGGCACGTTTGATTTGTGCTAGGCCATGCATAATTGCCTACTTTAGGTTTCTGACCTACAAGAACAGGAGTTTCATGTGGTTTAGGTTTGTTACATATATTATTTCATACATTGCCAGAAGTTAGATATCAGAGACATGGCGATATGGTTGTTCCTACTGGCTTCTCTGGGCAAACGGGGGTAACTGCGGATACGTGCTTGCATTACACCCCCACTGAGGCGGCAGCACCTGTGCTTTGGGGGTTCCCCTGCTCTCTGTTCCCTGCAGAACACGTCCCAGTAACCCTGCAACCAACTCAGGGGATTTAGGATGGTGAAGATGCTGAGGGCCGCACCCTCTTCCCACCTTCACTTTTTCCTCCCCTTGTTTTCCCCTCCCCCGTGTTCTCTGCTCCTTCCCTCCCCCGCCACCCTTCTTCCAGGACGTTTTTATTAAGCTCTGCTGCATGCCGATTACCGAGCTGGTTTGGGATAAGGCCTTGAAGAAACATAAACCCCCCTCCTGTTGGAGCTTAGGGTCAACAGCAGGTGGGAAAGAGGAAATTAGCAAATACATCCAATTCACAAGAGAAAGAGATAGCAAGAAGAAAAGAGTGGTGTGTGTGTGTGTGTGTGTCCGTGCGCGCGCGTGTGTGGTGGGGTACAATTTTATAGGAAGCTCAGAGTCCCCACTGTAAAATTGGGGCATTGGTGACACTTGAGCGGGCGCCCTCTAGCGGCAGGAGGCGGAAGAGACTACATTGAACTATGGGTCATCACCCCAATGTTCAGATAAGAAACTGAGGCTCGGGACCGTGAGCGACCTGTCCAGAGTGCCACAGTGTCCAGGGCTTTGTGTGGGACCAAAACATGGGCGCACGCATCGCTCCATGCTGTCTCCTGGGGTCTCCACCCTGTCTGCATCTAATCTGTGTTTGTTTGCCTTTGAGTTTCTACTGCTGAGCTTTTTAAGGTGTCTCTGTCTCTGTCTCTTTGTCTCTGTTCCAGTTGTGGCTACCCTTCCCGTACCCCTCTTCCCTCCAGCTGGTACCTCAATGTGGACTATAACGGTCCGGCCCACCGGCAGCAGGTTGTGGTCCACGGTGAAGATCCGATAGAGGACTGGGAGAAAAAGGGGGTGCCTAGTGAGCACCGCGCCTCCCCTCACGCCTACCCCGGCCCTCTCCAGTCACTCCTACCCCTTACCCGTGGAGCCTGGGGTGTAGATGGTCTTGTCCGTCTGGATGAAGAGGTACCCGCTCTGAAGGCTTACCAGCACCACCTTCTCTACCGAGTCTTTGCCAAAGGTCGCCACGACAGTCACAAACTTGTGCCCCTTGTTGGATTTCAGCTCCTCGCTGACCGGAATCTAGACATGGACCAAGGCGCCGTGAGGGCTCTGCCCGCTCCTTTTGCCCACAGTCCAGTCGTTCGGGCTTCGGACAGGTCCTGGCCTGTCCTTCCTTCCAACTGAGTCTACCCATCTCTCCTGGCTCCCTGGTTTGCCCAGATTTGGGGGTGACCAGGGGTCTGAGAGCAGGAGCAAGGGACGAGGTAGAAATAAGAGATGGGACTGGGGAATCAGAGAGGGGGCTCACAGGATGGAGCGCTCAGAAGAGAAAGGGACCCCAGCAGGGAAGGGGCGGGCCTAGAACGGGGAGGAGCATGAATCTGGGGTGAAGCCTCAGAGAGAGATGGCGCTCAGGGAAAACACAGGCTGAGAGGGTGGGGCCTCAGAAACAGGAGGGACTTGGAGAGGGGAGTTCAGAATAGGAGGCCTTCACGAGCAGGGGGGCTCGGAAGAGATGGGGCTCTGTATGGGCTAGTCTAAGGGGTGAGATCTTAGGGGCGGGGCCAAGGGGTGGAATGGGGCGGGAACAGACCGGAAGGGGCGGTGCTCCAAGGGGAGGAGCCAAGAGATGGGCGGGGCTTTGGGGGAAGACTTAGCAGGAGGAGCATGTCCTCAAGGTCGGCCTGGTGGGCACCTACCTTGATAGTAACTGTGTCCATGTAACCATTGGCGCTTGTCAACACGGTTTTCTCGCTGGAGAACACTTGCTTCTTGGCTGGAAAGTCGTGGACGGTGACCGTGACAGGAATGTCCCCTTGCGCGTCGTGAGCTTCCAGCACCACCAACTCCTCATTCTCCAGCCTCAGGATGTTTGGGGTGATTAAGGAGTACCTGCCAGTGGGAGACATGGAGGGGACTGTCATCCCGAGGACCCCGGAGATTCCAGCCCTCGCTAAATTCAAGCTGCCCAGCTTCTGGTTTTGGAGGGGATCCAATGATGTGTGGCATTCAACCCTGAACCTCAAAACCAGAAGCGAAGCTTCTAGATTTCCAAAGCCACAATCACCTAAACCCCAAAGTCCCTACATATACCTCAAAATATACATACCTGGATCCAAGTGCACTAAACCTCTAAACCCCAAATCCACAAACACCCTAAACCTCTAGCACTCCAGGCCTATAAATGAAACCAAATTCATTCCCATCCTGAGCTGACGTAAATCAAATCTGTAAACCTATAAACACTAAAACCCGTAAGTCCTGAAACTGCAAACTCCAGAATCCTGTAAGGTCCGGTAGTACCTCTGAGACTTCAAACCTCCCCCTATGTGGCGTGAACACCACAAACACCCGAAATCTACAGACCGGTTGTATAAACATCTACACTCTCCCTCCCTCTCAAAATATGTGAATTCACAAACACCCAGCTCAGAAACCCTGGAACTCACAGGCAGCTCAATGTATTAGCTTTCCAAACTATTAACTCCTGCATCCACAGACACGGAAATGCACCCTAAATTAGCAGGGGCCTACCTATACCCTCCCACCTCCAAAGTGGCCTCACTGGGGTGGGGTCCAGACTACTCACATGGGATCCCCCAGGGCCAGGGGGAGACTGCTCAGGAGAAGCAGCAGCAGGCTGGCACCTGAGGCAGGCCCCATGGTGCAGGGACAGTGAGGGACAGAGGGGCAGAGGGACAAAAGGAGAGGGCAGGGAGGAGTGAGTGGAGCCAGTTGGAACAGGCTTTATATGGCTCCCCCACACCCAGCCCTCAGCCCAACCCTCTGCTCAGCAACCTTCCCCCTCTCTGGGGCTGCCCCAGATTTCTCAATACTGTTTCCTACATTTTTCAGTCCCTGGGGCCAGCATGTCCTGGGGCAAGTAACCTAAGGGGCATGTCCTGCAATAGGTGAGCACAATTGTCCCCTACCTTAAGGTCATGGCCACTTGGTATGCAGGAGCCTTTCCCTGTTACACCCACTTTGTAATGGGGAACACTAAACTCCAGAGAGCCCCCCACCCCAAAAACATATCAGGCTTCCAATTCACTTTTGGTCATGTATTTGAAAAACCAAACCCTTTCTATGAGTTCATCTGTATGCTGGTGGCTGGCGTCCCACTTCCAGAGTCTGCCAAGCTGGGGTAGGGAGTCTAGTCTAGCACCGCAACTCTAGCTCCATGGAATGGTGTCTTCTTTAGTGGAGAAGAAAAACTCTGCTTCTTGGACGGTCAGGGAAGGCTTCTTGGAGGAGGGGATATTTCATCTGGGCTTTAATGTAGGCATATGAGTATACTATCCAGCTATTTTCTAGGGCAAAGGGAGCCTGAAACTCCTTTCATCTACCCTTACCAGAATGCCTGAGTGGCTATGATGGTTAAAAAATGTCATCCCTGATGAAAGTTCCCATTGCTAGCTTTTTAATCAGCATTCTCTTAGTGTATTCTTATTATAAATTATAGTTTAAATAGGCGGTATATCCACATGGCTCAGCATCTAAAAGGGACACAAGTGGATGTAGCTAGTTAGTCAGGTGTCAGCCAGGACTGTGTAAACAGATCTGGAGTTTCCTTCCAGAGATGTATGCATTTACAACCATCCACAGATTTTAAAAGCAAATATTGGTGCATTCTGAACACTATTCTTCCTGGTTTCTGTGAGTGACACCTTGCTTTTTTCTTAACAATGTACCTTAGAGTTGTTTCACATCAGTGCATGAGCTTCTTCATTCTTATTGCAAAGTCTCCTATTACATTGTATGTGAATGTAACCACCTTTGCTAGTGGATAAACTTCCATTGTCTCAAGCCAGGCTGGGGGGTGGTAGTGGTGGACTGGGACCAGGATGGGGATGGGACACATCTTGGCCCTGCCTCTTTCTCCAGCTCCGACACTTACTGGTGGTGAATTTTGATTTCGCTGTTGATAAACCACCCTGAACTTCAGATTCTTCATGTAAAATGGGGTTAACTGAAGCGGCACTTCACAGCCTTGGAGCCTTTAGAGGACATGACCCTGGTTCAAAGTTCCCCGCATTAGCAATCTTTCTAGATATCCGTGGATTTCTGTCCACGGTCTATCGATTGATATAGTCACAGCCCTAAGTGAAACTGTCACTTTGCCCACAGGCTTGGGCATCTTGGATTTTTGCCCCAGTGTCATTTTAATTCGCTTCCCTCCCAATTCCCAGCAAGACTGAGCATCTGGGGGAGCAGGTGACACCAGATGTGGGAGGTAAGACTGGTGTGTAGGCGGGAAGCCCCAGCCCTGGGGGGCTGAACACCCCCATGCCCCTAGAAGGGGTTAATGGGAGTTTGCTCTGACTTCCTGTAAGCCACACTCCTCCTGGCTGCATCCTCATGCCCCTGGAAGGGGTTAATGGGAGTTTGCTCTGATTTCCTGTAAGCCACACTCCTCCTGGCTGAGTCCCTGTGCGATAGTAGGGGAGGGGTGGAGAAATAGAACAAACCTGGCCTCTGTCTGCTTTTGATTGCGACACCCTGTTTTTTTTTTTTTTTTTTGGAAAGAGGAGGGAGTGTGTAAACACTAGCTTATTCTGCAGAATCGAGGTTTGATTTCTGAAATGTGTGGACGTGCCTGCTAAGATCCCCCAACCCTTCATTATTTCTTCTATTTTCCTCCCTCTCACTCCTCAAAAAAACCACCCATTTTCTGGGTTCAGGACAGCCTTAAACATTAGGGTTTTGATGAGGAAGAATTCCTGCTCTCCCTCCACACACAGTGCTTGATCCTCAGACCCCAGGGCCTTGGTCCATCTCTCTGCGTAGTGGGGCTGCGAGTAATTCCTGCTGTCTTGACAATTAAAGGACTAGGGTGCTTCCAGCTACCTGGACGCCCTGGCCAGCATCCTGGGCCTGGAGGGAGATGTTTGCCTGGGCTGATGCCCAGTGAGCTATCAGGACAGAGGTATGCTAGTAAAGCATTTATCTGAAGTTCACATTTAACTGGTGTCTTCTATTCTGTCTTGCAAATCTAGCTGGAGAGCAAGGGAAGAATAAGGTTCAGGATGTATTGTTTCTGGGTGGGTAGGACCTGGGTGCATCCTACCCCCCATCCCTTTCTCAGAGGCACGGCCAGGCCTGAGCGCCGCTGGGATGCCTCTCTCCACCCTTGTTGCAGGGTCCTTGCCACACTGCCTTCTGGGAATTTTTTTCTGGGACCCACAGTTAGGTCCCTCCTCCCCCCTTTCAGCAGCCTGCATTCCCCCCATCCCTGATTCATTACTCATTAACCCAAAGGTAACCTTGACCTGGCTCCTGCCCCATCCACCCTCTGCACACACTCGGCAGTGGCCTGGACGAGGAAGCCCCCTCTCCCACACACCCCAAGAGGACGCAGGGGACTGAGGCCCGGCTCTCAGGGCCGCCTTCTCCTGACCTCGCTCCTACTCGGCACAGTGGACATTTACAGCTACAGGACATGCCCTCCAGTCTCGGGCACGGCACGGGGGCAAGAACTGTGTTTGGTTCTTACGAACGCCTCCTCTGCTTCCGCCAGCCCTACTTGGAAGCCAGCCCCTGCCAGACTTGCCGTTCCCATTAGTGACAGACCCCACCAACCACGGGGAGTGCCAACAAGCTGGACCCTGAGCCCAGCGAGTGGTGGGCTGGCTCATCCAGGTTTGTGCTGCCACAGCTCTGACTTCGCACGGTGAGCGGGCCTAACGGTGCACTCCGCGGGCCTGAGTGCGAGCGTGAGCCGGCCTGGAGCCCGCCAGAGGCGCCTGGCAGCATCTGGTCTTCTTCAGGTGTGTCCATTACTCCCCATGCGCTCGGCACCTCGACTGTCCCCACTGTTCAGACCAGGGTTAGGCCACTTGACTGAGATCCTCCAGCTGTGAGAACTGCTGGGGCTTGAGCCCAGCTGGCAGGCCCGGGTCTCACGCTCCTGGACGCTTGTCTCCTGTGGCGCGTCACAAGGCTGGCTTGCCTGGAACACCCATTTGCTACCTTGCAGTTCTGGAGGGCGTTCACCTGCAGTCAAGGTGCCTGCGGGCCATGTTCCTTCCGGGGCTCTGGGGTGAATGTTTCCTTGCCTTCCCGGCATCGAGAGGCCAAATGCAGTCCATGGCACCCTAGCCTGCTTCCGTGTCACGTCTCCCTGTCTGACTCTGAACCCCCCTTCTTTAAGGGCCCTTGTGATGACACTGGGTCCCCCGAGATTATCCAGATCAACCACCCACCTCGAGATCCTTACCTTGATCACATCTGCAAAGTGCACTTTGTCCGGAAACCTAACGTGTTCACAGGTTCTAGGGGCTGGGGCAAGCTTAGCAGCGTGACGGCCACAGAAAGGGAGGGCCAGGGTCCCCTGCGCCACACAAGGAAAGGCGGAGCTGAGCAGCGATCAGAAGCTGCAGAAGACTGGGGAAAGCAGCTGTGCTTACTTCTCGGCCTTGGACTTGTACCAGGGACTTGGGGGACAGGGAAGGAGACACTTGAAAGAGACAGAGACGTGGGTGAGAGACCCGTGGGGAGACTGACAGTGGCCGCCTTTATCTTGACTTGGATTTTGATTTCGCGCTTTTCCTTCCAGACTTGCCTGGCCCCTTCTGCCCCTTTCCTGTGGGTCCCCACCAGGAGGTGCCTTAGACTGTGGCACTTTCAGGCATCAGTGGCCCTGCTTTGGGCCAACCCTGTCTGGCTGGCATTTCCCCATGAGGGGATCTTTATTTGGATAAAGCACCGATTTAAGAAGGAAAAAATGAACTGAAGCTCAGAGGGGCTAAGTAATTTGCCCAAGATTGTTGGGATAACTCTGGGAGCTTTATTTGGATACTGTATTTTCTTCTTTCTGCTGCACACTAACTATATTAAGGTTCTTTCCTAGTGAAGGTTTTACACACTAAATGTTTTTGCCTTTGAGTGGTGGATGGCAGAACCCATTCAGAGGTTTTGGGGCCCTGGGGTGCCCCTCATTCTGCCCACTAACACATGGGCACCTTTGGGCGTGTCTGCTTCCCATGGCAAGCATAAGGAGCACAACATGGACCCTGTACGGCCTTGACCTCCCTGCTTTTTTGCTCGGTGCTTCGGGTCCCAGCATGAAGATGAAGTGCGCCTGCCTGTCTGTGGGTCTGTCATGTGCTCCTGCGCCAGCCAGCCCTGCAGAGGGCCATTCTGGCTCCGGCCTTGCTCACACAACTTCCTCAGTCTGCAATGCCTCCCCACTTCCTTCTTCCAGCGGGGCTATTTATTCATCTGGGCCTGTCATTACTTCTGCTTGCATGATATGCTGACTCCAGCTCAGTTCCTCATGGTGCCCATGCCCGTGGCCCCAGCAGTGTTTTTCAGCACCAAAATGGATCCCGGTCCGACCCTCCAGCTGAAATGCAGAGTGGGGGATGGGGGAAAATGTCTCCAGACTGAGGTCATCCTCAAGGTTCAGGACAGGCCACGGAAGGTCAGACTTGTCCCTGGGCACTGTGCTGAGTGCAGCACCCACGCTCATGTGTGACACACTCTGATCTTATGGGCCCACCTGACACGTGAGGAAACAAACCCGGGTCACACAGCGGGGGCAAAGTTCGGTCTCAGGAGCCCAGCTGCAGGGAGCAGGCGCGCAGCGGTCAAGCAGCTCTGGAACCAGGCTGCCAGTGTCCGGTACCCCATCTCCTGCCAACTCACAGCTGTGTGATCTTGGGCAAATGACTTAGCCTCTTTGAGCTTCAGTTCATATTTTCCTTCTTAAGCCGGTGCTTTGGACTCAGGCATGGCGCACAGTAACACAGCAACCGCCGTGATGCTCTTCGTTCTAGCAGCCTAGGCCACTGTGGGGCTTCCAATCACCGTTTCTATGCCATCCTCCCTTTTGGGCATACATGGTCCCCACAACCCTCTTCTCTGTTCACCTTCACCAACTTCCCAGATTGGGCCAGAGTCCTGTGCGCCCCACGGCACTGTCGGGTGGGCCTGGTCGGACCTGCCTGTGACCGATCTCCACCAGGAGCCTCTGGCGCGCTGGGGCTGGGTAGGTCTTAGTCGCTGCTCTGTCCTCGGCACCTGGCACAGGGCCCACATCCAGCCGTTCCTCCACAAATATTCACTGAACTTGTAGGGCAAGGGCTACTGACATCCCCTCCCATGACCCCCACCCAGCGAGCACAGGTTCCTAAATTGTAAACACCACCTGGCATATCCCAACTCCCAGAAAGGCAGAGGCCAGGTAGCAAAACAGAGTGGTCATTATTGTACAACTGGAGTGGGGAGGGCCCTGGGGAGGTGGACAGGCGGTGGACAGGGCTGCCTTGCGCGGGGCCAGGAGTGGGGATCTGTCTTCTTCTGAATGGGCTCCGGGAACTTGAGTTCCAGGGGGCTGGGCGCCATATGCACATGGGCACCCTCTCGCTCCCCACACACTTGGGAGAGGAGCTGGACGGTGGGGTGTCTGCGAAGAGGACCAGGCAGGGTGGAGAGGGGCGGCCCCAGAGCGGAGGTGATCACAACAGCTCCCGTCCACTGGCTGTTTTGTTGACTTTGGACAGGCCTTCCCGGAACCCAGAATCGGTCATTCTAGAGGTGCACAGTACGGGGGCGGTCCAGCAACTGAGGGGTACTGGGCCTGGCCCCCACAGCGCCCAGGCCCCTCTGCCGGCCCAGGGCTCACATTTGCTCCATCTGCACGTCCTCCTCGTCGTCCTGCGGCAGCTGCAGGTATGGGTTGTCCCCTGCGGGCTGGAACTTGTAGCCCGTGAGCACGAAGAAGGCCAGAGTGGAGCCCTCCACCAAGAGCTGGGGCACAGGCAGAGCAGGCGCATCAGCACACACTCGCACCCCACTCCAGGGTCTGGTCACCCTCTCCCCCACCTGGGGCCCCTGGCTCGCCTGGTACAGCCACTGCCACTGGAAGGGCACGGCCACGCGCAGGAGGATGGCGATGATCCGCGTGAAGTAGATGTAGCAGATGACCTGTGGACACAGGCGGGCTGCCTGACTACTGGGACTGCCTGGGTGGGCCCAGAGGCTGGCAGAGGGCAGGGCCGGGGGAGAGTGGGCGGAGGGCGACGGTGGGTGTGCCTGGGGCTGACTGTCCTCCCGCCCTGGGCAAAGCTCCTATCGTGAGTGAGAATGGGGCTCCTACCATGACGTAGTAATGCCTGAATAGCTTCAGCTTGGCCAGATTCACCGCCACTAGGGTTGGAAGACAGAGACTGGGGGTCAGGGAAGCAGAGGGAGGGGAGAAGGGTGGAGGAGGGCTGGGGACAGAAAGGACATGTGTCCAAGAGGCAGAATGTCGGGAGGGAGAGCGTGGTGGGAAGAGGCAGCCAAGGGGAGGAGGACAGACGGGGTGGAGGTGTCTGAGGAGACAGAGGCTGCGTGGAGGTATGCCAGGGGGCACCCTGCTCCCCAGGACCTCACCTTTCCCGTCGGTGCCCGATGCATCCTGGAGATGCCGGATGGACCTGCGGTGGGGTGGGGTACAAAGGGCCGTCAGCACCGGCCGCGCCCACACCTGGGGGGCGCTGGGGTCAGGATCCTCACCAGACCACAGGGAAGAGGATGGCGCCACAGCAGATGAGATCCACCAGGAAGAGGGTCTCCTTCCAGAGCCCGTAGTCGCTGGCGCCCTCCTCGCGGGACTCGATGACGATGTAGGCCACATTGGCCAGCACCTGCGCGGGGGACGAGGTGGGTGGGGGCAGTGCCAGGTGTGCACAGATCCCCACACACCCAGGCACCCCGTAATACCTGCAGAGGGATCACGATGCCAAAGATCTTCTTCTCCTTATCTGACAGCACGTACTTGACGAATGCCCAGCCAGAACCGATCAGGGCGATGGTGATGAAGAGCAGGGCGCCCTTCAGCCTGGGGGAGGGTCCGTTGAGATAGGGGAGCCGTCTCCCCGCCCGCCTGCCCACCGCCTGCCCGGAGAGAGGGGCACTCACAGGTGCGTGATGTAGTGCATGACAGCGAGGCCTTCGATGGGGTGGCCCTGGCTGTTGATGAAGTAGTAGTTGATCTGGAGGTGGACAGATGGATGGTCAGGGAGACGGGTGGGTGAGTGGGGGCAGTTTGGGAACAGGGACACCACTGACATGTGGTGGTCAGCTGAATGAACTGACTGCTATAGTCAGGATGGCAGGTGGCCTCAAAATGGACAGTGAGGGCCAGAACAATGGCTGGACCGAGGGACGGACAGTCGCAGCTGCTACAGAGGAGGGAAGGTCACAGCTGGATGGGCGGACAGTGAGACCATCAGACAGGAGGCGGGTCACAGCTGGAAAGAGGACAGGCAGCGTCAAGTGGGTGGGCAGTGGCCACACAGTAAGATGGATGGAGAGGAGGTTGGCTGGGTTTGCAAAGATTTGGGGAGTGGCAGGTTCCAGCTTCTTCCTAGACCCAGGGACCCAGCCTGCCCCCTCCTGCTCCCAGCCCAAGGCTCTCACGCTGTGGAAAAGCAGGGAGACGCTCTTGGTGAAGGCCAGGGCCGCCATGAGCCAGTGGATCTTGAACACGTTGTGCCTGGGGGTAGCAAGGGAGGGGTTAGGAAGAGCAGTGGGTGGAGAGGGGCACAAGCCTGGGGCATGGATGGGAGGGTCTGAAGGGGGAAGGAGGGGCTCCCGGGGGCAGGGGTATTACGTGTTCTTGCAGAGGACAGACACCCAGAAGACGCCGGCGGCCAGGAAGCAGGCAGACATGACCATGTAGAGCTTGAAAAGGGGGATTTCCGCGGCGGACAGAAAGCCCTCAGGGTTCTTCTCCCGGATCATCACCTGGGAAGGAGGCAGTGGTGGGTGACGGGGTTTGCACAGAGGCCCTGGACCTGCAGAGCTGTGAGTGTCCAAGCCCCCCACTCTCTGGCTGGGCACCTCTGGCCTCAGCCTCCCAAGCGGGCGGCCAGCTTGCACTTCACAGCAGGGCCGTGGGAGCGTCTGGAGAAGCAATTCAGTGTGGTGCGCCGGGCTCACAGGAAGCGCTCTGGGACGTACCTGCCACTGGCTGGAGCTGCGCAGGGGCGGGGCGGGGGACCGATCCATGGTTAGTCCTGCAGGCCCTCCTCTCCACTCACCGTGAGGTCAAATGGCTGCTCCTGTCCCGGCACTGTGTTGTGGCAGTTGTGGAAGTTGAGGTTGTACTGGCCTTCCTCAGCCCTGGAGCCAATCACCACGTGGAACTGAGCAAGGGGGGGAGAGGGAGCCTTAGCTTGTGGGGGGCCAGGGCCCTCTAGTTCTGGGGAGGGGTGGGGCTGTGGGCACTCCTGATACTCACACTGAAGTTGTAGGAGTTGTTGAGATGGCTGAGGCCCAACACCAGCTCCTTGTCTTCCCCACTGAGGCCCTGAGAGGACAGACACCTCTCTCCAGCACCAGCCACCCCAGGCTGGGCTCTGCCCTCCCACCTGGCTGCCCCGAACCTGCTTGTCTCCTTGAGACACTGTGGGCTTTGACTTGGTCTTGTTGAGGTCCACAGGGGTCCCTGTGGGGCACAAGTGAACGGATTTAGAGATGCCAGAGAGCAGAAAACCAGTGGTGGCGGGGAGAGAGGCAGAGCAACGCTGCTGGCTGCTGCCGCCGCCCCTCCCTGCCCCGCAGCCAGCCTGACTCACCACTGTCCACTTTGGGGGTGACTGTGTGTGCTGGCTTTGGGAGCTCTTCAGAGGGTGTTTTAGGGAGGAGCCCAGGAAAGATGAACAGCTTCTTCTGTGCCCCATACTTTCGCACCTGGACCCTGGGGTGAGGGTGGGACAGGGGAATGAGGCTGGGATGCCACAGGCTAGGGTCGGGCACACAGCCTGTGCCGACGGAGTCAAGGCCCCCATGGGCCCTCTAGACTCCACTCCGAGGGCGGGCGAGGGCGGGCTGGTGGTGTGCCGAATCAGAAGGCACACAATTCCAGTGTTCGGCCCCGCCCATCACGAAGATCATTCCCTAGGAGGCTGACTTCTTCCACTGAGTGCATTTTTTAAAAGCAAGCACTGGACAGACAGAGGGCAGCACAGCAGCACTGAACCCTGCTGCAGAGCTGCCTGGTTCCGAACTCCGAACCCCCGAGGCCTTGGGTCTTAGATGAGGCCAGGCGGGGTAAGTTAACACCCACTGGGCTTGCAGGACACTAAGGAAGCACTCGCGTATGGAACACTCTCACCCCGGGTCTGGGTCCCGAGCACCCCTCCCTCCTTCCTGCTCCCTCCGCCCTGTGATCAAAGAAAGCTTCAGCATGAGATTAAAAATCGAGTAGTTTCTTCCTAAGGGCATCAAGGTTGCTTTCAGCTGACTTCTCATTCCACCTTCTCAGCTCGCGTGGGTATTACTTGCAGGGAAACACAAACGATGGCACTTTAGGTCCTCTCGGCTTCCCAACTCACCGAAGATCTTTGGTGTCAATGAGGAAGAGAACCAGGAGGTTGCTACTGTTTTTCTGGAGAGGACAGCCAAGTGTGTCCTGGGTCTGGGGAGTGGCAGGAGGGAGTCTTAGGTACTGCCTTCCATTGGCCCAGCCCCCCCACATTGCCCCTCCCCATGCACCCACACACGGGAGCATTTCTTGGGAGCATTTCTTCGTGCTCCCTGCTCTGGGAAAGAACCTTTGGGTTCAGGTGCAGAAGACACACCTTCCCTCCCTCCCACTGCTCCAACCCCTCTCACTCCCCACCCATCACTCTCACTCACTGAGTAGGACCGAATGCCGCCAGATCGAACACGGGTCAGACTGAACCCCACCTGGCAGGTGGAAAGAAAAGCGGAGAGTGGGAGGGACTCCAGCAGGGGCTCCCCAAGCCACTTTTCCCAGGTGCAACTGAAACATAACCTTTAATTTGAACTTGTAACAGGGTGGTCCCCAGGAAAAGGGGAAGTTCCAGGTTCCCTGCCCCACCCAGAGAAGGGGATAGCTGAGCGGGGAGAAGAAGCTGGAGAGGAGGCTGGAGAAGGAAGGAAGCAGGATCGAGAGCTAGAAGGAGACCTGGTGGAGGCACCTGGAGCAGAGAGACAAGTGAAGAAGTTGTTTCTTGGTCCGGGACTGGTTGGAAGAGATGCGGGTGAGAGACCCATGGGGAGGTGACAATGGCAGCTTTTATCTTGATTCTGATTTTGCTCTCTTCCTCCCAGGCTTATCTGACCCTTTCTGGCCCTTTTCTATGGGTCTCCACCAAAAGGTGCTTTAGACTTGTAGCAGGCTGTTGGGCCCTGCTTTTTTGGGTCAATCCTGTTTGGCTGGACTTTCACCCACAAGGGGATGGGTAACTTTGGGTGCTTGATTCAGTAACTATATTCTTTGTCTTTTCTGCATTGTTCCTTAATTGTATTAAAGTTCCTTCCATTAAGGTCTTACTTGTTTTGTCTTGATGTGGTGGATGGCAAAACCTCTTAGACCAGGCAGATTTGGGCGTTCTTGGGTGCCCCTCTCCCTGCCCTGTAACAAACTTACTATGCACTTGATCCTACATTCACTCACTGACTTTTCCAACAACCCATCCTGCCTTCCTCAGTCCTACTCCTTTATCTGCTAGCCAGCCAGTGCCACTCAACCTGGATGCCACTTCCTCAGGGAGTTCTTTGCTAGTCTTCTGGACCTAGCATACCAGTCCTCCCTTTCCCCACCACCATTTAAAATGACCATAGTGCCCAGCCTTGTACCCTGGAATCCGGCACACTTGGGCTTGCTCCAGGCTCTGTGATTGAGCAAACCATATACCCCTGAGCCTGTGTGCAAGACCTGCAAAATTGGGTTTACGTGTGTCACATTTTCACAGCATCCCTGAGAGGTGACCAGGAGGAAACTGACTCATGGAAATTTCTCTGGATAGTCCCTAGTGCCCAGGGGGTGTTGAGTAAATGCTAGCTGCTCATTTTCACTGCAGGAACTGGGGCTGCCTGCTTCTGGCATGCCCTCCAGTGAGTCTGAGCCCAGTGTCCAGCACACAGTACATGATAAGGCATGAGGCGTTATCTCCTGCTACAGATGGTGAAACAGAAATAGAGAAGCCAAGATCTGCTCCACATCACATGGGTGAGAGGCAGAATTAGGATGTGAATCCAGAAGGGGGGCTTCCTAAACATATGCACATCTACTTCCTCCAGAAAATTCCCCAAAGTTGCTTACCAGCGGGGTCTTTTCTCCCTTCTGGAGGCCCAGTCGCAGGAGGCTCAGGTCCACCTCTAAGGAGCCATTGGTAAAGAAGCCAAAGCTGTTCAGCTGGATATCTGCGCGCTTCTCCCCCTGCCGGGAGGCCAACGAGACAATAAAAGCTCAGACTTCTTCCCACCAGGCCAGGCCCAGGGTCCTGCCAGACAAGAGGTTTCCCAAAGGCTTCAGCCCCCCTGCTGGCACACTTTTTTTTTTTTTTTTTTTTAAGGACAGGTCCAAATGGAGACAGGAGAGACACTTAGAGGGTCTCCCCAGAGGCCGAGACCCAGACCAACTGCAGGCAGGAACAGGGTGGCTCCGGATCCTCGGGCTACTTTTGCGAGTCCAAGAAGATAAAGTCTGGAAACCCTCCCACGAGGTGAATGTCACCCCAAGAGCAGTTACTCATCTCGGTGTGCGCGACCCTCAATTCTCAAAAAATGTTTATGAGTAATGCTGGGATTTAAACTGAGCTCCCAGGTCCCAGTGAGACCAAAGGACCCCATTCTAGAACGTAAAGAGGCTCCCCGAGTGGCGCAAAGGGCCCCTACCTCCCCAAAGTTAGTTCAGGAATTTAAAGCATTAAAAGTTTGGAGTCCCAGGAGTGAGGTCCCGCCTCCGATGGGAGGGGCACGACCCTGGCGTGGCCGATCCGGCTACTCCACCTGGAGGACAAGAGGGGGATTCTCGGACGAGACCACTCCGGGTCTAGAAGCAAGGGGGGGCCGGACCGCTCCATCCCTTGTCAGGAGCGGGGGAGGTAAGACGAGACCACTCCAAGCCAAGGGCTTCTCCGCGACAAGGCTGCGTCCCCCGCCTCAGGCTGCCGCGCGGCGGACTCACCGTTAGCGCCAGCCGGTGGATGCGCCCCGAGCAACCGCCCAACAGCAGTATTAGAAGTAGCCATTGGCCCCACTCCGCGGGTTTCCCGCGGTCGAGCCCCCTCCTCTCGCTCACTGCCATCTCTGGAGCCACCGCCTCCCCAGACACCGCCTCTGACGCCCCTAGGCCCGCCTACTAGTGAGCCAATCGCCGCACTGTGGGGTCCGAGTCTACGCCTTTTCCAGTTCGTCTAGCCAATCAACGATCACCTCTACTTAAACCCGTCCCGGTACGACGCCAAATGGACAGCGTCCATTCCGAATGGGAGTGCTGATAACATCTAACCCCGCCTCCAGTCCCACCAATCACTGGGAAGATCATTCCCGGATATAATTTGATTTACAGTCCATCTAACCAATTGTGACGGATCTGGTATCCGGCTCCAGAAGCGGAATGCCTCCATCTACTCTAACTGACAGACTGGTCCAGGACTATATTACCCAGAATGCAACGGACGCACACATGGCAACAAATTACCAGAAAAACTACATTTCCCAGTATCTCCTAAAGACGTACTTCGCCTTTTCTTTTACCCCCAGAGATGTGGCTCCCAGCCAAAGCTCAAACTTTCAGTAAATAGTCACATCTGCTGAGGGCCTGTCCTGTTCTCCTAATCTTCCTGATCCAGCAGCGGCCTAAACCTGGCCTCAGGCTAAATCTTGACCCTAGGGTGACCTATGACCCCTGGCTAAGACCCTAGTCTTAGGTGGAGTCTCAGAGTGAGGCAACTGGGTGTCCAGCCCCCCCAGATCCTAGGCTGGACTTGACTATGGATTGAACCTTAACACCAAGCTGAGCCCTAACTTCAGCCTGAAATTCGAAGTCCTCGACCTACACTGAGCCTAATCTCTGGATGAGCTGCCACCCTCTCCACCACATCTCCGGCCTGAGCCCTGAACTCAGGCTAAGCCTGATCCCTGGAACCTAGTTTGAGTCCCGATACCCAAGTTGGCTTGCTGACCCCTCTCTCTCTGCTAAGCCTCTGAACCCATCCTGAAATCCCATCCTAACTGTGGCGCTGACCTGGAATGAATCCCAATTTCAATTTGAGTTTGAGACGGGGGTGGACTCCAATCCCAGGCTAAGTCACTGAGTCCAGACCCTGCCAGGCTGAACTAACTCCCTGTCTGATCTTCAGTCTCTGGAGCAGAGCTTACTTGAGGGTTCCCAGCTCAGAAGTCACCAGCAGGTGGGGCAAGGTTCCCGCAGAGCCGCCTGTCCCGTAGAGCCTCTTTTCTCAGTGTGGGCTCCTGGTGTGTGTATGAGACCCTGGAGACTCAGAGCCTTAATCAGGCCTTGGGGGGTGGGGTGGGAGGTGGGGGTTAGAGGGAGGGCGGGGCCAGGCGCTCCAGCCTCGGCTGAGCGTCTGTCACCTCTGTAGCCAGAGAGAAAACACCAAAGGTGGAAGAGGAGGAGGGTGGGATCCACTAGGATCTCTCCACTTTCATCCCAGTGCTTCAAAAGGATTAACGAGGTGTGAAAAGACTTTTATGAGGGTAGTGACATACTTCCTAGCCTCAGGGCCATAGTGTCTGAAGGAGGGGCGGAGTCTGAAACCCAGTATCAGTACCGGTACCGACAATAAAACCTTATTGGGCCTTAATGGATGCTACTGGAAAATGGGCAGGTGCAAACGTGAACTGGACAGCAGCCGGGGAAAGGTCTGGGCTCAGAGCCCCAAGGACAGCTTGTCCTCAGTTTCCCGGCGCAGCCTTTTGGGGGAGGGAAGGCAGGATGCGGTGGGGGCGCTAATGGACCCGGCCTTGGCGGAGGCACGTCTTGAGCAGGATCGAAGTCCTGCCATCCGCCCTGTGGCCGGAGAGACCAGACCATTAGTGGGATGAACGTAGACATCTGGAGCCGGGCCGGCCCGCAAGAGCAGGGTGACCTCAGGTTCTCCCTGCGACGAGGTGGAAGAAGGACCTTTTGTGTTGAGGTTTTAGTGTCTTGGCCCTTCAAGTTATGGTTGAGGAAAAGAGAAAAGGAAGAACAGTCTGAGGCGGAGCAGGGGTGGAATTGGGGTGGAGGAGGATTAGAGGGACCAGGAAGGTTTGGAAAATGGGTGGAGGTCCTTTTAAGGGGTCGGTCTAGTGGCGTTGGGTGGCTACGTGCTTGGAAGGGGCGGACCTCCATTAGGCCCCGCCCCTCAGACACCGCCTTCAGGGTGCTGCGCCCGGGGGCGTGGCAGAGCCCGTAGGGGCGTGGCTATGGAGGAGGTAGGCGGGGCCATGGCGGGGCGGGGCCGGGGGCGCAGTCCGGAGCCGAATCTCCCGACGGCGGGCGGCGGGCTCAGCGCGGCTGGCGGCGGGGGCCGGGCGCGGCGTCGGCGGGAGCAGCATGGATTGGGGCACTGAACTGTGGGTGAGTCTGACCCGCCCTACTTCACGTTTCACGCTTCCTGAGGTCCAGACCTACCCCCACTCTTTACGCCTGCAGTACCTTAGCCCGCATTCCGCGCTTTCCCTCCCACCGATCCTCAGCGACCTCTCTCCGTCCACTCTCGGAGTTTCCCTAAGGCCGAAATGGACGCCGGGGGGGGAGAGCGAAGGGCCACCTTGCCGAAGCTGTGTAGGGAAACTGAGGCACGGGCTTCAGAGTGAGAAGGCCACAAGTCCTGGGACCAGGCCCGGGGCGGCTGGGCGAGGTCACCTATTTTGAGCGTCCTGGCTGGGCCGCCGGCTTATCTTACGGCCCCTGGGTCCCTGCCCGCCGCCCGCCTGTCGGACTAGGGCGGGGGAGGGGACCCTTTGGCCACTTTCAATCCCACGTGGGACCCAGAAGTCCTGATCGCCCTTTCCCTCTCTAACCCACATCTAGGGGCTCGGGGAGAGAGGGGTCTGAGGTTTGGTCATAGCTTCCTTCTGCAGCCTGCTCCCGCACTGGGAGGGGCGGCCCCTAGACCTTTCTAACCTCTGCTCTGAAAGCCCCATAAAAATTTCCCCCTCTGCTAGTCTGGACCTCTGATCCCTCCTCTTTCTGGGGGCGGTGGCATCACTGGGCTCCTGGGTGCAGCGGGGTAACTAGATCGACCCCCAGAACTCTGGGTTGTTGTTTTTTTTCCGAGGTGCAGTGGAGTCAGTAGGGGTGAAATTGAGTCACCCACTTAGGAAGTCTGGCAATCGGGGAACTTGGTGCCAGCCCCCTGGCCATTGTGCGGGCCGCAAAGCTTCGGGGAACCTTGCCTCTTTGGCCCTGACTCACGCCGGGCCGGCCGGATTTTCCGGAATCTAGGGGGGATTAGGGGAGCCGGGGCTGGGGGAGTGGCCCTGCCCCTTCTACTCCTCTCCTGGCGGTCTGGAGACGGAGACCCTGTCGCCCGGCTGCGGCCCCGCCCCGTTGCTTGGCCCTTCCCGGGAAGGGGAGGGGGTTCCCGCCGGTTTCCTGCCCCCCTCCCCTGCGCCGCGCCCGGGAGGAGCCGGGAAGCCACTCCTCTGCGGGAGTTCTGAGCCTCCAGGCTCCGGGGTAGCCTGGTCGGCCGGCTGTGGGATCCCTAGGTCTTGACCCCAGCACCCTCCTTCCCTCCCACCCCGGCCAGGATCAGTTTGAGGTGCTCGAGAGGCACACGCAGTGGGGGTTGGACCTGCTGGACAGATACGTGAAATTCGTGAAAGAGCGGACTGAGGTGGAGCAAACTTATGCAAAGCAGCTGAGGTGAGCCCTTAGGACAGCCTCGCTCTGGGCCTCCGGGGAGCGGGGAGCGCTGGAAGGCTCTGGGGGGCTCAGGACTCAGCCTTCCTGCCTTTCTGACCCCTTTAGGAACCTGGTGAAAAAATACCTGCCCAAGAGACCTGCCAAAGATGACCCTGAATCCAAGTAAGGATGGGCAAGGAGGAAATGCAGGGCAAGATTTAGGGGCTCCCACTTCCCTCAGCTGGGTCAGCCAGGCAGGTCCCTCACTACTCACCTCAATTCCCACCTGGGAGTAAGAGCATAGCTGTAGGGTCCAAGCTACCTGGATTGAAATCCTAAAACCATTACTTTCTGAATGAACCGCTTTAGGACAATGGACTTAAAAGGGGAGGCTGGAGCAGTTACTAAATGAGCGAAGTGATTCTGCGTGAATGACTTGAGTTTTGTGCCTCTGTTTCCCTCATCTGTGAAATGGGCATGACGGTGATGACTTTGTAGGACTCCTGTGAAGATCAGCCAGGCTAATGTATTAAAACAGTGCCCAGTTCATACTAAGCGCCATTAGAGCCTTTCACTTTATTCTGGGTTTCCAGTTCCAGAAGCCAAAAAAACTCTAGAAATCAAGTTATTTTGGTAACTTGTTTGGCACTGATTTCTGACAAATGGATTGATCTGATAGTACTTTTAGTCTTGGTTTTTATCCAACTTAGTGTGAATATTAATATCTTTCACTGCAAAAGTGTTTATGGTATTTGATTACAGGGTGCTACTCCTTGTCCTACCAGGGTGCAATGCATAAAAGATGGTCTAAACATCGTCTCCTCTTTTTAATGCCCCCCAAAAGTTCTGGTTCTGAAATGCACCCCCTTCAAGTGTTAGGAGTGAGGGATTTGGATCAGAGTTTATGGTTGCTTTGGGGTGAAAGTCTTGGATCTTACCCTTTTGCATTTAGAGGTGGGTCTTGGGGCATCTGGCTTCTGGGGGCCTTGTCCCCCAGTTCTTTTCTTTCCATTCTGGCACAGGTTCAGCCAGCAACAGTCCTTCGTGCAGATTCTTCAAGAGGTAAATGACTTTGCCGGCCAGCGGGAGCTGGTGGCTGAGAACCTCAGTGTCCATGTGTGTCTCGAACTGTCCAAGTATTCACAGGAGATGAAACAGGAGAGAAAGATGGTGAGTGATCTCTTCCCTGAGACTTCCCAAGGGCACCTGCCAAAGCCAGGGGAATCATAACGCTCTCCTTTTCGCAGCATTTCCAAGAAGGCCGTCGTGCCCAGCAGCAGCTGGAAAGTGGCTTCAAACAGCTGGAGAATGTGAGTTTGTGGGCGTGGAGGGCGGCTCTGACTCTAAGGAACAGGGTGAGGGTGGCTGGTCCCTGGAAATGCCCCGTCGGTCTGGTCTGGACTCCCTTCCCCTGTGGGTTTCCAACGTGACCATTGCCCCCATTTGCTGGGTGGCTTCCTGCCCAGTTGGTTGGTTTCCCATCCTGCTACCCCATCGGGGCTGGTGACAACTCTGATTCTGCCCCTGTGCAGAGTAAACGTAAATTTGAGCGAGACTGCCGGGAGGCTGAGAAGGCAGCCCAGACCGCTGAGCGGCTGGACCAGGATATCAACGCTACCAAGGCTGATGTGGAAAAGGTGCTTGTGAGGTCCAGGGCGAGCTTGAGGGTCAGGGTGGGACGAAGCCAGAACCTGGCGGCAGCTCTGCTCTCCTACTGGGCAGGCCAAGCAGCAAGCCCACCTGCGGAGTCACATGGCAGAAGAAAGCAAAAACGAGTATGCGGCCCAGTTACAGCGCTTCAACAGAGACCAGGCCCACTTCTATTTTTCCCAGATGCCCCAGATATTTGATGTGAGTACGCCAGTACCCCAGTTATCCCTCCCCCACGTCCCCCAATCAACCAACCCATTTGTCAAAGCCCCAGCTGCAGTACCCCAGTCTCTAAAATGAAAGGGAATTCAGAACAAGCGGTAACAGTGAGTCCTGCTCTTGCTTAAGCCATTCTTTCTCAGGTTCCCTATTAAAACTCTTACTCATTCTTCTAAACCCCAGCTCCAGCAGCAACTCTGAAAGCTCTTGTGTTTCCCCTCTTCTGTTTTAGCTGCATGCTGTAGCCTGTTCCAGCCCTAGAACTCGCATTGTCTGTGCTGGGTCTTCTTTTTCTTCAAAACCCTGGCTCCTTGTCACCTTCCCTGGCTCCCTAAGCGAGGGAGGTTCCTCAAATCTGTCATCTCTGAATTTCCCAGGCCCCATGTTTCTCCCCTGAATACATTGGTCTGGAAATCTCTATGTTTGGTTCTGTGTTTCCCCCACCAGACGGCTTGGGGCTGGGACCGGTGTGGGTCCCCATATGCTTGTGGAGTGAATCACTCTGCCGTCGGCCTCTCCGCTAGCACCCCTGAGCCTTGCTTGCCTCTGCCCCCGCAGAAGCTGCAGGACATGGATGAACGCCGGACCACCCACCTGGGGGCCGGGTATGGGCTCCTGTCAGAAGCTGAGCTGAAGGTGGTGCCCATCATCGGCAAGTGCTTTGAGGGCATGAAGGTGGCCGCTGAAGCTGTGGATGCCAAGAACGTGGGTGCCTGGCTCAGGCCAGTGGGCAGGTGGTGGGCAGAAGGAAGACCCCCAAAGGCTCCAAAGTTAGGCACCTAGCCTTGCCCCTAACTGCCTCCTCCCTGCCGCCCCCAGGACTCCCAGGTCCTAATAGAACTGCACAAGTCCGGCTTTGCCCGTCCTGGCGATGTGGAATTCGAAGACTTCAGCCAGCCCATGAACCGAGCGCCCTCGGACAGCAGCTTGGGCGCCCCTTCAGAAGGACGAACCCCAGGCCGCAGCCGTGCCAAGCGCTGGCCCTTTGGCAAGAAGAACAAGGTGGGGACCGGGGCCCTTGGGGGAGGGTGGTGGGTGTGAGTGGGGACGGCAGGAGGGCCCCACTGAGTCAGCCCCAGCAGCTGGAACGCTGAGTCCCGGGCAGGAATTTTCCTCTTGGCTGCCGGCCCGGGTTGGAGGGAAGGAAGGTGGGCGGGCTATTGGCCTGGGAGTCCCTGGAGGCTGAGGGGGGGGGCGGGGGCCTGTGGCGTCTGTCTGCTGCTTCTCAGGATGCTGGGAGAAGACCTGCTCATGGAACTCAGGGGTGGGTGATGGCTTGGGACCCCGGCCTTAGGGTCTCCTCCCAGTCTCCCTCTGTCCTGTCTGGATCTGTGTTCCAACCCTCTGGCTCTTGTCCTGGGTTTTTGGCTCTCATGTCTAGCATATACCTGGATACTCCTGGGTTAGATCTTTGACAACCACTCTCAGCCTGCTTTATACCACTGCTCCTTCATGACAGCGTCTTTGATACTCCTTGACTTTGAATACATGCAGGCCCAGCCTAAGTCCCAGCTGTAAGCCCTTCCACAGCTCCCTGCCTTGGACCCCTCTCTCAGCTTGCCCTTTTGACCTTCATGGCCCCATTTACCTGCCTGAGACCCTGATGCATGCATGTATCTTCTTCCACCTTCTAGACTGTGAGCCCTGAAAGCTGGGTGGACAGAACCAGGGGCCTCCCTGTCTGTGCTAAGGTCCCATTCTAGTTACTGGACATAGGATGTAAAGGACACAGGGGCCTGGGGCTAGGGAGAGGCGTGGCCTTCCTGCTCACAGTCTAAAGCCCTCCCCTCTACCTCCCGTATTTGTGTGCTGCTCTTTGCATGCATTTTCTGTATGTGATTGTGCATCTTGAGTTGTGGTTTTCTTACCATTTTTTTTCTTTTCTCTATTTTGTTTTTCCTTTTTCTTTATTGTGTCTGTTCATCCATCCGTCCTTGTCTCTACATCCTCCCCATTCCCCCTCCTGGCCCATCCCTCCCCGGCCCGCCGCCGGTAGCTGCGCCCCCCACCCTTCTCCCCCCTGGGGGGACCCCTGACCTCGGTATTACCTAATGGACCCCCATCCCCCCGATCCGGCCTCGACCCCTTGGCCATACTGAGTGAGATCAGTAAGTCGGTCAAACCGCGGCTAGCATCCTTCCGCAGCCTTCGAGGCAGCCGTGGGGTAAGTGAGGCCTCCCTCCGGGAGGAGGAGGAGGGGGCGACCCCAACCCACCCAGCGGCTGGGTGGCAGGACCCTGGGCTTGCTTCCTGCCGCTGGCTGGGCCTCCTCCTTCCCTTGCCCCACCCAGACCTGCTTTGCTCTGTGCATGGCCTTGCCCTCCAGGAGTTTTGGGTGGGGAGGAAGGTGGGCTTGGTGTGTTTCCAGAGCGTTTTAGAGCCTTTAGCAGTGGCTTAGGAAGCTTGGATGCCATGTTCCCAGACTCAGCCCTCTTCCCACCTTGCAGACAGTGGCGACTGAAGATTTCAGCCACTTGCCCCCAGAGCAGCAGAGAAAGCGGCTTCAACAGCAGCTGGAGGAACGTAATCGTGAACTACAGAAGGAGGTGGACCAGAGGTGAGGTGCGGGAGGGGGCAGGCCCACCAGGAACAAAATAAAAGAATGCACGAATTACACTGAAGTGGTGCTCAAAGATCACCTCCCCAGTATACCAGAGCCTGGTGGCCTTAGGAGTGATTCCTGTTACACTTCGAAGAAATAGTCATTCCCAGCATATGCAGGTCATTAGCATAAAGAGCAAAAGCTGCCTAGCTCATTTAAGAGGCTGGTGGAGTCTTGATTCCTGAACCAGTTAGCAAGAGTTGAAGAAAATAAAATTACAGGATCATTTTGCTCTGCTCATGATCTGAGATGCAAATCTAATGGCGTACTAAAAAAAAACAAAAAACAAAAAAAACCACCCAGCAGTGGTGATGGCGCCACAGGAATGCATTTGATCCTACAGAACTGTACACTTAAAAAATGATCCGCCTGGGAATTTTACGTTATGTCTATTTCATCACAATAAAAAAGTTACTAAAAACAGGCTAAAAAAGTCATCCTTCGTTTGTTGTTATTCCAGTAATGCAAAGATGGTTCAACATTAGAAATCTGTCAGTGGTCTCAGTCACCATTTTAGTCAGCTAAAGAAAAACAAAGCGTATGGTTATCCATTTAGTAATCCAAATGCTTAAAATATTAACTGCCAGATTAAAAAAAAATAAGATTTTTTTCACTCTTCCAGGCAACAAAATCCTCTTCCCAGTTTTCTTACATAATAGGAATGACGCCTGCCACTTGCGAAGCAGCAGCCAAATTATATTCTGCTGTTTGCATAGAATCTCTTTTACAAAACAGCTTGTATTGGTGTGAAGTTCCACCCAGAACGCTACAGTTGCTGAGTTTTATGGGGTAGGATTAAGGTTGGTTGCCTCCTCTGAAGTGCGATAGATCGATCTTGAATTCCAGCTGCTTTGCCTCTCTGTGCTTCAGTTCCCTTATTTTATGGGACACATTTGGTATTAGGACTAGAAAGAAATTGAAGCCATTTTCAGTTTACTGCTTGCCTACAAATGACCCTTGAATGGTACGGGTTGTGGTGCCTGTCCCTGGTAGTTGAAAATCTGGATATTAACATTCAGCTCCCGCCAAAACTAACTAGAGCTGTCTCTTGGTATTTGAGGGGGGTTGACTTCAGATCCCCATAGATACCCAATTTAAGAAAGCTTAGGTTCTTTTTAATCAGCACTCTCTATCCAAGGGTTCTGCATTTAAGGATTCAGCCAAGTTGACTGACCTTATAAATGCAGAATCTGACTGTGGAATGGAGCCCATGGGTGGGAAAAGCTGATAAGATCAGATAAATGACCCTACACAGTAATCCGTGTTGTTCTAGAGCCAACCATATGTAGATGTGGAGGAAATGAGGGCAAGGGCTAGTGACAGGGTCCAACTGTACTCTAAAGACTTTGCATGGCTTCGTTGGAATTCCCAAGTTTTCCTGGGAGGCTGAGAGATAAGCTGGATCCTGACTTTCTTTTTTGTTAAATGCTGAGTATCTGGCTCCTGAAACAATGCCTGCTGTGTAGTAGGTGCTCGGTACATACCGGAATACATACACCGGGCACTATTCTAACGGTCACAGCAACTCATCCGCGCTATGTATATTGTTGTCGCTCTTTTCAAGATAACCATATTAAGGCAGAGGTTCAATTACTTAACCCAAACTCAAATGAATAGGAAATGCCCAAATTGGGATTCAAACCCAGGCAGTGAAACACATTTGAGCTCTTTCTTAAACTGTCTTATCTGGTCTTTTTGCTCCTTGAAGCCAAGCCTGTATATTTTTGCTTGTTAAGTCACGTTGGATTCTTCTTTCTCATTTGTCTGTCTCATCCAAGGGAAGCCCTAAAGAAAATGAAGGATGTGTATGAGAAGACACCCCAGATGGGGGACCCTGCCAGTTTGGAGCCCAGAATCACAGAGACCCTGAACAACATCGAACGGCTGAAATTGGAAGTGCAGAAGTATGAGGTCAGGGAGGACCCTAGGGAGGGGCGGGGTTCAGCGGGTCAGGCTGAGTCACTGCCTGGTGGGGTGAGGGTGAGGGACGGGGAGGTATATGTGTGGGGGGGCACCAGCTGTTTCTCATCATTGCCTTGGGTGTGCATGGGTCATCTCAGGAAACCTCTTGGCTCAGTGGGCTGACCCCAGAGCTCTGTCCTGGAACGGATCATGTGTTCCCCTTCTTTTAGAGCTGGCTGGCAGAAGCTGAGAGCCGGGTCCTGAGCAACAGGGGTGATAGCCTGGGCCGGCACACCCGGCCCCCTGACCCCCCAGCCACCGCCCCGCCGGACAGCAGCAGCAGCAGCAACAGCGGGTCACAGGACAACAAGGACAGGTGAGTAGGGGGGTGAGCGTGGGTCTGGTCCCTGGGGACTGCCTTCACTGACTTTCCTCTCCCCGACCAGCTCTGAAGAACCCCCCTCAGAGGAAGGCCAGGATGCCCCCATTTACACAGAGTTTGATGAAGATTTTGAGGAGGAACCCACATCCCCCATAGGTCACTGTGTGGCCATCTACCACTTTGAAGGTAAGCCCCACTTGGGTGCCACATGGTGGCTGGGGGAAGGGTGGGTATCCTTGCCTGGGTTCTGTTTAAATTCCACTACAGCAGTCCTGAGCCTACCCCACCCCCACGGCAGGGTCCAGTGAGGGCACCATCTCCATGTCCGAGGGTGAAGACCTTAGTCTCATGGAAGAGGACAAAGGTGACGGCTGGACCCGTGTCAGGCGGAAACAGGGAGGTGAGGGCTACGTACCCACTTCCTATCTTCGTGTCACACTCAACTGAACCCTGCCAGAGGCGGGATGAGGGGGGCTGTTGACTGCTGCTTCTGGGCCACGGGGGGCCCCCAGGACTTATGCACTTTATTTCTGCCCCCGTGGCTTTGGCTGAGACCTGTGTAGCCTGCTGCCCCCCGACCCCTCACCCCAAATGGACCCGCTGTGCCTTCTACCACTGATGTACATACTCATGTTTCAAATAATTTTTCTTCCTGCCGCTCGGCGAGGGTTATTTTGTTTTATATATAAAAAATATATATATATTATATATATATATAAAGTTCTTGGAGAGTCCGTGTTTTATTAGAGATTTAGCTACTGCACTGGATATTCAAATGCCGCCCTTCTTAGGGGCCACACCAAGAATGAGAAGGGGAGAGGGGAGGTCGGCTTGGGCACACCTTGGCCAAACACCTGCTCCTTTTGGGAAGTTGGCTTATCTGGCTCCAGTATTGGTAGAAGGGTACCAATTATCTTTCCATGTCCATTGCAGCTTACTGAAACAGGTAGTGTATACTGAGCACCTACTGTATACCAGTCATTCTGTACCCATGATCGCATTTAAACTTGAGCTTTAAATCTCAGGGCACCCTTAAAAAGTAGTCTTTAATGTCAAAGGCAGGCACAGAGACCCCAAGCGATCTGTAGGAGGTCACACAGCTTTTAAAAGGCATTTGAACTCTGGCCTCTTTACAGACCTGCAAGTTGTCTTATCGTTACAAGCCACATGTTCACAATTTGTGGAATATGTTTGGGGGACTGGGGAAGTGGAGGACGGCACTGAAGTCTCCAAATACTCGGGTCTTTTAGTATGAGAGAAAAAGCTGTCCTCTCCTGGGATCGTGTGCATTGTTTTAGGGAGCAGGGTAGGCTCCCACACTGTTGAGGCAGGGTGTAGGACCCCACTGCTTCTGGTTTGTGACGAACTTGGGACTGCGTCCTTGGCCTTTGGGGTTCTCTGGAAACTTGAGCGTGCTTTCAGCTGTCGGGCTCCAGACGCTGTGACAGGATGCTGAGCACACGCTGGAACTTCTCGCGTCGTGTGGCCAGAGGTGCTGCTGCCCCTTTGCTCCCCCAGAGCAGTCTCCGCAGGAAGCTGGTGGTCAGGGCCTCCCTCAGCAGTGGGTTGGGCTGGAATCCTGGGGTGGGGCCAGGTGGGCTGGAGGTGGGGCCTGGACTCCTGTCTTGCCCCTTGCCACCTGCCCTCTCTCCTGGGGACTTTGAACCAGCAGGGGCCAGGTGGGACTCTGCCCCAGGTACTCTGGACAACTGGGTGGAGTTAGCAGGGAGAGGATTCTTGATCTCTGCGGGAGTGGGGGAGGGGGTGTCTGTGGAGCTCGCTGCTAGGATGCACCAGACCAGTGTTTCTTGCAAGATGCTCTGGGCCCCACCTTAAAGGCTATGCCAGGAGCTCCAGGGCTCCTGGGCTGGATTTGGGGGTTCTAATGCCCTCTGTGGCAAATCTGGGGAGAGTGGTTGGGGCCACCACTTTCTCGCCAGGGAAGACAAGAATGACCCAGGTGGGAGATTCTGGAATATGCCCCCTCCCCGCCCCCCACGACAGGAGGGAAGTATGACTTTAAGTGCAGTGGGGGCGCTGTGTTGCCAGGTTGAAGGACAGTCATTTGGGGGGGGGAGGGGGCATGGCTGTTCAAATGGGATTGAGATCCTCAAGGAGCAGGAAGGCTGTCCCAGGTGGGAGGGTGGGAATGAGACCCTACAGGTGTGGTTCTGGGGGAAGGGGTCCCCCATTTGGGGCGGAGGACCCTGTTCGTGTCAACACTGTGTGCCGCATCAAGTGCTTCCAGTGTGAACCCGCTGGGGGTGGTGCCGTCCCAGTTGGGTGGGACTCTGGCAGGCGAGGTGGGAGCCGGGGTCTCCAGCTCTTGCTTGGTTGGTGTGGGATCATAGGTTGGCGCATGAAGGGTGCTCCTTGAGTCAGGACCCTGCGGCAGCCCGGGAGCACCAGGGGCACTCACCTTGCAGGCGCCCCGCAGCCACCTCCTGGAACTTGGGTGCGTCCGAGGCCATCTGCCGCGCCCCCTGCAGGATGCCCAGCAGCCGCTCACAGCTTTCCTCCAGCGGCCCGGGGAGTTCTTGGCCCTCCAGCAGGCGCGCCACGGGTGCCACGTGCGGCAGCGCCACTGCGCCAGGGTCGCGGGGGCCTGTGGAGGAAGGAATCGGGGCAAAGGGCAGGGCCTAGGGTGAAGGGGGTGGCACATTAGTGGGCTAAGGCACCCAAGGACAGAAGCATCGGGCAGCATTTGGAGCAGCCGCAGAAGGAGGACCCTTGGAAGGAGCGGGACCCGGCCAGGGGCGTGGCCCAAGGCAGGGGCGGAGCTTAGGACAGAATGAGGGCGGGGCTGGAGAGTGGGTTCAGGGACTGAGCCTCGTACATAGATGGGGTCTAGGGCAATGAGGGGAATTTAGAACCCAGGTAGAATCTAGGGCAAAAGGCGCAGGCTTGGGGCCTGACACAGGCCTGAGTCAAGGGCCCCGCCTAGGGCAGGAGCTGAGTTAAGAGGAAAGCAGAGGGGGCGGGGCGGGTGGGCGGAATTCCAGGCGTGGCTCGCCGCAGAGGGCGGGGTCTAAAGTAGAAGGCGGAACCTAGGGCAGAACGAGGGGCGGGGCGAGGGCTGGTTAAAGATTATGCGAAGAGCTGGGTGGGCTCTACTCACCCGCGCCCTCATCCAACGCCCGCATCAGAGGTTTCAAGTCCTGCTCGAAGGCCAGGGCAGCCTCGGTGTGAATTCTTCGCAGCTGGCGCCAAGTGCGTTCCAAGCGGGACACCTGGGGAAGAGACTTGAACATGCCTGCATCTTTCCCCCTCTTCCTCGACATCTGCACTCACCACCTCTGCGTCCCCGCACCTGGGGCATAAGTAGGGCGCCCATGACAGCGGCCAATCCAGGCAGGTCCCCTGCCGCTCCCGGCCGCAGTGCCAGTGCCAGCTCCACCAGGCCCATCAGGACGGCTGTGCGCTCCTCCAGCGACCCGGTGCAGCCTAGCACAGCCAGCGCCCCGGCCAGAGAAAGCGCCTCGAGCCTGTGGAGATGATGGGCAAGGGTCTGGGGGGAGGGGGGCGCAGTGGGGAGGTTTGGAAAGCGTGGGTGGGTGAGGGAGGATGTGAGGTGGCATTGCCCATCCCACTCCCTCCTTGGGGCAAGGAGTATTGAATGTGGGAAGATTTGGAGAAACTGCAAATCCCAAGAGACTGGCTTACCGTTCCAGGAGTTCCAATCTCAGGCGGTGCCCACCAGGAAGCAGGAGCAGCTCCAGGCCAGAGGCGACCCCCATCGAGCCCGGATAGGCCTTGGTCACTCTTAAGAGACATGTGGCCTGGGAGAATCAGGAAAGCAAAGAATGTAACTAACTGTATTTGTTCTTGCTCTGTTCAGCTCTGCCGGGGAGGAGACCTGGCAGGTAACCCACCTGGCAGTCTGCCAAGAGCAGGTGGCGGGCGGTGCTCTCAGGATGATGCTCCAGGAACAGGCCCCGGAGGGTCTCTAGGACTTTGGGCTCCAGGGGCCGATTCTCAGTTCCCAAGAGGCCACAGAGGTTGTCAGGGGAACAGAGGGAGACCTCAGCTTGTGGTCTTGGCAAACACCCGTCTTCCTCTTTCTTCCGGGTCTTCCACCACGGGGCCTCTGACTCCGGACAGCTGTGACCAGAGGATGTTCCCCGGGCACTGGGCACTCGAGGCACCAGCTCACAGTACGTTGGGGTGTCAGGCAGTGCCAATGACGGGGTTCGAGGAGGCTTGGTTGGTGCCTTGGCATGGAGCTGCCCATCAGAGCCCCCGAGGCTGTAGGCAGTGGCCCCCACAGGAGCTGGGGCCTTCAGCAACATGGGGTCACTCCCTATCCGCGGCAGGACAGAGGTCAGCACGGCAGAGGCTCCTGAGGTCAGACGAGAGGGGGGTCATAAAGATAGCTGGGTGGGGTGGGGGGGGGCTTCAGGTGCTACCATATCTTGGTTCTTCTGCTTACTCAGTCAGTAACCAGGTATCCCATTCTGTCTTGGTGTAGCTTTGGATTTTAACAGCTTCATTAATATGAACAACTTCATTAATACGCTGCACACGTCACACATGGCTTAGAAAGAAACTTTCGTGACATGTACTTTTGTGAATTCTGGATACTATATCTAAAATTTGGATATTTTTTTTGTTTTGTTTTTGCCCCCCTGAAGATAAGCATTGATGAAACAAAATGAAAGCAAAAATATATTATTCAAAATTCACAGAAATGATATAAGCGTCAAAGAAAATGAATGTATCAAACTTCAAATGGTGTCTTGCTAACACTCTGTGGCATGTTTACTTTTGAGGTTATTGCCATTGAAACTGCACCCAGACTTCTGGGAGACTAGCTAGCAAGCATTAAATAGACAGTATTGTAGCTTAAAACCTTCCCATGGTTCCCAGATCTTTCTGAGTAAGGCCCAATATCCGCACAGTAGTCAAAAAAGCCCTCATACTCTGAGTCCCAGATCTTTCTGACTTCCTGTTCACTCCCACTGCCTTAGCAACCCTCACCTCCTTTTGGTTGAATGAATAAGCAAAACTCTTGTTCTGGCCCCAGGACCTTTGCACTGGCTGTTCCTTCTACCTGGGCCTTTCTCACCCCCATTTTTCCCACCTCATTTCCTCCCTCACCTTCAAATCTTTTCCCATAAGGTCCTTTTCTGATTACTACTGCAAATCGCAATCCTTCTATTTCCATACGCCTGACCTCCCTTACTCTGTTATACCTTAATTTTTAACCCAAAGCATATATGAATTGACTTGTTTTTGCTGGTGGTCCATCTTCCTCCAATAGGCGGTTGACTCCACTCTAGCAGGGATCTTTGCCTTTCTTGTTCATTGATTTAGTTCATCACTCAATATAGTGCCTGCCATGCAGTGAGGGCTCATGTCGAATTGGGGGTGTAGGGAAGGGCAGATAGAATAGACGGGATACAGGGCTACTCTTCCTTTGGGTAGGATGGTCAGGTTCAGCTGTTTCAAAGAAACCATATTAGAGGAGCTGGGACCACT
This sequence comes from Galemys pyrenaicus, assembly GCA_019455555.1. Lineage (NCBI taxonomy): Eukaryota > Metazoa > Chordata > Mammalia > Eulipotyphla > Talpidae > Galemys > Galemys pyrenaicus. The sequence goes on along the minus strand of JAGFMF010011614.1, from coordinate 4,372,934 downwards.
CATGAAAAGCTTAGGGAAATGGACTTTCCAAGGGCAAAAGCAGCAAGAGCAAAAACCCTGGGTATAAAGTTGGAAGGTTCCAGCAACTGAAAGGAAGACTGTGACTGGCGTGCTGAGGGAATGCAGCAAGAGTTTCTAGAGAGGTCATCCATGGTCAGAACACATAGGGCTTCTGGGAATAATTGTAGACTCACGTTTTTAAGTACTTACAAAGTTCCTGTATGTCTTTAAATCGGTATGCCACCTTTGAAAGCATATTGTCCCCATTTCCAAGAGGTTAAATTAATCACCTGCCAAGGCCACTCAGGAGGTGTGACAGTCCCAGTCTCTGAGACACGTGCTCTCCTGGATGAGCCTTACCTGGGACAAAGGGGTGTTCCTGTGACTGTCCTAGATGTTCCAGGCCTGCTGGCTGGCTGTCACTCCATTTCCTAGCCCTGTGGGGCAGAGATGGGGGAGACCTGTAGCCCCAGCCTGCGCAGAGCACCCCCACTGCTACCCCGAAATCCCTATCTTCAGTCATTCAGGACCAGTGCGTTCCAGCTAGGGTGCCCTGCCCGCAGGGGATACTTTACAATGCCAGGAGACATTTTTTGGTTGTCACTCTGGTGGCTGGGGCTGGGAGGAGGACCGTATTGGCATCTAGGAGGTAGAGGCTGGGAATGTTCCACATTCTGTTCATGAGCCACGCCCCATCCCCCACCCCCACTCTGCCCCCTGCCACCATGTCCTGAGCCCAAATGTGGATAGTGCTGAGGAACTGGGCATCGTTTGGGAGGCAGAGAGCCTGTGTATACCTGAGTGACTCTGTCTGCTCAGGGCTCTCTTGCAGAGAATCTTCACTAACGCTGCGTCGCATTGACCTTTCCCAAGTCACTGGTCTGGAGGCCACCGCCCCTGTGCCCTGGGACAGTGGCCGCTGGCCAGTGACATAGCTTCGAATCAGGGCAGGCAGGCTTGGGAAACGCTCATCCTCCAGCTGAAAGAGGGTTGTGGGCCAGCCCGGTCGGGGACGCAGCGCCACACGGAGCACTTCGAAGTGCAGGACTGAGCCCCGCCAGCGACAGGAGATCACAGGATGGCCCCCACGGGACCCAGAGGCACGGACCAAGAAGTCTCCATCTCGCTGAAGAAGGACCTCAGCCTTCTGGAGGAAGAAGGGGGTGAAGGGCAGGGGACAGGAGGTTTAGGCAGAGCCCAGATCAGTAGTTAATGGTGAGAATCTCCTTGCTCCAAGAAAAACCACCCAAGTGACTGGGGAGTTTTGCATCAAAAACCCCTTTCTCATGGGCATACTCTGGAGTACATTTCCCAGGCACCCTGGTAGTTAGTCATTGTATGACAAGACCTGATCAATGGGATGGGGGCAGAAGCTCTGTGAGAAGTGCCCAGACCTGTCCCATTAAAAACCTGCACAATTCTACAAGCTTTGTCCTGCATCTGTCAATAGTCTCCCCAAAGTCCGGGGGATGGCAGTCATGTGATGGAAAGGACTTGGATCCTGCTGGTTTCTGGAGATGCACCTCCCCACTCTCCAACCACCTTGAAGCGTGACATGATAAGCACAGAAATGTTTACTGTGTTTAGTGGGCAACATCTTGGGAATGTTTACTACAGCCTCTAGCTGATGCTGACGAAGTAAATGCTTTATTATTATGCATATGTGGCTTCAAGAAAAGTCATTAGATGGATCCTTGCAGATAGATTGTGCCCCATAAATCCTCCTTGATAAAAATCTTCAGGCAGTCTTATGCCAACCTTCATGGCTGGTGTTAAAACAGAGACTGCGGGTTAGGACACAGAGAGGCAAAGCAGAGCGGGCAGTGGGGTCTGGGTACTGAGTCATACACGAAGAGAACACATAGAGAGCCCTTACAATATGCCAGACACTTTAGGTGTAAAACATATTAATTCTTTACTAAGGTTAAGCAGTAGGTACCATTATCCCCATCTTACAGATGGGAAAACCGAGGCCTAGAGATGCCAAACACCTTGCCCAAGGCCACATTAAACATAATCTGTCAACCTGGGATTTGAACCCAAGATATCTGGTTCCATGGTGCAGGATTTAACCTACTAAGCTACATTATCCTTCATGATTTGATTGGAGGCCAGGGTCCTAGAACTCCTGAGGGGGGATTCTTAAATTGGAGATGAGGGCAGAGTACCTTGGATTGAGAGGCAGATGCTAGAAGGGAGATGAACCTTGACGGTGTCAGGTGACTGGGACACAGAGGGAGAGACAGAGCCAAGGGTTGGTTTGGGGGGCTAAGTCTCTTTAGTCTTCATCTTCAACACCATCCCAAAGAAAGTGATCATTTAAATATAAGGACTGACATGCTATCAACCAAGCATCAAGACAGTTCTCAGCCCCCAGCCGCCCTTGACCTTTTGTTTCTGATTGAGGATGCAGAAGGCTCCTAGATCAAGGGTAGGAAAGGCCCTATCAGATGGTACTGAGGGTAGAGGTGGTACCTGGCGAGACAGGGGGCCGTGGTACCAGGACTGACTAGCTAAATCCTCTTCATTCTGTAGCAGCTGCATGGAGCTCTTGGGGGCAGAAAGTGTTGGGGATGCGCTCTGTTTTTCCATGGAACTGTCTTCCACATCTGGAAAACAGAAGAATACATCCTGCTTTCTAAGCTCCCTGAATGACTAGGTTGTTCCTTCCATGGTCCTCTCAGTTTTGGAGACAGCTGCCCAAATCCCATCAAAATTTAAAATGCATATCTATCATCTCTCTATCTAGCCATCTACCTGTACTATCTGTCTACTTATGTGGTTTTTTAAAAAAGATTTATTTACTCATACAAGAACTGGGGTACAGGCCAGAGGTGTATGTGGGGGGTGAGAGGATCTACCAGAAACAGAATGGGGAACAGAACAGGCAGATTGACTGAAACACACTGCTGAGGGGAGCAGCAGGCGAGGCAGGAGAGATCTGCTGCACCATGTGGGTCCCCTCCCTGGCCGGGGGCAGGAATCAAACTCGTGCTACAGTTGCTGCTGTTTGCTTCATAGTGTGTTGCTTAACCCACTGCACCACCAGGGAGGCCTAGTAATGCCATTTCTATGCAGGTGAATAATGCTACATTTTGCAGAAATATAATTAATCAATTTAGTCAAGTCAGTATATATGGGGTACCTTTCATGGACCAGATGCTGTTCTGGGCACTAGAGACACAGCAGTAAACAAAACAGACTGGGGTCCTTGCCCTCCCCTAAACAGTAGAGATTCATCAACTGAGTCTGAATGGATTCTAGTGAGCTGTCATTCTAGTGAGGAGACATTAGCTAAGCAAATAAATAAGCAGATGAGGGAACAGATTAGAGAGAGCTAAGTGGAGAACACAGGAAGATTCAAGTGGTACAAGACACAAGTAAATGTTTCCCATGGGTAGTTAGGGAAGATCTCATTTAGTGACAATTGGAAGGATTCTGAGGGAGTGAGCCAGCTGGCTCTTGGGTAAAGGAACATACCAGATGGGGGAATTGAATTTACCAACATCCACAACATAGAGATTTATTAATATTTGCACACTTCAAGGATTCTTAGGTGGAAGAAAATCTAACCTATACTCTGCTTCCCAAATTTTTAGAAATGTCAGCCAATTGCCATGTTTGTGGATTCTTAGATTTTAGAACTATTTTAGTTCTAAAACTATTCTAATATTTTAGATGGTCAAATTCGGGCCCTAGATCCTTTGGGACTCCTTCGGTCATCTCACAGGCTTCAGGTTCTGTGTGCCCTGTGGGAAAAATCACCCTGACTGGGAGGCTGGGGTGGGGGGAGTCTGCCACACCACACTCATGCCCCAGGGTCTTCTGGGTCTGGTGGAGTCTGCAGGATTCCTGTCTCCTGAGTCACCTGGCTGAGGGCCTAAAAGGCCCAGAAAGTTCCAGATAAACCTTAGGTGGCAAAAGGGTGGGGTGCAGTGCTGACTGCTGGCTCCAGGCACTGCATACCTGAAAGCCAGGTGTGCCTCCCAGCTGCCTGTGCACTTCCTTTTGTCAGTTAGGACAGTCTCAGTCTTGGTGTTGAGTCTCCCAACCCCAGTTCTCTGTCTTGTACCCCCTTTAGTGATGTGGAGGTGGGTCACTGACAAGGCTCTGGTTGGTTTGGGAGGGTGGGTGGAGCTCACGGTGGGCTCAGGTCGGCCACAGGTATGTCCCTGCCCTATGTCCTCTGGGACAATTTCTGGGTCTTTGGGCAGGGGAGACGGGCAGGGGGCGGAATCAGTAGGAGTGTTGGGAAGGGGCAAGCACATGCCCTGTAGACCATACACATGTGCACAGAAGTGCAGGAGGCCACCCCTTGCACACGCGATCCATAGACACAGGAACACAGGGACTCGGACTTGACATTGAACCGACATTGATTGATTGGCTCTAGTGTGTGCTGTCCTGTAGTGGAGATACACTAAAGAGGCAGTCAAGGAAAAGACCAAGACTCAGCCCAGCTCCACCTGGCCCGCAAGACCCATACAAAACCCCCAAACACACAATGGATAAAGAAGACAATGGTTTAAGGGTAATCAGTGAAGATGATAAAGCAGGGAGATGTGATAAAGAGGGAGGGGGTAGGATACTCTAAACAGTAGTCGGGAAGGTCTTTTCCACGAAGTGGCGGAGGAGCCAAGGCTAAGAATAATGAGAAGGAGAGAAAGCTATGCAGAGACTTGGAGAAAGAGAGGTCCTGGTGGGGGTACAGTCAAAGTGGATATAAAGGGCGCGTTCAGTGGTGCACAGAAAACCTGCTGCGAGGACCAGGTGTATGTACTCGGAAGCACAGCGACCTGATAGTGCTCTCGGCGGCCCCTTCGACGTCCGCAGACGCGCGTGGAGAGGGACGGCCCTGTTCCTCGCAAGTCCGGGTACCTACCTGGAGAGGAGAGGGTGTCCCACCTCAGCACTCCGTCGGAGGTTCTGGGTCTCCCGGGGCCCCTTACTTCTCCCGTACCTCGTTCTGGACCCTGGAGCTGCCTAGAGCCGAGGGGCGTGTTGCAGCCTGGGGCTCCACGGTTCCGGCCCCTCCCTCCACGCCGCAGGAGGTTCAGCCCGCTCCGGCCGCGCCCGGTGGGAACCGGGTCCTAACACCTGGTCGGCCCCGAAGGTCCCTCGGGGCCAGGATCCGCAGAATCCGCAGCCCTCCAGGCTCTCACCCCGCCCCCTCGGTCCGCCCGGCCCTATCAGAGTCCGTCTTTGCGCTAGCCACACCCCCTTCCCGCAGGCCACGCCCCCCTCGGGATATCCGTCCTCCTCGCCGGCCCCACCTACCCGACAGAACACCGCCTACCTTTTCAACTCGCCACGCCCTCTCTGCACCGCGCCCTACGGGGCTGTAAAATCGCGTTTCACCGGGACAGCCGCGTCCCTCCGAGCGCGGCCTCTTCAGCCCCGCTGACGGACCCTAAGCACCCGTGGCCCTCGGGGCCTGGTGGGGAGTGGTCTGGCCCTCGACTCCCGGCGTTCCGGGACGGGGCGGGCCGACGTTTACCGGCTCTCTCCCCTGGCGAGGGGTAGCGGCTCCTGTGACGTGAGGGGTGCGCTTCCTCCAGACCGCCCTCCTGGGTTTTCCGGAAAGGAACCCTATTTAGGTTTTGCGGAGAGATACGGGGAAATGCGATAGCCTTCTAGTGACAGCGTGGTGGACTTGAGGACTTGAACCACTTTGGGTGGTTTCCCGGGTGGGAGGACGGAGGTGGCGGGATCGTGATACTGGAAATAAGCTTAAGGAAGGCCTCGCGTATTGGGGGTTCTTAACAAAACAACAGTGGTGAGAGCACTAAGGTTTATGGATGGTTGTATGCCATTCTGCTTGATCTGCCTCAGTGCACTTCATTTTTACAGCCACTCAACGAAGTAGGTAGTGCTGTTGCCGCCGTGCCGTTTTCCAGGTGCAGAAACAGACACCGGACAGCTGAGCCACTTGCTGACCGGCTTCGAAGTGGTCAGGCTGGGGGTTCCAACCCGGAGTCCTGGAGCGTTGACCTTGTCCTCATCTTCGTCGTCCAGCCCCTCTTTGGTCCCGACATAACGCTAAAGGGTGAAAATTGCTGTAACCCGTTGACAGACGGGAAATGTTCTCACAGAGGGCCAAGAATGATTGAGGATGAAAAGTTTTGGTGCCAGTAGGACTGTAAAGCTGGGAATTTCCAGACTGGGCTTTCCCGGCGACGCGGAAGACTCTCCAGGCTCTGCAGGGGCTATTTACCTTGACCGGTTCCCGCCTAGTTTGGTGGAGAGTGGGGCGGGGGGGAGGGCTTCTGCTCAGCGCAGGGGTCTTGCGCTCCCTAGCGGCTACAAGAATTAAAAAAGGAAAGAAAAAAAGAAAACGTTTGTTGAAAGAATGAATTAACGAACGCTGAGTCTATAAGGAGAGAATTGTGGGCATGGCGGAGGGGGTAAAAGGATGGATTGAGGATAAATGTCAGAGACATTTTCATTAATACATTCATTAATACATTCATTCGACAAATATGGAGCATGCCAGGTCCAGCGGTGCGGGGAAAATGGCTATGATTTGCAGCGGAAAGGTTTTCCAAGCCTTCCTGAGAAGGTGAGGGAGCTGAAGGTGATGTTGCCTAAGGCAGAGGGCGCTGGGAGAGCAAAGTGCTAACCCCAGTGGGGTGCACCTGGTGAGGAGAGGAGGAACATCATGTCTTGATTTGGTGCTCTGGATGCTTTGGGGAAGACAGGTTAGAGGGGCCAGTTTGGAGGAGATTGTAGGGATCCAGCAGGTGAAGATGGGGGCGAAGACTAGGCTAGGGTGGAGGTGGTGGAGGAGTCTGCGTGTATTTCAGAGAAGGTACCCCCAGGCGTCGGACATGGAGGAGGCAGTAGGCCTCAGCCCACCTGGCCTGCCTCCACCAGCTGCCCCCCTCTCAAGCTCCATCCCTGTTGAGTTGGGGGTGAAGCCGGGTCCTGCTTGGAAGGGGCTGGGCTGTAGGTCCTCACTCCCCCTCCTCCCTCCCCCTCACTCCAGAGCTCCTCCTCTTCCACCCCCTCTGTAGGCGACAGTTACAGGCAAAGAGGAAGTGGTAGCTAGCTAGCCCGGCAGACAGGCAGAAGAACCTGGGTGCCGGACCGATTGGAAGACAGCAGTCATGGAGCTGTGGCGCCAGTGTACCCACTGGCTGATCCAGTGCCGGGTGCTGCCGCCCAGCCACCGGGTGACCTGGGATGGGGCGCAGGTGTGCGAGCTGGCACAGGCTCTTCGGGATGGCGTCCTTCTGTGCCAGCTGCTCAACAACCTGCTGCCCCATGCCATCAACCTGCGTGAGGTCAATCTGCGCCCCCAGATGTCTCAGGTGAGCACCGCTGGCTGGCAGGTGGATGCTGGGCGGTGGGGGCACCTTGGCCTCTGGCTGGCAGTGTGCGAAGATTGCATCTTCCAGCGCTGTCTTGGGATGTGTGGGGATGCGGGAGTGGGAGGTTCTAGGGTGGCTCTGAGGTTCTGGGGTGGCTCGCCCAAGGCTACCTGGCACCCTGAGTGGGTTAATAAGCTGAGTTTACCTGCTGCTAGGCTGAGAACTGGCAACCTTGGGGTTAATGCTTCAAGCCTCAGGCTGACTCTACTGGGGTTCAGACTCCCAGATGGGACCCTGAGGAGAACCTGGGGGAGTGCCTAGGGACTCTGGGATACCTGAGGTTTTGAACTCCTTAGAGCCCCCACTCCCAGATTCTGGCTATGGGGGAGGGGCCTCCACCAGCTTCTTCCCTCACATGGTTGTCTCCTGGGCCCCTTCCTTCCCCTAAGATGTTCCCCTTGGCTTCCTGCCTAGGCCTGGGGCAGGGGAGCTGGGAGGGGGCCTGTGGCCCCAGCCTCTGGCCTTCCGCACTCCCTCTGTTCCAGGGACGGCACTAGGCAGGATTCTGGGCCCCTGAGTGCTTGGACTGGGGGCCGGCTTTTGGAGCCCAGAAATAATGCTCTTTTGCTGTGGGGACTTCTGCAAGGGCCCCTGGTTCAAGGGGAGGTGGATTTGACTGTGCCGCCCTGGCTCAGGAAATATATTCAAATCCCTATTTGAATGTGGTTGGGGTGGGGGAGGTAACAGGACTGGATTTTCTTTCTCTAGCACCTTCTCTGGTTTTCTGTGGCCTCCTGGGTGCTGGGTGGAAGTGGTGTATGCCTCTGATGGGGGCTGGGTAGGTCTTGCTTGCCCTGGGGTCTCGAGGCACACCTGCCATCAGGCCTCAGGCTCCACTCTGGGGTGAAGCCTTGTTTTGGGTTGGTGTTGGGGGTGCTCCTTAGGGATGAGGGCACCGCTGGGGCATTATCTCCTTTCTGGTCCGAGGTGCCACGTGCAAATGGGGGAGGGGAAGCTCAGGGAATGGGGTCTCTGGGGGGCTGCTTCCTGGAGATAGGGACATGGGTACAAGAGGCAGTGGCCCAACCTCTTTAGCCCAGTCAGAGCTGCCCCAAAGAGGAGGGAGCCCTGGAAGCCCCCTTCCTCACCCATATGAGCCCCCTGGCCCCGGCCACCCCAAATTTGCCTATATTTGCTTGCCTCCTCCTAGCCTCCAGGACAGGAGGAAGCAGTTTTAGGATCTGTCAGATAGCAGCCTGCAGGCAGGCTCAATAACATCAGATGGGAAAGCGATTAAATGTGAGGATTAGCTTCCACCTCTGCCTGTGGTGGCTTGTCTAGAGCTGGTTCTCTGGTGAAGGTGAGGGCGTGACATGAGTCTCTAAGAGAGGAGTTAAACCGCGGAGCACGTCCTGATTCTCTGGCAACACTGAGGACCCAGGCCTGGGCCTGTGCTCCAGTCAGCCCTCCAGCCGGCCCTGTGCTGTCAGGAGTGGGGTAGCGATAGAAACCTTTGGGCTCTAGGCCCAGGAACAGAGGCAAGTACAACCTGGGGGAGTCAGGTTTTATGCTGAGGGGGCATTCGTGTGGGCTTTGCAGAGTCGGTAGGAGTCTTCTCCTTGTTCTAGCTTCTTGCACTCAGCGGTGTAAGGCCCCAGACGCGGTAGGGGTGTTCCCTGGCCCTACCCATCTGCGAGCTCTGTATTTCCTGTGCCACCCATTTTCCCTCCCTTCAGAGCCCAGCCCCCTGTCCAGTGAACAGGGGGATGAGTGTGGGCAGCGAAAAGGTGGCCACATTAAGCCAGAGGAAGATGCCACAGGAACAAGCTCTCTAGGTTTGCTTGCTTCTGTCTGTCAACGATTTAAGCCAAAGCCATGAATGGCCCAGGGGTGTGGAAGGGAAGGGAGAGAGAAGGGAAGCACTCCTGACAGGGGGATGGCATCAATAAAGGCATGGAGCCTGGAATCAGAGTACTTTCCAGTCTTTATCATTTCTTCTTAATAGTTCCTATGTTTTTGCTCAGTTGTTCCTGGGAAGAGGGTGGGAAGAATGTGTTAACTCTCTTTCCCTTCTCCCTCCCTCTCTTCCACTCATCCACCCACCCATCTGTTTATCTATATTCCTTCCTTCCTTCTTCCTTCCTTCCCTTCCTCCATTCCTCCCTCCTTCCTTTCTTCCTCCCCCCCTTCCTTCCTTCCACCCAGCCATCCATCTATCCACCCATCCACACATTCATCCATCCACCCACCCACCCACCCATCCACCCATCCACCCATCCACCCATCCACCCATCCATCCATCCATCCATCCATCCATCCACCCACCCACCCATCCATCCACCCACCCACCCATCCATCCACCCATCTACCTATCCACCCATCCACCCATCCACCCACCCACCCATCCATCCACCCATCCACCCATCCACCCATCCACCCATCCACCCACCCACCCATCCATCCACCCATCCACCCATCCATCCACCCACCCACCCATCCATCCACCCATCCACCCATCCACCCATCCACCCACCCACCCATCCATCCACCCATCCACCCATCCACCCATCCACCCATCCATCCATCCACCCATCGCTCCATCCCTCCACTCACCCACGCACCCACAACTACAAGATATGCAGATCGTGCTCTTGGCATGACCCTCACAATAAGTCACACACACAGAGAAGAAACCTGCAGTCTAGTGGGGAGACCAACAGTGAGCAAGAAAAAAATGCAGTTTGCCAGGAGGTGATATGCGCTCAGAAGAAAGCAGGGCAGCAGAGTCCAGGGGATGGTGGTTGCAGTTTTGAATAGGGGTGAGAGGCATCACTGACGAGGTGATGTTTGAGGAGAGACCTGGAGAAAGTGAGGGAATGTGCCATGTCAATCTGGGAAAATTGTTCGGGCACAGGGAATTTCCAGTGCAAAGGCCCTGAGCTGGGCGTGGGTCAGTGCCACATAGGCTACTTCTCAGGGTGGTACGTTGTCTAGCTGGTGGGAATGGGGCGGGGTGAGGTCAGCTGGAAGTGGGGCTTCAAGCTGGATGGGTCTTCTGAGATCTGGGGCCCAGAGAGAGGACACTATCATATTAGGTCAGCAGTCACCCCAACTGTCCTCTGCTGCTGTCCCAGCGCCCAAAATCTAGGTTGCAGGGATGAAGCTTCAAGGCCAAGGGAGTGAGTGGAAGGGTGAATGTGACAGCCATTGTGGGAAAGGTCCGCTAGGACATGAGAGCTGCTTGGTCGTGGGTAGGGAGGGGCTGGGCCAAGACGATGCCAAGGTCACCAGCCCCAGTGCACTTGGTGCTGCTGGTTGTCGCAGCGAAGGGACAGGACAGGCGTGTGCTTTCGGATCACAGAGGAGCTGGATGTGGGTTGAAATCCCATTGCTACCATTTCCTGGCTTCCCGAGCCTCAGTTTCCCCGTGTGAATCTAGATCAAATGCCCACTTTTTGGAGAGGACTGTTACGATATTTCATCACCACTTGGTATGATGCCAGACACCTGATAAACTCATTAAAATGTCTCTTCACAGGGAAAATATGTTTGGTTTTAGGAAGAATGTGGGGTAGTGGAGTTGGGCTCCATAACACAGCAGGTTGGAGCTTGAGTTAGAATAGTAGCTCTGAGCAGGGGTGATTTTGCCCTCCAAGGGGCTATTTGGACAGGGACATTTCTGATCGTCCCTGGGAGAGACAGGGCGGAGAGGCCAGCAGCCCAGTGAGCACACAGCTGGGAATCACCCAGCCCATGAACAGAGCTGAGGCTATGCCAGTGGCCAGAGCCTGGTAAAATCTTTAAAATAGTTTAACCTTTTAGTTAGAGAATGTATTTAAACATTAAAACACATAAAGAGGTGCACAGAAAGTTTTGAATTCTTGTCCTGTCTCTAGAAAGTTTCTACTTTCTCTCCTAAGTAATTTCTTTTTTTAAAAAAACGTTGACTGTATATCCTTCCAGAAATTCTTTAAGCAGATGTAAGCAAGTGGGAATTTATGTTCATACTAGTTACACTCGTCCCCTCATAGGGAACATGGCACATGCCACCCAGTGTTTTATATTCTGCTTTCTTCACTTTAATCATTGTCCCAGGAATTTTTCCAAATCAATACAGAGATTGTGCTCATTCTTTTATTTTTATTTTTAAAAAAGATTTATTTACTTATGCACACAAGAGCTGGGGTACAGGCCAGAGTTGAGGGAGGTGAGAGGATTCACCAGAGACAGAGTGGGGAGCAGAACAGGCAGATCAACTGAAATCCACTGCTGAGGAAAGCAGCGGGGAGGCAGGAGAGGTCTGCTGCCCCATGTGGGTCCCCTCCCTGGCCGGGGATCGAACTGGCGCTGCTGTGCCACAGATGCTTCACAGTGTGGCGCTCAACCTGTGCGCCACCAGGGAGGCCCCTGTGCTCATTCTTTTAAAGAAATGGCTGTGTGACATTCCATTTATTAAACTAAACTTCCATGGTGCTAATCATGTGCCAGGCATCAGTCTAAACCAGGGGCTGGCAAATTACAAACTGCAGAGTCGAATCTGGACCACAGCACATTTTAAAAAAGTTTTATTGGCACAATGTCACACCCAGTCATTTCTGTACTGCCCTTGGGCCAGCTACTGCTACAGAAATGAACGGCTGCTACAGAGACTGCCCTCCTTTGTAGACTCCTTTGTAGCAAACCTTTTGTGATCCTTCATCTAAATACATTCTATACATTGCCTTGTTTAATTTCTGTAACAACCTACAAGGTAGATTGCATGATTATCCTCTTTTTATATATGGGGAAATTGAGGCACAGATAGAGAGTTTTAAGTAACTTGGTCTAGGGCATCTAGCCTGAAAGTAGCCCAGCCAGGGACTTGAACCTGGGTGACCTGGTCCGAAGGTTCGTACTCTTAAACACTCTAAACTGCCCATAAGCCAAGGCACGAGTGGGCCATCATTTGTTACCATTCCCTCATTGATTGTACCAGACACGCTTACTGTAATTAGTAATTTTGTCCATTAATCATTTTTCAGCTCCTCCACCTGTGACTTTGGGCTTGTCATTAACCTCTCTGTGCTTCAATCTTCTCATCTGTAAAATGGGAATTAAAAAATATCTACCCTTGGTTCCTCCCTTAGGAGGAACATAAGAGAACCAAATAAGGATTAAGGAAAGGAATAAGAACAATAATAATAACAATAACAGCAATAAAGACACAAAAACCAAAAATGAGGAGACAAGGACAGACTGGGGACACTTGGTGGGGAGGCGAGGGGGAGGGTTGAGGGAAGATGGGAGCACGAAGGACTGAGGTGATGGGTGCACTGGTGAGATGGTGATGGGGAATACATGGGGATTACAATCGATGGCAAGTATATGTAATTTTTTAAAAAAATTTTTATATTAATAAAAAAATAAAAAATAAAAAATATCTATCTTAAAGTACCCTTGTGACGGACCAGCAAGCTACTCTAGAAAACTTAGAAAAAGTACCTGGCTACATATAAGTATGATCATTGCTGCCATAAACATGAGCAAGTATATCGGTGGGTAAATTCTGAGAGGGGTTTGCTTGTTGAGGCATACGAGCCTGCGTTTTGGATAGATGATGCCCAAATTGTTCTCCCTATAGGACTGTTCACATATTAGTTATTCCAATTTTATTACCACTAGCAATGCATCAGGGTGCTTGTTCTCCATCACCTTGCCAACAGACTGTTCTGTGATAAAGCTTTTGGAATTTTTCCAGCCTGATGGGAAATAAATGGAATTCTTGTGACTCAATTTACATCTCTCTTGTTCTCTTGAACTCCTTTTCTGTGTCTGAGAGCTATTTATATCTTCTCTATGTAAAATAGTTTTTGTTCATATAATTTCCCCATTATTTTTTTCCTTCAAGGACAATTGACCTTTTTTTTTTTCTTATTGATTTCTAGACATTCTTTATACATTAGGCTGCTTTGAATTTCAAGTCAGGCACTTAATAGCTTTGTGATCTGGGACAAAAACAAATTACTTGATCTATTTGATCTCTGGTTATTTTATCTATAAAATGGGAATGCAGATAGTATCATTATCTCAGGAATGTATGTGAATTAAACAGGATCAAATGTGTTAAGGTAAGTTAAATTACTATCTTGGTGATTGACATATAATAAGTGGTATAAATTAGTGGAAATCTGTCTTTTTGTTAGCTTGATTTCAGTGGCCCAAATTGTTTATAGAATGTGGTATAAGTCCCAGTATGTAATATTTGCTGCTATAACAAACTATCTTTGCAAGGGCAATAGAGTTTATTTCATGCTCACAAAGTTCAGTTTGTATCACCTGGGGGTGGAGACAGTGGTCTCTCTTTAGAAGATCCTAGAAGGACTCAGGCTTCTTCCATTTTATGACACCATCTTCTTTGAAGTTTTCAGAATGCTGTATATCCAGCTAGAGAACAAGTGAGAGAGTGTGGGAGTAAAACCATGGGAGGTTTTCAATGATCAGGTGCACTAGCACCTCCATTCTCATTCCACCGTCCAGAGCCCCGTCATAAGGTCCCGTTCAATTGCAAGAGAGGCCGGGAATATCGTTTCGTTGGGAGACCAGGGAGGACAAAGAAATGGGTGGGTGGACATAGAAAAGTCAATACCATAGAATCCCAGGGCAATGCCCAGTTGGCTTAGAGATGTAGGTCTGGAAGAGGCTGGCTTGGAGGAAACCTGGGTGGGATGAGGAAGGAACAAGGAATAAGGGAAAAGCCAAAACGCACTATGAGCCAAAGCCAGGGGGAGGGTTCAGTTGGGGAGTGGGGAGTGGGGTGCAAGGAAATCTCAGTGAAGTGGGTTGGGTTGCTTTGGGGGCCTCCTCTCAACGTTCTACTAGAGATGATGTGAACAGAAGTCTGGGAAGGTTGATATTTGGCCCATGCCTCCTTTTTCATTGCATTTGGTTCTGTTTACTCACCTCCTCTCTGAAGCCAGTACTGAGCATTGTTATTCCTTAGAACTTTCAAGGAGGATGCTAGAAAACCCTGTCCTTACTCTGTTCCCAGCCCTTCATGGCTTCCCATTGCTCTTGAAGCAAAAGACAAAGTCCTCATCATGGCCCGGAAGAGCCTATGAATCTAACCTCTGTCCACCTTTCGGCCCTCATCTTCCTCTTCTTCCTGTTCACTCTCTACCTACACCTGCCTCTTCATTGTTTCTAGAAGCCACCGGGGACAATCCTGTCTCTTTGCACATGCTGTTCTTCTCACCAGATGTAAACAGTGACTGTTCTCTTACCCACTTCAGGTTCCCTATCAGAGAAATCTTCCCTGGTTTCCATATGCAAAATCACACACCAGCCCTGTTCTGTGCACACACACACTTTCCATTCCCTTCCTTGTTTTATTTTTCTCCAAAACACTGAGCATCTTCTGACCCTACCATGGTTTTTACTTATTTGATTTTTTATTCATTCCCCTCACTGGACTGTCAGGGCAAAGCTTCTTGTCTGTTTGGTTCACAAGTGTGTTCCCAAGTGCCTAGAACGGTACCTGGCACTTAGCAGGTATTCAGTAAATATTAGGAAATCTTCATTCACTCATCATTCATTTAATATAGGGGTTAGCAAACTGTAAATGTGGGCCTTTTTTTTTTTAAATAAAATTTAGAGGGGCCTCCCTGGTGGTGCAGGGGGTTAAGCAACGCACTATGGGGCAAACCGCAGCTGCTGCAGCATGAGTTCTGTCCCCAGCCAGGGAGGGGACCCACATGGCGCAGCAGACCTCTCCTGCCTCCCCGCTGCTCCCCTCAGCAGTGTATTTCAGTCTATCTGCCTGTTTTGCTCCCCACTCTGTCTCTGGTGAGTCCTCTTGGTCCTCACACTTCTGGCTTCTATCCCAGTTCTTATATGCATAAATAAGTAAATATTTTTTTAAAAATTAGATACACAGTCACGCCTATTGTTCACACATTGTCTGTGGCTGCTTTTACCAGGCCAGAGTTGAATAGTTATAACAGAGACCCTGTGACCTGAAAAGCCAAACAAAACAAAACAAAACAAAAAAACACAAAACCCAAAAAACACTTATCTGAATCTTTGCAGGGAGAGTTTGCTCACGGACCCCTGACTTACTAGGTATTTGACTGCTTACCTAGTTTTGGTTAGTGGTGTTTTGTTGGTGGTTGACTCTGGATTGCCCAGTACTCAGCTTGTCTCTGCTAGTTCTTACTTACGTGGCTTTGGCCAAGTATCTAGTCATTCTCACCTTTGATTTTCTCATTTGTCAAACGAGAGAAATGATGGTGGTGATAATAGCACCTACTCATAGACAGTTCTTAGTATTAGGCTTTGCACTGGGTGATGGAGAATTTCATGATGAATGAGACATAGACCCTCATACAATTCAGGGAAATAAACGAGAAAATAGGCAGTATAACATAGAAGAACATTCAGCAATGGTTGGGTAGCACCCAAGGCATTGTGGGAGCAGAGAGTAGGGACAAGCAATCAGGGTAGGCTTCCTGAAAGAGGTGTCATACCTAGGGAGTATGTGAAGTTGGAAGAACATTTGAGGAACCAAAAGCAGTTGTTTGTCTTTCTCACTGACATGAGTGCTTCCATAAGAGAAGGACCCAAGGATGTTTCTGATGAGCGTAACTGGAATTCTGAAGATCTCATCACATTGCAGAGATGGACTTGTCTCTCTTTGTTATGGGGAGGCTGTTCTGACATCTGGATTTTTGGAGGAACTTGGGAGTAAGGACTCTTGGGCAATAGTAGAAGAAACAAGGGGTATTTAGTTGGAGAACTGAACATTTCAGTTGAGGAAATTCTGAACTTGGTCTGTAGAAGTTTCAACCAAGAGCGATGGAAAACCCAACTGAAACTGACTTAGTCAAAAATATTTGTTAGCTCCCATAACTGAAAAACATAGAATAACATGCCTTTGGGTCCTGCTGGATGCAGACAATATTTTAGGGTCCCCACCCCATTTTTCAACTCTGCTTTCTTCTGGCTATTTCTCTCCATGCTTAGTCATTTCTCTTCATGGAGGCAGAGAAAGGTGTCCAGCTGTTCCAGGGTCAATTTAATGGCCTCTCAACCTAGAACACACCTTTGCTGGACATGCGTTTTTGTAGGGATCATGTGCCACGTCTGAAACAATTGTTGTGGCCTGGCGAACGGGATGCTGGGATTGGCCAGGTGTAGATCAATGCCCATTTTCAAGTTGGGAGCAGAGTTGATTGGGCGGGGGAGGTAGTTCTACAGGGGAAACTGAGGGACTGTTACTACAAAGTGGGACAGAGATCATGCTTATATTGGCTTCAAATACTGAACTTAGTCCAGAGCATCACCTCTCTTGCCATCTGTGGCCAGCACATTCTCTGCATGGGGGCATGCAGTGAGGGATATTTGGTTGCATTCCTGACCTCCACTCACCCGGTGCCAGTAGCCCTCTTCCCCCAGAGTTGCGACAACAGAAAATGTCCCCAGACATTGACAAATGTTCTCTGGGGGTGGAGACATTGCCCGAGAAAACCACTTTTTAGGAAGGAGTGAGCTTCCTGTCTTGGGAGGCATCCAAAGAAAAATGAGCAGTCACTGGGGACAGTGAGGAAGAGTTTGAGAGTTTGTCAGCCATAGAAGAATCATTTCTTAATGATCAGCAACAGGCGCCTTGTGGATTGCTGGGGTTATGGAAAGAATACAATAGATATTGAATGCTTCTCTGAATTCATGACCTTGTGTGTGTTAGGTGCGTGTGGGGGGGGAGAGGTGGAAGGAAGCAGAATATTTGCTCCTGTGACCGCGGTAACAAAGTAACACAAACTGGGTGGCTTAAAAGAAGAGGAATATGATGTAGCAAGGTCTGGAGGCCAGAGGTGGGAAATGAAGGGGGGGATAGGGGGGGTGGGGGGTGGGGGGGTAGGGGGTGGGGGGTGGGGGGTGGGGGGGTGGGGGGTGGGCCAGTGCTTCATCTGGAGGCTTTAGGGAAGAGTCAAGGTTTTGCCTCTTTCAGATTCTGGCCGCTACAGGCATCCTCAACTGTCGCTCCTTTCCCTTGGCTGTTTCCAGTCTGTCTGTGTCTCCTCTGTGGGTCTCTTATATGGATCCTTTAGGGGAGGAACGGGTTTTGGGGAGTTCTGATTGGGCTGCATAAAACTGGAAAGAGAAGGCAGCACAGCATGATGGTTAGCACAGCAGTCCTTCACCAGGGGTGGGGGTATTTGTCAATGTCTGGTCTGGTTTTGGTCATTACTGCTGCTGGCATCTAGTGGGTAGAGACCAAGTTTGCCTTAAATGTCTTATGCTCTGAAGAGCCATCTGAGGTTCAGTAGAACTGAAGCTAAGAGACCCTGTTTGAGGGCATGGGCTCCGGCTGCATGGGCTTCTGTCTGAGTTCCAATCCTTGCAGAGAGTTACTGAACCACTGTGGACTCAGTTTCGCCCAGTGGCGCACCCAGTGGGGACTGTGGAATGGGGCTCTGACACTGAGCCTCTGGGTGTAACTTGGGCTTGAAACAGGGGGCAGAGAGGGTGCTGATGCCAGAGAGCCCGAAAAAGCCCTAAAAGGCAAAAGGCCACAAATCAGAATCAAGGACTATAGCAACAGGTGCTATAGCCTAAGGACAGTGCCCGATACAGGTCACTATCTATGGGTTCTCACCTGCATGCACAATTGCAAGAGACCTCAGGCTACAGGAACAACCATGGGGTTTATTTACAAACAGGGGGAAACAAAAATGCTTATGTATCCACAAGAGGCTGCTTCATCTAGACAGCATCAGTGTTGGTAGTCACCAGTCACCAGGAGTGCTGGGCAGCACTGGCCAGTAGTGATGACCACTACTTGCCCTGCAGAGGTGGTGTCAGAGACACCCAGTGTTAACAGCTTTTCTGTGTTGTTGGCTTATACCAACAATGAACACTCTTTGAGACACCAGGCCCAGGGCCTTTGGTGCTCCTTTCAGTCAGTGTCAGAGACAGGACTGAGACCCAGTCTCTGCAGAGTCCTTCAGTATTTATCCCCTCCTCAGAGGACAGCTGCCGGATGCTTCCCTCCTTTCTTCAGAGGCTGGGACCGTCTTCTCCTCTTCAGGGCTCTCCTCTTCCTCTGCAGGGGCTCTTCCTCAGGGCTACTGCTTCTCCGGACCCCTTCTTCCGGGCTGCTGCTTCTCTGTGCTCTTCTCCATCTGCTCCTCTGGTGCTCTCTCCATGCATCTGTCACTGTGTTTAATGACCCATGTATTCTGTGTGTTCAAGGCTCCCTCCAACCCTGGCTTATATCCACTTTCAGGGTGCCCCCCACCACATTCTGATTGGACCATTTTTTAATCCTGCACCTGATTGGTCTGTTCCATCATCCAGGAAGTGCACATTACATAAAAGTGCTCTGCTACCACTGACTTGTGGTGAGAGGTGGAGTCCTGGCAACAAAGCATCGATCAACTCACACCTTACAGCGGATTGGTCCATTCCATGATCCAGGCAGTACACTGCTACATAAAAGGTCTCTGAGGAGCAACTACCACGACTAACTTGTAGTGGAGCAGCACACCACTGCCCCTGCCTGCTGCAGTCTCGTAACAGACTTTCTCACAGTTGGTCAACTGGCTTTTGAGAAGTGTGATGAGAGAACAAGATTTCCTTAAAAGACCAAGGTGTTGACCTATTAGGGACCATGTGGCGTCACTTCGCTGCATTTTTAAGGATGTGCAAGTCATTAAGGCACCCAACCAGGTGTCAGTCCCCACCCCTAAATGGGCTGTGACAAGTCACACAGCAGAAGAGCATGCAGGGTGGGTGGCCTTTGTGGTCGTTTTTGGAAATCACAGTGGAGACAGACACGTTCAGTAAGTTGCCTAAGGTTTTGTAGTGCATAGCTAGCCCTGCTGGGGTTTGAGCCTGAGGGTCAGCCCTGAACCCATGATCATGAACACGCTATGAATGTTGCCTCCTTTTTTTTTTGGCAGGGGGACATGTGAACCTTTCAAGTGGTTAAGGAGATAATCTTGGGTTCAGATTCTTATTTCTGCAGGTCAGAATTCCAGCCAGAGAGCAGGTATCACTCTAGGTCTTTTAGAGAGAACTTAACTCAGGGAATTGGCTAATGGGTGATGGAGTTGCTGGGAAGACAGATGGGGGCTACTAAGGTATCCTCTAGTGGAGAGACAAGAAGGAGTAGCATGACCAGGATCTGGGGGTCAAGGGCCATTTTGTGGGAGAAAGACCCTTGGGCAATGATATTTTCAGGGAGCTGAGACCACAGAGATGTATTTATTGCTGGAGAGGCAGAGCAAGAACAGGGGAAATACCTTGGTTTCTCTCCTTCCTGCCCTCTGATCTCATATCTGAGCCTCCCATTGGCTGAACTGGCCTGGGTCAAGTTGCAAAGGAGTCTGGGAATTTCAATTCCCTCCAATATAGAGCAAAGCAAAGGAAGAGTGGGCAGGGGGTGAATCTGAGAGCAAGGAGACTAAAGACTCTCATAGATGTGGCACAGATGACTGCTTCTTTGAGCTCTGTATCATCTCAATTAACAGGAAGTGCTGTCACTGCTATTTGTCTGAGAATTGATGATGTGCAATGGTTTTATATCCTCGGCAGGGTTCCTTAGCTCTGATGGTCATGTGGGTTGGAGGTTAGCCCACTCTTAGATCTCCTTCCCTAGGACTCCTGTCGTCATAGGCCACCAGCACACAGCTAATCAGCCTTCCTCCAGACGGCGCACCAGAGATCTGGATGCTGAGATGATGAGATTATGTCCCTGGCTTTCCTCTAGTCACCTGTGGTACAGGCCAAACACGTGCAACCCCTTTGTGAGTTTCTGTAACTCCACTTGGGGGGTGGCTATGTGTGCCTGTGTGTCCTGGGGGACTCATAATGACTCCCAGATGTGTGCAGCATCTGAGAACCCCAAGAGATGCAATCTGCAATTGTGTTTGGGGCTGGGGGAGTTGGGAGAAATGCTTCAAAGGGCACCAGTCACTTATGCTTGTCTCTCAGGGCCTCAGGAGGACAGGGCAACCCTAATATAAAATGGGTTTGCCTGACTGGGTCCTCACCCGCGCGCTTGAACGGCACTTATAACGCCCCAACTGCAGGCACACACAGCAAAGGTTAATAAAGGGTTTTATTTACAAGGGAAGGAGAAATAGCGTAGTGAATAACACAAGGGGAAGAGAGGGATACAGATTTGTAAATATCCTACCAGTTCCTTGGAGCTGGAACTTAACGGTGTGCTGAGAGCTGACTCCCAAGGAAAAAGGACCCCCCAAGGCCTACATGTCTGCTTTTATATTCAGCCTGGCTGCTTAACTCCACCCTCAGGTCCCAGTGATCCACTCTTTGATAATGACCTTATGGGATTTGTAGTCCTTGGATCTTGTAGGTTTGGAATGGGGGTTGAAGTCCATAACCTATTTGTATAATCCATTTAGGAGGGTTTTTCTCCCTAACAGCAGGACAGTGGGATGTTTGAGGGAGAATTACTCACCCCATTTTGATGACATGATGCCGATTTTGGTGAATCGGTGCCCGATACCACACCACGTTGGCCTCCTCCCATAGCCCTCTTTCTCATTCTGCTCCAACCACATGGCTCTCTCCTCATGGCTCCCTCCTTGAACTCCTTCCTCAAACACACCAGGCAGGGCTAGGCTGTTCCCTCTGTCTGGAATATTTTTTCCCCCAGATCCCCACCTGGATCAGTCCCTCATCTTCTTCAATCCCTTATTCAAATCTCATTCTCTCAACCAAGCTTCCCAGGCATCCTTATTTAAAACTACACCGCCTCTGGGCATAACCCATGTCCTTTTCCCACCTGTCTCCCTCCCTTACAACTTACCACCTTCTGATAATCTATGTTCCTATTCCCGTAACACATTTGTTGTTTGTCTCCTTCTAGAACATCAGCCTCTCTCAGGCAGGGAAGTGTATTTCTTTTGTTCACACTTGTATTTCCAGCAACTGGAACATAGCAGATGCTCAATAAATATTTATTGAATTGATAAAGGGGTATTTGAAGGAGCAGGGCCCCCTCATTTGCTGTCCTCCCAGCTTAGAACACCCCCCACCCCCGATTGAGTACAATTTATGTGGGCAGGAAGAGCACACATTTGTTTCTCCTTTAGTACATTTTATCAAGGGTAGAAACCAAAATGCGACGGGAGACTGTTTCATAGTGTTGACCAATAGTGGCTTACATTATTTCCTTCTTTTTCACCTTCCCACTCCCTGTCCCTCTAGTTTTTATGAGAAAGACACATAGGTTAGCTAGAACCACTGTGGCTTAAAAAAAATCCCAACTATATCAGCATACAATAAATGACATAATTAAAATACAGGATTTGGTAAGTTTTTTTCAATTAAACATATTTTTAAAATTTTATTTTATATGTATTTTACATTTTACAGTGTATATGGCTCGTTCCCATGGAATTCCCATCACAGCTCACCCGTGCACCGTCACCATGGTCCCTTGTGTTCTTCCCACCTGTTTTGCTCCTTCTCCCTCTTCCTCCCCTAGGGAATGTCTCAGATTTATAGCTGTCTGTTGATTTTGATTTTTAATTTATTGTAATTCATTTTTTTCTTTAGTCCCTTATTTGTTTCCTTTATATTCTTCCTATAAGTGAAACCGCTGATATTTTTCCTTTTCTTTCTGGCTTATTTCACTGAGCATAATTCCTTCTTTGCAGATGTGTGAAATCTGCCCTGAATCAGAAGAGGAAGCATATCTGTGACTCCCCCACCCCAAACATTTCTT
This sequence comes from Galemys pyrenaicus, assembly GCA_019455555.1. Classification (NCBI taxonomy): domain Eukaryota; kingdom Metazoa; phylum Chordata; class Mammalia; order Eulipotyphla; family Talpidae; genus Galemys; species Galemys pyrenaicus. The sequence continues at coordinate 4,350,893 of JAGFMF010011614.1, read as the reverse complement.
CCTACCCTTTGGTGATCCCTCCATCCTAACCCTCCTGTTTTCAGCTCCCACCGCTAGGCTAGGCAACCACTACCTTGTTTGGTCACTACAACTCCATTTGCATTGCCTGGCCTGGCGTTCGCTATAAATGAGATGGGCTCTTTTTTCTCCCATCTGGTTCTTCCATTCAGCATAATTCTGCTTTGATTCCTCATATTGTTCCATGTATCAGCCCATTCCTTGTGCTTGAGTAGTATTCCACTGTACGTGCGTACTAGTTTGGCGACTCTTCCCGTTGACATTTGGGTTGTTTTCGGCTTGGGCTGTTACAGATAAGGCTGCTGTGAACCTCTGTGTGCACCTGTCCACATGGTCATTTGCTTTTTTTTTTTTTTAAAGATTTATTTATTTATGCATACAAGAACTGGGTGCAGACCAGAGATGCGGGGGGTGAGAGGAGTCACCAGAGACAGAATGGGGAACTGAACAGGCAGTTGACTGAAATAAACTGCTGAGAGGAGCAGTGGGTGAGGCAGGAGAGGTCTGCTGCGCCATGTGGGTCCCCTCCCTGGCCGGCGGCAGGGATCGAACTCATGCTGCAGTGGCTGCAGAGACATTGTTCTGTGGTGCTCAACCCACTGCGCCACCAGGGAGGCCCCTGGTCATTTGCTTTTATTTCTCTGGGTGAACACCTGGGGATGGAATAGGTTCTATGATGTATATTTAACTTTTTCAGAAACCGCCAAGCCGTATTCCAAAGTGGTTGTACCACCTGACATCCCCGTCAGCAGCATGGGAAAGTTGCTGGGGATGTTTCTCTTTGCTTCACCATCTCTTGGTCCCTGACTTTGTCAACCCCTCTTCGCTAACCCAGACCCCACACTCTGCTTTCTTGCACACTCTCTCACCATAATTGTAATTGGTCAATTATTGGCGTTTCATTTGATACCTGCTTTGTGTTTATTTCCCTGTTGGCTGCAAGCTCAGTGGGGGGCAGGGTTCTGTCTGTCTTGCCATCACCACGTCCCAGGACTGGCCACACAGTAGGCATTCAAAATATGCTTGCTGGACAAATGCACAACTCCTCCTGGTGGGTTAGGTGCTAGAATGGAGACTCATTAGTATTTCCAGCCCCAAAGTGAAGATGGAGATGCTGAGACACCAGCAGGTGCAGTGACCCCATTCAGGGTCCCTGTGCTTGCATCGTCTGTGTGAGTCCCCTTGACTGGCACTGAGAAGTGAAGTATGTGCTGGAGAAGGAGGTGAGGAGGGAGAAGAAAGCGAGAATGACACACAGAAGGTTTTGGAAACCAGGATGGAGAATGCAGGCTCGGTATTCTGCTGCAGGATTCGCACTGGGTGCGTGGTGTCCCCTCTCTCCGGGAGAGTCTGCAAGGCTGACTGTTGTGCACCGGAGTGCGAGGGGCTGTTCGAATAAAAGCACCGGAGCCCTCCCTCTCTCTGTCTCCTCAACAGGCACTGGTAACAGGCATTTCCTGTTTCCGGCAAACTCCCTGGGGCTAGGGTGGGGGTGGGGGTTGTGCTGTGGTTGTGCTCAATTGAGTTCCCTGATAGTCCTGTCCCAGCCACCAAAAGGGGCTTTGGTCCCAATATCCCGGTTCCCTAAAGGAGGGTGCTGAGTAGCCAACCTTCCCGCTCTTTCTTTATCTTGGGCAGGATGTGCTGTAGAGGACCCGCAGGCAAAAGGGAAGTATCTGGGTGCTGATTTGCATGAGGGCAAGATGCCAGCCCAACCTGATGTTTTGGTGGAAAGAGGAGGGGAGCAGAGGGGGTACCCCCTACCAGGGAGGAAATGGTCTCACACACCCTGCCTACATTTATTTAAAGGGCCCTCCCTCTCTTGGTCACCGTCTCCCAGGCTTAGAGCTACTGGGAAGTCCTTCTGGTGGTCTAACCTCAGTCACTTCTAACAGTGTGAGGGAGCCCCTTCTCTAGCTGGTCTCACCCCAGCCCAGAGGCCTGATGAGTCATACCCTCGCTCCCCCTTTGAGGTATCACATGACTGGGGAGAAGCCTGCTCAAGGCTCAGCTGATCTTGAGGTCAGGAAGGGACTTCCTCAGGCCGACCACCATGCCATCTGTTCTGCTGTCCGTGGTGACCTGCAGGCCCAGTCTAGAGTCGGCCAATGACTCTGCAAAGACTGTCGGGAAGGAGAGTTGTGCTTGTGCTCCCCATCTCCTGTTGAGTCCTTGTGCAGCCTGCTCTGTGGCACAAAAAGGAGGCAGCGTAGTGTGCTTCAAAGAGACGGGTGGTGCAGTGGTTGTGGCATGGCATCTGGGCCCAGAGAACTGGTATCTGGCAGCCTGTTCCTGTGTGGCTGTGAGCAGGTGATGTTTTCCCTTTGAGTCTCAAGTTGTTCCATCTGTCAAATAGTGGTTAATGAATTAATCAATTCACCAGCCTTTACTGAGCATCTACTATGTGCAATGAACAAAATATATGGAGTCCTACCCCGGTGGAGCTAATGTTCTAATGTGTTTGGAGGTGAGGGGGGAGAAAGACAGACAATAACAAAATAAGTGAAATATACAGGGCCACTGGACAGGCTGACGGAGATGCCATGCTCACCCAAAGGGGCTGCCAGGTATTTCCTTGCCTCCTGCCAACCTTCGTCAGCCTGTTTGTCTCTGTTCCATGTGGGTGTTCCACTTCTAGCAGGCTAACCTGACCGCTTAACACTGGCAGCAGTTTCCCAAGAAACCAACAAACTGTTCCTTTATTGGCTGCCTGGGCCCCAAACACATTCACTGTCCCTTCTGCTGTGTTCCCTTGGCCGGTACAAGTCTCAGGACCAGCCCAGGCACAAAAGATGGGGAAAGAGATTCTGCTTCGAGATAGCAGGTGCTGGAAAGTCCGGTCACAGAGATGGCGGTGGCTGCTCTAGGACTTGGCAATGATGATCGTGAGAAGGGCTTGGATTTGAGAGCTATTTTGGCCGTAGAACACAAAGATCCTATAAAATGGACAAAAGCAGAGGATTAAATGGATTGATACTTGCAAAACTTAGATACATTCTTGGCTCATAGAATGTACTTCATAAACTTCTTCTGACTGTTATAGGGCAGGATGAGGGGCACCCCAGAACCCCAAAACCCTCCTGCTCTAAATAGTTTCTGCCATCCACCGCATAAAGACAAAACATACTCTAGTGCATAAGACCTTCAACAGAAGACAACTTTAATACAATTAGTGTGCAATAGAGAAGCGAAAGAATACAGTAAAAATAGTTTCCCCATGAAGCACCCCTAGTTACCCTTGTGGTTAAATAGTCAGCCAAACATGGCTGGCCTGAAGCAGAACAATTTTAGCTCAGAAGTCTGCCACAAGTCTTAGGCACCTTCTGGTGGGGCCCCATAGGGAAGGGGCAGAAGGGGCCAGACAAGTCTGGAAGGAAAAGAGCAAAATCAAAATTAAGATAAAGGCGGCCATTGTCAGTCTCCCCACGGGTCTCTCACCCATATTTGTTTCAACTGTCTCCTTCCACGTCCCCCAAGTCCCTGGACAAGTCCAAAGCAGAGAAGCAAGCTGTAGTGGCAGGAAGGGAGGTGCCGGAGGCAGGTTCGGGATGGTTCTGGCAGATGGGTCAGGGAAGGAGAGTCTTGGAGCCCTCGGTGGCTTTTCATGCTTTATTTAGTAGAGGTGGCCAGGTCCATGGCAGGCATGGGTGCCGGGGGGCGGGGAGGCTGGCAGGCCGCCCAGCCCCCGGTGCATCTCACCCTCTCGGTTGCTTCTTTCTCTCTGCTGCTGCTGCTGTTCCTGCCGGGTCTCTCAGTTTTGTCGATCGGTCCTCACAGTTCTGGCATCCTCATGACGCCGCCATCCATTTATGCCCGTGTCCAACACAGGTGCGCCCACTTGCGCATGCCCACTCTGGAATGCTCACAGCACCACAGGTGTCCATCATCACAGTGGTGGGAGGGTGGAAATACCTGATCAACCTTTACCCTGCACAAGCACAGTGTCTTCATGTGTCTCTGCTCCATGTGCCCCTTCCAGGTCTCCTTCCTGATCTTCCTCCCTCAGCTTCTCTCACTTCTCCTCCTGGCTCAGCTTCACACTTCCTTGGGTGGGGCAGAGAACCTGGAACCTCCCCTTTCCCTGGGGACCACCCTATTACAGGACTTGATTATGAAGAACGGGGCGTATTGAGAATCATCCTAACTGCTGGATGGTGATGGAGATGCTGGAGAGGGAGTGGGTTTGAAGTGGCAGTGATGGCAGCCTTGAACTTGAGTTGCAAGTGCCTGCTGATGAATAGTGATTGTTTTCCCCAGCTGCAATTGATAGATTGATGGTAATGATGGTATGCCCACCTATTGTTCTGAAAACCTGGTGGCAAAGAGGTCCAGGTTGTCTTAGAATTATCCTCAAACTGTTCCTTTATTTATTAAATATTTATGGGGCACCACTGCATCCCATCACATGTCTGGGCTCTGGAGGTGACTCAACTCTAGGCCCTGCCTTCACCATGGGACTTGTGATCAGGCTTGGATGGGAGTGGGGGCACATTAGAATGGGAGTCTGGGGTGTAACAGTGAGACTGAGGACTTGGTTTGGGCAAAGAAATTGGGAGAGGTTTCCTATAGGAAGAGATACTGAATGTGGGTCTTGAAGGATGACTAGGAGCTCACCATAAGCAGATGTGAAAGAATCTTTATGCCTAGACAACAAGCCTCTGTTCACCTCCATGTGTGAAATTAATGGAACAATTGGTTAGAGGGGCTGGGGGGGTAGTTGTGGAGCCTCTGAGGATCAGCCAGCCCACAGCTGGGATCCAGTTCTACGCAGTTCCATTGTAAGCATTTTTTTTTTTCACCACGTAATTAATTGTCATAGAAGGACTAGCTGGTTGACTGTTTAGTTTCATTTCTCCAGTGATGAATCAATGAATCAACCAGCTGACTTTATTTAATGCATTTAAAATAGTTGTCAATTTAGTTTCATTTCCCCATTGATGAAATAAGAAGCCAATTTCTTGCAAACTGATGTGTTATCATTTTCTAGTATATAGTATGCAACCTGATAGACACTCTCTGATCTCATACATCCAGGAAGTTTGATCATTGAAAAATACCCAAAAATGTATAATGCTATGAATTAATGAAAGACATAGGAGGCAACTGCTTAGTTACAGTTTACAAAAGAAATTCAGATATTTGTACAGTGTTACCATAGATCTACACACAAAAAAGCCATGCTTCATGATGTCTGTTTTGAATAGACATCCAGCTTTTATTTTTCATTATTTTCTCTTTTAAGGGGTCAACTAATTGACCCTCTTATGGTCAACTAGTTATGTGGCAAAAATGTTTTCAGAAAACATGTTTGGGATGCTTACAGCAAAACTGTTCTAGCACTCTGCCTCTGGTCTTTAAGAGTATTGTATTAGGGCAGCACTAGCTGTTGTAACAAATAAGTTATTTCAGCAACTTAGTACAATAGAAATGTATTTCTGTAACAATTCAAGTTCCTCTTGGTGCCTTGTGGGAGGCTTTTTCTCATGGGATGCTTCAGAGACTCAGGCGTGTACATTTGTGGCTTTGTCATTCCTTAGATTCTCTGCATCATTTCTATCCAGCCTATAGACAACAAGGGATAAAAAAAAAAAAAAAAAAAAAAAGATTTGGAGAAGGCAATCCCACTTCTTAAATCCATTTCCCTGAAAGTGATGCTCTTGAGGAACTGGCTAGAACCACTGGCCAGAACTAATCACACACAGATCCAGCCACTTGCAAGCGGGAGGTAGAGAATGGGAAATGTAGTCCTTTGCTCGGCAGCCATTTTCCAGCAACATTTCTATATTATGGAAGAGAAAGCATGATTCTTGGATCCTTAGTGGCCTCTGCCACAGAGAGACAGCAGAAATAGAATCAAGATCTAGAATGGGACAAGAGATGCCCAGTCTCTCTCTCTCTTTCAGCAACATTCACACTGGAGACACCATGACCTTGGTCAGGAGTGAATTTACTGATGAGAGAAATGTGTTTGACTTCTTCCGTTCGCCCATCTTCAGTGCCTGCTGTCCTGTTCTAACCGGTCCAGGGGGCCTGAGGTGAACACAGTCTGAAGTTCTGGCAGTTACAGGGTGCTGGTAATAAAGGAGAATTGTTCAAGTCTCTAGCAGATGCTTTGGGTGCCCCATTCATAAGTCTCAGTCCACTGTAGAATCACCTCCAGAACATTCTCAGATGGTTCCCTGTGTGTCTCTGAGAATGTTTTCTAGGTCTAGGAAAATGCTCGGTCTGTCTGATGTGGCAGGTTGGAAGAAAATCATAGTCAATGATGCATGAGAGTTGATGGATAAATATCTCAACATTCCACTTCTCAGATGGGAAAATTCTGGGGCACTGTCTATCCCACCTCCCAGAGGTCAATAGCAGTTGAGTTCCTGTTTATTCCAGAAGTTCCTAATCAACACCTTCTGCATCCACACTTTTTCTTCCCACTTCCTCACTGCTCAATGAGTACTTGCTGGGATCACATTTTAGTTAAACTGTTTGGACCCCAATTCTCCTTGCAGGGGCTGCTTCCAGGGTCCCAAACTGAAGTAGAGATCCAACCTTAATATGATGCACAATTTTGATCATAAGAACACGCCCAGACAACTGTAACACAAGATAACTGTAACACAGTATACAGAGAATAAATGTGAGGGGAATGTATATCATGTCACTGTATGACAAAAGTTCCACAGGTGCTACCTGAGATGGTTTTAGATAATCACGGATACACCACAAAGAACATTAAATCACATACTGATAAGGTCATATCTGCTTCCCTTTCAGTCCGCCCAGTTTCATCACGGAGAATCTCAGTCTACTTATACTGACGTACCTATTTTTCCTCAGGTGAAATATATCATGTATGCCTAAGGGTGTGGAAAGCATATATATGAAACCTGTAAAGAATAATAAAATGAAAACTGTACCTATCACTTATGATAAGAATTAGGACATTACCATGTCTTGGCAAACCTTGAAACAGTGTTTTCTCAGGGTCTTCTAGTAAGAAATAATATTTTTTACATTTCTGCCTCTGTCACAGGAACACATGAACACACATAAGGGAAGTGAAAGTTTTATGAATCCATTCCTGACTTTTTGATAGCAGAACACTGAAATTTATTCCATTCTAGTGGGATCCGATAAGCTGATTTCATGACCTACTAATGGGTAATGATCCAGTTTGGAAAACATAGTCCTAGACCCCCGATCCCCCTTTCCTTTCCCTTCCCCTGCTCCCCAGTGGAAATCACAATCCTGAACTTTCAGGCAATCATTTTCTTGATTTTCCTTATAGTTTTGCTAAATGTGTATCCCAAACCATTACGCTGCCCAATCTGTCCATTTCTATACTTAATATAAATAGAATTATAATATGTAGAGAGACTTGCTGTTTTAATCACATTCATTTTAGAAATCTGTGTGGCTGTGTGTGACTGTGGCTCATACTTTTGGAGTGCTACATAGTATTAAACTGTGTGAAATCTCCCAGTTTATTTAGTCATTCTACTCTTTTTTTTTTTTTTTTTTGACCGAACAATGGAGTCTTATCTTGATGGGTCTTTGTGCTGTTACCAGAAATAGCGGTGACTACGTGTGAAAAATGACCCCAAGACTTCGGAATGAACAGATGTTTATGATCCCATACAGTTTCCAGGGACCAAGAATCTGTGGACAACTTAGTTGGCTGCTTTTCAGTCAGGGTTTACCATGAGTTTCTGTCAGGATGGTTCTCTGGTATGCCAATATCTGGAGTTTGGGGACGGAAGATTAGCTTTCAAGATGACTTATTCACATGACTTTTGGCAGAAGATCTCAGTTCCTTGCTGTGTGGGTCTCTCCGTAGAGCTTCTGCTAACGTGACTTCACCCAGAATGCTGGTGGCTGGGTGGCTGGGGTGAGAGAAAGAGATAGTTAGATATGCAACACTAGTCTCTGAATCTCACGCGGTCTTTTGTCTTAGTATTATTATCTTATTATTCTGTCTCATTCCGTTCCCTAAAAGCAAGTCACAGTCTTGCTCACATTCAGCTGAAGGGAATGACTGGGGCAGGGACATCAGGAAGTGTGGATGGACTTGAGAGTCAGTTACCATGGAGATCTTCCAAGCGTTCTGTCTCTGGGTATTCTTGTTCACGCCTCTTGGTGCATAGGCAAGTTTTATTATTTCAACCTAGAAGTTTTGGGGTCAAAGTTCAGATAATGCCAAAATGTTTCTCTAAGTGTTGAAATGAATTCACATTCCAGGGAGTAGTATATGTTTCTGGGGCCCTACCTCCTAGCTAGCACTGGACACTTGCCCAACTTAAAAAAAAAAATGGACATATCTGGTGGGTGGGAAATAGCATTGTGTGATTTTATTTTGTGTTTCATGATATTTATTTTCAAGTGTCCAAATACCCTTTTATTTTTTTTAAAGATTTATTTATTTATGCATACAAGCACTGGGGTACAGGCCAGAAGTGTGGGGGGTGAGAGGATCCACCAGAGACAGAGTGGGAAACAGAACAGAACAGGCAGATTAACCGAAAAACGCTCCCAAGGGGAGCAGCAGGCACAGCAGGAGAGGTCTGCCATGCCATGTGGGTCCCCTCCCAGCCGGCGGCAGGGATTGAGCTTGTGCTGCAGTGGCTGTGGTTTGCTGCTGTGGCTGTGGTTTGCTTCATAGTGTGTTGCTTAACCCATTGCATCACCAGGGAGGCCCTCAAGTGTCCAAATATCTTGATGTCACTTGCTAGACAAATAATTTCTTGAGTGTGCTAGGTTATTTATTTTCTCTAGACATTCTTTTATTTTTGAAGCAATGTTGGCTTATAGCACTGTATAAGTTTTAAGAAGACAGCCTCACAATTTTTCAAATGAATGCTACTCCATCACACCTACTACCGAAGGTTGAGTTACCACCCACCACAATCGAATTCCTTCTTTTCTTTCCATTGTTAGAATCTAAGGGTTTGTTTTCATTTGCTTTGCTTTTTATATTCCGCATGTAAGTGAAATTCACATTTCTTTGATAACTACTAAGATCTCTTCATAGGTTTTGGGACATTTGTAATTCCTCTGCAGTGAAACACCATTTAATTTTTGCACTGAATTACCTGTATTTTTCTTATCGAAGCATCTGGGATGCTTCAATATATATTAAAAACCACATATATACTAATATATAGCAAATATCCACTTTCACTTTGTGTCTTGTCTTTTCACTGTCTTCATGATGATTTTCGTTGAGTAGAACTTATTTCATTATTTTAGCCACATCTCTCTCTTTCTAATTTGGGTTTTTGTACATTGTTTCAGAATCACTCATGAATCTGAGGCCATACAGATATTTGTTCTCTTAAATTGTCTTCTAAAAGTCTTGCCTTTAGCATTTTTAAAAAGATTTTAGTAATGTAGAATTAGAGCAATTTTAAAAAAAATATTTATTTTATGCATACAAGCACTGGGGTACAGGCCAGAGGTGTGGGGGATGAGACGATTCACCACAGACAGAGCGGGGAGCAGAACAGGCAGATCAACAGAAGTACACTGCTGAGGGGAGCGGTGGGCACAGCAGGAGAGGTCTGCTGCACCATGTGGGTCCCCTCCCTGGGCGGCAGCAGGGATCGAACTCGTGCTGTAGTGGCTGAGGTTTGCTTCATAGTGTGTTGCTTTAACCCACTGCACCACCAGGGAGGCCATAAAAGTCTTGCCTTTAGCATTTAAGTCTTTAATTATCTGGAAGTGTTTTGAGTAGAGTCTTAGGTAGGAATTTGACTTGGCTTTTTTTCTTTTTGCCCTTAAAGATAATCAGTTGAACCACCCATAATTACAAATACCTCTTTTTCCATGCAGCTGCAATACCTGTTCAGTCATAAAACATGTTTTCATATATGTGTGGTTTATTTCTGGGTCCTTTATTATAGTTTGTCTTTACCCCTGTATTACTTCTCTATTGCTGAGTAAAGAATTATCCCCAGACAACCATTTGTTATTCTTGTGAATTATTTGGATAGAGAGGTCTGAAATGGCTTGGCTGAACTGTTCTCTTTTGGGGTTTCCCATGAAGTTTCAGTCAGAAGCTGGATGGGTTGCAGTCATCTGAAGGCTTGGCCAGTCATACAGAGCCGAGGCCCCTCTCTTCAAGGCTGTTGATGGCAAACATGGCCGCAGGTGAGGTAGGCAAGAGCCCTCACTGGCAGCTGTGATGCCTTTCTTCAGCTAGGCTTGAAGACTCACATATTGTTTCTACCATACTCACTTTGTCACGCAAGGCCAATATTGTTAGGGGGATGGCAAGAAAGACAAAAATACGGGGCTCTGTGGAACATTAGAGGTCGTCTTGGTCGATTGCAAACTACCGCAATCCTATGCTACCATCTCTCCAGTCTTGTTAGCACAGATTTATGGTATGTCTTAATATCTGCTGGAACGAATACTCCCACCTTATTTTCCCCCTATTGATTTGTCTTGGCTATTCATGCCTCTGCTCTTCCATATTAATTTTAGGATTCATATGTCAAGTTCAGTGAAAAACCATTGAGATTTTATTTTTTTAAGGTTTATTTATTTAATTTTTAAATTAGATTTATTTAATTATATTTTACATCATTTGTAGTCCCCAGGGAGTTCCCACCACCATTCCACCCGTGCACCGTCACCTCAGTCCCTTGTGCTCCTTCTACCCTCATCCCCATCTTTGCCTTCCCTCCCTCCCCCTCCTCATAGTCTCTTTAGTTTATGTTGACCTTATGGTCTTATTGAGTTTTTTGTTGTTGTTTGTTTGTTTTTGGTTGTAATTGCCCATTTCCTTGAGCTTACTCTTCTTATTTTGTTGTAGTTGTTGCTCTTTCACATTCCTCCCAAAAGTGAAGCCATCTGATATTTTTCTCTTGTTGAAGATTTATTTATTTATGCATATAAGAACTCTGGTGTACAGGCCAGAGGTGTGGGGGGTAAGAGGATTCACCAGAGACAGAGTGGGGAACAGAACAGGCAGATCGATTGAAATACACTGCTGAGGGGAGCAGCAGGCAAGGCAGGAGAGGTCTGCTGAGCCCTGTGGGGTGACCTCCTGGCTGGGGATTGAACTCGTGCTGCAGTGCCTGCGGATTCTTCATGGTGTGGTGCTTAACCCCTTGTGCCACCAGGGAGGACCCTTTGAGATTTTAATTGAATGGCATTGAATCTATACCTCAATTTTGGAAAGGGGTTTTTAAATATTAAGTCTTTACTGTTAAGAATAAGTATCTATTTCACTGTATTTAGATCTTCAATAAAACTTTATCATTTTCTCCATAAAGGAGTTCACACTTCCTTTTGTTAGATTTATTAGATCTTACCAGATTTTTTTTTTATTTTACATTTCTTAGCTATGGTAAATGGCATCCTTTTTAAATTGAAGTTAAGAAAATGAAATTTGGGCCTCCCTGGTGGCGCAGTGGGTTAAGCAACACACTATGAAGCAAACCGCAGCCACCGCAGCATGAGTTCGATCCCTGCTGCCGGCCAGGGAGG